>CM024183.1:2322500-2922500 GCA_013433145.1 Ascaris suum | reverse complement strand
TTTTTTTTTTGAAAAAAGCTTCTATGAGAGAGTCGTTTAATCTTTATTTTTCATGACAATATTTTTGCGATTTTTCAGTTTCTTCAAAAAATAAGAAAGAAATTCTTAGCTTAGAGGACTCTATTATTAAACAGAGTATACACTAGAATGATGAGTGGCAATGAAGATGTAAAAAACGCATTTCTAGACGGACGCTTTTTGGGGTGTTTGACATCTTTGAAGCAGGTTCAGCGTGTAGAATAGCACTCCAACAACAGTTATTTGCAGAGATTTTTATTCTCCAATTTTGTTGAAAATTTACTGATTTCTTATGTGATTTCATGACGAAGACGTTGCACTCTTTTGTCGGGGTTAATCTAGAAGTTGTTAACGTCCTTCTCCTCTTCACCCCTTTTTACACAAATCACCCTCCCTCTCCACCCAAACACAAATCACCCTCAGTTGCCCTCCACCCACATAAGCTCCTCGTCCGCATTCACACAGAGGAATCATTCTGATCCTACCCACCCTTTGGCGAACTGAACAAAAAATCCTACTGAACCAATTGTCGTCGTATTGACGTCCATCAGTGG
Source organism: Ascaris suum (assembly GCA_013433145.1). Lineage (NCBI taxonomy): Eukaryota > Metazoa > Nematoda > Chromadorea > Rhabditida > Ascarididae > Ascaris > Ascaris suum. The sequence goes on along the minus strand of CM024183.1, from coordinate 2,921,928 downwards.
ACTGTAAGGATGTTCGGGCAAAGGTGTTTCTCTTGCTGATAATTCCCAGGTATTTTATTGTGATCATAAATGCTTGCCTTTGATAACATTATCTAATGTTCGTCCAAAATTGTATTTATGCTTTTCTTATAAATATGCATAGATGTTTTGCATTGTTTTCTTTGCAATCTTCGTTTTCCACTATGTTCTTACTTCCCACATGCACTTTTCTTATTCCTATCTTTAAAAAATTTCCCATCACTTCCAGTGCTCATTGAAAATTCCTATGAACTATCGATTGAGAATCGGTCATTATCGCAAAATTGCTCGTTGATTTATTTGCCTCCTTCCTACATTTGAAAATTCAATGATAAGGGGATTTCATATTTCCGCATTAATTAATATACGCGTCTAAAAGTTGATTACAATTACATCGCGAGGAAAATTTCGTCTAACATAGTGGCGTCAATCCAGGTTTATTTTTTAGTCGTTAATTGTTTGGCGGAGTTCAACGAAAGTCGGTCTAGGTGAACACTGTTCATAGAGGTAGATAACGTCACAAAACGGTAGAGATGAAGTTGCAATTTTCATATTAGCACTCAAATATTCTCATCCGAAAAAGTAAATTTGTATTGCATGAAGAACAATGGATTGCAAATTTTGGAGCAAATAAAATTGTATATGCAAATTTTTTTTGCTCTTTATATTCTCTCGTTAATGTATTATCTCTATTTTTCTCAACTTTTTTTTTCGACGATAGAAAATGATTTCTTTAAGAATTATTCTGTTAAAAAATTTTGAATACTATTATCGTTATATTGTTGTGTATTCATTAAATGATTATTGCCATATATCATATTTTTCATTTTTTCGTATATTTTATGATGGCGAATATCAATATTGTTTCATTTAATAAATGAGAAAATTTCATAAATTTTCTTGGCAAATTTTCCAAAGAGTTGTTGAAATCCTTTAGTTTTTATGTTTTATTCATTCAAAATGCGGTTAGATGATGATTTTATTTGTTCATCCAAAAGAGAACTCATTGAATTACTCATAAAATCCAATTTCCGCTTGATCAATAATCTCTTTGCTGAATTATTAGCGTTTTAATTCTACACTAGATTCAGATATGACGATTTTCAACGAATGCGTTTGGCATTAAAAACATTCTTGAATAAACTTCTACAAGCAATTATTTTTGTGTTTTCATCAACAATTTTAATGTTCGCGAAAATTAAATATTATTCATATTAGATTCATGCAAGTAATCCTCTTGACACATTATAACTCTCTGAAATATTTTTGTAATCAATCTCTCATTGATGAAATTGCGAAAGGCACGTGCTGCACGCATCTTAGACATTCTTCCCTATTATTATGCAGGCAAATTTGCTTTGCAGAGAGGCAAATGGCGTCATCGTTCCTTAGCGTGTGTGTGTATGTGTGTGCTTATCTGTCTATCTACTACAAGAGTATTGTCAACACCGAAGCGATTGTTATGAATTGTGGCAGGTATAATTTATACCATAAGATGAATTACTAGACTGTGATTTACGTTGGTCTGTCAACCGTAATTTGGGAAGTTCAAAGATGGAGGAAAATTGCGGTATATTTCGTGCCGGATGGTTCTTCATTCTATGATGGCTGACTCGCCAAAGGTAAGCCTTCTACAAAAGAAGTGTGCGCAAGCGTTCGCGTTAATCGAATACGAAGTGATCAATAAAGGTGCACTGGCTTTGCAGTCTTATCTGATATGATTCTCTACTCGCCGGCTAGCTAAAATGCATATGGTGTAACACATATGCAACAATTGCTATTTGCAAGCACATATCAACTTATTTGCATAAATGTTATAATATGATAAAAATTGGCTTACGAAATCACTTATGCAAATTTCTTTCATCTTCTCGTTGATCATTTGGTGCTTTAAACAGTTGTTATTTATTCTATGCTAGTGAGCGGCTGGCAATGACGGATGGTGAAGTCGATTTGGTGGATTTATACGAAGGTAAAGTGGTCAATAAACGTTGGGTGGTCGACGCGAAACTTGGTGAAGGTGCGTGTGCAACCGTTTATAAAGTACACGACATCAAAAATGCACGTATTAGGGCTGCAATGAAGGTTTGTTGCCTCCTTGTCGGATTATTCGCTTCTGTTTGTTTCCATTTTTGGGTTAAGAAGTGATCAAAGATGGCCGATCGTAGGGGCAGCTCGAGCTCAACATTCAGGTGCACCGAGTAAGTTGATGGAGGCGTCGGGTATAACGTTGGCCTCTAAATGAACTACATTACCTCTACTGAAACCTCCGCTCAGAGCCTTGTAGCCTTGGCTGAGAAATGGCTGAGAAAGTTGCTATGATAGCGATTTCAACATGGTGCACTTAACGTCATGAACTTTCACTTCCCGAAAGCGCCCTTGCGGCGCTCAGGAGGCATCAGTGCATCTGCGCCTAACCCATCCAGATGATTCGAGACTGTATTGGTTGAAGTAACTAGGATTTGATTACTGAAATTTTAGTATGATACACAACATAGTCAGCAGTAGATCAAATATATGGGGAGATGAAAGTTTTGTGCTTGCACAGTTTGTATTGTGTGTTTTCCCAACATTTCATCTAGTGCAGTATTTTGCGATGCACCAAATTTGTTAGCGATTGTTAAGAACAATTTGTAGAAAGGCACCTTGTCAGCAAATGCCACGAAAATGGGTCTGGGCATATTACGCTAATAGGCGCTATTTCGTGAATGTTTTTTTAAATGTTGGACCGTACAGTGCTACAGAATCCGTTTTTTTCACTGCGCCATTATCCGTTCTTTGTTTTGGGGCATGTAACAGTCGCAATTAACTTATAGCACGTGCTATGTGTACGCCTTAATTTGTCTTTGCCATCTCCGACGTTTAGGCTATTTTTTGGTTCATTTATCTTCCATAAAACATGCTATACCTGCTTCTGGTCAAGAGAAATTATCATTAGTGTTTGGATCGTCGCTAGGCTTCATATACTGTTCAGAGAGACTGTTCGGACTGACAGTATGTAGCAGAAGATGGTAAGAAAGGTAAAGACAAACTTAGACAAAAGGGAGCATACTCCTTCATCCTTAACCAGCAACCAAAGTGAAACGTCTACGATTCACATGTGTACATTAGCGGGATAGGAGTTTCAAGGCTAGAGAACATCCTCTCCTCAATAGTGTTATCGTCTTACATAAAGTCCGCTTCGAAACCGCGTTCAGTCATGATCTTTGAAGTTCTCAGTATTGTCCAACTCGAACTCCATTGATGAGATTTGCGACTCCATTTTGTCGCAATATTTAATATCACTTTTAGATATTTATTTTTTCATCAGCACTACAGAATAGTGTGATTATTTCCCAAACTTCTCAAGTGGCCATCAAACTTCATTGGCTATTTTTCGAATTTCATAGCCTCAAGAAATATTTCTGCTAATGTGAGATTTCGACCTTAATGGTTTCTATTTATATGACTTCTTCAAATACACGCTCTTTGTTGCAGTTGTTTATAATGAAGTCATCCATGTCGCAGTTTTCCCTGTCGCAATCGTTCGCGATTCCTCCAATAATTTCTCGCACCCTCACAAACATCACGCCCTAAACTTAATCCTCAGAGATACAGTCATTACTTGTTAAAGGTGGAAGCAAATACAGCAGGAAGTCTCGGCGTGCTAAAGAAGGAAGTTTCTGTGATGAATAAATTGCAATGTCGAAGACACACCGTTAGAGTAGTCTATTCGGCTCGTCGGGAATTGGCAAGTGCTTCATCATCCCACTAATAATCTCCACAATTTCTGAAACATTCGTCCTAAACCCGTTACAGAAATGAATTCATTGTTTATGGTTTCATATTCATGAAATTTTTCTATTTGTTATGACTGACCAACAAATTTTTCTAGCGGACAAGTTAGTAAAGGCTAATTTGTCTTCCATTCCCTCTTTTAACAGTGCGAAAATTTGTTGAAAAAGACCTTTAATTTTGGAGTACATTGTGCAGAGAGTACAGCTGAACAAAGAGAGGAGGTAAGGAGAAAGGAGTTGAGTTGCAAAAATGAATTAATAACAAATAAAGGTGCAATACAACCATTGATTTCAATCTATTAGTAATCCTCGTACAGTTATGTACAAATTTAAATATATTTTCCACTTAAACTAATTTTCTAAAATTTCAGTACTCTTATGTGGTGATGACTTTATTCGGTCCGAATCTCATGCAACTTCGTAAAAACTGTCGCACTAACACATTAACGGCTAGCACTGTATGCCGAGTGGGTATTCATGCACTCTATGCAATAAAACAAGTTCATGAGATCGGCTATGTTCATAGGGATATTAAACCAGGTATAAGTATAACAATATTGCTTCATGACTCAGAAAACTTGTATAAGAGCCTTCCCTTGCCTGGTCGTCCAGGTCTCTTTGAGGAACTGTACTCTCTACCGAGATGCGGTTGAGTAAATTGCAAGACGACACAGGTATAAGGGAGAACAGCTTATCACACTTATACAATAAGGCGACAAATAAATAGGACTCCTTCACAAGGATGGCTTCGATCGTTGATACGATTCACCAGTCGCACCCTGCGAACTTTACGCTGTCGCCGATCTCCTCAGGCGCTCTCACGACGACACGTAGGCCTAGTCGGCCTTGCGAACAATCTAACAGCTGGAATACATACATGAGCATATCAACCCTTTTTATATCCTCCCGACTGTGCGTGAAACTAGCCTCACGATGCATGCTGGGCAGTCGTTTGATCTACCTGTATGCTCTTGATTTTGACTTGCCTCGGACGGCTGACGATTCTCGCTTGATCTACAGCCGACTTGTCTACTTTACACTTGGATTAATATGTGTTTAGTAAAGTGTGCCTTAGACTTTACATGCTAAAATGATAGAAATATCGTGTCGCTGTGTAGCAGCTGCTAATAAAAACAGCAGATCCTTACCTTTTTGCTAGTTCGATTTTATTTAACTGCAATATCCAATTATCATGTGGATGACTTAGCAACAAAAATTAATGAAAGAAATGAGAGATTTCAAGATGTACTGCAATTGATACAAAATGTCACACATTATTTCTCGCACTAGGTGATCCGCAGGTGTATTGAAATTCTCACTCATATAAATTGTAAATTCGATTGTGATAAGAATTTAATTTGCTGTGGTTCTGCTATTGTATCGTTTCATTTTAATTATCATTTCTTCTAAATCTCTATCGGCTGTAAATGATAAGTTAAATGGATGGGAAAGTGTAATTCCTTGTATCCAATCGATCTTACTGTAAAAAATTTCGGTTGTCAAGAAAAACGTATTTTTCTCAGAATTAGATATTTATCGATTGATTTCTTCGTTAAAACTAATAGCCGGACAGTGGAAAGGGAAATAAATAAAAAAACCGAAGCCGTTTTAGCTGCTAATTATAAGTTTTATTTTTTCCAGCCAATATGGTGATCGGAAGACGAGGAACTGAAGCAAGAATGATTTTCTTGATCGATTATGGTATGGCACGAGCATATGCGATTTGGGAAGATGGTCATGTTCGAATAAGAAGGCAACGAGAGCACGTTCTATTACGAGGTACAACAAGGTGTGCGAAGTGTACTATTAAGTTTAAATTAATTCCTGTGAGGAGTTGAGTTTTCGTGATACCTTGCAGGCGACGTGTATTATGGGCATTGTTTTCATGGGCAACCATCAGCCACTGTCGTACTGCCACTCACATTATAAGCATTGCTTGTGGCAATGGACGCGGTGACCATTTTCGACATCGTGTCCACTACCTCGAGCAGTGGCCAGTAGCGATATCGTGACCACGCGCTGAATCCCCTTCAGTAGTTGGTCACTCTCACCTCGAATAACATATGGTTATATATTTTTATTAATCTTTATGTTACATTAATTGGGAAAGTCAAATTTTCCCAGATCAGAGCTCAACTGCCAGATCTTGATGTGATAACGTTAATATATCACAACATCAAATGTAATACAAAAACTTAACTTTGATAATAATTAATCATCAAGAAGGGGGAATACATATATATAATACCACTTGTACTATTCATAACAAATTACGAAATAACATAGTAAGCAAACATTAAAATGATATATTCGTTAAGTGTTCATTTGAGTGCAGTAGTCAGTTTAAACGTTTTTAGGGGGGGGGGGGGGGAGGGGGGAGAATATATAAATACCTATAGATAAATTCAAGACATTTGATTGATAATTTATTTCTCATTAAAAAATGCATTGATTCATTAACGATATCACGTTATCATATATATATATATATATATATATATATATATATATATATATATATATATATATATATATATATATATATATATATATATATATATATATATATATATATATATATATATATATATATATATATATATATATATATATATATATATATATATATATATATATATATATATATATATGAAAACCTCATTAAAAACGTTATCAATTTTAAATCAACTATGTTTATTATCGCTAAATTTTGTCCAATTTTCTCATAAGAATTACGCTATTTTTTGCGCATAAACTCGTCAACCTATAAACTCACTATTAAAAAATTAAAAGAAATTTTTTTCCATAAGGAGATTTTTCTTTGTGGAGATTAATTTTTCTAGGTATTGCTCGCCAACAGTGCATGCGAGAAAAGAACAAGGCAGAAAAGATGATCTCTGGGCTTTGATCTATGTTCTTATTGAGTTGCATGCTGGACTTCCTTGGAGAGGCATTACGGTGAGGTTTAGTTCATTGTAAGCATAAATCGTCACATTTAGAATGGGTTTACTGACATTCTAAACAGCACTGATTACTGTAATCGTAACAGAACAAATTCCGAGCAATTGTGCTTAATAGTAAAAGTAAATAGAAATAACAAGACGATATCGTATTTTCCTATTTACAACACCAGGGTTTTTATTTTCGAAAGGCGACTTTATATACAGCGTGGTCCATCAATTTCCTCAAATTTCGAGAAAGGTCCCTCTATTCAGGTTCTATGTTTCACCTGAAATTAAGCTAGGTGTGCTTCTATTCAAAAAGTAGTCCCACGTTTCTTGTCGATTACATTACAAATCGATTATATTACAAATTGCCCTTTTACGGACGCTTTCATTCAACCAATTAAGTGAAAAGAACTTGTCCCCTAGTAGTAGCACTTTTTCCTTAAAGAACAGTTTGTGGGCCTAGAACTTTCGAAGTAAAATAAAGATTAAGTGGATCGGTAAAAATTCGGCGGCATAAGTTGATTCGACCGATCCATTTTTGATCGTCGACATTCACCTGTTAAGCGGTAAACGATATTCTCCTGTCAAACTCACCTATCAAATCTTCAAATGATGGAATTTGCGTTCATCGATTATCCATTATCCTTTTAATGTAATCGATGGACTTAAATTTTGCTGGACCGATTTGATCGATCAAATTTATGCAATCTCGATGAGATTTATGAGATAGCTGCCGGTCCCATCAAGCATCATATAATCATTTGAGGAACCGGAAATCGGTGCAATGAAATCAGCACTTCCGGATGAAGTTCTTATGGCAGATTGCCCACCTGAATGGATTAAAATCCTGAAATACATACGAACATTAGTGTATGAATCACGACCAGATTATAAAAAAATATTCGATATTATGATGGAGTCGGTTGCTCGACTAAAGATTACCTTCGATGATCCATATGATTGGGAAAAACATAATGGAGCAATGGTGAGCATTGATAAATTGCAGTTTCTTTGTTTTCTATCTCTTCCAAATCTATACTCGTAATAATATCCCTGTCATCTCTGATGCATGTAGAACTTCTCAGTTTTTAGCTTAGTATAGCAACAATCTGATTGTCGACATCCTTCTATTAGGTTCAGCTGAGAGACTTCGGCATCGGAAGGCTTCTGGATGCGAGAAAAGACCTCCGATGCTGCTATTAGTGTTAAAAAGTTAGTGTAAACATGGGTAGACTTGGACGAACCGTATTCAGTATTGCATTATACAACTGTAATGGATGGGTACTGCCAATGCTGCAGGGAGGAAGGAAATAATACTAGATTGCGACATGAAAGGTTACTCGCTTGATGCTGCTGCTTCACATAGTTTCGGGGAGTTCACGGTTTGTGGCGTCAGGGACTCAGGGACCTATCGGTACGGGCAAGATTATGCAGTTCGATTTACAGAAAGAGATATTACGAAGCTCCTAGTGAAAAAGGAAAATGTTCGATTATTCTCGGCCTATTTCGAGTAATACATCTGAGCACGATGTTTATCGTTAGTCGCGTGTCAACTCGTATCCGAAGGTCGTCGTTACTCATAGTAAAGAAGCGTGTTCGGTTAGTGATTAGTCGACAAAGCATCGACAAATTGGTCACTGCATCGTTATGCAATATAGTGCTATAGGACAAATAAATAAATAAATATATATATATATATATATATATATATATATATATATATATATATATATATATATATATATATATATATATATATATATATAATATTTATATCCTGCAATATATTCATGGCCAATTCAGTTATCGTAACACTTCAGTTACCTGGAATCAATGAAACTCTGGACGGACAACAGACACTAACTCGTTCGACACTTTCAAATTCAGCATCCTCGACGAATGAAACACGAAAATCAAAGGAGCGCTGCTTCATGTACCCAACAACGGATCCGAAAGAATTCGAAGCGAATGATATTGGCATTTAATCGATACGATCGCTTTAATTTTATGCTCTGTTTTTTTTTTTTTGCAGTAAACAGTTGAATATTGTAATTTTTAATTGTGGACGGAAAATTTTCGATGAAAACGAATATCGTTATCTCTTAGATTTACGTTCATTAAAAATTGATGATTAATGGATCAATTGCGTAAACTTTATCTTATTATAATTTTTTTTGGGAATTATTAGTTTTTTTTTTCCACTATGAAATACATTAATTGAGTGCCAAGCAAATTTGAACTTCCTATAAAAGCTTCAATAATTAATGATTCGTCACTAATAAGTCTTCACAGTTCATTAACAAAGAAGTGCAATTTTGATTTAGTTATGTGATTCGCTTATTCCCCCTCATCCATTCGTCATGCCCCATTCCCTTCCATCTACTAATGGAAACTAGTTCAACGGAGGATCAAAATGATGTTAAGTAAAATGTGCATTCCAAATGAACGATAGTTCACCTATATAAATAGGTGCATCTAAAGCATTGCGGTTCTGTATAACTCCATCAGAGTCGTCTGATAACAAAAATGACTTCTCGACCTGCAAATTGAACATCATTTCCGGGTTTTGGATCACTGGCCACATCGACGTGATCATAGCGATAGCTATACTTTTACTTTCTGAGAGAAAGGAGGGGGAGGAGTAATTTCTGATTGAATACTTATCATCTGTTAAAGAGTAAAAATGACTAGTAAATCTTTTAATATAAGAATTAGATTGGATCAAAATCAACGTTATTCCAAATTTTATAAATTGCATTATAGGCGTTTTCGATAAAAACTTTTTCTGAAAGCAATCAGTCAAAAGCAGTTGCTGATCTTTGATCGATCCATTTTCGCACAAAAATATTCGAATATAAATTCAAACACTTTTCTCATTGTAAAGAAGGTGAGTTTTATTTAGATACGCTAGCAAAGATTCTCTTATATTATATTAATATTAATATACCGTATAGCAATTGAAATGAGAGTGAATAATCGGCTTATTTGGTGCGGATCGTCGGCTCATTCAAGCTTACCAATCCGTAAGGCAAAACACTCTGAGTCCTATGTTCTAAACGTTCGCCTATGAGCATTTGATGGCAGTCCTTTTTCAAGGTTTGTTTCGCGCAGAACACAAACTTTGATTAAGACGAGCAAAGGTGAGATGAGGTGACTGGAATAAACCGGTAATCTCATTAGAGAATATTGCTATCCTTCAAAATTTTGATTACCTGACAATTCATCAAGAGCACATCTTTAATAAGTTGAAGCAAGCGAAGCGAATAGAAAAGACTTTCAAAATATTTCAGCCTCCTAATTATCTTTGAAAATCTTCCGTGAGAAGGATCATCGTCCGAGAGAATTCCCCATCTCAGCTAACTCATTCTTTTCGCTTCTTCTACCGCTCTGGTTGTAGCCATAATTGCCGTCATTGTTTTTGCAGCAGTTTTTTCCGCATTCTTTTAGCTGATAGAGTATGAAATCGTCGAGTTACAGCCGGAAGGTTAGATTTTTGTAGCATAATTGCTCTCTTTACTCCAATGAGAAAAAAATTTCCTCTTATATGTCCAGTTTTCATCAGTGCATAATCGTTCCACTGTTGTAAGCATATTCCAACTTTCGTTTTCAGTAAAAAAAATATAACCTCATCGATTCGCTCTAAAATATTGTTGCGATGTCTGGGACGCATGATGAATCCCATATGATATTCAAGATAACTTGTTTTTTATTCATATACTTACTTATAAGTCATTCTCAAACGAATTCGATTAACACTACAAATATAAAAATGATGGAGGCAGAATTAATTCGATTGCAAACCTAATGTTGCTAACGTGAAGTTGAAATGCAATTTGCATGGAAAAGATGATTGTTTCGAAAATCTTCTTAATCGCTTGTTCCCTATAGTTAAGGCAATATCAGTTGCCTGTTCTAGCTTAATGGAACATTTTATGAATTTCATTGGACTATACATTTCCACAAAGCCTAAATTCAGATGTTCATCCCTCGAGACCTAAACTAAACTTCTTGCAATGTTCGGATCTCAAACTGAGCTCAGATTTGAGATGGAGAGACAGGAATGTTCTATTCGAGAAGCGGATTACAATTTCGACTCCTCTATTTTTTAAGCTTTTAATGATGACTTAATTTCTGTACTTTTAAGCGCTTACTTGAAGATGTTCTAAAAAGTTTGTCCACTCGAACAGGTGAATTAAATTTTGCAAAAAAAAGGTTTATACATGAGAAGGAGCTTTTGCTTCTAATAGCGCTCCATCTAAGGCTTCTATTCATGCGAATACGGTACTCTGTAAGTGACGAACTCTCAAGAATTAGTCGTATTAGCAGCTATAGTGTTTACGTGTAATTTACGCGTGCATTTATATGTCGTAATCAGTCGTTCCGTTGAACATTTTGAGTGGCCATTATGTATGTGAAGTATTCAACACGTTTTGATGCTTCAAATTCAATGAATAAAGGGAAAGCGCAGCACAGGAGTTGGTACCACAAGCGCTTTTGCAGCACCGATCAAGAAATTAACCAGCACCAAAAATTTTTGACTTATCACAACACTTTTCCATGTGCGCATTCAAATTTCAGTTGAACCGATAGTTCGCATGAACTTCTAGAAAAGTTTCAACCTGGTGATTAGTTATGCATTGTGATCCAATAGGCGCAAAATTTCGTAACAATTTAGGGCCTAAAACTCCTTCAAGGATTGATAGTTCTATTGGCAAACCGTTACTGTCGGCCTCTATATGATACGGGTTATATCCGTCAAATTTTGTTGCTGCACCTTTAGGGGGTCCCATGTTGAAACTTCTAAACAGATGAACAAACAGACACCAGCAAATGTGCCCTTGCTGCACATACCCTGAGGTCTATGAATGCAAATTTGTGAAAGCACATAAATAGACCATAAATGCAAAATGCTCTCGTAGATTTGCAAGCCATTTTTACCGTTTTTATCGGCTAAAAATCGAGTTGTTTTTAAATATATTAGCTCGCAATAAATACCAGTTATCAATTGCATTAATATTTACTCCACTCATTGATGAAATAGATAAATTACAGTTCCACCTGAATATTGTGCCGTTCTATAGACGATTGCTAGGTATTTTTGAGTGATTCAAAGTAAGTATTTAATAAATGATTTTTATAGGAAAATCTTTCAAAAAATCTGAATATATTTATTCGAGACAACGAAAGTGCGCTTGTGATAAATATAATTTTACTGCTTTAATTATTCAATAAAAATCACCACATTACATTCTCTAGACGTTCCCTAAGGAAATAGGGAAATGGCTAAGCTCAATATCAGTCAACACCCTGGCGAGAACAGATTTCCACTCCCGCTATGTCATCAGTCGGGTTTTTAATGATCGCACTATAAGAAAAATATCAGATTATTTGAGCGGATGTAGCGGCAGTTCATTAGTCGAATAATCGCTCTGTATCGATCAGGTGTCTCCTACTAATAACGTTTCGAGACGTCTTGAATTTTAAAAGATTTCAACTAATTTGGCTAATATATGGCCATATCAGATTAAATAATGAGGAGTTCATTATATTCACTTTTAATCAATTACCCAAGTAAAAACAGTGGCTTGATGACGTCATCTGAATAAAACACCTGTGGAAATATGTGTGCATTTTATCACACGTGACAAACAAATATTTCAAAGTTTTTTAATTGATATACTTTTATCAGTCTTATAGCAGTTTTTTAAAATGTCTTTGGTGGTATTTTATGAATTGTAATGGGTTTTCTTCTTTGATCTTCGATTTTCCTCCTCTCTCTTCTTTTCTTCTTTTTCTTTTGTGCTTTTTTTTCACCACATACCTATGCTACATTGCGTTCAGGAAATTTTGCTTTCTTTCATCTCTCTTAGGCCAAAGAGACCTTCGTTTGACGAATAAATCTTAACCAACGTTTCTGCACCAATTTAATCTCAGCAAATCACAATTAATCAATAACACTGTCGTAAGCACGTTCACGAAAACGACTGAAGAGAGTCGGCATAAGTGGCCAAAGTTCAGGATGATAATCCGAGTTGTCGTTTGACGGACGGAAATCACCTCTGGGCACACGTGATCCAAGTCTACTATTCTTAGCACTTTTTCGTAGTATCCAATATATGTCATCGATTGTTGGGCCATTCCATCTCTTCGTCATACTCATCCGCTTCTTTTCCAGTGTATAATCACTTTTATCGTCTGAAATCGGATCCAAAAAATTTTGATGCGGAAAGAAAAATTGCATATATTATGCAAATTTGTATCATCATCATCAACGCAAATTTGCATATTACGCATATTATGCAAATTTGTCTTGCAAAAGCGCATCGTCGCAGTTCTGCGCCCCTATTTCTATCGACGGCTTCAACCTGGAAGCAACTGAAGGTACAGTTACGAAAAATTTGATGTACAGCAAAAGATGCCGATCTAAGCAATGTCATCTTATTATATAAACTGTAATAAGGTTTTACTTAAATGAAAATTAGAATAGACGTTTGAAAAAAATAACTATGAACTAGAGGCGAAAATCTCTAAAGGTCTAAAACTAGAGGCGAAAAAAAATCTCTAAAGATTTATATGGGCGATCATACGTATTAAAATATGAAAGTATTGTTTTCGATGTTTATTTTTATCAGTAAGCTTTGAAATTGTTCGATTATATGAAAAGTATGCAAAAACTCATTATTTATTCTTTGACGCTTCTTTATTTGTTTTTGCTGAGGAAATTGAGAAAAAAAAAAAAATAAAAGCTAAATTAATTTTAAGTGTTCATTTATTAATCATTAGTTGTTAATTAATTAATTTCAACTTATTATTAATTTTATTACGTCGCAAAATGGTACAAGACTTCAAGTGATAAAATATGTGGTATAGATAAATCGTTTAGTACACAAATGATGATATGCACTACAAATATATCTATAATCTTTTCATAGAATAGAGAATTTCAGATTCTCCCATATTCTATATGTAGTTCCTTCCACTGAATTATTTGCATAAATGAGGGACGAAAATAGATATAACTGATAGAATTTATCTTTTGCAGAATGAATGTAACTGATTGAAAGCATAAGAAGAAGACTCCACTCACAATGTTTTGCATTGTTTCCTCAAAAAATTTCTCGTCAATTTAATTCCACCTACCAAATGTTTTTTTTTTGATCACTCCCACTCCTCAACAATTCTCAGTCTCATTGCAATGGTCGCGATAAGTGATGGAGTTTTTTTTGGCTCTTTCAAATGACCACTCTGAGATCACTTTGATAAGCTGCAAGAGAGCTGATAAGCGTGCTCCAGCAAAAATCATAATCGAATTTTATATTTTATTGCAATCGGATATATTGACGGTGATTAAACATAGAAATAAGTGGACAAGCGACTACATAACGTAAAACTAATAAGGCAGTAGTATGAAAATTTTTAATATTTATACCAATTCGTTGAAAAGTTTTTTTAACACTCGTATATTCATTCCACAAAAATGAAGTGAACACGACTGATATCACAAAAAAAAATCCGATTGAAAAGAGATAAAAGAATCAACAAACCATTTGAGGTGCTCTCTTGTTGTAAACGAGAATCGCTCTCATCGACTGATGCATACAATTTTGCATTGACATTTATGAATAACGATGAAGTAAGTAAATATACTAAATAATAGCTAATAGCGATATTGAACTTTCTCAATGCATTCGGTGATAAGTTCATCGCTGCAAATATCGGCAAAATTTTAGAGGCATTAGCACATTTTTTGAATGGCAATAGACGAGCGTATTTTGCATTTTAATAAAAGGATTGCGAATAAATTAAAAAAAAGAGGAGCATTTTAATCAATTTTTCTACAATATAGTAGTTAGTGAAAAGCTGCTTAAGTTGTTACTTTCGGATTTGATGCCCACAATAGGAAAGCTTAATTTGATATGATAAATTAGTTGATAAGATAATAAAATTATTTAATATTCTATGATAATAGCATGCAATATTGATTTTATAGTATTTATAATTTTTATTATATACATTAGTCTTTTTATTAGCAGAATATAAGAATATTTCGATTTTTTTTTCATTTCTTGATGGCTATGCGGAATAAACAGTAAAGAAAAAATAAAGGTTTATTAAATTGGTTAGAATGGAAAAAATCGTTTCGCAATCATATGATGGGCAAGAAAAATCTTTGATGACGAGCAACATTATTGACTTGTAGCCGAGATGTTCAATGTTTCATCTATGGCTAATTGTTTAGTTGTCAGGATATCAGGCTCGAATCCATCATCTCAATCCATTAGAGAAAAAAGATAATGAACATTCAATTATGCGGATTGTAAAAAGTGTATTTAAGCGTAATAAATTGGAGTCGAGGGATTACCTCATATCGCCATTAAATTGATTACTTCACTATTCTCAACATCGATCGATAAATCGCTAGCAGATAAATTTAATGAATATAGGAATGACTCAGAGAAAAAATGACTCAGCCTATCGACAATATCGCCTTGAATTGAAGCCCCCCTTGAGTAGGAAAGACCTCTTGAGAGTGGCCTTTTTGATGTGAGGATTCTTTAGATATAGCCCCAATACTATCATATCTATACTTTGAACCACTAATTATCAGGGTAGACAAGAAACCAAGAAAAGGAGGGATATGTTTCGCGATCAGTCACTCGCAGTTTCGTTGACGAAGAATATTCTCTCTTCCGTTGTTTGAAACAACTTCCGAATAAATTTGTAATTTAACGACGAGAAGCGATCGCTTCGTTTGCTTTCGATTTTGTTCAATGGGAAATTTGGGCTATATGCCGGAAAGTGTATAGTTTTTAATTTCCTCTTGGAACTTTTAAGATAAAACTGCAAAGAATTTGAAGTTTGCAGTTGGGTATTGAAATATTTTCAATTGAAATGAATTAACTACAACGCCCATTAAACATTCATCTTGACAACGTGGTATCTCTGCGTATGTCTGTGTACGTATCTGTCTGTAAGCGTTTGCCTGATGGATAGCTCTAAGTCACGGAATATTGACGCTCAAGTTGTAAGGTTTTGTTAGCGCATTGCGGAGTGATTCCGAAACCACATTTCACGTGAGGTAATTAACTTCAATGAAGTTATAAATACTTAATAATGCCGAAACATTTTCATACACTTTTTTGGAGCAAATTTTTATTACACGGAGATTAGACCACAAAAATACGAATCTTTTATTTAAGAAAAAAAGAATTATCAAAGCGTCTGCTCCTTGGCCAAATGAATGAAACGTAAGAATGGAAATTGTGCAAGCGCCATTGCACTTGGGCATTTCTGCACAATATACAACAAAACGAAGGCTATGTACTCTGAAGTAATTGAGTTTTGAGCAAAAATAAAATTGCACGCAATTTGATTCACGTATGTGCAATTTTTAAATGATTTGTTTGTAGCGAGCAATTTGTGAATCGTTGATTAAACACAATTGTGCGTTAAGTATAACACACAAATATGCTATTTTAGCATACTAGTTTATTAACTAACCACTAAAGACGTTATTTCGATTGCTTTAGGACGTGAGAGCATGATAATAATTCCGAATAAAGCAATATGCGGCAATAATATATGATTGCATTGAACAATTACTAGAAACACTGATAGAAATTATATTTCAATATACAATTTAAGTGTAAGCAGAAATCTCTATTTTCGGCAAATAAGATGAATTCTGCGATGAATTTTGTGTTTGATCCAACGATTCACATTTTTAGCTTCACTTGCTGACTAGAAACTTTCGTTTTTCTCAGCAGAAAGTAATACGTAATTTTCTAGGAATTGCTTATAAAGTTGCCCTATCGAAATCATAACAAAAAGGAGAATTAACGAAGAAGTTGCAAAATTGTCAAATTTTTGAATAAAAAAGTAAAATTGAAGTCGTTATGCATTGTTAATGAAAATATGAAATTGATGAGTTCCTGAACTTACTACTACTTCATCAACTAAAGTACAAATCGTTGAACAACTCTGAAAAAATTTCGTAAACCATTTTGTCTTTGATTTCTAAAGTTTGCCATTGAATATTGAAACACTCTTTGAGACAAAAATCAACAATAAAGTAAATTGTGAGAAGGAATGCGAATGACGGGACTGGAATCGTTCTTGAGACATGAGCGTCGAAAGGCGACGAAAATGAGGAATGCGCTGTGTTCCGATCTAGAAGTATTATATATGGTGTATCAAATTTCTGTCTCTACGTTCAATAACCACTGGCTGGACAAAATCTTTTGGCGAAATTTCATTTATTGAACATTTTAAGACGACGTTTTTGACAATGGGGATTTTCAAGAAATCTCTAATAGAATGTACACGTTTACTTAACAAATTTAGATAATAGGCAAGACTATGGGGTACTGCTGACGCCTCAAATTTTACTGGCTACGGAAAACGTGATATGGAGTAACAAGTCATGAATAATTCACCATTTATCTGCACCAGATCGTGAGATAAAAAAGTTTATCATCAAATTTAGACATGGTATCGGGTGTACAGGAGGCTAATACACAGTGATGCATACATATTAAAGGATTTGAAGTAATGAATAAAGCACTGTAAGGAACCTACCGTCTAATACAAAAACTTATAAAATAAAAGAGCTGACTTGTTTGGTTCAGAAAGTAGGTTATGAAAATGGAGTGGTGCTAAAAGGTTGATTATGCACTGTTCACCACTTGAGGCATAGAATAAAACTCCACATGGGATCGAACTTCCACCTCTGGCATTAAACGAGACATTAATGCCTATTTTTTGAGTTTAGTGGTGAGGCCGACTTAAACCAATCTGGAGGGTTCTAGATTAATCCTGCAAAAGTTTGGCAACCGAAAAGAGCACCTCTATAACAAAGTAAAATGACAATAAGTTTCTCTTTCCTTTTTTTGCTCGGTAATCTGCAAGGGGCCCCGACCTCCTAATACACAAGTCATTTTCATCTAGGATGATGAGTGAAATCAAATCAAGCAACGGCGCCCGAACTCGAGATCCTTTCATAGCCCACGTTTTGTTTACTACTCCTTTTCCGCCTAGCAGGATAGTTTTCAGGGGATCGAGCGGGGAGGATCCGAATCAGTGGCCAACCGCCTCCTATCAACGCCTTTCGCGCGAATTCCTATTGCACTAGCTTGTTGCCACAGTACTGTAGATTCAACGAATCGAGGCCTTCTCCTTCTGTTCAAAAGCATAGCATCCTTGAAAACGTTTCAAAAGTCCATTTAAAACAAGGTTCATCTTACAAAACTTTTGAAACACAAAAATATACCCAATATTTCATAGTTTATTCTTCAAAGCTTAGAGCGTCAAGGAGCAATCAAAGAAGTAAATATTCATTCACACTTATTGTGAAACGCAATGATTCTTTGTTAATAATCTAAAATGAGATTAACGCTTGCCTTTCATATCAAACTTCGAAGCAATCGCTCGTATAATGAATGAATAAAGTTAGTCGAAATGACAACAACCCATTCAAATATCTATTATGTTCGATAATAATATCTAATGGTGCAAAGAAAGTGCTCGTTGATTTTATTAATTTTTTTTTGAATAGAGTTGAATATCGATATATATTTGAATATCGAAAATCGTTTCATCGAATTAGCACAAAAAATTAGCATCACTAAACCTCTTATTCGTCGAACGTATGAACGAAATCATTAAATATATCGACGATCGACTAACTGCTTTATCACCGGAAATAATCGACCAATCATACGAGCATATAGCGTTCGCAATTAATGTACTCTTTATCGAGTTAAACTCTTGAGAGAAGTAATATCACCAAGTTTCGCTTAGGTTGCTTTCGATAAACTCATTTATTCGCTACCCGAAATCTTAATTGATTTATAGGCAATCGTATTCAGCTATTCATCAAAAATGTCGTTGAGAGCAGAAGAAACAGAAAAAGCAAGTTGAGACGCTTGTCAGAGATTTTAGCAATAACATAGGACTTTATATTTTTCTCAATGATCGAATAACTTTATTAGCAATAAAGAGTATGCAGAATAATGGTTTAACATCGTTTTTTTAATTCAACCGGTTTTACAATCTCTCTGCAAAAAAAAAAAATCGTTTTTCTGTGATTCAATTGATGTGAAATGAATATATTTGCTGTACAACAAATAAATGTGACGATACAATGCAATTTCCAATTTTATATTTTGTCTTCTCATGATCCGATCTATCTCAGCTATTGCTTATCCTCCATATATTTGGCTATGAAAAAATGACTATGAAAATCAGCCATTTTTCATTATAATAAAGTTGTTCTTTATTGGAGTATAGCATTAATTTGCAGTAATATCGAAGATTATTGATCAAGTATAATCATAGCATTAATATTTTGCAGTATTATCGAAGATTTTTGTGGTATTTGTCCAATTTGATTATTTATGACATGAGTCGAGCTATTTTTATAGTAATAATGTAACCATTATAAGTTATTAGTTCCATTTTCAATGACGATAGTTATAGCTTCATAAATTGAACTAATCAACGTTGCTGAAAATATTTACTGAATTGAGTTTCCGTTACTCACTATGAGCAAAACAATTATGCAATGGTGCTAGCTCAATAATGCTATAGAAATACATTATGACGTTTTGTAGGGTGAGAAATTTACATGAAGTCAGATTTAGCATCAACGCGTGATAAGCGATTACCTTGTAAACAAATTTTTTTTGCGAACAAAGTTTACTTTTTCGAAAATGACGTATGCTCGTATTGATCAAGTATAATCATAGCATCAATATTTTGCAGTATTATCGAGGATTTTTGTGGTATTTATCCAGTTTGATTGCTCTCTCTGATGAAATATTCTATGGCATCGTTGATAATAATAATAAATTATAGACGAGAGTGGTTTCGTTTATGAGTGATGAAACGAAAATATTTTGAGAGAAATTGAGCCGAAATTTTGGAAATTTTCAAAATATTTTCATAAGTTTTCTGATTTTGAACAATTGGAAAATAAAAATTTTTCAAAAAATTCTCATGAATATTTCAAAAAAACGAATATCGGTGGTAATATTACCAAACGTTCGTTTCCTAGACACTAAATAAAAAATGATTTTTAAAATGGAGTTGAACAAGTTTTTTCCTGAAAGTATTAAAATTTTATGGTTTGCGAACTTATACTTTTAGAAGAGAGATTATACCTTTAATACGGTATTTTTATGAGGTCAAACGAATCGTTTTAAAGGCTATCAAGAAGCGTTGATTGACTTACAATGTGTCAGAGCTGAATAAAACATTGTCATGGAATGCGAGTTGTGATTTCGGGAACTGTTCTATATTGCGCAGTGCTCGAGATATGTGGCTGTGGTATAATACCTGCTCCGGAACTTCTGGGAGCTCAAGATAGAGTACATCAATAGGACTACCGGATTCATCCTCACATTGCTGCATCACTTCAGAACTAGGAGCGGGAGGAAGGGGTTGGTTGTGGAGGGGATACTAAAGTGAGAGTGAACAATAGAGAAAACAGTGACGAGTCCAAAGTGCGATCTCTCGTTTGCAATGCGAGAACTTGTGTCTTTTGAGATGGCACCACGTTTATGGTCCTTTAACTTGAACGTTAGCAAGTGTTACTGACGATACACATTAGCGCTCTACTTGCACATAGCTGATTCATGTAGAACGTGCGAGCGAAGAAGATTATACCAACATATACTACAATAAGTGGAGGGTTTCAAAGATACCATGTCCAATATGGTATGACAACGTGCATCAGACGCTTTCATACACTGAAGTGCCCTTCTTTAATTCCATTACACCTTATTACTTTAACAGATAAAAGTAACAATTTTTCCATTAGCTTGTTAATTTAATTAACTGATGCGAGAATATTTCTCCGATCATTTCAGTCGAATTTCTGAAAGAAATTTTTTTCATGGAGAATTTCATATGTAAGTTATTTATGGTTTCACTAAGGTTTTATTGAGCTAAATTTCTCATTGAATTCAAATCAATTGAGTTACTATTGAAGGTTACTATTAAATGAAGCCTTGCCTACAAATGACGAGCACTCGTTATGTAAACGGAAGAGATTTGTTTTTAGTGTGACTGAAGGTGAACAACTTCAATGAACAAACGAATGATGTAAGAACAAGAATAGACCGATTAGTGCAAAAATAAATATGCATTCATTAATGAGCACATCTGCGGTGATTATTTACGTAAAATGAATTGTTGAGCTTAACGTTTCCAATAATATTTTTTTTCGTCTATTAGAAGAGATACTAAATCATTTATATGGAAGAAAATCACTTTTACGATGATATTGTCACTTCTAGAAACTATGAGCTATCAATTTGAAGGGTTTTCCAAAGAGCAATCGAAAGGATTTTAAAAAACGCTTGACTGAACGATCGACTCATAAGAATTGTTGAATCGTTATTACTGAGAACTATCTATCTTTGTATTTCGATTCTATTAGTTATGCATGGCTAATAAAATGGGCATTGATACTATATAATGTTTGTTTGAAACCGAATGAATAGACACGTCGATCCTATCCGAAAGCACCTCACTCTCATCATTCATTTTGGATGAATAGTGCCAACGAATTTTCAAAAATTCATTAAAATCAGAAGTAAGTTGAAAATTGTATCGAAAGAGTTGATATCGTATGCCATAAAATTCCACTCGTCAAAGTAACCACTTTTAAACGCCGCAAAAAATGCCCAGTAACGCACTCGTTTTTCAACTAATCAAGCTAACGATATCAATGAGTCTTTTATAAAATGCTCATTTTTCTTGATGAACAAGGCTGTAAAATGTGACCAGGTAGGTGGGAAATATGTGCCATTTTATGAGCAAATCAAATGCTCAAAACGAATATAGATCTTTTTCAGGCTTATGGGCCTACCTGGAAAATTACATAGCTACTCATTCTGTTGTATAAGCTGTCTTCGTGAACCGGAGCAGCCGAATAGACAGGCAAGACGAGCAATTATATCTGGGCACACATTGAGCATATTATTTTTTTCACAGCATCTGACATCTTTCTTTCGAGAGTATTACCAGTCATCTCAAGCCAAGAAGTCATCTCAAGTGACCTCAAGCTAGAATTATTCGAATTTCCTTCTCCGGCAGAAGCTTCTTTTATAGTAAGCATTGTGTTTTGCTTGAAAAAATAACATGTTATATTAACACTATGACAAACATTACAAAGACCACGATATGAAAGTGTTAAAATTTCTTCGAAATAAATTAAGCGAGATTCCCGTTCATTTATCATCATAGGTTATTTTTTTTTAAATTCCAGCATTTAGATGATATTTCAAGAAAAAAAAATCAACTTGTTTTCAAAAACGCCTGAGGGCTAGCCATGCGACAATTTGAAATTGATCTATTATGCAAGTTAGATCAATCTAGATAATAGCGCAATAAAAAGAATTATGATTGTTGTGGAACAAGTTTATTTTCTTAAGATCAGCTTCTCGTAGAGTTGAATGGCGTCCGATGTTTATCTATGCACATCCTGTAATTTATTCAAAATGATCACCCAATCGCTTAGTGCTGTCACAATATTATTTATGCTTGGAATGTTTCATTGCCATTGTTTAATTGTGCAAACAAAAAAAAAAAGAGAGAGATTGTTGCTTAACGGCTTTGTCTTTAAGCGAACATCTCCGACTATTCGAATCATTAAACGCCTATCTGTGCGGTGGATTCTGATTTTGCCACATTTAGCATTTCATTTCTAATCCCTTTACTACATTCCATCACTTCTAATCAAGATGGATTGTGCGCTTATTTAATACCATCCTTCACGATGCAACATTTCTTTGGAAGTTCAATTGATGTAATATTGCCTTATATTTAAGGATATATAAGATTTGGCGACATAATTCCTTAGTGGAGTACTCTAGTGGAAAATAAGTTGAGAGGGGATTGATTACCTTGATTACTTTCAAATCTTATCGCATATAATCAATTCAATAAATTCAATAGTATTTTACTCAAAATATGCATGATTTTACTCAAATTACTCAAATTTTATTCAAATATATTTAAATATATTAATGTTTAAAATAGTTTGTTTTTTAATTGATATTAAAAGGTTGAAAACTATTTACTTCATAAGTTCATCAATTGGATTTTTTCGCTAAAGTTACGATCAAGATATTGAACAATGATTTTAAAGGAAACTTTATGTGATCGTGTGACAAACTTGCTCAAGGATTTCTTCCACAATTTTACGGAACTGCTGCCTTTCTTCTTGTTCGTCTTTTTCGATGTTATGAGCGCATTTGTTCACAAATATATCCTGTGACACAAAGGACCTCACCCATATCCACAGATCCAGTTCGTTGGGCACTACGCTTGACGAATGATCGAATAATCCCATTGCTTTGATGACCATTATTCCATCTATCCTTTCGTCGGACGATTGTTTAATTTCGATATGGATGCTAGCAACTTTTTTTTGGAGGAAAATTCACTTAATTTAAACGAATATTCTGCGAAAATTTTAAGGAATTTTTCTCAACATGAATGCCGAGCTGAATTGTTTATTGGTATGAGCGGAAAGAATGCTAATTTTTGTCTCTTGACACATAAATGATCTATTTAAGTTTGAGATTATTTCTTGGGAATATTGCTATGAACAACTGCAATATTCGAGTTCTGCCCTCAAATTTCCGTTGTTTAGAGAATCTCCGCACATAGAATAAGCGCTCAAGTTCTCATTCATACGAAATATGCACTCTGATGCAGCTGCTTTTCATTTAAATAAACTACTTTCCCCCCCCCCTTCTTCCCCTTCTCTCCCCCTCCCCCACAGTCATTCAGAAATTCAGCCATATAGGTCGAAGGACCCTGTGATCGACGTTAGGTTATGAGGCTGATATAGGCACATTTTTGGCAGTGTTTATTGGTTTATGTTGCACCTGATTTCGGTGGTCGAACTTCTCACGCATTTTTTGCGAAATCTTGCAATGCGCTTAGCGGTGAAATCGTGTCTGCCCTCATGTATGCATGTTTGCCCAACTGTATGCATGTTTGTCATCTGATCGTTGCTATTCATATCCTAGAGAAACTAACGCGGTGAATTTTGGCAGATTTCGTCAACAATTGAAGAAGTTTGGCCTGCCATCTCTGGATTCCTTCACCTTTTCCATGAATTGCAAACACTGAAAAGTGTCCTAAGTCTTAAAAGTAAATTTTATTCAATCAACTAACGGATGTATCCCAAAAAGCAATTTTTTTCGTCGGGAATCTTTCAGTTGGTTCATCTTGTAAGGCAACACGTTTCGCATGTTTAATCGTTTTTTTCGATGGAGATATAGGCAAATGTCATCACTGATGTGCTGAATTGTAAAGGCGCATATCGCATCAGTAACCTGATATAATTGTTGAGCTGCTTATGGTTTCAAAGTAATTTTATCCCCGTTCCTGCATTATTCGAACATCTCGGAATGTTCACTGAGTATCCGTTTTGTGCTATTTGTTATTTCTGATCGCTCATTTCCGGTTTTTCCTCGTTCCTTCTCTCTCTCTCTCTCTCTGAGCACCTTCTCGGTCTTAAAAACCCACAGATATGAAGTTCCAACGAAACCATGAAATGCTTTAAACTCGGAAAGCGAAACGCGATAGCCACTTGATTACAGGCTTTCCTCACCATTTAAACTGCACAGATATCCAAGAATTTGGAAAGCATACGTAACTTTTAAAGGATAAGCTCGGTTTTACTATAATTTTCTTGCGTATAGGACAGTGTCGTGATTTTGAAGAAGGTGAAGCGAATACAGTTTGATGGCTTTCCACTGCAAATGTTTTTAACTCATATGACAAGCAGTCATAACTCAACGAATCCATGCAATTGCCTAACGCTATTAAAGCTTGAAAAAGAACGAAATCACCCAATTTTCTCGCTGTTCTCTTTGTCTACTTAAATCCTCATATCCCTATGATTCTTGAGATTTTAATGTCGAGTTTTGTGTCTAAAATATTACAGCCATTAAAAGAATTTCTATTAAAGATGCAAAGGTGCTATTCAATTAGTTGCGGGTATGTCTTGAACTTATTTTAGTGTTCATATTTTTTGCAGTTATTCTCCTTTCGATACCATCTCATATACGGCGGGAATAATCGTTCTCTCAGCAGGCAATCTCTAAGGATATCCAGAGGAAATATGTCCAAGTTACACATGGCGTGTCCACTCCCAGTCTCTTCCCCCTCCTTCGAATTTCAGGAGAGCTTTTTTGGCATGAAATTTTAGCCGCTGTTTAGTCACTACACGCTGTTTTTGAGTTGACAATGAATACGTTGGAAGCCACAGAGATTACTGGCCCAGAGTGAGCTCAAAACATTAGTTGAAAAGCTATGCAAATGATCCTTTTCTCGTGTTATTTAAATGATAATATCGGTAATCTCGTTATAATGAAATTTTAATTCTTTTTGCGCTTGCCGATAAACCTTTTTCTTTCCGGTGCGTCATTTTCAACTTCATTGAGGCTCATTTGCGTAAATTCCTCGAAGCTTGCGGCTATTACCCTCAGCCAGCCCATCGGAGGGATTACGACTGGGAAGAATGCACATTTGAGGGAAAAATTTTTCTCTTTTTTTTTCAGCATTACAGCGTTGCGTTTATAGCTTTGAAAGTTTATCTACATTGCGAGCATCGTTACGTTACTGTAATATATTGCATCAAATATTGAATCTAATTCGGCTGCATATTCAACTTAACGAGTTTTTCATTTCTTCATGTTGTATGGCGGCGCTGTAACACTAAAACGTTATAGCTAGGCCTCAAAACACTAAAGATGCATTTCTGTGATATTTTAAGCATATTTCAACGTTCTCTATGATGGTTCTCATCTCGTTTTATTTACTGAAGCGAAGAGAAACTCATATAAATTAACTGCAAAATTTCTTCGAAAGTTTTCAGGAGTCGTATAACAACTACTATAACCGTTGAATTCCTCAAATTGCTCATTTCATATTCTCTAATGTCACAAAATTTGATAGTTTATATTTGTTTGGCATTGTCGATTCCATCAATTTACTGTCAATATGAGCAGGTTGGTTCCTTTATAAAATACCAATTGATATTTTTGTCATTCATAGATTTTTACCTCATTAAAAAAATATTCTATTTAAGTTTGCACTTTGAAATATTTTTAAAATTTTGTGAAAATTTTTTTCTGCACGATAAATTCTCTACGATGATATAAATGACGTCATCACTGATTGTGACAAATTTAGAGGTATAATTGATTTCACTGTGGTTACACAACTTTCATTGTAGAGAGGGTTCGAATGAAATTGTTTCTCTGAGGTGACAATGAACTATTTTCATACCAATTTCTTATACAATCCATCGACAATAAGCCACTTATATGATTGCCAAATTCCACAGGTACTTTTGCGCGACAGTAGGTTACGTCGTGGATGAAGGCCGGGTGGTAGGTGGGGACGGGGAAGGATAGGAGAGAGAGGCAATTTCCTCAACTGAATTAAGCATTGGAAAGGTGATAGTCTGTTGGTTTGCAGTTCTTAACAAGTAGCGTGAAACTATAGTATAATTTACAAGAAGTTGTCATAGCACAAAACTCCAAGATGGCGATGAACGCTTATGAACCGGCAGGTGTTATATGGCATTGTCATCTTATATTTATTTTGAATTATCGAAAATATGTTTCAGAAAAAAAAAGAAATTACAATGGAAATCGATCAAAAAATTTCTGGAATAATATGAAGAGAGGGAGATTTAAATTGTTTTAAAAAAAAAGCAAATAAACGGATGTAAATAACTTTTATACTTTCTAATGAGTGATTTCAAGGTGCTCATTGGAATCTCTCATCGTGTTGCCTTTAGGTCATCAGTTATCCAATGCCTAATGTTGTTTATCCGGTGAAGTGGACGGAATTTCCAGTAGAATCTTTTCCATCCGAAGGTTTCGAACCGTCGAACATTAACGCGGGTGAGTGCACAGTCGTCTTGTGATCAGGTGGCCGAGTGGTTAAGGCGATGGACTGCTAATCCATTGGGGTTTCCCCGCGTGAGTTCGAATCTCATCCTGATCGGGAGTTTTGCAGTTACTCAGCTCTATTTCCTTCAAACCAATAAATTCAAAATTTGGTGTATAGTGATTGTTGGGTATTCATTAGTGGGAGAGGTGATTAATCATGTGGGTTTTCGACGAACTAAAATATTTCCATTAAAACGTTTCCGATATTTTAACTTCTGTGCTCATCAGGCGTTTGTTTTGAAATTTTTTTCTTGTAGGATGAAAAATGAGGATGTCATTTTATGAAGGATTTAAGGAAAAAGGTGCAGAAATTAAGGGGGGACATAATATAAAGAGAAATTGAATGCAACTTTATACGTTCTAAAATATGATGAAACGTGCAGAATGATAATGAGGAAAAAACTTTGATGCAAAAGATATTTGAAATATTCAAATTAGATTACATTCAGAGACATCAGCAAAATTTGAAATTTTCCTCCGTCGCCAGTCTATTTCTTTGTTTTCCTTCCTGTCTACCTATACTAAATAAGTTACTTTATTGAAAGAGTGCTGTAAATACTATATTCGTTGTTCCATGCCAATAAAAGCACTCTCTTTTAATTTCACTGGATGTCTATCTCTGACTTCAATGATTCTAAACCTATATTCTCTGTCTGACTATGACTTCTAGCATTCAGGTTCAACTATAATCGTGTCCGGTAACAACAATTTGAAAGAAGCAATTGCAATAGAACTCATTTATGTGATTACGTCTTCTGACTATGAGTTCGGATCGATATGGCACTAGTGATGAATTAGAAAATCTTTCATTGAAAAAATGAATCGTCTAATTGGCAACGACAATTGAGAGCGAAAATTGCCCTTCGTTTCAAACTCGATTAAGGGTGATATCCGACGCAAAAACGAATGGTACCGAAAAAAGTGTGCAAGTTCCGCAAAAAAGAATTGCTCTCAAATATAGAATAATCAACCGGTTTTGCACATTTCGAGTGGAGCTTCTCTCATTGAGCCATCAGATTTTGATACTTTTATTTTCTCATATGTATGAAGGAAATTAAGGCTGTTTGCAACATCCATTTACATTATGATGCCAATGCTAGCTTACTAGCTGCTATTATACTTTTAAAAAAAACGAAGATAATCTGATGGTAACTTATTGAGTATAAGTTGGAAAAAATATCCTTTGGGGCTAGAACTGGCTTCATTTTGTACGAGTATTTGCAAAAAAGTTCTTTATAAAATTTGACAGAGATAGAAGTTGTGGCTAGCAACTTCGCACAAATACCTACAGTCGTACACTGTATCAAAAGATACATAAAATATTGTTTTCTGTGTTATGATATTAAGCAGCAACCTTCCTAGATTTCAGAGTTATTGGAGGATGAGAGGGTCGTCAGAGAATTTCTTGCAAGTGAACGTGCTCAAATCCCTTTGCTACCTCAGAATGATCAGCACCGCGAAGTGCAACAACCATTCTCAGATTACTCGATTCCTACGGAGCTACTTATTAGAAAAGGGTTTTCTGTTTTGTCATCATGCTCGTTGTTAATCGATCATTAGCTAAATAAAACAGCTGTTTATCGATTGATTGTAAATATATCGAATGATTCATCCGTTCAAAATTGAAGTCATTTCCGTAATGATTCATTAGCAATTACAATTATATCTTTTCTTTGATCAAGGATAATTTCAAAATTTCATAAAAATTCTCTGGATCCGTATAACTTTTTTCCTGATCGTTGCTGATTCGCTCAGATTCCCCGTGGGCATCTTTCATACAACAATCTTTATCATTCAATATTGAAACTTTCCAAAAAATTTCACTAAAAGTAAATCAGACTTCAACAAATATTTAGACTATTGTTCTCTTATTAAACAGTGTACTTTGTTTTTGTAACATTTTTGTTATTAGGCAACATATTTCTTAATAGCCATCTGTCGCCGATATCGTCTCACATCAAAAAATGGGAGTCGTTCCACTAGTTGGATAGCTAAAGCCTCCTTACTTTCTTAAAAAGCTCAACTTCTTTCCGTTTCTCTGATTTCTTTTTTCAAGTGCAAAAAATTTCTGAGGACATGAACTAGACGAGTTTAACTAACTGCTATTCAGGGATCAGCAGATGGAAACCGACGCCACTGTTCGACAAGCGCGCAGGATGAGCCTTTCGAGGTTTCAAGTCAGTGCGCATTAATTCATACTCTTACTATGAATTATGTTCATCCGCCAAAGAACATCATTTATTGGTGGATAGTGAATGATTTCATTAATTAAATACTTTGATTCTATCAAAATAATATCAATAAGCATCTGATCAAAGACGCGTGGGCCAAGAAAAAGGTTTCTAAAAGTACCCGAGGCTATTGGCGAACAATGAAATACTTGACTTATTCCTGTGTTCACCGACTGCCCCAAAAGGTGTTCGACTCGGCCTTCCCTCAGAAATTTTAAATCATCAGTAACATTACTGATGCCAGTGCCGACATAAATACGCAGTTATTCATTTTCCTTCAAACTTCATCACCACTGCACAAGGATATCTCATTGCTAATGAAGTTTCTTGTCGCCATTTCATACTCTTTCCGGAAAAAAAAGCTTCGTTGACAACGTTGATAGACATCAAAATCGACTAGCAAGAAAATATAGTCGTAATGAAGTGGTTTATTGAATGGCACTATTGTTGTTTTTTTCAGCATTACTGTTTGCAGTTCTTATTGTATATCGTGATTTGCATATGAGCCACTTGAAGATATGATGCCGTCTCATAGTTAGGCGATGACAACCATCTGATAGTTTGTTGACAAATGCGACCCGTGCTGTTCTACTTAAGTTTAAAAGGAGGCGAAGAGATGGCAACACCTCAGTAAATATTCCTTTCTCTTTCGTTTATATTCCTTTGAGAGGTTTCAAGCCCAACAAAATGCGTCAGCCGAATGTTGCAAACCATCTACGCTCAATGTCGTTGCTGTTGCTCTAGTCTACTGGTGCTGCACCCTCGAACAAAATTTTTCAGCTACCGTTTTCATGCTCATCAATTTTATGTTAAATTAATTTATTTGCCTAGTTTTTTTATTTAACAGTGTCTGACGCAACAATCGATTTCTGCAGGTGATCAGAGAAAGAATTCAGAGGAGACATATGGTCAAGTCAGCGATTCTGAATTATCTATAAACGAAAAACGACTTCCTGTTGTTGTCGCACCACGAAAGAATGATGACTTCCAGCCGTTGAAAACAAAACCTCTTGCGAGAGCAGCCAAACTAATCACAGTAACATCAGAACAACGCGTTCCACCAAGACATCGCTCACGCAAGGTTTGTGCAGATTTGCAACTTTCATATCAAATCGGTTCAACAGTAATTTTACTTTGTGATATTTGAAAGTTTTGAGACTAATGGGACCGTTCGCCTATTTCATACATTCGTTGAAGAATTGACAGTAGGGCTGAACTGAAAGCACAATTCCGGAACCCGAAAAGCACAATTCCGGAATTCAGCTTTTTATCGAATTTCCGGTTTTAGAAAATCCTTTCTTGCGCAGCCTAGGTAAACGGCAATTTGGTATTCCCTTCTCAGCGTTTCCTATTTGCTTCAAAAATCAACCATTCCCAATCTTTCTGAATCTTGCGATTATACATACTCGTCAAAAGGTCATGCGGAAATTCTTTGAACTCTTTGTTGAACGGATAATTTGCTTAGGTCTGTACTCAGTCCCAAAGCAATATTGGACCTTCAGAGATATATTTCCGTTCAGGAAACCGCAGAAATAGCTCGCATCGCCGGACGTTTGTTATTTGCCTCTCTATTCAACGATCTCACTCATGGTGCTACTCTAGTAGTACCCGAAGAGGTTTAATCCTTCATTCGTTAGTGATTTCGAATTTATGGTATTTTTCTTTAGTATAATGTTTCTTTATGTTTTTATAGAGAAAGACGATGATATCAGAAGCCTAAAATCTAAAGATAGTATTGATAGGCCGATGTTAAAAGACGAAATGGTATATTTAAAATGATGGAAATAAGGGCAATGCGCAATATCGTAAATTTGAATAAATAGTGACCATTCTATAATATTGTACATTGCAATTGACCTTTCTACAGGTCGAGAATACTCGTGTTTATTAAATAAAGTTCTTATTCGATGAGTTTCTGAAATACTTTTAGTGTAATTTGAAAATAATATGGAACAGTCCTCTGATGAACACTTACGTCTGACCGCTCAGACTCAAACATCGTGTTTAGGGCATCCTTTCTGCTGATCATTGAGGGGCGTAACAAGTCAAAGCTATAGGGCAGGATATCATATGACCTTAAATAGCGGAATTTAAACTATTTGATGTGCGAACGAAACGTGAGGCGCCATTTGCTGCTGAGTAATAAACTGATGTATCATAATTATAATATCCCATGTCATACGCATAAAGCTAAGCAATTTTTTCCATCTTCACTGTGAGTATATGAAAATATGAATGACTTATTTATATAGGAGTGCATTAGAAGTAATGGAGTAACGAAATTTACATATTCTGATTGAAATATTTGTTTTGATACGTAGGTGGATCTATAATTTTGCCCTCTTCTTCAATCCCCACCGAATGACTGCTTAATTTTCCCCTTTTATAATTTATAACATATTATGTGAATCCGTGGTGGAGAAATTATTTCAACAGTTTGCATTCATATATGTGTACGTGTGCATAAATGCATTTTTATGTGTGTAGCGTGCAAATGCGAACATGCGCCAATTTAGTTCGACGTTGCAACTTTCGATATATAAGCGTCTCATTCGAAAATTTCACTCAAAAATTGTATTGCAATACCCAGTTATTAATGATCCTCTTTCATTTAAAGCAGCCAAATGGACGAAACCAAGTGTTACCTTCGCCGAATCCAAATCGTCTTATTGCACTACCACACAGATTCTCGTAAGTTCTTACTGACAGGTGTTGTTAGATCGTCGTTTAGGTATACTAAATATAAATGGATTGAGCTAAACAAACAATCGGTTTTTCTCGTTTAATGAGCGTTTCCATAAAATGGTGTCTCCTCATTGGGATGAATATATTATTCGTTTTTTTACTCAAAACAAACGGAAAAGCGAGCCACAGCTCGCACAACATGCGCCGTTCGAAGTCAATTCAATTTAGTATCATAGATGCGCAATGACGCACTCGTTACTTACCCATATCATCGCTTGTGCGAACATTTTTTTCGTGAAGTTGACTGATTTTAAAAGGCGCCCTTATTGATCGTAAAGGGATGGCAAGAAGTCGGAAAAAATTCAGCCAGACGGAAGGAAATGATGAGGAATCCCGACTAGCAATAATTCTGCGAAACAGTTTGGGAGGGACAAAGAAGGAAATGTTCGATTTTGTATTTGCGCTTCCACTGCAGAATATTTTACAGCGAACGCGACTCGAGTAGTGTCATATCTCGAAGTTCACTTCCCCATGCTCAACAATTCTCTCTCAACAGTGCATCGAAGAGACCACGCAAACCGCAATATTCAACAGACCAGCGTCAAGCTGCACCAAGAGCAGTAAGTTATGATATTGGTCAGCAAACTCAAGCATTTTCCTAATGCAAGAATGAGGCGAAATGTTGGTCAAATGGGCTAGAGAGATGCTTTGGAAAATTAAAATGTTGAGAAAAACGAGCGATTAATACAAGCGTATCCCTTGAATTTCACTCTTGAAAAAAAAATCATTCAGGCGTGGAATTTGCAGACAAAATATGGGCTGGAAATTTCAGGCCTTAAAATCCTACCTCTTGCATTAAGTCGATGAAGCTGATACCGAAAAGTCAAGCAGCATCGACTTTCAAAATTCATTTGTGATAAAGGGGTACCGAGATATGACATGAGTACACCTTTTAGCTGCTCTCCTTCCTTAGCAGGTTTAGTTACATCGTACTGAGCATTGTGCCGCTGATTCTTTAGCAACTGATGTAATCAGCAATAACGAATGGAGGGATGGAGACTATATGCCTAAAATAATGCCATCTGCCCCGCTAATAAATATGGTGATTAGGAATGAAACGACAAATTACGTGAAACGATTCCATCACTCACTTTCCTCGATAGCGCATTCTACTCTTCATACGTGCGCGTATTTGGTATCAGTTTAGCTATGAATCGAGAAACACCTCTCATTTGTAACAATAATTTTGCCTAAAAGAGCGATATCGCACGGTTTTAGGTAATTAGATAATCGAAGGCGTACCCAAAAACTCAGTCACTGCTGGAGCTATAATAACTTCAGCAAGTTGTCATATTGAAGTGGAAGAGAGGCACTGATATTAGATTTGACTATTCCTTACGCAGGCTAGCTTATGAGGTTAACTGACTGGCTTGCCAAGAAAGACCGTATGGAATTATGTGCAGCCTGCCTTCATCAGAAGCGTATCGATGCTTTCGAAGAACTGCAACTAGAAATCGAATGTGGTTGTTACGTAAGCCCCAGAAAGAGTCGAGGAAACAACGACAAAGGCTGATGACAGAAATGTGGCCTTGAGCACTTCTGTCGCTGAATCGACTCCCTCTGATGCTCTGGAGAGTTCTTAGACATGAAATAAGAACAATTCTGTCCTATTAGAATCTGTTCTAAAGACAAGTTTAAACGGCTTCAAATACGGTCAACGATGTGAATAACATTAACCTTCGTAAAAGTTCTCTCTCGTGGAAGCCATATCCATCGTGATCACACGATTTGTGAACTAGAATTCGATTACCGCTCTCAAAACCAGTTTATGAACTAAACAATGGACAGCAGCTGGACGCATGCTGTATGGGCGACCACTTCAACACTATCAGAAAGAATGTGCCACTATGTGGAGTTCGGCAACAACAGCTGACATTTCCTTAGCAATCCGCCGCAAATCAAAAACAATAAATATAACCCGTATTGATAGAAAACAACTAAACACTACATAAAATATCATTTCAGTCTTATTCCAGAACGTTTTGAGCCCATTTTTATCAGTTGATTAGTTCATATGAAAGCGTCATTAGTTACATAGACGTTAAAAACTATGGTGATTGGAACTATTTCGTACAATGGAATCAGTTTTATTGTAAAAGGAAAGTAACAACTTATAAAAACTGATTTTTGTTAACCAGTTGTTTGGCAGAAGTGCTCCAAATGGCTCAAACTGCTCAAAATGGTGTTTTGCAATTACAGGTTGCACCGAAGCGATCACATAACTTTGTTTCCGCGAAACGGAGGATAACAAGACCTGCACCAACCTCACAGCCGTTGTTCCTTCCAGCACCACCCCCACAAGAAATAGCTCACCCAGAGTGGAATCAGATTCAAGCACCTTTCGTTGGTAAGTGCACTCAATCGTTGCTCAAATTCCGTACTCGCAATCGCATGACGAGATGAACGCCATAAAGTGAAATCCTTTGATCACGAACTAAAAGATATTCCATGATGAAAAGAGAAGGAGGAATAAGAGGATCGATGGGAGTACCGCATCAATACTGTTGTAAGAAATGAGAGGATCATTGATAAACTGACCTCTTCGTTTAATTGTTGCCTTGCAGAAAGCATTCTTTAAATGCGCTTTTTATACATGACGAACGAACACTTCTTTAGCGCGTATCATGTAAAGTTGCAGAAATAATCTTTCAGATGCGAACTTTGGACAATTCTCGCAAGGAAATTTGCTACCTGCACCGATCGAGAAGAAAGCACGCTTAAGTGCCAATGAAAAATTATCATTGTGTTGTCAAAAACGACAGCTATCGTCTAATTGCCAAGCAATGTGCAATTTTGATACATTTACACAACAATCGGTTAGTGGCATTCTTTTAAAAATACATTTTTTTTCCTGCATAAGACGTTTCTAAAATTCGTTTTATTACATGTGGTTTTCTATGTCTATGAAGGAAAAATCGTAGCGAAAATGAGTCAATTTGATGAAAAATTCGTCTAAATGTGGAGAAATGGGTCGACAAGAGCGAATGGCATTTCACTTTTGTATGGTAGCTTCGACGATTGATTATTAGACGCATTATTATGCTGTTTTTATTGATATCTCTAAAGATGTGAGAAATCATTCCGTTTTTCCACAATTACTGTTCAACATCTCAAACATCCAAAATTTACCAGAAAGATGACCGAAGGTAATTTTTTTCTTACCTCGCCAGTTCACTAAGTGAGCGCTGCAGACCTAATCTAATGCACTATTATTTCGTAGAGAAAGTACCACGAGTTATGTTAATGACGAGTTATGTTGTCATTTTCGCTTCGCTGAGAACATAAAATTTTTGATCCTTCACTTTTTTTTTCAAAGTAGAGAGGGAACGACTTACTAATTTTCGAGAGTTATCTCCATTCCGAGTAGTAATATAATTACCAAGGTATTCACGTCAACTTTCCAAAATATACCGCTCTGGAAAGGCGGTTGAGAGGAGGGGGTTTATTAAATAGAGGGGAGCTTCTACGGTAATGAGAGCTTCTAACACAGCTCCCATGCAAACCCAGCTTGTTTTCAGTGAAAACATGTTACCCATTGGGAAGTGAGAAGAGGGAGTGTAGGAATATTAAATCAATGTCAAACGATATATTAGATGTGTTGAGAAATTTTCAATTCATCAAACATTTCAGTTGATCAATCTATATTTGACGAACTCTTGCCCGATAAGCGAAATATCATTAGCGTTCGATTGTGCCTCATCTTTGGTATTTTTAATTTAATTACTATTTTTTTTTCTTAATTTCTAATAGAAAACAATTTTAAAACATTCATGAAAATATTATTAAGAATTAAAGGAAAATTTGAACTCAGCAGATTTTATTTCTATAATATTCGAGTATTGTGCTTTCACTTTATTCAATAAGCTCATCAATGAATTTTGTCACTTTTCTTTTTTTTTTTTCAAAAATCGCCATACGATTATTTTCTATAGTTTCGACTGTTGAATACGAAAAAAAAAAACATCACATCGTTTAGTCGAATCAAAATTTTTTGAAAGATTTTTTACGGGAATTGTTGAAAAATTTCAGCTTTTTTTTTTACTTATGTATGGGAAATAACACAATTTTCCTATGGAGTTATAATGTTTCGGTGAATATATTACGTTTCTATGGATATTCGATAAAGTGCATGTGGAATGATTATCGTGCTGAAAATTTTTACAGATCTCCAGCTCTCAACTAATCTTTTTTACTCCCTCACCTTCCCCCCCCCCTCCCTCCCCCGCTTCAAATGAGCGCTAGCTGCAATACGCAGTTAAATGTGAGAGATACCAATCTCTACCTGTGCCATTTATTTGTTGTCAGCCTTCCACTAATAAAGTTCAAAAGCATTCAGGAGCCATTCAGCAACATTATTTTCTCAAGAGTATCACACATGACGAGATAGTTTTATAGAATAACCCACTGAAGTATAGTGGTTTAGCGGTATTCGGTGCTATCTTCAAATGTAGTGAAAATATGTTGTAAATATCATTCTACAAACTATAATCTTATTATTCATAATCATTCCTCCTCATTTATGAAGTAAAATAACAGTATATTGTGTTTACCGCCTAAAATCTATCAAATGTGGTCGAAAACAACGTTGTTCGACCGAAACGACAAGAGAGGTAAGAAATGGATTTGTTCAGATAGAATTGAGGCGATGATTTCGATTGATCGACAAAAATCTGAATTTTCCACTTTCTTAGTGCGCGTTATGAAGCTCTAATCATTTAAGAAGATCCCTTCCGTGATTGCTTCGCTAATTTTTCTTCATATGAACATTGGCTTCGATTCGCTATTTTTCTTCAAGCCTTACGTTATGCAATTTTCTCTTAAATACAATAGATTTAATTTCAGAATATCCTCATAAAATGTTCCACAAACGCGATTTCAATTGATTTTTTCTTTATATTGCTTCTTTAAATGTTTGCCATTGTTGTATTTGAGACCGATTTCGCGAACAATATTTCATTAGTTTATCGATCTGATCGTGATATATTGACTGGATGGACCTATTGGCAATGAATAATCTGGATGGCTAATTAGATATATCAAATCCAGTTTTGAAGTTGTTAGAAATGCCCCGAGGCAATCGACAAAAAACAAGTGGCTACAGCAACAAACTCACTCTTTCTTTACGCCTCTTTCTTCTGATATTTTAGCAGCCAGTTAAATGAAAGTTTTTCACGTTCCATCACACTCTCTGTCATCTAGAGTAATCCTCATCCCTAAGACGTATTACTGAAAAGTTGAAAGTTCACCTTGATGTGTAGTAGATCCAACAATTATGCTTTAGAAACTTCTTGGTGAAGTGACCGAATAGCGAGCGCTTTGAAGGCAGTTTCAGATCAATAGGAATCGCTTTATGTCGTTGTAACAGTGATTTCTTAGATCACATTGAACAGAGTTTTAGTTGAGTGTTTTTTGATGCTTTCAGTTCTAACCAAAAAAATATTGTCTAAATTTTGAACTATTGATGAGAATTAATTGATATTAAAATAATGTTTTATGACCATATCTTTATAACTTATATGAATATCGTCAAAAAATTCATTACGAGATTCTATTTCATAT
The DNA here is from genome assembly GCA_013433145.1 of Ascaris suum. Lineage (NCBI taxonomy): Eukaryota > Metazoa > Nematoda > Chromadorea > Rhabditida > Ascarididae > Ascaris > Ascaris suum. The sequence goes on along the minus strand of CM024183.1, from coordinate 2,884,669 downwards.
ACGGAAATCGATATTATAATCACAATTGCAAGAATTGCGATTATAATCATATGTTACAAAATGTACAACTCGTAACATATAATGATACCTGTAGACTACTTAGAATGAAGGGCCACTTTAAACAAGAAGGCGCCTTTCTGAGATTCAGGGAAGTGCAATCATCCTATTTTTACTATATATATATATATATATATATATATATATATATATATATATATATATATATATATATATATATATATATATATATATATATATATATATATATATATATATATAGCTTATAGAAATATATCCACCATGCGATTTTTCAGGCCGACCACACAGAATGCTGCGAACGTAGCGGTCTCGCTGAATTCAACGGTGGTCAGTGTATGGTGTTCTGTAGGACGCATGAAGGCAGGCCAAGCAATGCGTTACAATATATGGGCTGTCTACCCGTTTTCAAAACAATCAAGAACTGCTATCGCGAGTATCAGAACAATCACCCAAATATTTTCGGCGATTTTCGCTGATAACTCTTCATTCTAGTTGTTAAGAGGCTTCACTCAAAAAGCCAATGTTGTTTTAGAGATCTGGAGTCGATACGATGGAGATTGCATCGACCTTTGAAAGATATTCCGTAAAATGATGTTGTAGTGAGTTGTGGGGATTCAAGATGACTGAAATAATTCGAGGTCGGCTTGATTGAAGTAGTTCGAGATGGGTTACCTCAGTCAAGTCCGAATTAATTTCGCGACCAAGCGCAGCATCGGTTGCTGGGTGATATACAACTGACAAGAGATATTAGCATAATGTGTTTTAAAAGTTTTTTAATTTCCTTAATGAACTAAACCCAAAGTGTTTTAAAAACATTAGATATTTTGTGACACATCGAAATTTGCTTCATCAATCAGCTAATAAATGATAGACGTTAACTTCGTAATATCGTTTTACCGAGAAAGCCAATGAGAATTTCATTCTCAAGCTTAGGCGAACTTTTAGGCTCTTCAATTTACGAGATTTTAAATTCAAATTGCTTGAGAGAAAATCCCTCTTTATATGGAGGTTTTTTCGAGATCGCACTTATCACAGAGAAATTTTATGAACATGGCGGTTTTCTACTCACTGAGCATTGAAAATAATTGGTTTTCAACTTTACCCTGCCGTAGCAATTGCTCCTTCCATTGTTTTCAACTTTCAGGGCACATAATTTCGGTAATATTGCAATCCCAGCTAGGTCCAAAGTGAATCCCCCGCCGTGCTTTCAATAGATGGGACATCGTCGAAATAAGAGTACCACAATTAGTAGTTTAGTTGTTTTTGCTTCTCAAAATTTGCATATTCTTAACAGCTACTCGCGTAGTCTGTTGATTTTTTTTTCTTCTACTATTTCATTCATCCAGGCATCATCACCTCAAAGGAACGCAGAAGAGCTTACTGATCTGGGTGGGATTCAGATTATCCTTGCTTATAGCTTCGCAGTTATGTGCGTACTGTAATATTAAAAACTCGTTTAATGTGCCTATGTATAAGTTCATCAGCCGACCCTGCAATACGTGATATAAATATGAGTGCGGAATATTCGCTCGCAGTGCAACCCCAAGATCAATCACTCGTATGTGCTCGTGGTTGTTTTTCCAAGTTCATGACCTATGACTCACGACTCAACCCATGACAGTATTGTGCTTTTGGCAGGTTGTGGTGGACTGTTTCCCTTACAAAGTTAGACCGAGCGAATTTATGAGCAGCTGACGTTCATGTAGTATATTAATGCTAATGTGACTCCTTTCAACGTACTAGCAGTGAATAGGGAAATACAATTTTTCTTCGCCACTTTCACCCCACCTTTTTCCTTCTCACCCACTTCCGTTTCCCCATCAACACTGATTTCGATCCCACTGACGTGGTTTAGAACGCCTAGATAAGTCTGGATGCAAATTGCACCATTCCATAGTCATTTGGTACCGTTCAAACAAGATCTTCTTCGTGAGCTCATCGAGAAAATCCTATATCAGTTGTTTTGCTTTGCTGTTAAAACACTGTACGATGACGGACAGAATCATATTGCAATATAGCCATGATTGCAGATCATTTGTTAAGGGTGAACTCAGCAACATAAAGCAGTTTCCAACGAAATTACCTTGTTTTGAAAAGTCCTCTCACCTTGCAAATCTCTTCCTTCCATCTGCTTCATATACTTGATGTGGATCGTCACATCCAACAGCATTCAGGTGATCTCCATTCGCCAAGTGGAAACGCGCATCTCTTTAGCTCACGAATTGGTTGAGAACTATGCAAAAGTCACCACATTCGATAAAGAACCTATCATCAGAAAAACTACGATTTATAATCATTAAAATTGCCTCGAGAGAGCTAGCCAAAATCGTGGAAACACATATATAGAAGGCAATAATTACCTATGTAATGATCACTTCCTTCTCTTTAACCAATCTTTATACCTCGATTGCTCACCTTTATTCTACTAACCGAAGTAATTTGATTTAATAAATACAGTAAATTAAATATCAACTCACTCAGCTTGAAAGGTTTGAGGACTTTGTCATAAAATCGCAAAAAAAAAACGAAATCTTAGACGCAGTTGATGATTTGCTGAATTGATGAAATGCGTAAGTGGACAAGACAGTATAGATAAACAATATAGATTTCAGCTTTCCATTCGCAACTTCAACGTTAGTGATTCACTCAAAAATTGTCTTGTTCAGTGAATAAATTACATCCCTCTATCATTCACTACATCAAATTGGTATATCGTTAACCGCCGTCTCAAATGTTAAAAGATTATTAGTGGAGGATAGCTGCAAAAGAGATTGCCATTGGCCTTGAAATTCTCTCACTTCCCATAGTGAACAATTCAATTACAGTATTCATATCAATAATCCATAATGAGAAGAGTACTGCGAACGTTCATGTGCTTTATTTTCGGCTATCAACTAGCATATGAACTTGAGGTTAGCACTACACTATTTGAATGGTACAATTTTAGATTGTCTACCATTCACGATGCATCGGTTTAACCACACCAACGCGCGGTAGTTACGGTGGTTGCATTTGTTTGCGCTTTTCCTAGAAGTCAGGATTGATCCGGAAAGGATTTTTCCTTTTTGGAGTTTCATGAAAAATCTTTGCAAGGAAGTGAATGGGTGATTTCCTGAATGTTTTTATCAAAAAAAAAGTTTAATGGAAATCCACTCAACAGCGAAAGAAGATCGCCTATACATAGTCCATCATATCGATGAGTTTCATCTGTTGCAATTCCACTTAGAATAGGTATAAATTTCTTATAAACTTCTATGAAATGTGAACGACGACGATGCCATGTCTGTTCGTCTGCACACGTCTGTATGTGTCTGTCACTACGATGGTTTCAGCTAATAAGCCATAAAAAATGTAGCGATAAGATTTTGTCTGCATAATTTGCCATTTGAGGTAATCACCAGAAGAATTTTTTTCTCAGTCAGCTACCCTTCTATGAGAAATTAGATATTGCCTGAAGATAAGTCTTTTTCAACGTGTTAATTTTCATCACTCTACGCATAGCGCTCATGAAAAATAAATAAAGCATTGAATTTTATTTTAGCATTTTTTAAAATATCGGTATAATAGTTCAAATATTTGTGACAGAAACGATGAAAGTACTTGACAGTCTTATTCTCATCGATATGATTCGCCATTTTTGTGAAGATCTGCTATCTCTAGTGCCATAAATACCATAGACAAAAATTTCTTCGAACTGAATTTCTACTAGTTCAAAATTGAGAGATGCCATTTTATCTAGAAGGCAATATTTATTTAGCTCAACTCAACAACCACATAATTTGAATCAATTCGGAATTTTAATAATTGCGCCTAGGGATATCAAAACTTTTGATGTCGGCATATTTACGACAGACAATTGAATTTTTTTTAAAACTTGATAACGGTGTGCACTTAAGTGCGACTATCCAACTATCAATAATGACCTCAACAATAGTAAATAGGTTCCACTCCAACATCGAAGATTGATTTCTTCATGAAATATTTGTGACGTTTCATTTTCGCCTTCATAGTTGTTCTACTTCGCGATAAGCAAAATCTTTTTGTTTATATTCTCGATGTTTGTGATGAATTTATGAAGAAACTGTTAGGTAAATAATTGAACGTGTGATCAGAGAGCAATTTATTATCAGCCACTGTTAGATTTATTATCAAAAGATTATATGCAGAAAAATCTAATGACTATTACCTTCCATGTTGTAGATCGCTCTTTATAGTGTCATGTACCGAGTAAATGCTGTGAAGCGGCTAAGACCACCTTTATTCAATTATAATCTTATAAAATATACGGATTCGTTCGCTAATGAGGAACGATGGATCCCTTGATAGTGCTAATGAATACGAAAATTCAACTCGCAAAGTTTATATGGAAAACTCAACGTGTCGAATAGGGATTCAACCTACACAAATAAACAAATCGACGACATTGCATGCACGCCCACGGATAAACACAACATTGATAGATTTTCATTAGAAGCTGAAGCATTAATTGAAATTTCATCAGTTTATCGTTATATATTTACTCAAATAATGAATTCTCGAAAATTTCCTTTTCTCCAGGTATTTTCTGAATTTCCACAAACGTTGAAACGCGAAATATAAAAATTCTGCGTAGATTTTTATGATTAGACTCCAGGAATTAAGTCATACAATTACATGTGCATAGAAATCGAAGTGGTAAAAAAACGCTCAAAAAATTAACTGCATGCTGCATGTGTTATCCAATTATTGTGAGATAGCTTTCTCCTAGCAATCGATGATTGAACCGATGTTTGCATAGAAGCTTTGGAAGCTTCCTCTAAAAAAGAGACTGGCGCCATATTGAGCACATAGAGTGCTTTGCTCTCATATGTCTAGTGGCGCTCGTGAAGCAAAAAAAGGCCTATTGAACTTTATGGTCAACAATCTCTCTTGAATAAATTCAAGCAACGCTTAAAAATCACTAAATCAAAGGTGACCTCTTGTTTTCATCTCGAGTTTTTTAAAACGATTGTAAGGAACACAATAATGCTCAAGGAATCAAATGCTTCCAAAGGAAGTGTTGTTTATTCATTTGCGCCAGTGTTAAAATACCTTGTATATTCATTACTCTTTAATCGGCTTTATGCCACCAACACTGCGTTAGAAAAACGAAATAATGAGGAAGACGAATCACGAAGCTCGAATTCTCTAAGGAAAGTTTTTCACAGCGTAAAGAAAAAACCGAGGATATTTTTTCTTTTCGATTTATTATGGGTTGAAATTGACTGTACTTTTCAAGGCATATAATTCTTTCCAAGTCTGACGCTGCAAAACACCGAAATTTTATAATGAGAAAGGTGAACACCGCATAGTAATCAAATTTTACCACGCCTGAACTTCGAAAAAGTTGATGCGCGATGCAGCAGCGCTGCCCACCCTTCAATGAATTTTGTTCAGCTGCACGATTCTCCACCATATGCGTTCTGCTTGTACCACTCTGCTTTGAAATGTTCCATATAGCTGTTTTAGACAAAGGGAGACTGCGCTAGGCCCAGATGCTATATGCTTTCTTTCAGGTGAAATCTGAGGTTCCAGTATCCGTTGGCTTTAGGCGGGCCTAGGGGTCTTCAAACAATGCTGCACCAGCACTCAAGTTGACCGTGACGCTCAATGTGGCTTAGTAATCTGCTCACTTTAACCCCTCTGAGGTGCAAGAAATACTGAATTTCTTTGTTCAGAACGATTAAATACGGGAGCCATTCGAATGAAGCATAGCTATCTTCCCTCATCAATCGTCGTTTTCATTAAATGTGCCTAAAAATTTAATTATTGATCCCTTTCTTTTTATCTGCTGGCATCGCACTGGTTATGCCACTATCAGTTGCTAATCCTCTAAAAAATGATTATTGCCGCTCATAAGTTGTAAAAGTTGTCTTTCAAAAAATGCATTTTTTTTCCTCAACTAGATGAATTATGCTCTCGAGATTATCACACGCTCCAAACAGTGTTAACAATTGATGAGACTAGACAAAATTGTTGTGATTTATCATGAGGATGGAAAAAAATATTTTTGGTAGCAACGTATGACCTGAAAAATTAACGATCAAAATTTACATGCCGCTTATCTAATGAAATAAACGTCACAAGCGAATGAATTCTCTAGAAGCGTATTTTTATTGGCAGTTTTTTTCTAGTTGAAATTCTTTTTTCTTTTCAAAACTTTTTCAAATCAACAACATTTTGATGACTTTCATTCGCCTATGTTCATGTGTTTATCTGTCCACGATGGTTTCAAATAATTAAACTTGAAAATAAACCTAAAATAAACTTAGCCCATGGGATAGTTATTCAGAATTGTTTTATTTCGATGATTGATGCTCCTTATGAGATATGACACATGAAAGCACTATGGAATTTATGCAAATCAAATTTCCTACTACAGACGACCAACTATGAAACAGATTTGTTTTCATCGGAAATTAACGCATCAATAGATTCGTTCAAGAAGAATTATTATATTAAAATTTTTTCTCGTTATTTTCGTATGTTATTGCAAATTTGTACTCTATCTGAGCATAGTGGTAAACTCTTCTTGAGAAACATGATGGCTATGGTCACGAAGTTTGATAGGCGTGAGAGGCTCTCGAGGTTTTTTAATCACTCAAAGTTGAGCCATTACCTCCGAAAGAGGTTATAGATATTAGCATCAAACACTTTGCCCGCAATGTTTATGCTAGCAAAGTAATCCACTTTGCGAGGAATGAGATTAGAAACTTATTATTATCGCAAGGTTAGCAAAGAATTTACTTTTGTTCACTCATTTTCAAACATGGTTTGGGAAGCAGGTATTACCTGTTCTATCTGAAGGAGTGAAATAAGGTAGTCCCTCCAGGTAGGAGTCTAGCTCTTTCAACGCATACTTAGATCCTGCTGTGAATTGAATTTTCAATCATTCCCTGCTTAGATTGTGACGTTTCCAAATTTGCTTAATTTTATCTAAAAGCATAAAAAGCTATGATAGGATTTCTGGCCTTTAGAAGGCAATGTCGATGCTCTTCTAACACTGAGGCAATTCGAATAACTGATCAGCCAAAGATGCGTCTTAGTGCTGGTAAATATTTATTAAAATTTCTTTCAATGTGAAGGTTATGGGAGATTTTTGTCGGAATTTATCTATCAATTTATGAAATTTTTGAAAGGTATTTATGCGTTAATTATGCCCAAAGTGCCGACTCTAGAAAACGATGAAAAGCTTTTGCTGATTACCGTTATCGTTATATTTCTTTGAAATTTTGAATTTCGCGTGGAAGTTGAGTGCCGAAGGGCGAAATGAGCCTCTTTTGCGCACAAAACGACACTCGTGCGTTCGCTTCGGCACATGTTGGCTCCATTTTCGGCTTATTTGTCGCATAGAGATTTGCTTTGGGTGATTTTACATGAACTTCATAGCCGTATTGGTGATTCTACTGTTGTTCTGTGTTCGGTGAGGTTGTTTTGCTTTTTTTGTTTGGTAAATATTTCTTAAGATTCACGAAACTGTCGAAGTGCTGGCCTTCAGTCGTTTATTGGTTTGAAATAGAGATGCACTACTTCAACACCATCACGCCCACAAGAAGAATTAATGAAAATAATTGGAGAGGCACAGTAAGATTTATGGACGATATATCTGTATTTTTGCCTCGTTTACAAGAACCATTTTTTTTTGCAAATATTTTCAGGTGATGGTTGGAATCAATCGCATGGTTGCAAAATATTGTTTTATGGTTTAAAACATATTTTGTGAAGTGCTACCTGAATTCTCCTGCTTTCACTTCTGAATTTATCTTGAATGTCACCTGAATGGACGTCGTTCGCGATTTTTCTATTTACGATAAGCAGCCATTCGGCATCTGCCTCGGTATCTTGTGGTCAGGACCATGTGGACAGTTGGCATTATCAAAACCGATTCCGTAATCCCTGCTGTGAGTGGCATCCTAGCCGTAGAATACAACACTTTGTTGGTCGGAAATTCACCACCTCTCAGCATTACTCTTTCTTCCTAAATAATGTCTTCTCATTTGCTGAGACGAATAATCGGTGCTTTATAGACCGAAATTCTATTATTGAGAATTTCACCATTCAGCATTTTGTTTATTCAGATGCTTTATGAACAGTTTAACCAACGTGACCAATTTTTGGCGGCCTATAGAGCGGAAAATTGGATAACATATGTGGCCTTTATGTTAGCGGTTGGAGAAAAACAGTATAAACATTTGCTCCAATAACGATGGTAGCCAACAGTCTTGCTTGGCCGATTTTTCTTATTGCTATGTTATTTTTCCTTACTGTTTGTAACGAGCCCTGGGGAGGAGGTCAACAAAAGGTCTGTACGCCCCAAAAGCGCGAACAAACAATGAAGATAACGAAGAAATAAAATCCTTTTGAAAATAAGACCTCTATAAGTGTTGCTCGATGTGGACTGTGCTGCTGCTGCTGCTCATCCTCCGCTGCATGCCGTCATCACACCTGACCTGATCTGTGCGCTCCCAATTCACCGCTGTATTGCGCGCTACTCCAGATGATGACGCCCTCCGCGCATCAATGACCACCTTTCGCCGCTGCCAGTTACCTAATGGTATAATGTTGAGGTGGTTCCCCTTCCAATTCGAGCACCGCATTCCGCCGTATATGTATCTTCTGTTTGCACCTTGGCAGCGCCCTGTACCTCAAACTTGAGCAGTTAAAGTTTTATTTTGATAATAGATGCAAAAAGGACGATAAGTATGCATGTAAAGAGAGCACGGACATTCGCCTGCCCCTACAAAGACAGCTCATACTATCAAAACAAAATGCCCTGTATTAGCATATAATAATCATGCACACACGCACGTACACAGCAGGAAACACTGACGCCTAAAGAGGTTCAAGCGAAGAAAAGGAACGGATTTGTATGTGACGCATCGCTCATACAAAGATAACTTTAACATCAGCTGTAAAGCAACGTTATGCTCGGCTATTATTATCGATTTACACAATCTATGCACTATCAACCCATAGATGACGAGATACAACCATCAAGAACGAAGCCATATTTCAGCAGCTGAAGTCACCGAATCTTTAAGGTGCGTTTATGTGCCTTGTTTGTTGACGCAGTTGATCACTGTGGCAATTTATGGCCCACCACTTCTTTGCACCCCAGCTGGATGTGCAACTTTGATATCTTTTTGAGCCATATTTCTGATCAGCTGATCAGCAAATTGTTTGGTGCCTTCGCGTTCGTGCACAGTCTTTACAGAAGATATATGAAGTCGATCACTGGGACTCTGATAGGTGAAATGGATGTAGGAAAGGGATTTATTGTGCACTACTGAGTTGAACATATACGTAGCCAAAAACGCCGATATATTCACGTAAGCATTCTCAAGAATATATAAGTGGTGATATAATCATTGCTTCAGCAATAAAGTAGTTCTTAACTCATTATTAGAGGAAATAGGTGGAATTCTTCGGTTACGAGGAAAATAAAAATATGAAAATAAATGCTAAATAAGGAAGTAAGAATAAGACTTCATAAAAATATTGGGATGAATGACGAGTTATCTTTCTTGCTTTCCATTTAGAGTTAATTTGATCAACATACTGATATCGATATACTCGGTAAGTTGTCACACAAATGAGACTTCTACTGGTTTAGTTGAATGTGACGTTGTCCTCGTGATAGAGGGAAATTTTTTACTCATACTGAGCATTGCACGTATTGAAAATCGTCGACTGAACGATGAAATATATAGCTTTTTAATTGTAATTCGTGTACAATTGGCATCAATATGTGTTAACCAACGAATCGCACGCAAAAGATATGATTGTTGCAGTTATGATAGAAATAGAAATAATGAAGCGGTATGAATTACAGAATCTTTTCAAAACTTGTTGAGGATTTGATGGCCGTATCGACATCCACCGATTTAAGCCTAATGTGATGCAACCAACGTTAGGCTGAAAGATCAATTGAGAGGAATCCATGTTAGAGGTACCCACAATAGCTACAAGATAACTAACATCAAACACGCTAGTGCATCTTCCGTTCCGTAAGATTAGGATTAATTAAACACAAAAATATCACTAGGCGAGTATAATTATAAAAAATATGGAAAACGTGTTTTGTACTATTTTCAACGCAAATTGAAGTCGAGATGAAAAAGAAGGCAATATCATCTATTATATAAAATATGATGTTATTTTATTTTACATTTTACGTTCGCATGTTATTTTACGTTCATCTCAGCAAATTCGAGGACGTTATTTACGAAGAGGGAGGGAGTAAAGCAGATTGGGGTCAACAACATTCCCAGCAGTGGGATGTTGTGTTCAGCACTCATTACAAAGAACTTTGCAGTCGGTATTGATAGTGACTTTTTGCATATTTACCTGATTTACAGAAACTCCTTACAGTCGCTCATAATTATCATTGAGGAAGAGGATTCGAGACGGGCGGGGTAGGGAGGCAGGTGACATCTACCATAGTGTACATCACATTTCGTTTCCTTTTTACTGAAAGTTGGAAAATTCATTAATGCTCTGATTAGGTCTCTTTGAGTGACTATAGTTTCACTTCAACAAAAATATTTTAACCACTCTCCGTTCTGGATTTTTCAATGAAAGGACCGGTTTTTGATCAGTGCACTACTGTTTACATCAAATGAATATTTATTCTTTTATATCTCATGGTGTGCTAAATTTCACGTACATATATGTGTGTATTGTTCGCTCTGCTAGTATCATACAAAAAATATTAAACTGTTATAAAATTATCAGATATTATCTCGCAAGCGTACTCTTTCGATTTCTTTCTGAGGTAATATTGTCTAACGATATGTCGGCGACATAGTCCTCTCCCTAGCGTAGAGAATTTTAATGCTTGTGAACCTCAGCCTAGTATGTTACTTGTATGTTAGCGAACACTGCAGTAGAAAAGTGCGAAAGAACAAAGAAAAAAATTGCGTATAGCTCAGGCGGTAAGGTTCAGGCACGCCAACAAGTGCACACATTTGATGAGTTCATTAACAACTGCTGCGTGTTCTTTGAGAACACTCGTGCGGAATTGAGGTACAGCGACCACATTGCAGAAAATCTGCTGTTCTCGCAGTTTTATAAAACATGAGTCCTTGGTTAAAAAAAGATTCAAAAAAGTTCGCCAAGTTTTTAAAAAAAAGCTCGAGCATTGCCAAGGTATTTCTGTGGAATTCTTAGAGATTATTCGGAGAGCGCAATCGCTTAGAATGAAGAACGTCAAACCGGAAACAATGCATTCGTTAACACCTCGGAACAAGGTAGTATCAGGTTGCTGCTATCTACATTCGTCACTTCTCCCTTCCTTCTTTTCTGCTCTCAAATTTGTTTTTCATTCCCCCTTTCTTCTCTTCCCTTCTCCTCTTTCCCCCCTTTTTCTAGGTTTTCTCGAATTGTTGACGAATAAAAGTGATTTTGATTTTACAATTTTTTCTCACAATTGTTTGCACTCGTATGTTAATGGAACAATCGAATGTGAGCATGAACAAATATTTCTCTATTCATCGAAGTGGTTTACATAGCCTCGTGACGCAACTGATCTCGTCGGCTAACCACAAGAAAGGAACTCTTCCGTTAAAATAGGTACGCCCAATACAGCAAAAATTATCTGAAGCACCAATTTCGAAAGCTGTTAAAGGCGGCACATTTGCGTTAAATTAACTTTCAAAGAGAAGTTATAATATACCGTTAATTTTTTGTAGGAGTGCTGAAATGATAACTTTCGAGCAACTTTCGTTTCTTCGAAGAAAAGCTTTTTATATGTTTTATATATCATCAAGTTTCATCGATTCCAGGTTAGTTATGGACTTTCACAGATTTGGGATAGTGGGGCACGAAGAAGCCGAATTATTCGAATGGAGCGATTTTCTTCAAAAATTTGAGCAGCAATAAATTCTAGTTTTGAATATCATTCAGAAAATAGGCAGAGGGTGTAATATTGAAAAAAAAAAGGTAATATTGAAAAAGAGGACTTAACTAGAAGTGAATTTATTTAGAAAGTATTCTTCATGGATATAGTAAGATTATTTGTTGCTTAATTATACAATTTGGCGAATTTTTTTCTGTTGGAAAAAGTATTGCTAACGATAGGTGAAAAAAGATTGGCAGCATTATTAATGTTGGAAGTAGCAAATCATTGCCGAACTATTGAGATTTTAAGCAAAAGTGATAATGCCAATTTCATTATCATTAAAGCATTTTTGCAGCATTTTTTAAGCATCTAAAGCATTATATGCAGCATTTATAGCAGCAATAGAAATGGGAATAGTTTATGCTAGCTTACTCACTTTAGGCGATATTAATTGTGTTTATTTATCCATTTGCATAATTCTTCAAATGTATTATTCCATTCGAGTTAGAAAAAAAAGTGCGATTTCCGTTGAATAAATGTATTATTACTATTTTAAAAAAATCCATTTATCAAGGTCTACAACTTACTACTTGTTTTCTGTTTTCACTTCTATTGAGTAGTTTTCATAAAAGCTTACATGTTCGCTAAATGAAGAGTCACTCGAAGTAATGTGATCGCCTTTTATGCATCATGGAAATTACGTATCTATTCGTACAACTTCATTATTTTATATACCCATTCCTTGAGAAAACATCACGTCTAGGACAGAACTGTACTTTGGAATGAAATCTGATCAGCGAAACCGCCTCCCAGGGTTTTTTTTTTTCTTAAGGAGATGAGAGTGCTAGAACTATGAGCGAAAACACCTATCACACAAGTGGGACTTTCGAGTACTGCGAGGGCGATGAAGTCTGCACCTTGCAGGTGCTTGATTGGTCAATGAGCATATTTACTTGCACTCTATGCGAAAAGCATCCTGGCGCCAAGCCACTAAAACGACGAATCAGTGACGCTATAAACAAACGTTGGGAAATGATGATAATCTGCTGATGTGAAGAGGCACAAAGGTGATTGAGAGTGGAAGAGTGTGGGGGAATATAATTTTATTAATTTCAGGTAAATATAAAACGTGATCAATCTTTCTTTGTGCTCCATGAATGAGGCTAGTTCGGCATTACCTCTAATCAGTTTGAAGCTTAATAACCTTGAAGCTTTATTTTTCAAGCGGATAAGCACGTTCACATTCGCGATTCAATTTGGAGCTCGATTATATTTGGGAATGCGCTATGGAAGGTATTTTTAAAAAAATCGGAAAATTTATCGATACGTGCGAAATTGCAGACAGTAGTGCGCCAAGTTTAGTGAAGCTGACAGCTTCAACGTTGCTCTTATATTCGCCTCTTCCTCTTTGTTTTCTCAAAGAGCAAATCATTAAACTTCGTGTAGATGCTAATCTCGAGAAGTGAAAATCTTTATTTTCAATTCATTTTTAATGGAAGTATCCTTTTCAGCGTGGCTTTACTTCTATCTGCCCATTAACGCCCCCCCCCCCCCTTTCATAACAACGCGAACAGACGATGTGATATAATGTGATGGCAAATCAGGTTTCCTGCATATTATATCTGTTTAAATTTAACCTCCCTCCCCCCTTTTTCATTAGAAGTATCTTTTTCGACATCGCTGAAATATAAAAGCCTTGGGATTTCTATTCAAGTAAATATTGTGTTTCTTTTAATGGATAAATTTCTCGAAGTATATTTATATCGCTTCAAAAAAATTATCCAAAGCGACAGGTGTTTCCAACCGCAGAGAAGCTTTATCCGCTAAATAAGTAAGCGAATTTGTTACACAGTTAGACGGTTCAGCAAATCCTCGAAGATCGTTAAATAAATGGAATTTCATTGATCGATATTTTGTCCGTCCACGAATTCTTTAATGGGTTTTCGCAAATTTATAGTTGTGAGACGCGCTATCGCATCATCACGTCTGTGTATATGTGTTTGTTTGTCTGCCCGACAATTTCTGTTCACAAGTTACTGAGGCTACAATTACGAAATATTGTTGGATACAATCTACACTATTCGTTGACCTCATATAACAAATTTCGCATAGATTTAGATCCATAAATAAAGATGTTTACTATTATTAGTAACTTCAAAAGAGATATTAGGGCATTTAAGTTTGTGAAAAAATTTGCGAACTTTTCGCATCGACCCGATTTTTTTTTTTTACATTCATCGAAATCCATCTTCCAGTGAAAATTTTACAAACGATCACTTTGAATAAACTATAAAGGCATTAGGATGCATATGTTATTTTTCTTAGCAACTTTTGAAGTTGTTCGGTATGATATTGTTTTTTCAAAGGCAATGAAACGTTGCCAATTCTCCCACCCACCTCCCTCCACCGGAAAAAAATCCAAAAGGCATCCTCATCCTTTGCTCAAGAGGCACGTAACGCTTCAGCACGAAAACGGAACGCTTTGAAATTTTAAAGCACATCAATGGAAGAATTTGATATGGCGTTAAACGCTCAATTTTGCGTCCAAAAGAACTGCTATATTTGACAGTAGGAACGTAGCTAGATGGATATACGGTCAGCTAAAGAATCAATCTATCGTTGAACATTTGCGTTGATCATCGTCCACCTACCTTCAGATGCAGATACGTTTTGGGCAACGTTTTTTGATCGCCAAAAAGTAATAGACAATAAAATTGCTTTGTCTGTATTTTTGTATGTGGACATAAAATGTACCGACAAAAAAGTACATAGTCTGTGCATTTGCAGCCGCTGCAAAAGCGACAATAAGTGCAATCGACAGATCCCCTCTACAATGTCTTCTGCAGATTCTTAAGTGAAAAGTCGCTTCGGTATGCGTTGATATTCATTTGGCAAAAAGTGATAAACGCACTTCTCCGTTTGCAATGGTGAGATACGTCACTCCACTGATGAATGCACTTTAGATAGATGGGACTATGACTGACGTGGGTAAATGCAAGCCTCGTAATTTTTGACTTTAGAAAGACTTCTTGACTTTCCTCTCTAGTCCTCTCCATAGTATTCTTCCTCATATCCAACAATGCTTTGCCTATATGAATGTATGTCCGTGTCTGTCTGTGTGTATGAACCAGTAGAAAATGTTTTCGTTGCATCTGGCTTTCAAGTTTTTCTTCAACAATTAGCTGCCACTCGAAAGGATTTTGCGCCTTTCGGATATCACCTGAGCGAAACTTTGTTGATTTAGTCGCCTATTCAAGCACAACTAATAATTTTGTTGTGTATATCAAAGGGAACGAGTAAAAGCAAGTGATATTCACAGTTTTCACGCATAAATTTTTGGAATTTTATTGGAATTTATCATCGCTATCGATAACTTTTGCTAAATGACTCGCCTACATACGCCCATCGTATATCTAAGCACTCAACTCGACGGTTTATTACCTATCATTTCAGACGCTTCCCCCCCCCCCTCCCCACCCAGTCCTTCCCCTACAGCCCCTTCATCTTGCAATATATCGCTAAAATGGTATAAAATTCTCTCCTTCTTTGATATTTCATCCTTCTAGTTTGGTGAGTAGATATATAATCAAAAACACAAACGGATGGATAATATGCTAAATAAAAATATGACGCCATAAGTTGTGCACTGAATGGACACTTTCTACTCTCATTTGAAGTATGCAAATTAAGGGATTAAGTTAAAAAAAACACTCAAAAATTCGAATAGAACACCATTTACTCTTTTATATCGAAAGAGCACTGTTTTAAAGCTTAAATTATTTTTTAAAGAAAATGAGAAAATGAAAGAAGGTTATGAGATTCCGATCTTCTAAACTATACATAGCAAATATAACTGTTACGTTGAAATTCTGATGCTAACCAAATTAACTCAGAGATATTGATAATTATACTCTTAGAAAAATACGACAACTTAAAGACATTTTCAACGACCCTTTTTTATTCACTCTTATTTTGTTTGATTTATTTTCTTTTTTTTTCAGAAGCAATTTGAATGCGATCTTCTCAATTTGCCAATATCAATGAAAATTTTAGCTTTCCAAAACCTATGTGTTCTGGGAATATTTTTTCTTCCAAGAATAATGTGTATTTCTATATGAAAATACACTCTATGAGCTCATGGTTTCTTTATTAGTTCGTTGTATTTCGATTGGCTGATTTTTATCGGAGTATAATCGCTCATAAAAGTTTAATATTCGCCGAAACTTTCATGATCATTTTGTTTTAAAAATTTTTTTGATGTTAGTCTCTTCATCAAATTTTTCCGTTTATTAGAAGCGGATATTCTTCATATCCCACCGTAACAAATCCGAACATCAAGTCATTCTATTCTTCCAAAAGAAAGGGTCATTTTGCAATATCGCGGATGCATATATAATAGATATTTTTCGCGATAGGCCGAGGGTGAGGTGATTATAGACGGTGTTTATAAATTATTACTTTCATATCAAGAAAGCTAGTTGAAAAGCGCGCCAATGGGGTTGGCAGCAATGATATGTGCTTTTTGCATTACAAATCGCTAGTTTACCTTATTGAATGTCCAAAAACATTGGAAAGGATTAGTTTGCATCTTCAATAAAATTGAACGATTTTAGAAATGGGCTAAAAATTGTTTTTAAGCGGAAATCAATTGCCACAGGATAGAATCAGCCTTTGAACCTTACTGTGCATGTTTACGTGTCAATAGCTTCAACAGTACACAATAAATCAGCTAATCGGATGAAGATTGGGATTAAAAGGTTTGCTTAGAGGATAGGGTTGAAAACATTTAATTCCATCGTCACGATATTTACAATAGACGATTTATAGCTATTGGACAAGTAGATACACATTTCACGTGCATCGATGACGTCGCTATAATCGGCACAGCAAAAACTCGTATAAAAAAGAAGCAAAAACTCGCGCGTGGGAATAGACAGCCCTCAATAAGCCGTTATAAAACTGTGACACGTATCTTGACAAATTGCCAGCTTCTATTTTGTTGATTTATCAGTTCAGATAATAAGACAACATATACCATGTGCCCCATGTGATTGAGCGCCATTGTGAAGAAAAAGTGTAATCCACGTTGGCAATGAAATGCGTGATATAAGCCTTAGAAATTACTTGACGTCAGCAATGAAACCATACAAATTATCTGACTTCTTGTAAAAATATCACATTTGCATTTGTTTACGAAAAATGACAGCAGCTTGTAGGCGAAATATTGAATTGAGATTTTTTTTTTCTGCGCTCAAACGACTGTAAATAAAATAATAGCCAATTGCTTCCCCAATTTTGTACACTACTACAAGATCGATATAAAGGGACTATAAAATACTTCATAAATAATGTTGAGAAAACGTTAACTCATTGCGGTATGCCTACGTGAGATATATTGCAAACAAATTTTCCTCTTTATCCGTCCTTTCATCTCATAAGAAAGCCACATATTTGCATTCTTCACTGACCATTCCCTGCATGTACCACAGAAACATATTGTAGCCATATTAGCCAAATACAGTATAATAGAGTGACTCATCGCTAGAGTGCTTTCGGATAAAGTGAATGAAAAAAATATCATTTTTTTTTTTTTTGCAGTGATGAACGAATTGCTTTTTGATGATGATCGTGATCATATGGTCATCTGGCTAGTTGATCTTTTGATCTACGAACAGAGAAATGTTGTGATGAGGATACTCTATGAATCACGTTAATCAGCCGCCCGCCTCAACCTTAACTCTCATCGGCGCTTGGTCGGTTGTCTAATGCCTATAGGTTCCTATTAAGGCACGATAAATGCTTATCAACAAAACTCGGTATCACCAGCTCATTCAATCAATTTGCGGTAAGAGTGATAGCATTTTCCTGAACTTCAAGTCTCAAGCCTTCAACATCAAGTCTCAAGCCTTCTTTTATGCAAACGTGCAAATCGAACTCATACTGACACTCTCGCTGCATGTTGTGTCTGTCTGTAGGAGTACCATTACCCACAGAATGGTACTCGCAGAGAGGGTCTATCTATTCGTCTACCTGTCCGTCAGTTCTGCACGAAAAACACAAAGTCCACAGTTATAAAATTTTATAGGCGCAGTGTAGATCAAGACTCTGTTCCGACTGCACAAAGCACACAATCCGCCTTTCCGCCAAACTGAACGCCCATCGGAAAAAACGAGCCATAGATTCGAAAAAGTTGTCCTATGTCCTTCGTCCTATGTCCAGGAACGCACAGTTGGAATTAAGTGTATAGGCAATTAATTTGGTCACAAAATCAGCCGTTCTGAGCGCAACCACTCGCAAAAAAACGATAACAGAAGACCAAACTTAAAATACTCGGACAGTAAATTTTCGCTATTAACTTCGTCGCAAAACTTGCGGCTAACCTCGCCGCCTCGCGGTTGCTGTTCAACAGCTATTCTGCGGAATCTATATTTTGGGCATTTTCACGGCAACAACGGAAGGGGAGAAGGATGGGAAGAGGACGTAGAACCTATCGCTTTAACACGGCACTCCGGTTGACTACACTATTACTATTCATTGTCCGTCGTTTCCCCGCCAAACCCTGAGAAAATGACCAAATCATGCTTTTCATGAATGTTCATGCTGATCAGCTACTGCTTGAGCCTGGCCTAAAATTGTCAGTTGATGCCGCACGAAATTTCCACCGTCTTTTCCGTCACAAATACCGTCCTAGTTCTCCAACTTTCATTAAAGCTCGATAAGTCTACCAATAAGAGTTCAAAGAAGTCGACTGAAGGAGGTGAGAAAAGAATTTTTCCCCATCCGTCTTGCGTTTCAAATGTCGACCATAATTGAAAAGTTATCGATGAAATTTTTATTATTTTTAGAGACAAAAAACTTTCAAGGAAAGCAAACATACTCGTATATTTAAATACAAACATATGCAACAATATTGATGTGCCATTCCTTATGCTTCAAAAGTCTTACATCAGAAAATACAATACAACAGCATAAGGTTTATACTAGCGAAGAACTGTTGGACCACAAAGAAAACAGAACTCCTCCAACGTATGGAAGATGATTGTTGATTGGGCCAACGTCTACCTTTTCCTCTCCTCAACCCCCACCCCCACCCCCCCCCCGTCCTCATCTCACCTCTCTATATCCCTGAATTTGCCCAGAAATATCCTAGCACCTTACTGCCATAAAAGTTCCGACATTAAAAACAAGCTAGGAGTTTTTAGTTCCAATTAAGTTATAGTGGATTTTCCTCAGAAGTAACAAAATCAGGCTTCTCTGATTTCTCAGCCCTGTAAAGCTTTATCAATCTAGTACATATCAACGTTCTCCGCAAGTTCACATTTATATATGTTCATGGGGATACATAAATATCATATTTACAAATAAGAGCACAATTGAGCAAATGTAGTGATTGAAATTGTTATTAGAAGCCATATATTCATATAACTGATCTTTGCCTATAATCACCCGTAGTCATAAGAAAACAAAGAAAATCTTGACGACGGGGATAGCGCAACAATAATACAGCTTTTACATTTTCTATAATATTACATAACGCATATTGCTTACGAAACAAATAAATAGAACCCATTGGTTGGGTTCCAATCGTTAAGAAGAGAGCAAAGCGGTAAAATTTCAAGCAATTTTTTGGGATGGAAGACGGGATGGTGAAGAAGGAAGCGCAGCCATTTTGCTTTATGAATGTTGGACAATTGTACGAGTGTTACATATTTCTTGGTGGTCGCAGAAAACTGTTAAAAAACTCACATGCGCATATTTTCATGAGCCATGTCACCTTTGCCTCCGGCCTCCCACCTGAATTCCCTGAAAGTAACCGTGCTAGCTATACGGCGTTTAAAACATGCCCCTATTATGTCTCACCACATAGGAATGAGTTTCGACAGGAGTGATCACTACGAAGGCAATAAACATCAGCAGATTCATTCGTGTTATGCGAAAACTCACTGACCCATAATCGCTTCGCCCAACTTTATCACCTATAAGTAAATCATAACATAGGCAAATCCATAAAAGGCAGATGTTACGGTAACCTAAAAATTATAAAACAAATACCGTAACCCAAGGAGTGCACTGAAAAGAGTCGCCACAAGAGTAAACTGTTTGAAAAAGCGTCCTATTCGTTTTCGAAAACGGCAATTATGCAAACGAGCGAAGTGATGTTCGTTTTTACGTAGCATAATGCGACCGTTAATGAATAAATGTATTTTTTTATCGAAAACGATAAGCTGGCCAACATTTAGACTCATTAATTCGTACTATATCAAAAAAGGTATAACGATAGCTCTTATTGAACATTTACATATATCTTGAGATATTTTATCAGGTTTTAATGTGTTTTCAACTTGATAATATATGCGAAAATCTTATGCAATTCAAATATTCGATGATATCATCAAGCATTCGAAGAAATTTACAAGAACTATTCCCCCTTCTCCGAAAAAGATCGAATTTTGTGATTATTTCCTCAAAAAATCGATAAAGGAAAAAACGATTTTCATGACATATTTTGCGATATATTTTTTATCATATGTCGTAACTGAGTGAACCAATTTCTTTTTCCTCCTCTTACTTGGTTCATTATCAATTAGACAAGCTTTTCATCATCAAATGTGACATAAGGATAGCATTATCGCAAAGAATGCCGTTAAGAGCCATATAGGGCTGCAATACCCGAATGAGATGGAAGAATAAGAGAGCAACTGCGAGACACTGTCTGTTTAAAAAGAAAAGAAATCAATTCTGCAGCTAAATTGCAAACAAATAAAATGTTAATACATTTGAAAGAATTAACCCATAAGCAATAAGCGAAATAAATAGGATCTGAATCATTCAAAAAAAAAAAAAAAGAGAAATGACAAGTAAAGTCTTCAAATTGAACTGCATCTTCATACAACTATGAGATGATTGGAGGGGAGTGGGGGGTGACAGAGGAGGGGATGAACAGCACACATCGCATAACAAACACCCTTCGCTGTCATCAGTAATATGATGCAAGTTCTCCTCTTTTCGCACACAGCCCTCTTTATGTTCAACAAAACACGGTAGTTCTTTCGAATTTAAAAAGCGAAACAATGAGTTCAACTCCTTCTCTCGCCAATAAGCTCCTCGAGTTCTTTTTTTGGCAACGTTTTAACATACTGCCATACCTTTTAATAAATAAACAATGAAAAAATTGTACAAAAGGACAAAATCGTTTCATAGACAACACAACTAAGCAAATTTAACGCACCTGATTCTCATTATTTGGCGGTGAAGAAGATAACGCATTTTGGGATGTCTGGTCAAGGCTAAGTGACATTTGACGACACGATGAGACAATCAGACAATTCTCCAAGTCGTCCAACTCTTCCTCCGACGTGTCGAAACTCTCCCATTTCTTGCAAATTGATAGGATTTTAAATGTTGAAGAAGGCGCTGAAGTGGAAAGCGGTTCTGTTTGAGCTTTGTGAAGTTTCGTGGAAAGACGTCGTGTTGTTGGTTCTGAAGTTGGTGAATCGTGAGGTTGTGAAGAAGCGGTTACAGGAGTCAATTCACCTGAAAGTGTAAGATCCAATTTAAAGAATCGTTGAGATCGAGGTCTAAACACAAAAAAATTTTGCGACAGTATGTCTCCACAAAAATCAATCAGACAGCTTTCTCAGGATTCATGCCCTTCCTCTCATTATATGCAGTTTGTCTTGCTACCATTAAAAAAAATAATGCAAATTAAAATTACCCTTCTCTTTCCAAAAAGTGAAAGATCAGAAATATCTGCGTTTTATTTCCCATCTTTCAGCTATGAAACTCAAAAATAAAAGAAAAAAGCTGTATTAAAACAAACCGTCGACAGCATTTAAATCGATCTTCTGACCATTTCTTGTGTTGTTAAGGTTCAATGTCCTTTCTGGTGCGTTAGCAAGCACTTTCCTGCTACCTGAAGTTGTTGTCTTCAGATTAGCAGCATTATTATTGGCCACATCGTTATTGTTGTTCGCTTTATCACTCTCCTTCTTAGCCGCATTTTCGTTCATACTCATACGACGCTCTTTTTTCGTCGGCCAGATAAACCATTTGGGACCTTGATGCACTTGAATTACCTGAAATTAACTGCAACTTGCATGATGCCAGCATCGCCCGATGAACTAGGATATTGCCTTTGGCAAGAACATCGTTCGTTCCTATCAGTTTTTCTTCCAAATCTCGATTGACCTAAACTTTCAAATGCCCACGACTCTGCTTACTGATAAGCCAAAAAAGTACAAGTCTGATGCGCGGCTGCTTCCTGTAAAAGCAGAGCACGTCCATATTTTTGCCCCCGAATCGGCTTGATAATGTGTCTAAGCGACGGGCTAATTTTATGCCGACCTCTCCCTCCCTCCCCCCTCCCCAGCAAAGGAAAAACGTTGTAATTCAGATGTCAACTTTGGTGAAGTGATTTCATGGGCCAAAAAAGCTTTTATTCTCTCACGAACTCATAATAATACAGCTCCCCGAATTCTATCTCTTTCTTTTTTTCTCAGTTAAAGGAAATCGATTCTCCACAGCAATAACGATGTAGTGTCTATGTTGTTTCCCCTCTCTTTTTGTCCTTATTTGAAAAACACGACTACTAACATCCCACTCTTCAACAGAGCTTGCCAGACAAAAGAAAGAATTCAAGACGGGTTTTTTTTCATAGAAAGATGGCACAGATGTAAAAGTTTTCTTGACGATTAAACGACAAAACTATGGATCAATGCAACCTTGAAATGAAGACCATCTCAGATATTTTCAAACGTTGAATCGAAAATTTGATTGTTGAAAGAAGAGTCGAGATTTTATTGAAACAAATTCTATAGAAAACAATGATGACGTCAAACTAATCGTGAAAAAACTCAACGCTGTTAATAGCAGCCTTAAATGCGTCAAAAAGTTCTGATTTCTGAACAACACGCAGCCAAGTTCGAAAATGAAAGAGCAAAACGTGCAATTTAGTTATGTTCCCCTTTGCGAATTCTTTTCAATGCATCCAAACACAGCTGAAAGACGATAAGACGAGGCGAAGAGGGAAGAGAAAGAGAGAGAGAAAACTTCATATGCTCAAGTTTTCACAGACTTATCGATCACTATTCGCCGTCTCGAAGGAGGCATTCTCTTAAAGCAGACATCGAATTGTTTTCTTTCACTACCAAAAATGCCAACTAAACCAATACGGAACAATGAGAATGCTTCAATGAACGAAGATATTCCACAATTCTCATATATCGCCGAAAACTGAATCCATCATCAATCCAACGTTTATCTATCTCTATGCCCTCCTTTATTCATCTCTCTCTCCCTCTCTTCCTATCCCATGTATGATCTTGTAAAATTGTAATTTCTGAGTTAGAAGCACAAATAGTAGGAAGAATTCATTTTTACAGCTTATTTCCAGGTGCATAATCAGCTAGCAGGAATACACAAATTTAATATTTAACCTAATGCTTGCAAATATTCATGGGTACCAGTGCATCGACTGCTTGATTAACCATATGAACGATAATGGAAGATGATTGCATAATTGACTCGATTCCCCAGTTATAACAGATATTCATTTCTTTATCAACAATAGGCGACCGACTACTTTAATTTGAATTTTATATGCAAATAAAATTCTGAAGAAGACAGACTCGAAGTTGACCATCACTGATGGAGATCCTTAGATTCATCGAATATCCTGGCAATAAAATAGGGAAACGATATGAATGCTAATAGAGTATGCAAATAAAGAGCCACTATAGAGACGACCACAAGAGCGTCTATCAATATGCAGTTACTCTATCAAAAGATGCAGTCGAATAACATCTGCTAGACTATAAAAAAACATTGGCGAAAAAAAACGTCGTAAGTAAAAAAAAAGAAAAAAAACAACGATGAATTTCGATAGATGTGAACTTCGAGCTTTATATTCGTCGTTGTTGGTGCCAGGAGAAAAAAATTTGACATCAAACATGCTAGCTTACAAGTATTTGCAGTTCAACGATGAACAACTGCCTAGAAGGTCGAAATAATCAATTGTTTGTGAGATTTCCACTCAATAAGATTATTTCGTATACGAATTTTCCGTTAGTTTTCAACACTCTCATTTGTTAAAATTTTCTTCTGAATATGACAATATTTAACATACTAAAGAAACTATTCAAGTGTTTTTTAAAATTAGACTACAAATAAATTTAATAAATAATTATCACTTATACAGAAAAAATTTAAAATATATCAATGGCTAAATAGTTCAATTTGCAAATTTTTGCTGGATGTACCGGATAAAACAGCCAAAAATTTGGTATTATTCTATTCGAAGCTATTAAACCGGAATTAATTTCTGACGTGCCATTAACTTTTATCAACCGGGATATAAAAATTGAAATACTCGAATTATATCGTTCAGAATAATTTAGAACGAACTCAATTCAATAATCACCTTAATAGCAAAACTTTTCTTCTACAGATAGAATATTTTCGAACCGCGGATTGTAAATGGTTGGCCAAGGCACGAGTAAAATCATCAATGCGGTCGAATGTTAAAGATTCTTTTTGGATCAACTTGCATTCACCGCATTCGAACATAATTAAACATAAGAATTTTCCCCTTGGATTATTTTGAAAAATTCCTCCAGAAGATGAGCAGCTTAATTGAGAGAGGACAGGAAAATATTATAAACAAAAATGCCCCATATCCGAAAAAAAAATGATTGGAATATTTCAGCGTTCCTCCTCCTAGCCCCTTCCCCTTTACCCAATCCCTTCGTCACTTGACAAAATTCGTTAGTGTGAAATAATGTCATTATTGAGGGCATTCTCCAAAAATAGCATATTAAAAACAGAGAGCACTGTGGCGTTTGAAATGCAGTTTTAGGAAGGAAAAAAAATCAACGCATGCAAAACCAGAAATTTTTCCTTTTCAATCAAAGAACATTCATATGCGTTTCTCAATTTGGCAAAATACGCACAAAGTGCATTAAGCTTTCAAAAATTTTTAACTTCATCACACACAACAACAATATTATGAATCGAAAATTGAACAATTGAAAGATCCTTAATTGTATGAGCCTTAAGGACACGTTGCCTAACGAGTTAAACGGTACAAAAGTTGAAGAAGAAGAAAACAGAATAAGGTCAACGTTGGCAATCTTGCACTTCCCCTCTTCCTCTCCTCCCAAACCACCCCGCCTCTGTATCAAATGTGTCCTCAGAAAGTCGTTGACACATCGATTCCTTCATAAGGATTTTTTATGACGTCATTCACAAATCGAATTAGAAGTTCTCACTTGAAAGCGGAAATCCCTCTTCGGGCGTTGTTTAATGTTAACTGGAGCAGTTTTACACGTCGTCGGCCAAGCGGCTGTCGCCGGTGTGCCCTCACCATGGTTGTTATTATTGGTTATGCGAAGTTCCATAGTCATTCTCTTGCGGAATATAAACAATAAATCTGAAATTATATTGAATCAGTGATTGTCTTCGGACATAAATACCGCACCGTTAGTACCAACTAGAGGTTTTCAACCGAATCTACATTTCTAGATGTAGTAAAGTTGATGGAAGAAGGAAATTCTATTCAGAACTCTATGACAGACCTTGGAATCAGATGAACAAATTGATATGAGGGTAAAATATAAGAGAGAATATAACTATGGACAATAAACCATAAATGAAAAACAAATTTAATGCACAGCATAACATACGAAGTTTACATTCAAACAGATTTGAAAAAGCAAAAAAAAAAAACTTTGTGGTACCATAATATTTCAAACCGGAAATTAAACCATACGATAGAAGATGATGGATGAGTAAAAATAAAATTTCGAACTAAATGAATGGAAAATTGAATTAGCAAATTTCCATTCGGCAAACTACTAATGAATGTTAAGCTTTGCACTATACTATCGTATAGAAGCAACAAATGTCCCCACATTAAATTGCCCATCAATGAAGTGCTCTATGCGTCACTTCAGCAAATTTCGTTGTTTACGACAATGAAGGCTCAACGAAATGTGCTTCACTTTATCAAGCTCTCAATAAACTCTGCTCAGCACTTCTATTCGTAACTTACTGTCGATCAAAATACGCAATTTCTGGATTTCGCAAAAGCTAAAAAACGCGTAGCATGCTCTTTATCATGTAAAAATACTTCATCGTTCATCATCTAGCGTCCCCAATATTAGATTGCTCTCATTCAGCAGCTAGAGAGCCTCATGAAATATATGAGTGCTATGTATACGAAGCTAATTTTAGGTGCAATATATGGCAAATGCTATGCGCTACTCTTGTCATTAGACATTTTTAGTTAAAAAGATGTATTAATAGAATAGAAGCAGCACTTTAAAATGTCTTTATTATTATTGTTATTAAACATCGAATAACGATTAATATTTTTCATAAAATTATAAGTAAGTAAATAAGTAGTAAAGAGTAAAGAAAAAAGACAAGACAGCAGCAATAAATCAAAATGCATCCAAATGTTATCAATTTTCTGCACTCGCCTTAACGAACGCAAACGTGTTCGAAGACCATAGAGCATGTGCATTTTTTATTGGGAACTACCCTTTCATCAAAAGCAATAACTCTACAGTGTGCAAAGTACAAATTCCCCCTTAAGCACAAATATTCCCTTATTTCACTTTCAATCTGAAATTCAAACTGCAATAATGCTTTGCTCTTTTTTGATCAGTAAAACAAATGGCGGCTAGATGATATCCTGAAATCGATTTAAAAAATCTAGAATTATGGAATGTCTTTCAGAGTACCAATGAGTTAGAATACATCTCACGAAGCGATGTCATAGAATGACCAGTACAATTTAATGTCACTCAACGTATTTTCTATGATCATAGAAAGTGAAACGAGACTAAAGAATGTACTATTAAAATTCATTTATTTGCAGTCGTATATATGCTGTGTAACAGATGTCAAACTGATACATTACAGTAACACATTCAAACATGTGCTACGCAAACGCAATTTAGAAATGTGCCACAATAATAGATTTTTCTTATTATGTGTAACACTTATTATGGCCACATATGTGTTCGATCGTTGAGCAAAAAAAAAGTAACAGTTGGAGGTGCACACATCACCTAAGCACAAAATTATTAAATGTGAAATGTGCGTATCGGTAGAATGGCACAAATGTGGATTGCCCGATGAGCACTGTTCGCCTACAAGCAACAGACGTATACACCCATACACATACATAAAAGATTGGAATATCCACCATAAACAAGCGAAAAAAAAAACAATTTTCTATTGATGCCATCAACGAGTAAACACTGAAACGGCAATATTCTTCTATCGAAAATAATATAACCGAAATTCTTTAAATTGGAATATAAGAATAATGACTTCTGATTAACGATTATAGCTGACACCTCTTCCTATCCCTCAGAAGGAGGTGGAGATAACTGCTTCTCATATGAAGTCATACAGTGGTGAAAATTAAACCCCAAAGTATTTCATTGAAAACTTATTTTATTGTGTTAGATGCGCAAGAGAATTGAAATCTTGGCACTCTCAAAAATATATTCGAAATTTAGAGCTAGCGAAACAAACTTTTTAGTTCGCCTTCTAGGGAGGAATTCTGCGAGTGGAAACCGATTGCCCCCTTTATCGATGAGCAAGATGCGGTAATCTCAATTCATCGTTACTCCCGCATCCTAGCGTCCACCAAATAAGAACTGTCAGGTAATGGAATCGGGAACGAAGTAAAATTCAGTCTGAAGCCAAAAGACCAGCATATAAAAATTAGTCTCGTGAGGGAAAAGAAGAGTCCCAGCAATGTGGACTGTTTACCCTCGATTTTTGATGTTCCTCGCACGGCTTGCATGCTCGGCGCTACCCTGGGTGGGAGGAAGTTGCGCGCTGTGAAAGTCCTCTACAGATGTGGAGATTTTCTTTGCATTTGGATCGGGTTTTTATTAGTGCCCGCAGCTCACTCCACCCGCAAGAGGGAGGAGCTGGAAAGCAACGGAGAGAAGTGGGGGGGGGGGGGGGGGAAGAGAAGGGAGATGACTGTAACCTTTGAACACTAGTAAATGCCCGTCCCAAATGCATGCAGAAGTGCACAGGTGGCAATATTTATCGCCCAACAAGTCGAGCAATCGCCTAACACTGCCAGCACACTGATGGCTGCTTTTATGTAAAGCCAGCCAGACAGTCCGCAAGGTGGCAACTAGAGCACACGCGAGCGATACATAAGAAAAGAAATCAGAGCACAACACCGCCGAAAACGTCATTACATTAAAGCCGTTGAATTGACCTTTTATTGGGCGTAGCGGAATACATACGTACTTTGTCTGCTAAGCACACAGATACACCGACACATGCATACGTATACAGACAAATATACAAAATATAACGCACTCTCAACACATTGTTTATACTGGATGCAAAGTGTAGGCTGAAATAAAACTTTATTAAAGCGTTGGCTGAAAATTGCAATAATGTCGAATTTTCTTTGAAATTTCATTCCACATAATAGAACATCTAATATATTGCTGAATAGCGTAAAAACTTAAGTTTTATTTACGAAATTTTTGATTCGAGTAAAAATAGACAATTTGAAGTGAAGAAAATGAGAACGATACGAAACAAAAACTTCTCTTTGATTAGTGAGCTAAACGATACAGCGAATGAAAATAACGTAACGATGATTCAATCGCATAAAATCGCTCTAACGTATAGCAGCACTTGGATTGAATGAAATACGTATTCTTTTCGGTTCAAATCGCCAAATTTTAGCATAAGATCGCAAACTTGTCCACGAGATAGTCTTTTATAGCCAAAATACTTGAAAATAGGCCCTGTAGTATTTGAAAGGCAAAATACTAGAAAATATGCCCTCTTGTTCGAAGTATGGATATAAATATACCGATGGTGTAGATCTAACTATAAAAACAACCGGCGCGTTCAGACGTATTGGCAAAGAGATTTACAAACCGATACTTATATAGCATCAATTTTTAAGTGAATCATCAAGAGATCAGAGTTCATTTATAACTGTATCGAAATAT
Source organism: Ascaris suum (assembly GCA_013433145.1). Lineage (NCBI taxonomy): Eukaryota > Metazoa > Nematoda > Chromadorea > Rhabditida > Ascarididae > Ascaris > Ascaris suum. The sequence continues at coordinate 2,855,770 of CM024183.1, read as the reverse complement.
ACATGGAGAATAAGCGAGAGACCTAGACAGCAAAAGATGTGGTGATACAATAGAAAAGCTTTACTTTGAATAAAATCCCCACTGATTCTTGTGAATTTCCAATGAAGTTGCACGGTAATATGCTATAAAAGATTAGCACCTGCTTATTGCAAATAACTGAGTTGGCCAATTGCCAACGGTGCAAAAAACTGATTCTGTTTCCTTCTGCAACGACATTGCAAAAAATCACACTTTCCATAGAAGGTTACCCGATATATTTACCAGCAATATGCAATAAAAATGTGATCTGAATGCAACAGCATTCAAAATTACATCAAATATTGCAAAGCAGTAAATATGATATTACTCATTGCAAGCATTCAGTGAATTTTTTCCTTTGCGAGAAAATATTTATGTCCGGCAGCGGAACTTATAACACATTTCCTTTCAAAAATTTGTGAGTAAGATAATGGCGGCTCTTCAGTTACGCAATATTTTGCGATAACGGGGTTCATTTTTTTTGCAGTTATAAATGTGCGTAAAAAATGCTGAATTTGATTAAGTCGTTGCAAGTTTTCATGGTAGTATCCATTGGCAGAAGGAAAAGCGAGCGAGTTCGAACGTCAAAAATGATTCTTCAAAAAAAAAAAACGATCGCAATTCTTCAGGATTCAAGGATTGGGTTTCAAGTTAACAATACCCTATACGTATACACTGGCTGACAACGTAGACGCATTAGGAAGTATCAATTAATTCGTTACCAGTTATAAGCACAAGCGTGAGATCGTTTCGCCTCTTTATGCAAGAAACACATGTAGTCCTACTGAAACGAATATTAGCGGATAAAATGCCTCACGTTTATCCCCCCAAAAACCGATAATTTTTACCTTATTGTGCTAGTCAAATAGTGAAGTGCTATATAAGAAGAAATATTAATCCCTTTTTTTCGTGCTCTTTAATAATTAATGCATTTATTTTTAAAAAATTTACAAGGAAAAAACGAAAAAAAAACCTTATCAATCCTGGAATTTTTGAGGATTTTACAGGAAACAAGGGACAAACAAACGTTAGTGTGAAATTCAATGAGGCTCAGGCCGAGGAGAATTGGAAGAGCATCCGATCTTAAGCAGAAGCTTAGAATGAGAAAGACATCATAAAATAGTGAAGATAAGAATGTCTGAAATTTATGGGAAAAAGAATAGCAAAATATGCTGCAGACGACGCTACAAATGAGAATCACTACTGAAAAGGAAAGAGCATAATTGCAATTACGCTTGCAAGCTAGGCAGTTTCTTGCAGTTTAGACGTACTATTGGATGTCGGTCATTTCGCTGAAATGCCCGTTCGTTGAAATATGAGCATTCTTTATTCTAAGAACGAGGGAATGCTCCTTTTCCTATAATAAGAGGCGCAATTCCCTCCCCTCCCCTCCCTCTACAAGTATTTCCATTTACGTAAATTGAACGACAATTTCAGGATGTTTTTTCTGGATACGAAAAATTCTAATCGATACGACTGAGATTTTAAAATTATTCCCTAAATGGCCAAATGGAAATGTTATATCGGCAGATGGTAATACGATATTCTTAAATGGGAGTATCATATCACTCACCAATTATTCAGCAAATATTTTGCAATCTTTTAGTGAAATGCATCCCCTCCCTTTCCTCTAATTCCATGCCTCCTTACCTTAGTAGAAGTTAAGTTCCACTATGTAATAAATCAAATACGATTATTACCATATAAAATTAACAAACCTAAGAAGGTATGGTCAAATTCAAATAATGCATGAAATGAAATCAAACTGGTGTTCTTTATCCTACGGTTTGTAACTCTAGAATCCCATATCTTCGACGCTCAGAGGAACTTATACAGCGATAACGATATCGTATGCGTTGAACAATCATCAACTATTAAAGCACTGATCAATAATCTCCAGAACAATTCAGCAGGATTTTAGGATTTGGAAGGTCGTTGAATGAATCCATTAAAAATGAAAACTATATAAAAGAGGCATTTACAATGGACTCATTCGATAAGGGTTGAAAAATAAAGAAAACCTATCGAAAAAATTTCATTCGGACGATTGATTTTAAATAGTGCAACGATCCATTCTAGTACTCATCGATGGTCGTTGCAGGCAATAATTTCTTAAATAGCACGAACTTGCCGATCGAGTTAATTCAACTCGATGTTTTTTTTTCACTTTCAATAAAGAATTTTTCTATTCCAAGGCGCTCTTCAATCAATCTATTCATAATTCGCTCTCATTAGCACAGCAATAAAATCATTAAATGCTGAAGAGTTTTGATGAATTAGGATAGGCGAATCGCTATTTTATGCAAATCGATAAACTTTTCGATACTTCCAAAAAAATTTCCATAATCTAAATAAATGTTTGTAATATGAATATTTCGTTGTTTTATAATTTCTAAACTGTTACAATTTTTCGTATCAAACAGCAGCTGTCAGCAAAATGTGGAACCTGGAGAAAAAGAGCAAAGACAAAAATTCATAGAGTTGAGCATTCGATTATTGCACAGAAATAAGCAAAATTCGAACAGAAAAATAAACTATTATTAATATAATTAAATAACAGTAGCAATTACTCTTTAACGACAATCAAGTTAGTCCATTTGAACGCATGCTGCGCAACAATACGAGTAAACTTAACGGAACCGGAATAATCGGAATGGACATTTGCGCCGATTTTATTCGCTATGATCGAGTGGTTTATGTGCCCTTACAGCACAAGTCCAACTCTACAATTGCAGATCAAACTACGAGCTGATCATGTGGTGGCTAATAATTTTAAAAAAATTTTATGGAAATGAATGAAAATGAAAGACATTAGAAGAAATGGATGGAGAACTGTTGGAACATTTCGGGAGCAGGTATGCGGGTATAGGAACAGGTTTCAAGTAAACAGTAAGTAAGAATGAGAACGAGTAATGAACAGACGAACACCTCTCTCCGACATAGGAAAATCGGATTCTGGCTGCAACCGTTGTGTGCTCACTTCAAATAAGCGCACTACAATTTGAAGATCGCTGCAACATTCAGTAGGCGTGATCAGGACACACGAATTGCTCCGCCCCCTGCATCGAAAGCTAACGTTTATTCGGGAGAGTCACGACCGGTGAGACCGATAAAACGTTTTATTAGACGGCAAAGAACGTTGAAAGAGTGGACAGTATAGAGAAGTCTTTAGAGTAACGGATCATGAATCATAATACTTCAAAGATAACAATACGACGAAGAGAGTGAAGATATTGTTCAGAGATAACGAATTCTTTATCAGACAATAGAAAAACCGGTGGAACAATTAGAAAAAATTGATCGCCGAGAGCATAGAAGTCGATGGGGAAGGAAAGATAGGAGATGACAGCCGTGTGACACCAGGACAGAGAGAAAAAGTGTTGTGAATCAGCTAGATGGAAATTACGGGTTATTTCGAATACATTCTCCACCCCTCTCTGAAATTTTTTTGCAATTTCAGCATGGTGAGGATGCCAACTTGCCGACAGTTTGCTTCCCCCCACTAGCTCCGATTCTCAGTTTGAAAACCACCCATCCCTATGATGCTCCATAGATTTTGGAGAAAATATCAGCGTAAAAGAAAACCTAAATTGATGACGTCAATGGGAAATGATTGATGGTTTTGCAAAATTCATCAACAAAGATCCTCTGCAATTTAGCGAATGATTTTTAAAAAATATTTTTTATTAATAAATGATTTGAGAAATATTTAAAACGAGGAAGTGTTACGTACCCCCAGGGCCTATTTGTTTCTATGATTACATACAGCTCGCTATAGAGTATATTCTACAAGCACTGTCATCCCTCTGTTACTTAAAACAAGAACAACTTCTGTCAGTTATGAAGAAGTAAAATATGAAGTACCAATAACTTCTATCATCTGACTAGTCTACGCTAACTATTCAACTGTTATAACGTTTTATTCGAGCCAGAAGACAAGAAACACTTATCTTTCAGTGTGAGGCGAATTAGCTAGTTGTGAAGCGGAAGGCGAAGATCGGCAGATATGCTAAGAGATTACCCTTCGGTAAAACAAGTTAGCTCTAACGCAATTCGCATTAAATCGGCGGAAAATCTTTCTGAAGGATCCCAATCCTGGCGCGCTTTCTATTTTACGCTCTCTTCATAAACGGTGGAAAATTTTGAATAAATCATTTCGAATCGAATAATGAAACTTCTAAAAATAAAATTCACTCATTCGCAATGATCAAAAATCATTTCGATATGTATTCATAGCCAATAACATATTTAGTATACAGGAAAACAAATCAAACATTATCAATATGGATGAATGTCATTCCGAATGCTCTAATCGTCTCACAAAATTCTCATTATTTTTTCAATAGCACAATCCGGATTTTATATAAAAATAGCGACAAGAGTACAACAACACATGTGCGGGTATGTTATGTTCATCACATACATTTGCCTCTAGAATTTACTCTCAAAAAGCTAACAATCTGAAAATATGATCTTATAACATTGTTTTTGCGTAGATTTTACTCCTCACTTAAACCTTAGCGTGAGATTGGAACGAAGCCGATTGAACACACTGACTCAGGCATCACATTCATGACTACAATAGCAATCAGTGAAACCTAATAATGCTGCCACTTCTGAGTGTGGTAATTGTTGTGCATTTTTTGTCGCATCTGAATAGGTCGATTTGCTCTTCCGTCAATTTAATGCATTTCCTTCGTTATACAGAAAATATCCTGACTGTTGCATCATCCAGCGGCTACTGTCAGACGCATTAACCGATAGGGATTTCTGAATATAAGAGCAGCGTTGGGAAGATTCGAAGAAAGCGGAAGAGAGAGGAACAGGAACATAAATTAATGATCGCAGTCGTTCAAACGAAGAGGCTGGCAGGAAGATATTTGAAATTTTCACGAAAAGGTCATGCTGGCTAATATCAAGCTTCACTGATGAATTTAAGCTCATCACATTTTTCTCGTGAAAACAAAAGGATTTCGTAGAGAAAACCATCGAAACACTAAATTCTGCGCATTTACAAGGTGGTCTACTTTCTAAATTCCTTCATTTTCTTTGTTACATATTAACGTTACGTTGAGAAGGTTTTCAGTGATTTTTTTTTCTTCAAAGAAACCTTTCAATACGCAAACGCACTTACCCAATTCGAAATGAAATTTAATTAGCAAAATTAGCCACAAACGAAATTAAAAAATATCACTTGTTTGCTTCTCATTTTTCTTGCTCTAAACGCCGCTAACAATAGTGCATTTTTTGCATTATTAGCAATGCTATATTGCACGCAAGCAACAATGTTGACGATGAATTAAGATATAGTGTTCAAATGGAGTGATCGAATCCAATATTTGCAAATTGCATGTTCTCTACAACGATTGGATAGTATCATTGTTCGAGTAGTTTAATTAGAAATAATTTTTGCATTGGGGAACTTTTACGAAATTAATTTTAGTGTAGTTAATTAGAAATAATTTCTAAAGTTTCGTTGGTGTCATTGATTAAAAGTTATGGAAATTCCAACTATTACTTGCAACTAATGCAATCAATAAATTTGTTGAACTTAATTTGTAATCATTGATTAGGCACTAATGAGTAACATAACAGATAATCGATCATAGATATCTATTTCTATGAACCTTTACTAATGGACTTGCATAAACTGTGATAGTTTCAATAGAGTTGAAAATAGTGTCATTATGCATAATTTTTGCTTTTTGGACGTTAAATTACATTTAAAATTTCCTCATAGATGTTGATAAGTCGATTCGACAATAACGTATGGATAGGAATATTATAGAGCATAGAAAAATATATACATATGCAATGAATCTCAATTATAATTGCTATAGAAAGTTCAATTCATCGAGAAGAATGTGAAGAAAATTTTTTCGCCTGAGCATTTAGCCGGTTGAAGTTTTCATTGGCTCATAACCCCTCATTGAACTCTCAACAAAGAAGAAGACAAAAAGCTGATTAGCAAACGGCACACAAACAATAAGTGCTTAAATGATTTAACCAACAATGGAGCATATTTTCATACTTCTATATATTAAAAAAAAAATTTTTTTTGTGATTTAAATTATAAATTAAATCATTTTGAATGTAGAAAGTTAAATGAAATATCCAGTTAGAAAGTTTAGATAAACTTATCGAATAATTCGACTTCAATGAGAAATTTTTTAATGTTTTAGATGAAAATTTATAGCGATTCTCTGATGAATAGATTGCCTATGCCATAATATTTCTGGTATGAAATTTATTGCAATTGATTATTAAATTTTCGTTTTCTTCTATAGTCTCATTAATAACGCTGTTATTGAACGCTTTTTCTCATAGAATAATAGAAAAGTTTTTATTATACATAAGTGTTTTTATAATCGCTTTTTGAAATAAATATTCAAAGAATTGTTGAAAGAAATTTTCAACGAATGAAACGAATCATTTCTAGAGGTGAAATTCTTATTGAATGAATGATTCATACTTTAGACAATTGAAACTATTTGATGAAGTAATCGTCAACTTTAGATATTGAATAAAATTATGGCATGCGCTTATATTGATAATACTATACTCAACAACTATTTTAAATAATTTCAAAAAAAAAATTCTTTTTTAAATTTTTTCCCCGTGGGAAATCCAATTAGAAAAAACAACTTAAAGAAAATGAAAAGGTAAATGCATAAATTATAATTTAAAAAAAACTTGAGAAATGATAACATTACACAATAATAAATCGACGTTCATCTAACGCATTTTATGCTACAAAAAAAAATTGATTCACTATGCCGAACGAATTTTTCACAGCATCGAAGCAAAAAAAAATGCGCTGGGCAAAAAGAAAAATGAACCAATGAAAGATAAGACGTCATAGATGGTTCCAATTGCCGTTGAGATGCATTCCCTTTAGAATCAATTTAACTGAACGAATTCAGCACTATTGTAGTAAGAGGAAAGGTTGCATTACGTTTTGCGATGTGCGAACACCTCAACAATATTGCATGTTTGAAGAAATACATTGTTTTCTCTACGCAGAAGAAAAGACACACAGATATGAACGGAAGCAATAAAATTCGGCGAATAGGATACGTTCACTCATTCCATCTTGACTATCAAACAATTCGTCTTGACTTAGGCTTAGCTCTGCGTCAATTCGCCTCTGTGGTTTAAGGCCATCAACCGAGTAAATTAATTCATAGTTGGTGAACGCAGCGATTGAGTTTTTCAAGATATAATAGTAAAAACAACTGGATATAAGAAGAAAATTGTGAACTGCTATGAACTTTGAGGTAACGAAATACGCAAGAATGGATCTTTGTATGAGGTAAATAAAAATAAGATGACGATGGAAAAATTCTCTCTGAATGACCATCAATACTGCAATCGTTGTAAGCCGTTTCGGCGATTCCGTTTTTTTTTTTGCAATTGCATAGAGCAAAAAGGAGATGGCCCTTTTTATAATTAAAGGTCCCTCATTTTTACAGAAGTCCTAATTTCTGCGTCAAAGGCATTAGAACCCTTAATAAATACTGCTTTCCTAGCAGAAAACCTCAATTAAAGCACCACCTCTAAACGCTACTCGACTTCCTATGCCTTTTATAGAAGTTCCCATTAGGTAAGTACGCCATGCAATTACGTGCGTGGGCGCATCGCCCACTCATCTCCTTATAAGGGTGTAATATGCATAGATGAGCGCAGCTGAACGTATACGTTGCTCCACGTCATACGCATCCACGTAGGCGCACTCAACAGGAGGGATCTAATCAAACCGCTCCAATAACGACGGCGTTATTCATCAGTTTCATGCTGTTTTCGTTTTTAATGCCGTTACTACGCAGTATGTAAGGTAATATTGCCGCATTATTGATTTTATCTACCCATTTAAGCCGTCACGAGCATTTCCTCATTAAATGCGAGAGAATCACCTCGAGAGTGCACAAACTTGTGACCTAAAGGATTCAAAATTTGAAAATACAATTTAAGACTTGATAATTCATCGCTACGTCCTCTTATCATTTTTGAATTTTGGCAATAATATTGAAAGTAATAGTAAATAGTAACTTCACTGCGCAATGATTATATTTCAAAGTGCTAACTTTTTTAGTATACTCAACAGTTGAACAAATATTTCTGCCTTTTCTTTGAGTGATACTTAAAATTATTGAGAATTTCGTTGTCATATCATGACCAGTTAAGAGCTTAGAATGTTTTATATGGTGTCATCATATTTCGCTTTCGATTGATCAGGGTATTTCTTTTTTTTTCGCTTTTTAAGGCTTCAACCTGAAATGAAAAATTTTTTAAAATAGCTGGAAGCGAATATGTGTAAATTTGCTTTTGACAAATAATAGAAGACAAGTAGATGACAATGTTAGAAGGTAACACATTCCACAGTTGCGTTGTTTGACTAAGCCTGAAAGCATGTGATGTCTATGGTAAAGAAAAAAATAGTGGAAAATAAAACAAACAGATGAGTGGTAGAGATGCATACAAAAATAACTAATGTATGTGTGACATTGAATGAAATGACAAATATAGAAACAAGTAAAACGAGTTGAGATATATTTATTGAAGAGAAAGAAGAAAGAATCAACTGATGGGAATTATAAAGGAGAACGAATGAAGCTGGCAATAAGCGAATGAAATGTCGGCGGCATTGTGACGTAATTTAGTTGACAAGCGTTATCGAGAAGCTGTTAGTTATTCATTATATTATAGCTTTTCAAAGTGCTTTCTTTGAATTACAATTATGTAAAATTCCTTTTTTTTTGAACGATAAACAAAGAGGATTGAGACATCAATAGAGGAAGTGGGAAAGACAGAAGCTGGCAAATGGTATCACATAGAAAGGAACTCTGAATGTGAATTTCAAGGTAAATTTCCTCCCCTGAAACACTACGGTTATCTGTATTGTTCATTTAGTTGTCCACATTTTTAAAACGCATCGTTAAGGTTGACCTCAGATTCAATTCTCTGACACCACTTCAAAGGCATAAAATTGCGCATTGCTTGAATTTTCTGATCGGGCGGCTTCAATTTGGTGCCGAACGGTTGCGTTTTTCGGGAATAATTTCATCGTCTAGCATATTGTGCGAATGATGCCTTCTTTTTCTATTATGTTGAATAAATATAGGACAAAGTAAGACAAAATAGAATGCAACAAAATATCATTGACAAAAAATGTGAACTCTTTAGTCTTTAATAAACATACAAACAAATACAAACAATATACAATAAACATAAAAATAAATCAACAAAAATTATAAATACATAAATATTTCTATTATTAAAAGTTAAGATAATAACGCATAAATAATAGCGCATTTTGACTTCATAATGGAAAGTCAATCTCAATCACTGAAGTGGGCTATGGATTTGTTTCGTTAGCACTTTTTCTTCGAAAAGAAATAAACATTCTGTCAGAAAATATCGCTCGAAGAAGATAAATATTTTGCAGTACTTGTAGCAGATAAGTATGTGTAAGCCATGAACGTGTTTTGATGAACTTCCAGTGGGAAGCGAGGCTCCGTTTACTCAAAAAAAAAGTTGAAAAAGAAAGCTTTAAGTCTTTTGAGAGGAATTTGGGCCACGCTCAAATCGAAAACACTGACCAAAAAATAAAGAATCAAAGATCTTTGAGTTTCGAACAATCTGCTTTAATTTTTCATAGATATTTTACCGCCCAGGCGCGCCAACAATCTAAATGCAGTCAAGCCGAAGGGGACTGAATGCTCACCTCTGTTTTCCTCTTCCCTAAAAGGCACGAATAGAGGTAATTAATTGCGTTCGCGAATACGACCAGTTCTTTTAATAGATTTGTTTGAGGAAGTCAAACAAATTTGGTCGTTTTGTGAATTCGAGAGTCACTCAGGGACTTCCTTTCGAATTACTTTTATCCCAAAAATAAGTCAAAATATTTTTTAATGAAGCGATTAAATCACCTGAAAAACTCATTTATTTTGAGTTGTCTTGTCTAAAAATGTTGTCGAAAATCGTTCACATTGCCTGTAACGTTCATAAATTTCTCTTAGAAATCCTCATATATTTCTGCGATTTTCACGAAAAATCCCCCATATGATCTAAACTTTTTTCGGCTCTTCCGAGAAATCATTGCAACGCTTAAATAAAATTGAGAAAATATACGCTTCAACTCCACTAATTACTGATATCAGTGATGGGTATTTTTCGTTTATCAGGACTGGCATTTAGCTTTTCATTTGTTGTTCACTATTCTAATAGCGATGACTCTTCACCAAAGTCAACTTTCACCCCGCACTCATTTGAAACGACACTTTGAAAACAAAAAGAAAAAAAAAATTGGCAGCTTAGCAAGGGTAATAAAAAAAGAGTCAGAATAGCAGCCCCCACAATCGGTCAGTCATGGAAGATCTCTCAACGGAAATACTCGTCTCTGCAAACGTCTGGCCAGTCTGCGATATTTCTAAATTAGAAATCAAATTAAAACTTGAGTGCACCGAATCCATGCGTATTCCATTCGCTCATCCAATGCGGCTTCCTCATTTCCTCAAGACCTCTATCATTTTCTGCTAGTAATGTTTTCTTTATTGCAAGCACAATCCTATTGTTGCGTGATAGTGGTGCCATTTGGGCAGTAACAAAAAATCGAATAAGCTCTCGATAGCGTAGTAATCCTAAAACGTTGGAATGATGGCAGACTTGTTAATGAGCCATTTCCGCCATCAGACACTTGCGCCACGGGCTTATTTTCTGATAAATTCCCTGTTGAAGATCAGACTTCCTCGATGCCGAACAAGTGGTGGACTGGTTTCGCTTTTCTAACATTAAATACGAGAATACTGTTCAGCATGACGTTATCAATACCAAAAGCTGCGAAGTATGCTGTGATGAAAACGATCCAACACGAGAAATATAAGGAAATGTTGATCAGGAGGCCATCCACAATGAAGGACTGGCAGCTGACAACAATAAATGACGTCGGTAATGGTGAGGGAAAGTTGACATAGAGGGTGTTTTACCTCCCCTCCGCCCTCTTCCGCTTTATAAAGCCCCAGCTCGACATCACTTCTTCAAAAGCCGTCCCTCTCGCCATTTTCTATTCTTAGCCCTTCTCAGCTTCATTAACTGATGGCATATTGGTCGAATATGACCACTGCTTCCCCTGCATCCATCAGGACATGAACCTTTATCGAAATTATGCACATGGAATCAAATGTCTTGAAGAATATTTCTATGTACGAATATACTTTTTTCAAGCAAATGTGTTGATTAATTTTTGTAATCACTTGCAAAAGTGCCTCACAGTAACGTCACATCAGCCACATATGTGTCAGTATGCCGCTCGTGCGGGATGTTTCAACACGCAAACCACAAAAACTAAATAAGTTGCTCAACGATTTGTACAGTCGGTCGTTTTCATATGAGACCACATTGATGGTGGTTGGTCCATACTTGGAACTTTCCAGACAACCGGCTCTTCTAATAGGCCAATGTGGTGACGTTGATCTTCGGTCATCTATTTACTTAATAAAAAAACCTTTTATAAAATTCCTCCAGCTAGAGGAAGGATAGGGTTAAATTTCGTTTGAATTTCTCAGCTTACTTGAAGATCGATAATGAAAAATGCGCTCTACACAAAGGGCAACGCAAACAATTTTTGAAAAGAGAAAAAAGGAAATGCAAAACCATTTGAGAGGATGTACATATGTGCAGAAAATGCTCAATAAAAAGCGTTATAATATTTCGGATAATCGTAGCATTCAAGTACTTCAGTTACATCCGGACATTCGAATGCCACCTTTATATGTTCTCTAACGATCGATACAAACATTCTAGCTGAGAAATCAATCAACTCTTCAAGGAACTATCTATGCAGTGATTCGATAAGATACTACACTCATTTGAGATATATGGAAGTCCAGAATGATAGAAAAGCAGCGAGAATGGAATATGCCTCATTTGCATTAAGAGGAAAGCAGTGGACGGTGATGAAAGGGACGAATAAGACGTGGAAGTAACCACATTGAGGCCTAAATATTCTGTCACAACTGCTGTAACTTAGAAACCGGGATATTTAAAAAAAGAAAATATCTTGCGATTCTGTCGATGACCTGATATCACTCACTTATATGCAAATATTTACAACTCCTTTGAAGATAACAAAAGTGTCCACGAATAACACAGCCTGAAAAAAAGAGTAATTCCGCTCAAGCAGATAAGTATTTTATCGCTCCAGATTATCACTGATATAATCAACTTTTTATTATCATATATGGGATCGCAAAGATTTTCAAAATATCTTATCACCACATCTTTGCACAACTAGGGAGCGAATGTGATTTGAGGATACAAGCGTTCATTTTTTTAGACATATTTACGTCATTCAATTTCCAAAAGTTTTTGCTATTGCAACGTCAGTGAGAGAAGGAAAATTTCTGTTGTTATCGGTTAGAACTTTGCACATTTCAATTATTATTTTTGTTTTATGCAAATATGCTGTGAAAATTGCTCCATTTGCAAAATTTTTTGAACAATATTTTGCTTCGTCAAAAATAAATCCACTCATGAAGAAACGCAAAGATTGATGCAATGCAAATGGGATTCGCCTTGTTTTAGAAAATATTCCCGGATAACATAGCCGCTGAGAAAAATCGAACAGATCAGCGATATTTCTGGCTGACTAACGACATAATTAGCCTTCATTTTCAGGCTTAGATCTAGCTTATTGTTAATTCATCGATGTAATTTTTGATCATCTCTCATTTGATTCGATCAGCGGACAGAAGAAAAACGATTCGATGATTTGATCAGTGGAATTTATTTGAATGCCATGATTATAGGTATCAGAAAATACCTCCCCTACAAAATAAATTCAGAAAAAACTCAATTAATGAAGCTAATTTGACTAGATAAATACTGTTGCACTAGTGAAACAACAGTAAAGTCGCGTACTGAAAGCAAACCACGTGCACCGAATATACTTAATAAACGGGTAACATATTAGTCAAAAACGATTCATCAAGTCGTTTTAAATGGTTTGTAAGAATGATTTAGACACTGATCGGTTCGCAAAGTTCATGCCTTTTTGCAATTTTATTCCCACCACCATCGCAGCCCCACTAAATAGGTCGGGCAAGCTACAACCCCTCATTTACTTATGGGGAGGAAGGTTTTTGACTAAACTTCTATCCACTCGTCTATTTTCCATCGAACATTTGCCCACAAACGGACTAAACTTTGTCCTCGGCGTGGACGATAACAAAGTTCTTATAGTACAGCGCTAGTGTTGTTCGCAACCTCTGATATCATAGTAGATTTACTGGCGATTTTAAGTATACGTTGAATCAATGCTTCCAAAATCAGATACTCCGGTCCATTTAGTCCTCCATCACCAACTTGTGCGAACAATTCGGCATTCGGGATTTCTCGTCGAAAATCTGGCGAATTCTTCTTCTCAATTGTTCAAACACTAATTCTTCACGTTCCCTCCTCTCTCCTCAACCCCAACATATTGGGTGCGCCGTTTCGAACCGAAGAGTCCCCCTCACACCTTCACGCAACACCGGAAAAATTCCAGAGTTTGAAGGATACTTCTGTTGGTGGGAAAAAATTGAACTTAAAGAAAACAGCTGAGAGTTTCTGTTGAGCAACAGTTGTGAAAAAAAACAATCACTCTCATATGAGCCATTTGGAGGGTTTCTGTTTTTGCAAATGTCGATACACATAAAACATTTGCGTTCGAAGCGCAGAGTTTTCCTCTCGGTTGGACCATTCATTCTCAATGGTGTCCATTCAAAATCCGCGTTGTGAAGCAAAGAAAAAATGAGTTAACTTGGGATTGCTAACAATGTTATTGATTTATGGAAAGTTTGATTTTCGACGAATACTGCAGAATTTTTGAAACAAAATCTCAAATTTACGGTCTAAAAATTTCTGAGGTGAAAGCGTCGGAGTCAATCTACAAAAAGATCGTCGCCCCAAAACTCCTCCCTATCCTCATTCCTCTCTACAGATTAGCTGAAAGTCTAGCTCGTGCAGTAACCAGCAGGTTAAGTTACGTAATTATGGTCGGTATTTCGGCATATGTGGAAATTAGATGATCGTTGAGTACTTACCACTTCCGTTGGCCACTAGCGCAAACATAACGAACACCGCAGATACGCTAAAATGTATTCAATAAGTGATTGAGCGGTCTTTTGGCTGGTCTTCCGATGAATCTTGTTGAAATCATGTTTGGTACTCACATATTTTCATCTGTCCACCTCGTCTTCCCTCCACCCTCCCCTCTTCTTTTGTTGTCCTCCCGCATATCCAACTTATTTATTGAAATAATGCTTTTGAGTAAAAGCAATTTAGTGAACTGCTTGGCACACCGCAAAAATAGGGCGGGGAATGAAGAAAAATTTTAAATGGTGAATTAGGCAGGAAGCAAAAAAAAAAGAAAGGAAAAAGAACCGGAAATGGAACACACTTGATGGGATAATTGCTTTGATGGGATAATGCTAGTAGGCCACTGAGTAGCTAACAACCTCTCTAACATCCAACAATGCTCCACTCACAATGTTTCTGAATTCAAAGTGGAACTTTTATTACCACTTCAGCTGTTGCTGAGGAAGTCTTTTTCAGATTATATTGTAAAAACTTTGGGAATGGCATATTGAGAATTAGGGAAAACGTTAAATTTTGCGAATGAGAAAGAAAAGCGTTAAAAAAGAGCAAGAGGAGCTCGAGAAGTGAAAACAGGAAGGAGTAGAAGGAGTCGTATTGAAGCGGACTGAAGATCCTTTATTGTTTTCCCGGCAATAAATATTGTAAAGTATAATCGAGTTTTTTGAAAACGATTCCATTAAGCTAACAACGATTGAAGCAAAGAAATGCACTGAAAGATAAATTGTAAAATTACTTTACTCTTCGAGGATAATCAGCATTGGCTTAGTCACTGCGTTTATTATTGCCAACCATGAGAGTGATTTAATGAGCGAAAATGTTCGAAAAAAATTTCAAGTATGTACTTTACAATTCAAGTCATATACCACAATTTTGCATTATAATGCGGCACAATCGTTTTCTTGCTGCTCAATTGCTGAGAGTAGAAAGGTGAGGAGAGGAAAGAAGAAAATTTCACAACGTTTTGAGAAGTTGAAAATAATCCCTATAATTTCTTGTGCAACAAATACTGTATAGAGTTGCAAATCTAGAAAATAGATTAGCGAACAAATTTTGAAACTGTTCAGAACGAAATTTATAAGGAACTATTGGAAAGCAGAAAATCTTAAGACATCGTCGGTACCCTCGATTGCAAAAAATTGATTCTTGTAAATTACCATCGAAAACTCTCATTATTTACTGAACATATCGAAGTCAGTAAAATTTTCAGCAATATCTACTGAAGATTGAAGTGATACGAGAGGAGTGCTGAGGATGCAATAAACTAATTGTAATCGAATATCACCAATATTTTGATGAATCTCTTAATCAGAGCATCGAAATAAATATAATTGTAAGCGATACTCTATAATATCATTTCAACGATATGCTCATCAGAAGCCTGATGTTTGAGGATTTTTTTCTAAATTAATTCACTGAGCAATTTGCGGTTGCAAGATTTGCAGAAAAACTTTTACTTTATATCAAGAAGCGATCAATTTTCAAAGTCAAAATTAAATAATCAGAAATTAAAAAATCAAATATTCCTTCAACGAATTCATTTCGAATGACGCCATGATGATGATAATGAGAACATGGTTTCATGTTTTGCTTCACCACAGAGATTATCGGAGTTAATAGAAGAAATAATCGACTGATTCTACTTAATAATTTCTTGATCTCTCAATAGAACACAAAAAAAATTGCATCCAGAAATTTCAAACCATCTTATCCAACAATGAGCGTTTCATTACCCAATACCCAATCACCTAATTTATCCAACAACAATGAGCGTTTCATTCAATTCCTAGCCAAACATAAGTGGTCGATTTGCAATTATCATCCTCATTTCTTCTCCCTTTGTTCAAGTGATTATTTTAGCAATTACCTTTTTTTTTCTCAACGATCTCTTCAACTCATAATTCCAATCAAATTGTGATAATAAGAAATCGCTCGGCAACTGAGTTAAATATTGTGAGATCGATGTGTGCACTTTGGCTCTCAATATAAAATACAATTTATTTGAAAGCATTACGCCGACGCAATATTTATCATCCTTAACGATAGCGGAAATGCGTTGATAAGCGATAAAAGCAAGAAAATAGTTGATCATTTCTGCAAATATCCGACAGGAAAAAATGTTTAACGCGATTAAATAACAACGCAAAATTGAGTATTTGACAGCATACGATTTTATGATAGACACCTAATTGTTAGTATTTATATTATATTTGTAAGTAATATTATTCAATTTTTTATAAATAAGAGTAAAATATGAATTTTTAGTTATTAAGATAGGAATTTATGCAAATTATATTAAAATCTTCTGCATCAGAGAAATGATTTGAAAAAGGTACGAAAAGAAAAGTTGATTTAAAAAACTCCTCTATATGAATGATGGAATATTTAACGTGCATTAGCAGAATTCAACGATATTTTTCCAATCTTTTGATTATCTTTTCTGCATAAACGGCGGAAATTCTTCAACGTGCATTTCAATTTCTTATTAAAAGCAAAATTTAATCGGAATTTTGCGTATTAAAATTCCAAAGTGAAGCTTATATCTCGAAATTTTCGAGTTTTTCAGAAATATTCCACAAAAAATAACTCTCTTATTTTTTGCAAACAAATTTTCCTCTGATCTTTCTTTATACAGCGATGAGATTTATATGAGAAATCAAAATCAGATATTTCGCTTCGCTGACGTCTCGACACTTCACCTTATGTAAATAAACATTAGCGCATTCAACTCCATTTTATGAATTTATTTGTTCGCCAACCGCTCAAATATCCTCTTCTTTTTTTTTTTCAAACGACCACTAAAGTCTGATCAATGCAAACGATCGAACGCACACTGTCAACACATTAAGAGATCATACTTCACAGGGCGGGCGTTATTTTTCAGGGTGGTTGTCTCTTATTTCCTTCTCATCCTCATCGAACCCGCTCTCGCGTATTTGCAACATTCTTACAAGTGCATATCAAAAAGAAATATGAAACTCCTCAGGTGTCATTTAGAAAATGAAACAAATAGCACTCCACATGAAATATAATAAGTGGAAAGGCTCTACAGGTGAACATTTCACAGATGAGACATAAAACAACAAATATTTTTCTCGATAAATTTACCTCAGTATTGCGGCATTTCATTGTTAGCTCACATCACTTATCACATTTTGCGTTAAAATGTGTGAATTTCTCCTCTCAATTTCACGTATTTTCATACTCAATAACCTTCAAATAATATTTTTATACGATTGCTCTTAGTCGTTAGATTTTGTTCCTTTGCGTACATATTGTTTACCTTTTCATTATATTGACAAACTTTTTTATTGTTATGATTATATTTTATCATATCAGATTAATCTTTTTTGATAAGCTCAGCTTATAGCTGATAATGCGTTTAAACATTTCACCGATCATATTTGAGCAAATAGAATTTTACGAAGACATTTCTTCACCCTCAATTCGCTCTTCTCTACTTCACATTAAGCATAGAAAAGGGGAAAAAAAGAAAAAATATAGATGGTGGAATAAATGAGCTAAATTTGAGCGCTAGCAAATGCTCTATTGGACAGCGCAGTTTTTTTTAGTCTCGCTTTCTCGAGCGTAAATAAAGCTTAATCAATTTTAAGTGACAGTTCTAATATATTATCGATGTTCTCAGCATGAAATGTTGCCGTAATCCAATACCTTTTTCGTGTTTCTTGTCAAGACGACTAAATTCGAATGTCTTATCGCACCTGATAGATAATCTAAAATTGTAAATTATTCCCTTTTTTAACGATCTTCTACATCAAATTTGCATTTGAAATTAAATTTGAGAGAAAAGAAAAAAAATAAATGGATGGAAATTTTTCTTCAACAAAACTTAAAAACGGTTCTACGTAAAAACTTCAAAATTTTTTTCAATAGGAAACTTGCGGTTTAAAAAAAAGGTTTTAAAAGTATTCAAATAGGTAATAAAATATGCACTATGCATAGATTTGAAAAAAAATCTTTGCAAGATCTTCACGTGCTTATGATGTGCAAATAAACGAAAACTATACGCAGAGTTTCGAGATGTTTCATCATATAGGTAGAAACTTATTGACTGTGCTGCAAAAAAAAAATCCTCTTTTTCAGCGAAATCAAACAATTTTTCTTGTTTTTGAATAATTTCTCAATTTGCGATAAACATATATTTAAAAAAATTTCAATCGAAGTGGGAACAGTTCCAAATTTTTACGATATAATGAATCCATGGTTAAATTCGCTTTACGACTAAAGAAAAAGAAATGATTCGTTTGAGCAAATGTGTGATTCATTAGAAAGTGAAAAATAAAACACTTCGAACGATGCAAAAAAAACTTCAATATTAATATTAATTCATTGATTATCCTTATTAATAGTTGCAAACGATGAATATTTGCTTATCCATAGTCACTATCCATAATGATTATTCATAGTCATTGCATTCACTTGAAAAGGTGTATTTGGCAAATTTCCACGTGTTTAACTATCATAATTGGAGAGTAATTAAGCAAAGACGGGGAGATTGCAAAATTCCGTAAAATTTGAAAAATCACTTAAAAATATGAAATTCTTTCATTGACTTAGGAGTTCTATTTAGGCAAACTCATAAAAGTGACGACTTTATGCAAAAAACTAGCGGAAATAAAGGCATGCCAATGTGTGAATTGGAACGTGTCGCCAAATACAACGATACTAAAAAAAAATCTTGATTAGATTTACTCAGCCATAAAAATAGAGTCGAAATGAATATTTCTCAATTCGATGGCATATTTTAATAAAAGAAAATATTTATGTAATGTAGCCTTTTTTTTACAAGGAGAAAAATAATTCGCTCGAGTAGTAAAAAAAAAATCTCGATGAAGAAAATCGAATCGTTGAACGGAATTTTTGAATTTTCGTTGAAAAAGGAAATTAAATTGCGTGGAAATTTCGAAAATAAAAATTGGCCAAAGGTAGCAGTAGTCGTCAAGAGGTTAACGCACTATTAGGAGAGAAATTTCAATTTGATATGCAAATTTTTAAAAAGCAAAATATGCAAAAATCTTTTCAGAAAGTAACGATCGGAGTCTGCGGGGAAGGAAGGGGGTGGGATTGATGAGATTCATAAAGGGTCCTATGACCAAACTGTTTATCACGAACGCTGGCGCGTGATGATCGAGATCTCTATATTTACATATAACGAGTGGAACGAACGCAAAGTGCGCGAATAAACGTTCAAAAAAAAAACCACCTGGTAGTGATTTTTAATGGGGTAGAAAAATGAGCCATGGACAGACTTTGTTCGTTAAATGTATAGCTTTACTCCGACAACAGCTTTTAAAAATCTGCATAATCTTAGTTCTGGGCTTCTCGAAATTATGAGAAGGAAGGTCATCATATGCTTGACATTATGGCCATTAAATTCGTTCTCTTTTCACTGGCTCATGAGATGAAACCGTCTGGCGAACAGACAAACAAAGACACACAAGCAGACAGACATGCATAGGGATAATGACGCCATTATGTGCTTTCGCCCGTCAGGGGCGGCTAGGTTCGCTTCATTAACGGAAATTCGCGCTGGCTAACTTGAATCTATGTCGGACGCTCTATAGCAGAAAAACATTGTCGCGACGATCGATAGCTTCCATCACGTAATGAAGGCTTGCAAAATTTGCACTTCTTTCGCGTGATCTTTGAGTTCTTGTTACCTCCCACATAGCCTTAATCCTCTCTCTGTAGGCTAATCTTGTTTACAGTTCGAAATACATCTTGTTTTCCCCTCCCCTCCTATCTCACTCTCCCACCTCTCATCGGTATCCCTCAGTGCATTTAAAATAAGAAAAAATTCTTGATCACCGAATAACCCCTTTCATATATATATGCAGAGTTTGAAAGCTGGTCAACTATAAAAGACAATCATTTCTTTCCTTGCATAAGCCACCTCGTTATATGTTGATTTCGAAAAAATGAGAATGTTATTAGAAAAACATAAGCTCTTCGGTGTAGAAGGGGAAAATCATGGTTGCAAGGAGGGAATAATAGTTTAAATACTCAAAAATCGTAATAACAGGAAAAACATGGGGGAAGTTTTTTCGTATAGCTTCAGCAAGGGGAATATTGTTGCGGAGCACAGCCAATAGTAAAGCAAAGAGGATAAGGAGACCTTTAAGCAATGAAATAAGAACTACTTGTGTTTAGCAAAACTCTGGAAGGCAAAAACGGCGAGAAACATTTCCCTAGCATGTCCAGAAAACCTATTGAAAGTATAGCCCTATGTTAAAATTTTTTTAAAGATTAGAAGATTGTTCCGTTGCAATTAAACATTTATAGCACTCTAACATAAAGTACTGAAAAAAAGAAAATGGATGTGTCGTGAAAGTGTTATATATTACAGCGTTATGAATTCTTATTTGTTATAGATAAAACTGATTACATTACGGTGAATTTTGAACATCGCCAAATTTGCGTTTGATATTATTACCTCTTAAGCAGTTAATATTGATAATTTATTAGCTATGTTATTGAATGAGTACACTAATATTTCCATTAGGAAACAAATGGATGAAGACTATAATCGTGAATAAAAGTTGCAATAATGAGAAAATTGTTTCTGCATCGCAAATGTTTTAATTCTCTTCAATTTTTGGAATTGATTAAATTATATGCGGTATTTTACCTTGCCTCACATTAGCATTTATAACAACGCTCGGGCGTTGGAGTCACTTCACCAATATTTAATTGGACGATAAAAGAATAAGGGGAAATATTTTTGATCACTTTTAGTATTTAAGAAAATATCGAATTTTAAGCGAGATAAGCGCACAACGAGTGCGATTATAAAAATGAAAGCTAATCGTTTTGTTTATATAATCAAATGTTTATGAAAATTCTGCCGTTTTTTGCATCATTATGCTAAAGATTAACCGTCTATTGTCACTTGATATGATGCTTTCATCTTTATTTATTTTCCTTACATCACGCACGCAAAAAAAACGCATAATGCGTGACGGTATAGATTGGAGACTATGCATCATACCTAAGGCTATAGTCTTTCTCCCTATTGCATTTTTACGCTTCATTAGTTTCCATCTCGAATATCACATCGATAATTTTTTAAATCCAATTCGACTGACCGCTCAACAACAATAATCGAAGAGGGAGAAACATGTGTCGAACCGAGATTCCCTCAATAAATCGTTTTATATTTTATATTGCTACGTATATGAAAGCATAGAACGTTCATATCCCTCAGTAAATCGTTCATATTACGAACAAACTAAATAATTGTATGATTATAACATCATCCAATTATAAACTTCACCTCCCATGATCCATTTCCACAAAAATATCTCCATATATAAAATCTAGACGCATCCAAAACACACACACACAAAAAAAAAATTCGACTATCTTCTCTCGAAAAATAAATCTCAGAAATTTCACATTTTATCGAAGCAAAAAATTCTCATATTAAAAATTTTGTTTGGCGGAAGGAATTTCTCCAAAACGTATCAATTTCCGCATTTGAGTTCTCACTTTATTGCGGAATAATCTTATCTTCGTCAATATACTTTGCCAATCGAATAGAAAAACAGATTTTCAATGGAAAAGGAATAGATGGCACTTAAATAATGATATATTGCTGTGAATACACACACACTACAGTTTATGGAACTAAAAAAATCGCCTGTTGAAATTTTCATTTATGTATTTACAAACGTTGCATGATAAAGATTCTAACAGATTTTAGGAACAACAAAGAGATGTCTGACTGCATACTATATCTTAGTTAAATGCCTCATTAAGCGATAACAAATAACACAGAAATATTTCGAATAGGACAATTTGTTATCCTTAACCGAGATTTAAGTTATTCACAAATTGAAGTGAGCCATTCATAAGTCTCTAATGAGACTTTTCGCTTTATTAACTTCGGCTATGCTCTTATCTCCCAATATCGACGTCAAATTGCTTAAGGAAGCATCGTTTAACGCTACAAGAAAAAGAGACATATCACAGAGCTGAATAACATTCCTAGCAATGGTATCGAAGTGCTTACTATGAAATTAATTAAATCAATAAAAAACGAATGAAAATTCATAAGCAATCAGCACTCTTCTTCAATTCTTCATTTCTATTCCATCTTTTACATCAATAAAATTTGTTTTTGGTAGTGCATAACTAGTACGTATACCGTAGTGCTCTCGAACTGTGCCCCTCCGCTATGGGCAATACGCGCGTATCTTTCGCTTGCACGAATTCATGCTCTCGAGAAGCGTTATAACTAGAGGATGAGTATTATAGAAGGAAGTATAATTTTGTATCTCTTCCACCCTTTACATAAATAAAAATCAACGTAAAATTATAAGCAAATATAATACGACGTAAAAACTTGTACTCTGTGCACTTAAACGATATGACTTCCTTGCACTGTGTACACTGAACTCGGTTGCATTATGTACACTGTTCATTTTTTGCTCAGATTTATGCTCTCTAAAGCATTTTTTTCTGACTGACAGAAGAAGAATAAGAGCCGGATATACATATAAAACTGAGCATTTCTTGGTCCATAAAAGCGCTGCCCTTTTTTGTAACAGTTGGCAACACACAAGTATAGATGAATACTCTAAAAGGAGTTAAAAGTTCCTTCACAACAAGTTGATATAACTTTAAAGCGTATTTCATCAGCAGCAAATATTATTCCAGAAATGTGCTCCAAAATATCATCAGCTTTTTTTCTCAAAAAAAAATTTCGTTTAATTATATTTCGCCATCTAAGTAGCACTTTGAGGATGCTCGCATTTATATACCACTTCAGTAACCCCCAACACCTCCCTTCCTACCGTGTCACCGGAAGCATAAAGTGGTAGGTGGTATGTAGGCACAGGTTGCACAAGGAGGAAAATAAAGGTATCAGACTGACGTTTCAGCCGCCTGAATTAGCCTACTAGGCTAACATTAACACTGCGCTTAGTTTGACTTAGGCAGACCCAGATTAAGGACCAGGCTTAGGCCAAAGCCGGACGACTGAGCATTCAGCAGATTAAAGTTGAGAAAATGCATGAAGTGCCTCAAAATGCAATGCGTAATAATAGCAACAAGTCCAAGTCTACTTTACTATTTACTCTAAAACACAGGAAAATTCAAGTATTCGTATTTCAATTCCGGGTAAATTGTATTTACTTAGCTTCCGTTCTCATTGCATTAACTCTATGCACCGTTTAAATAGCACTGAATGCGAATTCAGTTTCCACTGAGATCAGAAACTCTAAAAAATGCATTCAACTTCAATAACGGCCGAACTGCCGAAGTGATCAGCCGAAAAGCAGCATTTTTCAATAGCAAGCAATGAAACTCAAATAATGCGCATAGAAAAATGCAGCAGCAAAATGATGTGATGAATTGCAAACGCGTGAAACTGAAATGAGTAAAATATCAACTCTCTATTAATGAGCAATGTAACTATTTCTGTGATCATTTAGAACATAAGAGGAGAGTTTCACGAATATGTTCCAATAATTCCCCTCTATGAGTAGATCGTCAATAAAATTTTTTAAATTTTATTAACATATTAGCTCAGTTGTGATATAGTAACGATTTATTTGCACAATTAATTGCAGAAAATGGCACATTCGATGCCCTGGTGAATGCATTTATTTGGGATGAAGTAGAGCAGTACTACATGTGTGCGTTATTCTAAAACGAAATATCATGAAAGAAGGAAGAGCAGCGTTCTTCAAAATGTGTTCAAAAAAAAAACGAAAGCGATATAGCACTATGTATATTCAATTGATTATATGCGGACAGAAAGGCCAAAGTGAAAAATCAATGAAAATCAAAGACAATAAATGTTATAAAAGAGATTCCAATGAGATGAATTTCCGGACTATTCAAGAGCGCAGGTGGTTTATCTCCACCAATAAAACGTTCGAAAAACATAAGATAGGCGCAATTGTCTACCCCAATATGGAGAACATTTCAAATTGAAATAAATCTACTCATAAACCAATGCTGAAAAATATTTGCTGCATTGCGTTGATCGAATTTTTTTGGCGATATACAAAGGGAGAAAAGAAAGGTTGGAAATTCAATGGTCCATTTCAACTTTGTAATGGCTGTCAATATGTTTGAAAGCCATAATTAGCTTTGGTTTCGTTCGGGGCAGTTCTAATGAACGCATCATCAACCTAAGCAGTCGATCGTTATGCGATAAGTCTATTTTCTAAATAAACATTCCTGCTGTATGATACTAGGGAACAGCTCAGTGGCTTTTTTCATAAATTCCGCCCCATTCACAGAGCAAAATTTGAATAATTCGATGGATTATTCCAATAATGCTCTGTAGATGTATCCTCTAATCAATTCTTTAAAATAAACGCCTTCAATTTTGAAGTATTCAGGATGTGACCAGAATGCAACCAAACAGATCTTGAGATAACTGCGTGATGTTTCTCAAAAAGAAGATTCTGGCTTTTCAGCATTGCGAAGCCAGCAGCCTTTGAGCTGGCCCCGAGAATGCTTATAAATAAGAAGGATCTAGTCATCAAAGATATACAATAAAGGTGTGCATCCGAAATTGCAATCTGCCAGGAACATGTCCACTCCTCTGAGCAATCGAAGATGTTCTGAGTCGCTGATGCATACATGAGCTTTGAAATTTTTCGTTTTCCGCATATACTTCAGTTGAAAAATTATGATTTAACTAATGTAGACGGTCATTTATGAACATAATAAGAAGAAGTCCGTCTAGAAATCTTGAGGAATAATAGATTTGACTATGTATAGCTAAGATATGGTATTGTCAATGAGCACCTGGTGAGATGTATTCGACAAAAAATTGTATATCCATGAAAATTGCTTTCCCATATCGAGTAAGTCTGTCTTATTGATTAAAGGATGTTGCGGAAGTTGACGTCGTCAAAGACGCTACAGAAACCAATGTGCTACAGCTCGAAGAGCCAGGAGATTTTGAAATCTTATATCATTCGTTTGTAGCAACAAAAGCTAAGCTCTATGAGTTGGATTGTAGTTAGCTATATGTCTACAACATATCCACATCTGAAAAGCGTTGTGTATTTATAATTTAATTTATTCAAAAGAATACCTCAAAAATGTTATGTTGACATTCAAATTGCGTATTGAATATGTAGGCGTAATCAACAACATATTCCAATAAATTCATTGAAGCGTTTCAATTTCGAAAAAAAAAAAGAAAGATGCCATCCGTATAGCGATTAATTTCACTATTAAGCGCACACCGCTAAAACCATCCTACGCTCGATGTGTCATTCATTTTCAACACTAAAAATATTTGCTATTCAACGGTTTTATTTCTCTAAATATTTTGAAACACTAACTTTCATTCGTCAAATGTATGACGTTAATTCGAATAAAGCGGCTTACCGCTCAATAAGCCGTTTCCGCCTACGATTATTTAGCCTCTATATTTTCGAGTGGAAAAAAAATCACTCCTCTGTGGTAGCCTCTCGTGTCTTTTCAGCGATCGCCCTTTGAAATGACACTATAAAAGAAGTCAATTGTTTTCATGCTTTCAATATATATATATATATATATATATATATATATATATATATATATATATATATATATATATATATATATATATATATATATATATATATATATATATATATATATATATATATATATATATATATATATATATTGTTGCTTCAACCTGACATTTTTTGAAAAGAAAAAAACCCCCTCTCCTCGCACAATAAAAATCACTGGAAAGTGATAATTTCAGGGTGTTTATATGATGTAATGCGGTCAGTATGGAATACGTAGGCCGTTTAGTATATTACAGTTTATTCGAGTGGTATATAATAAGAGCTCTTTGCAGTGCAAAATTTCAACATTTTCTTGCAAAAGAGCTCATTAATTATCAAAAGAACAAAAAAAAACGTTTCAATGACGACAATCATAAGACGATGAATGTTGAATTACGTTGCATTACGAAAGTCTTTAAAAAAGAATAGCCAAAGTTTGTGCAGCATTTGGATGGAATAATTCTATACAACATGAAATTCATCACGATTTGTTTCAAAGAGGCATGAAAAATAGCGCCATATGAGTGAAATAAAGGTGCATAATAGGTGAATGAAAAAGATGTCGACAATCCGACTGCCTATAGAAATATTTTACGAATAATAATATATAATTTTACAATACTATCAATCAATCAATTCCAGAAACTCTTTGAAAAAAAGCTTTTATCTACGTAAAAATGTGATTAACAAATTTCATGCATCTCTTATCTATTTACAATAACTCAGAATAAATCGAGCCAAAAGGCGGAGAGATGAAGTAGCGCGCACATTATATATATCGAATTTCATAAGCGCCACTTCAATGACTTAATAATTGAAGCTGTCGGCTAGACGGACAGATACAGACATGCGCTCATAGGTACAAAAATATGCAGTGACGATATATTTCCAATGAATTTTTGCAAAATGTTCGTAAAACTGCAAGGTGTGATGAAGTGGTGGGCGAAGGAAAGTAGGTGGTGGGCTAAAAATCATATGACTCAATTTCCGATGAGCTATTAGGCATTTATTCAGTAGCTGAATAAATTCCACTTTGTGTTTTGTGCAATTGAAATGCGATAACAAACGCTATGAGAGATGCGAGACAAAAAAAATTTCTTCGCAAACAAATTTAACAGCAATAATTTCTTTGAAAATTTTGTAGCGAAGAAATATTGTCGATGTTTGAAAAATCAAGAAAAGAACATCTAAGCAAGCAATGGAACCATTGAAAGAACAAAATTAGCTGATTAATATAAAGTAGAAATAATCGATGAACTACAAGAAGACGATAAAGGAAAGGAATTGGCTCATGCGCGACAATCCCTAAACATTGATGGACAGTTTGCTCAATGAGCAGCAGCGATTCGCATTCACCGTCTTGTTGCGCAGTTCTCACTGTTAACCTTTTTTTTGTAGAGAACAGATCTATTCAACCAAATTCGAGCTTATAAACTCAAAAATTTTCAAACTCGAGTTACTTATGAGGCGAGCGGAATTTTTTTCCCAAAGGATCGAATATTTTTCTCTATTGTATAACATTCAAAATGCTTGCTGGCTCATAAATTCATGATGTGAAGAAAATTTTAGTTTGGACCGTTGCTTCCCATAAATGTATCAGGACCGTACGGCAAGCATACGAATCGATTGTTTTATCAGTACGAAACAGTTTTTTTGATCTTCATTATGCTGAAATACGGAAGAGAAGCAAAACACTAAGCAGCCTTCTAACAAAGAGGTAAAGAAGGATGAGATGAGGATGTCCATTTGATGAGAAGCAATGTAGCGGAACGAATTCGATGAAAGTCTGAATGGAACGTTCACCGACATGTATAATCTTTGATCAGAGAGACAATCCCTGCGGGTTTTTTCAAACACCTC
Source organism: Ascaris suum (assembly GCA_013433145.1). Taxonomy (NCBI): domain Eukaryota; kingdom Metazoa; phylum Nematoda; class Chromadorea; order Rhabditida; family Ascarididae; genus Ascaris; species Ascaris suum. The sequence goes on along the minus strand of CM024183.1, from coordinate 2,828,213 downwards.
AATATGTAGAGAAAAGAAATTCTATGAGTTCAATTTTTTCATCTGAACTTTCAAATTGCGAAAATTCCATAAAAACTTACTATTTCAAAATTTCTTGAATTTTTCAAAAAAAAACAGCATCAGATAGATAGGCACCATCTGTGTTCTTGTGGATTCACTCATGCGCGCCAACCACTCTCATAAATTCCCAACAAATAAACAAATATACACAATAATACATTTATACTTCAACAAACAATGTTCTAAAAAAGATTCATTCTCGCAACTCGGCCGGTATAAGAATCTGATCCGACCGATTGCGGAATACTATTAAGTAAATTTTGATGCATACGGCTCCTTTCAACTGTCAATAAATCAACTAGAAACCATTGTGGACTTCAATTGAGGGTGCAGATTATTGTCCACCAAATATCAAAACTTCAATTCAAGTGCTTCTCAATCGGGTCTATTTGTTAAATTTGTTAGCCGACTGATTCCCTATGGATGCCAAAAAACTCCTTCTTTCCCATAAGTTGATTCTCAAGAACATGACTTTTGGCATCGTCATGTCTGAAAGCCTTTAGCTGCGCGGTCTGGCGGAAACTCCAGCCTTTTTAGGCCGCCAATCTCTCCACGGGATTCGACGAGATCAAAAACACACTCCTCCAAAAGTTTGATGAAAAGTTTTAGGCGATTTTCAACATCAAAACTTGCAAAACGTGGTAACGATGGAGCACTTTTAGTGCCAACCCAGTGACGCGATCAAGGAATATTCTCTCTTCTGGGGATTTGGTTTTGCGATGACCTTAGGTCAAGGATAAAAGTACCCTGCTGCATGAACATGCGGCTCCCCAAAGCATTGGCAATGAATGTAATTTTCATGAAACCTTCCTGATTACGGCAGTCGAGCTTGAGGTGTAAGAGAATCTGAAAAAAAAACCATAAACAATGGACTCACGAAAATGAGAATGAGGTTTGAATAGGGAGCGCTAAACCAACGTTAATGTCTACCCCGTAAATTTCGTTAGTGTTCGGTTTAGTGGAACAAGAATTCGAGATATGTCGAGATATACGGAAAAATGGAGGAAAACAATCGTCCGATTATTGTTTGGACGCAAAACGAAGAACACACAAAAGCGGGCATTGCAATAAAATGCCCATAAAGATCCTATGCCATATCTGCAATGCTCGCATTAATAACGCATCAAGTGTGCGCGTCAACGAAAACGCTCATAGTTGACTCAGATGTCTCAGGAATATTCAATTCTTCGTTCTGTGAATGGCTTTTTTTTTAAAGAAAATGGAACAAAATGATGAACATTGACAACAACACCGCTTTCCTTTATCATATTCTACTGTGCATCATATAAAAGCGTCTTATGTATAAAAATCGCCTGTAATGGCGCAAATGTCTCATGCCACACATATATGCGTTTAGGAAATGCACTACACTTTCCACCTTTTTGAAGTTTTCTACCTTATAAATAACCGCCCTTATTTATGCACCGGTGCAAATACTTCCATATGCAAACCTCCACATCGTAGAAACCCCGCGATGCAAAAACGTGCATGTGAACGCTCATCACCACAACTCTCCGCCGTTTCTGCAGGCTTTTTTGCTGCACTTATAGGACAACGGTCTGATTAACACATCTTTCATGGCATGGCCATATTATGTGCACATATTTGTTGAACTTTTTTGCGTCAAGTGCACCACTTCAAAATTATATTTCGTTCCCGTTTTGTGGTGTAGTAAACATATTCGGAATGACCGTGTCGAATTCTGGTGCACTTCAACTTCCGCATGTCGGCAACTTCCACGTTGGATGATCTATCGAAATAAGCCGACTAGGCACCTCTTTTTGCCAAATTTACCCTTAACATATATAAGATTGTTACAATGGGAATAGAACTTAGCTTCACTGATAACATTCAACAAAAACCTAATGGAATTGCATTCCCACGATACATTCTCTCAAATAAACCATTTCCTTGCGAATTATCATCAAAACTTTACAGCATTCTTCTAATCAAACGAACGATGTATATGCAGAAATCCGGTTGCAATCTTCAACGATTTACGGCGATGTTATCCTTTCACATTGCACTCGTGCTGTTATTACAGTTCGGTCATCTATATGCACTTTAAACAAAGGCGTACCTTCGCTACTCCCCCCCCCCCCCTTCCCCAGCATTTCCTTCTCGATCTCTCCCAGAAATTCGACAACTGCTAGATCACTTTTCACAATACTATATCAGTCTCTCGAGTGCCTCACAAATATCCTGCAGTAAGAAAAGGAAGCGAAGGAAGAAGAGAATTAAACAACAAGAAGTGAAAAATGAGGAAAGGAATAAAATACAGGATAAACTACGAAATGAGTGGACATCCTTAGCAAATGATAGATATGAAAGGAGATCAACGACTGCCCATAACAATGACTGAATTATAAAAAAACTCGTAATCATTTGCCAATTGGAACGACTCAATGAAAATGACATCTAAACGTTAATGTGATGGGAGGAAAATTTTGAATGAAAATTTATTTCAATAATAGAAGAAGCGATTTTTGAAGATGAGCATAGTAGGCCTTTTATGCTCACTTTCAAATTTGCATTTTTTTTCTCGTTTACCGGTGAGGTAGTCCTCTTCCAGAATACCTTACCAAAAACGAGAAAAAAACCGAAGTTTTCAAAAAAAGAAATAAGTTTCATAGCACTTCAAAGAAATACGGTGAAATATGTTTGCAGTCAAACGAACGTTTTTTGTCGTCTTTGGATAATAGCGAGCATATGTGAATAAATCATGCAAAATCACAAGCGATTTTGAAGTGATCTTTGAACCTCCCGGAAAGCATAATTAGCCGAATAACGCATCGCAAAATGAACCTTTACTCCTTCCGTTCGGCTGAATTCATTATTGAGGAATACTATCGCATTCTCCTCTCCCACCCATCTTTTAGCGGTGATATGTTTCTTATTTGATTTCTTGCACATAAAATCCACCTGTCCAGCAGATTTACCTTTTCAAGAGAAAGACAATTTACCTGTCTATGAGATTCACCTATCTAAGAGAAATTTAAGCAAAGTATACAAGTGTATGTGGATACCGGTGGGAATTAATCACACTTCTGAGAGAGTTGCGTGTTCTAAACCTTCATCAGAATTTCGCTTTCGCCAGTGCCTTTACCTTCACTCATCTCTGCCTTACCTCCTGATCCCCTCCCTGATCCTTCCTATCTTGACTTGACCATCACCGTCGAAAGAACTGTTTCCCGTGCGATTTCGTTGGAGATAACACTCAATATCCACTAAAGTATGATATATATGAAGAAGCGAACAAGTTAACATGGTTTTTTCATACCTAAGCTTGTAGATGTTTGCGTTCAACTTCATCAATTGTATTCTTTTGGTTTGCTACTCTGATTCATGATTGCAAGACACGTAATCGTGTTCTTTGAAGTGGCATAGAAAAACAACCGATAGAAACGAGTCAACGAAATGGCAACATCACCACTCAACCTAGACGATAGGCACAATATGTTTTTTTTGCGCTCCGTGCGCACTATAACGACATCATGCCTGTACACTATGTGTGTGTGTGTGTGTTTGTCTATGTCTGTGCTCGTGAATATCTGTTGATGTGTCAGATAGTTTCAATTTCAGCGTGTTGTACGCTATGCACGTGACCGCCTATCAATCAGCTTCAACAGCAATTATAAACACTTGAAAGTGCGGAAAACTTCATGGCGTTATATTCGTCCGATTTTCGTTTTCTAACGATCAAATCAAAAATGAATTCAATTTTCGAAGAGATTGACACAAACAATCGGATCATTCCAAATTTCAATATATCATCCTATAAATTTAATTTTTCGTTGATATCTTGTGCAGTCGGCTTTTCAAATGAGCGACTAGCAACAGACGCATATCGCAGCTACTCTTCTATCGCTTTTTTCCATTTGTCTGCCATTTAGGCTACCGCATCGATGGGCTATTGTGATATCGAAAAGAACAACGAAATAAGACATTCTAATATGTACGTTATGCCAATTAATCACTTGTAGAAAATTACAGCCGCAAATATGTCTTCACCGCAATTAAACAGCTATGCAAAAATTTGCATACATTCAAAAATTTTATAGTATGCATAGATGTTTATAATGTGTAATGGAGGAATAAAACTGAGTTAAGGAACGTAATGCAACTTAGTTGTTTAAGGAGGAATAAGACTGAGTGCACACGATCCTTAACAAATTTTGACCTTCATACCTCAACATGTTATTCTTTTATCGTAATCATCTTCGCACATACACATACAAACAGACGCATACAACAATACATCAGTAATATACAGCGAGTCTCCCAAATCTTCTAAAGGTATACGTAAAATCATGCATGTTGGGACGACACCAATTTGGATATATTTGCATATACGTCCCCCAAATCTAAGTTAAAACAGCAGTGTGGAATTTGCATGTATTATTTGCATTCAATCGTATTTATTTGGCAGTGTTATCGGATTATTATGGCGATATCATCACCATATGAAAAGGATGATATGAATTAAACGCTTATATTAGCTATTTTTCCATATTGCCCTAAAAAGGGAATATCACACCGATAAGGTCCACATCGAAAATGTATTTGTTGCATCACAAACATAAATCGGCTGAAAATTCATCAAAACACCGATACCATTTTTTAACGCATGTGACACTTCCGTCGAGTTTAATGCTCATTTCAAGATCTTCTACTTTTAAACCTCAAAACTGATCCTCACAAGATTTGATCCTTAAAAGTCCCGACCTCCTTTTTGACCTCCCACACTCTGTCCTCGTATGACTGAGCTGAAATTGTGGGAGAGACAGTTAACAACCTCGCCTTTTTTAACTGAGGAAAAGGAGGAAGACGAATGCTGATTGAACGGCAGAGTTTGTGACTGCAACGAGTGAAATATCTGGTTTCACTTGAATCTTTGAGGGAAATTTCCGATTTAAGCCATATCAAGAATAGCTCGAACCACGAATAATATTGCTGAAATTCAAAAATGCATCTAAGCAAATATATTCTCTTTTCTGTTCATCTGATTTCGTTTTCAACTATCAATTTGTTACCAATCAAATATATTGTAATTAGTATTTCAAAAGAAAATAAAGCCTCGTTTATTTGTGACTTGTTTATTTGTGATCCTTAATCATTCATCAAATCAAAACACTTAAATAGCCTAAATGGACTGATTTCAAATCGTTGACCTACACTTGTACATCGTTACGCTATTTCTACCAAATCTAAACTAAAATATCGTAACACCTTGTCTAGAAATCCGCATTCATTAGTGCGCCTTTATACAAATATTATGCAAATTTCACTGATTCCGGATTTATAGTTGGTTTTTTTTTTTGCAATAATACAACATGCAGCGGAAGATTTTTGGTGACAGCGCTTTTGAACAATTAGGTTTTTGCACTGATGGATATGCTGGCATAAACAACTGAAAGAAGTAAAGGGTAAATGAAGGTAAATAAAGGTAAATTTCAATAAAAATCAGTACTCCGTTCGCCTTTCACAATTAACACTGACTAAGACGTGAGCTATTTAAGATTTGAAACGAATGAATGAACAAGCAAATGGAAGTGCGTCAGAGAAGTTGGTATCAGTTTTTCGTAATTCTTCGCTTTCCGCTTATCTGACCGACCGGTTTCATAATTTGTTAGGAAAAAATGCGAAGTCATCTTGCTTTCACATACGTTCATTTTTAGCTCACTCGTCTTAGAGCATCGCCTTATCAAAGATCCGTTTTCCAAATATTTCTGGAAGTTTTAAAATCAACATTTACTTAATTAAACATCAAAAATTGATTATCGAATGAGAGTGCGTTGCATTAACTTTACTAGCGATTATCCTCAATGGTTCTCGAATTGCAAATCTGGAAATAGAGGCAATTATACACATATACATAGCGCAAATATCTCACCGATATCCGCTTTTAACGAAAATATTTGCAGAGGCGCATGAAAAGAAAAGAATATTAAATCATCGTTCGGATTAAAATGCCGTCTTGAATCCGGGAAAATATTTAAAACAGGCGACTATTGGAAAATTGCATTTTCATAATTGAGCAACGCACAAATTGTCTTAAATACCAACAAAGATTAGTAGAATAAACAACGAAGAGGATGTGTAAAAAAGAGATGACTACGAGCTCTTTTCGTACGTTTTTACATTTATATTTTACATTCAAATAAATATTTTTCAGGCGAGTTTCTGCCTTCTCTCAGCATGAAGAGTGGTCACTAAATACTAATGGATATCGACAAAATGACCAACAAGTGAATGAACGACAGTCCAACTGGCGTTTTACAAAATATGCAAGTTTGTTTGCTAATCGAAGGATTAAGCCAGTTTTCACTGAAAGAAATCTCTTTGAACATGAAAATCAGATTTGTACAGCAGTTGGGGATAGCTGGACCAGTTCATTCCTAAATCGAAACGCAAATAAGTGGATAGACACACACAAGAATGGCGACATTTTTTAAATTATATAGGTGCCCAGTTCCATCTGTACTATGCGAAGCCACCGAAATAATGATTTGAAGAATATATATATATATATATATATATATATATATATATATATATATATATATATATATATATATATATATATATATATATATATATATATATATATATATAGTATCTTTATATATATAAAATGTCTTTATATAATTTATAAATATCTTATAAAATCTTTATATATATATATATATATATATATATATATATATATATATATATATATATATATATATATATATATATATATATATATATATATAAAATGAACACGACAAAGTGATCTCTCATAAAACATTTCACGCTGGCCCATCAATTCCTCAAATATTTATAGGAATTTAAAAGCGCAAAAAGGCCTGAGTGTAACTGAAACTGATTAATTTCCTATTCTACGGTTGTTGGCTTACAAAAGAACGGATTTTTTTTCATTGCATTACTACGGGCGGTCATATCAATAAATTATGAAGAAGATCTTCCGCTCAATATATTTTTTGTTGATAATGCATGAAACCGGTCGGTAAGGTGAGCGGAATGCACAAGCTCTTATCCTCTCAGCAACTCCTCTTGCTCGTTTCTCTATTATTTCCGGTTTCAAAACATTTTAAAATGCAAAATTCGGTCATCTATTTTGAATTGATATTTTTTCGCCTTAAAAAATCGTTGAAATAAAATTCGCTGATAATATGCGAAGACAACATTATATCCATCATCCAGACAAAGCAAACCATCTAGGAGCTGCCAAAAAAGTTAGGAGGACGAATCAATGAAAATGCACATACTCAAGTGGCATCATATTGCGTGAAAATTTCCTAAAACATCGAATGGTTCATCCGCTTTTTTGGCATTGAAATCGTTGTGACGTTAACTGATCGATGTGATCGATTTCGCTATTGATTCATTTCGTTTCTAAAATATATTCCCACTAAAATTGTCGTTTTCTTATGAAAAACGTTTTGTGATTAAAATGAAACGATTTATGAATCGTTTAGTGAAATTTTCTGCGAAATTTTTTGTTAGATTTGCATAATGATGAGAAATTTGAAGATGCGATTTGCATATTAAAAATAAATGACGATTGATTTGAATCAAAAATTTGCTAAATGCAAATTCAATGTTCATCGAAACGCAATGAAAACTCGAATAAAATCTCTCCTTAGAATAGTGTTGTAGTGTTTTCAAACGTTTGCGAGAAATATTCATTTCGTTTAATCACCCATCTCCTTCTTCCTAAAACTCAAAATTTGCTTTTATATATCACAAATGTTATATGCTTTGCTGCATCTTATTAAATGTCTGGAAATAAAAGCACCCACTTTTTGATAGAATTCAGATTGAGTGACCCCTCTCCACTAAAAGTGTTGAGAACAACGGCTTGGCGATTTTTTGTAGTTTTATGGTGGTGCATTGAAGGTATTACGAATGAAACATCAACCTTTACTCTTCTTCAAAGTTTAATTTTTCCTGATTCTGCTCATATGATCTAAGGAAAATGAAAGTTATGCAAAAAATTTGAATATTGAGAGGAAAACAATCAAAAAAAAAAAACATAAATTGCCTATAAAGATAGCGATAAATAGATATGGCGAATGTAGAAATCCTGTAGGTGATATATGAAACCTTCTAAACCGAACATCAGCCCGATTAGGATAAACGGCTCAAAGACGAACGAGGCTGGCCTATGATTGCCTTAGAGCGATATGGCCACGCCTCAGACATACACTAAGGAGAGCAAAAATGGCTGGAACAAACATTCGCAAACATAAAGCGGATTTTTATGGCGCAAAGTGATCAATAGTTGACTGCCCTTGTAAAATCCGATAACGCTGTAAAAGCGAGCGCCAATTCATTGTAAGCAAGGATCGATGTGCCCGGGTATATTAAAATATGTTGGAAGATACTGATCTTCATTCAATTTCAACTTTTTTCTAGCTCAGTTTCATGGTTTATTTTTAAATCTGAGAAGAACGTATATTTTTGTTCAATATTTTTTGCATAAATTTTTATCAATATTATCTGCTCATTAAAAGCCTATGGGATGAGATTTTGAGGGGAAATAACGGTGTGAAAATTCGCCTATGGACGTCAAATATGTTTCGGGAGGTTCTATTATGGTATAGCATGACATTTGTTAAATGCATCTGAGATTGCAGCTATCAGCAACGAATGACAACGCTGAAGGATCTTATCAGCGGAAGCCGGCTGAAAAAAAAAACGGTGCTCAAAGTTGGATTATCTTTGGGGTTCTTTACCTGCGCTTGAAATATCTATTCGTCATTTTTAAATACTTTTGAGTTGTTATGACCATAGTGGCCTCACAAATAGGCGCACTCCACCTCTCACGGCACCCACGCATTTGAATATATTAATGTAGTCACCTCGAACATTACAATAACAACACTTCATAGCGATGAAATTTGCGATTTTTGGTCTAGCTACAAGGAGCAAAAGAGAGGAACAGCGGTAGGTCGAGGGCAGCTCCTGATAACATGATAGCTGCGAGAAAATCTTGAATGCCACTGATCTCCTGCCACTGATCCTGATTTCCCACACGGAATTTACCCCCCTTTTATTTAAAGCTAGAATTGATCCCTTCTCAATGAATTATTTTTTACGTACAAAAACGGCAAATTCGATCTCGAACATATCGCAAAAGAGTAGGAAAGCAACGCGGCAACGCCATAACTCCAAAAATTATAGGAATGGCGTGAAGAAGCAGCTCTCAAAATCCTGCATAAAAACCACCTTTTATAAAAGTACATTACAGCATGACAGTTATACTTTGAGTAACTTTGAACGCCATGATATCATCGATTGCATCGTTCCCTCTATCGCTGCAGCTGGCAACGATGTTTCTATGGCCAGTAGTGCACTGCTTTGTGGCTGGACTATTGACGACGTAGGTCTTTGTTATTAGGAGTTTCCTTCTCCTAGCCTTTTTCTTCCACGAAGTACCTACAGGACAGTAGTGGCTGCGGTCTTTTTCGGCGAACAGTGTTCGCCGTGACATGAAACCGTCTTTGTGTATCGTGACTATTTTTTTAGTGGCGGCGCGCCACCGCCAATCCTCAGCCACACCCTGTTGGATCTCGTCGCCAGATTATCCGCGGCTGTTTATTCAATATATTCGCAACTAACCATCGTACTGACGGCCATTCCCCTATTCACAACCTGGGATGCGCTAGATGGCTCCTGACGGAGCACACTGGATGACGATCATAGGAACCAATAAATTTACGATTCTATACATTACCGATGTGAATCGAGGAAGTGGGGTTTTCTACTCACAGCAAATTTGCGATAATTGAGGAAACGGAGGTGGGGAGGCGATACTGGCTAACTATATTGACTGGCACAGAAAGCCGATGAGTGCCCTCGTCAGAAACCCCCTCGAGGGCCGAAGCTCATAGCACATTTCATCATCCATCAATGGCCGCTATTTTTTAGCAGAAACTAATGCGACAGAAGGGATCATAAATCACGCAGTTCCCATACATAGCTTTAAAAAAGTTGCAGGTGGACAAAGAAGTTAAATAACGGCATCATTTCAGTTTACACTATGTGAATGATGTATGATGTCTCACCTAAGCAAAAAGTAATGCAATTTTTCCACACAATCCTGAATCTATCGAAATCGGAATAGCATTTACTTCACAGGGACGCTTAATTGTTTCTTTATTTGAGATCTCTCCCGAGTTTAGCCCACACTCGATTAAGATGCACAGCTTTAGCTCGTTACATGCAAAAAAGTTTTTTCGTATATAAACGCATGAAGTTCGAAGCCCAGCGAACTCTGTAGGAATTTCGCGTTTTTTGTCTTGCATTCTTCAAGTTGCGGGTTGATGTCTGATGTAACACACCAATATTTCCCCAGCTAAGCGTTTGCCGTCATGTCAACTGATTTCCCTCCCTCTCATTCCATTGTCAGCCTCATGCGATCTAGTTGTGCTCATTTTAGACCTCATTAGGTACACCACGCGCATACTTGGAAGAGCGCATGCGTGGAAAGTTCTGCATCGTACCTTGATATCATTGAAGACATACTCGCCGTTGTATCCCGCACTAGTAATCACCTCTAAGGGATCAAGTAAGGGCATAGCAAAACAGCTTTTGCTGCTAAAGACAATTCTAGATTCGCGAAGAACCTCCATATAAAAAACTATTTCTAAAAATATGCAATAAGAGCGATCGAAAAAGCAATCTCAGGAAGGGTGGGGGGAAAGGAAAATAGTACATCCGGGCATCTTTGCAATTAGTATGTGACTTGATTTAAAAAAGGCTCATGAGGTACAGGACAGCGGATATATGATCTTATGAATCCTTTTGTGAAGCTTTACAAAAAGCACAGCGTTGAACAGCTTCGTTCGTGGATCATGTATACATTAGAGTCATTATTTGCATATCTGTCTATTTACCAGCCAATTTCAATTCATAAACGAGAGGAACTAGTGCAATAAAATCTGCTTGTTTAATTCCACGTCATAGTTGCTGGTCTAAAAATGAATTTCTCTCCGATTCAAATATTCTGGGATATGAAGTTTTGAACTCATGCTGAGACTCACCAAGCCAAATTTATCCAGTTGACAATTGGATTCCAGAAGAACAATTCCGAAAACATGGCAAAGAAGCTGCTAAGGTATGCCTATTGCAGCTTTTGCCAAATTATCGATTTGGTTCGAAGATTTAGAAAAGAGTAGTGAAATCGGCCAAGAAAGTCTGTATGATGTACGCCCTGGCTTACTTGATTAAACACTTTTAAAAACTATTAATAAATAAAAATCAACGTAATCGCTTCATGTTTCCTCATCTCCGATCGCTCGTGAAAACTTTCTAGACAAGATTTATTTTAATCGAATGAATTCCAAACACTGGTATCTACCAAGTCTCATTGCATCAATTTGTGGCACACATGACTTAAAACTACCTGAAGTATAAAACTACCTCTGGTGCGCAAATAAGAAAATAGGAATATCAGAGATGGCTTTTGCAAAGGTACAATGATATACTTTTAGCCTCGAATCTCTCTCTACACCGGTCGGCTGCGTAGGGAAAACATATGCATTATTAGGCACTGTTGCGTTCTTCTGAATATCGAGGATTTCAGTTGACAGAATGAATGAAACCACAAGAAACCTATGCTGTTTCAAAGTCATGTGCGCGCACCAACACCTCTTACAGTATCTAACGAATTCTTTGTTATCTGCATGTAGCTTCCCGTTAAACTAGTTTTGTCGCAGAAAATGATGCAATTTCCCTAGCAATTCTCTCACCCTTCACTAATTCTACCCCGAATACAGTTTTAGAAATGAAGTCCTACAGGCGTAGAGATTTCTACCCCTTCTCAACACCACCTAAGAACATTATAAAGAATATGAGGCTTCTGCTGGCATTATACGGTATAAAACAACGAGAAACGCAAGCACATCAATTAGTCATGAAAAAATGCTTTTGATTCTATGATTGGTGAAAATTCTATGCAAAACACACTTTGAAACAAACAGTTCAAGTGGAACAGAGATTAATCACCTAGAAGGTCATAAATCATTAAGAAAACATCTATGAAAAGCGCGTTGTCTTCAATAGAAAGACAAAAAGGAATTAAATGCATCGGTGATAAATGCCCAATGAATGTTCTAACAATTGACGCTCTATACATTTCTATGTGTTTATTCCAAAAAGTGGATGTGAATTCTCTCTCAAATTAAATTAAAAGATTTATTTATCTGATCGCTCGCTTATTCAATGTGTTGCTAGGCAAATTCGCGTAGAAAGTAAAAATTCGAGTGAGCATTCGCTCGTTCATTTCTTTGATCATTTGCGTTGTGGACGTGCTTTTTAGATTTATCTAGAAATATCAACTCTACGCAAATTCAGTGGCATAATTCAATGCAATTTATCCGCTGAAACAAAAATATTCCAATATCCATTTTGCATATCGCTTATCATTTCAATGATCTCAAACCCCAATAACTCTGAAAATAAAAGAATGGCAGTTGCCTGCCCTTTAGTACCACAGATTATAAATAATCGGCTTTTCCCATATATCTGGTTGGTATTGATGTCGACAATTGAAACGACATGAAAGTGCATTCTGTGATCTTTTTTTTCCCAAACAAATAACAGTCGCTCATAGAACACAAATTAATGTTGATATTTTTTCGCTAAATATGGTGGAAAATGTGGAAATTTGTGAGATGGTAAGAACAATAATTACAAGAAGACAGATGAATTAGAAAGAGAACACATCTTCCTCGTGCATATTTTATCGATCACGTGAACGATAAGTTATCAAGAATAAATTGATCACTTACATAAATGGCGCCTCAGTGTCGCTCAATTCTTTGATGATGAATAACGCTGAACCGATTAAAATTCTTACTAAACCGCAAATTTGTCAAAGATCTTGGTGGGCAATAATCAACTATTTGAAATAAACAAGCGAATTTTAAGTAACCGCTCAATCATTGTCACCACTGCTATAAAAAACGATCAGTTGTTTAACCACTCAAAAGACGCGCATTTAACATTTTCGACTTTCATAACCTATAAAAAGAGTACATAGAAGTGGCTTCTGGAGGCATGTTTGATGTCGTATAAAAAGCAATTTTTATCGATGGAAAATCTTCGGTCATCGAGGAAATGAGAGAAAATTTCATCAAAATCTCGAAAATAAAGCGCCTAGAGATGTAAAAAAAAAACCGCTACATCACTGGATGCTTCTTCTTATCTTTCTTCGAATTGAGGTCCACGTTCGCTTTCGTTCCTTCTCCTTCGCTAACATTTAAACTTCCTGACATCCTGCCTATTCCATCTTATCATGAGAGTGCTGCTAATAATAACTGCAGCTGGCGAGTTATCCGTGGAGACAGGCGAAACGCAAACGATCATCGATCGCAATCTGACGAAAATGAAGCATCCAACCAATAAAACAGTGGTGCCTAAAATGATGGACGAGAGATATGAGGCTCGCCTACATTTGCCTGAAATGAGTCTTTTTTGATTTCGAAAATCGGAGAAAGAGATCCTCATAGAGCAGAAAAGTTACGAGGATTTAAAATTTTAGAATAGTGCGAGAACCTGTTTCTCGTCTTCGATTCCCAAAATTTTCGTGCCCAACACAAAGCTAGGAATATTTTTCGAGATAATAGGAACGATTGCGGCGGGAGGAACTTTAGCATTTTGAGGAGAACGAAAAACTATTTTTAAAAACTTTTCTTGTATATTCTCAACCAATAAACCAGAAACACTAGAAAATTGCCCTTCCTTCCCTCCCTCTGCCCCTCCCTCATCCCTTCGTCCTCCCTTTCCTCCAGTCAGAAGCTAAAAATGAGAGGCGGGGAGAAAGTTGTACATCTTGTACTCCCTGCTGTTCAACTGCACTAGTCCATTGATCACTACATGGGTTCGTCGATTATCTTTCATGTGTTCACTATCTCAGCATTAAAAATTTTATTTCAAAATCACTATTAATTTATCAGCTTTTTTTTCTTATACTGAAGTAATAAATTAACTCATGATATACACGCGCCAAGAACATTTAATGAGAAGCGACAAGCAAATAATATTGGCAACACTGATAAAATGTGATAGTAATTGTGGGAAAAAAACACTGCGAATATCAACGAGGCCATAAATTGGAGACGAAAACAATTTTCAAATTTCTTTGAAATGATTTTCTCTCATCTTTTTTATCTCTCACTCTTTCATCCTTTATAGCATTCTTTTGCCCAAAGTGGAGAAGTCAGGAAACGGGAATACCCTCAGAAATAGGCAAATAATAGCAGAGAGGTCGGGATGCAACGGAAAAGTTTTCGCTCAGCGAATAATATAACTGCAATCTGCTTGCATAAATTGAGGGAATCTATTGATGGCGATTATTTCGTTTCTGTGGGCAGTTACAAATTTGCATTATGGGAACGTCGCATTTGCTGGCACTTATGTGTGTCATGGGCACTTGTGGCATTGGGCATGGGCAGTGTGCATGAGCATGGGCATTGGGCATTGTGGCACTTATGTATGTCCATAGCCTGTTTCAATTCGGAAATCGCTGAACTTAGAGTTTACTCATGAGTATCGACGAATTAGATGCAAAAGGGCGTATAGTGTCACCTTCCTAGCGTGTTTTCCATTTATTTATTTCCACATTTACCTGATGACAGAATCTACATAATAAGAATCTTGGTTTGAATTATGAGTGTCCATCTCGTGAGGTATAAATATCTATTTGCAGAGTTTTGTAAAGAAAATTTCCTTATTTGAGTACATTTCAGTATTTTAAAGTCTTTTACTATCTTTAATTTCTAATAAAAAAGTAACTGGATTTCAATCGGTTGAAATAAAAACAAATTTCTGTTGCTCTCACCTTTGCTCAATAATACCTCAAAAAAGTTGCTCATTTTCTTAATGGCTTTGCACAACTCTGCTTATACTTCAGTTTGAACGGTGTGTTTTAACCTCATTAGTGCGCAAATCGCAGCGATTGCAATCGGAAATCCATCGCATCGATTGCAAGGTGCGCATAGGCATATATTAGATTTCAATTGCCAGCCTTGTCATATCCTTAAACCCGCAACTTCATGAACATTCAGATTTTCGCAGATACTGAAGTCTTCAGCTTCGATTTCTCACCGCCGACTAGCAAAATTTTCACTGAAATACTTTCTATTGCTATTGAAAAGAATAACACAAAAAAGCCTTCGGTAATCAAAGCCTGCACTAGCATACTTCCTTGCCTTTTTTTTTCGTTCTTGAGAAACCAGTACAAGAAATCCTTTGGTTGATTATCCTGAATGGCGCGTATATGGGGAGTTACAGTTTGATCCCGTTTCCGAGGAACTGCACTATAGAAATTCTGAGATTGACGCAAATTTTGAAGAATACATTCATGGCGTTGAAATGCTTTTTCAACAGCAGACAATCTTTGCCTTCATTGCCGGTGTTGTTCTTGTATTTGTGCTCCCATTTGCTCCCTGGTTCGATTTTTATGCACGCAAAATTACTCGGCGAAGCTTACAAATCACGACGTTCCATAAGGAGCATTTAGCAGCCAGTTAATGTATCTTCCCTGCTTTAGAAACGTGTACATTATAACTAAAAATAAGCCTCTCATCTAAGGCTCAAAATTAACTCCTCATTTATCGACTGCGCTGCTTTATGCCTTTCTCCTAAAATTTCGTCTCAATTGAAGACCTCCGAATCAATTTCAAGCAGTCGGAATATGTTTTGCATTCCTCATTTCCATCATAACCAAGCGAACGAGACGTTCAATATTGCCAACATCGCTACTCAGATTCGCTGATTTGCTTTTCCCTTCCCAACTTACTTCCTTTCATCCCCACATCGCCATTCTTCCAACTGATGAAATAATCGAGTAAGCAAAATTTCACAACAGCCCATAAAGTCGCCAACCCTCAGCATCAAAGTTCTCGAGCATGAAGACGGCCAAGACGATGGATTCAAAAAATTCTAAACTCCTAGTCCCGAGGATGAGACAAGTGTGCTTGCTGCACTCCTCCCCCTTCATTGCTTGGATTGAATCAATGCCTTATCGATAGAAGTTACAAGGAGCAAAATGTTGAATACGATGTTGTTAAGAATTCAATTTTCCGACATGCCAGCAGAACGCACGTATTCATCATATTTCCGCCACAGTGTCTGCTGAGACGATGCTAATTTCCGGAAATTGTGGCACAAAATACAGCAACGTGCATTTTTTTGGAGCAGTAGCAAAATTTTGCGAAATTCTTTGTCCGTTACATTCGCTTTAGTTTATCAAATTCTTGTAACTGAAATTTTGGTCGCTCAATATCTCTAAAGTGTTTTCGAAAGAGATAATCACGTGATGTCTTCTTTTGAACTTATTGATGGTGCCGTCTTTACAGAACTGTCTCATCTCTTAGTGATAAGGTATCTTCTACTCCTGATGACGCACCTTTTTTTGTCTTGAAGCGAATCTCTGATGCGGTTTCTTATCCTTTCTCATTTCCTTTTAAATCATCTCTCAAAATTCCTCAATTCCTTCCCCATAAAAGAGTGTAGCAGTCTTCAAGTGGCTCAAAAAGCCACCTTTTCCAGTTATAGACCTATTTCCTTAGAACTGTCGGTGTGCAAAGTCGTGGAGGTGATAGTTCGGAATTCGCTCACAATCGTTTCGTTCGAAACAATTTGTTTAGCCAGAATCGGTTTCATTTCTTAAATGGGAAATGAACAGTTTCTCAGTTGCTTAGCTGTTGCAATGACTGGCTTCTGCAGCTGAATGATCAACCTTACTGATGCTGTATAGTCGATCACGCTAAGGCATTCTACACTATCAGTCTTGAGAAAAGCTTTCGTTTAAACTATTGTCTTATGGTTTAGTGGGTAGGTTTCTTTACTGGTTCCTCGTTTACCGAGTGGTCAAAACTTTCGAACTGCAGTGGGCAAATCACTTCCTCAACCACGTCTCGCTCAGTGGTCTAGCGCTTGGGATAAAAATGGCGAAAAACTCAGTTGTTGCATATTGCTTTGAAAGATGAACGCCCATTAAGAATTTCCGAAGCTTTGATTCCTAGTGGTAGTTTCTTCTGAGATTTGAAAGTGTTCATTGACGGATCACTGCATTGGGAGACTCATTTTAATGTTGTAACAACTCGGGCGTAAAATGTGGCAAATTCCATTCAACGGGAAATTCAGTACAGACGCTTTAAACATTACACGGCTTTCATTGCATACTGCCATTCTATTCTTAAATACGGTTGCCCAGTTTGTTACTGTTTTTAATATCGTAGAAATGGTTGAAAGTACGCAGATACACCTCAACATCTGAGAGGTGCAGGTACATTTCACGGGAGCAGCTTTTCGGAGTTTTTCCAGGTCCATATAAGGCAACTGTGAAGATCATCTGCGTATTGTCGGTCTAAAATCACTTGAATATTGACGCCTTGAGTTAGACGTAGTACTATTTTCAAATTGTTCGCGATTTCTCTGATACCGGATTTGACTCAGGATTCGCTTGTTCCAATCGACCTAATTTATTGCGGGCTCATAGGTTCTCAATTGTTTCCTCAGAAAGCAACATTAAATTCAGTCTATAACCCGTTTTCTTTTTGCGTCATCAGAGTGTGGAATAAACTCCCTCTTGAGGTCGTCTCAGCGTCTAGCGTTTTTGCATTTATTAATCGTCTAAGACGTTTCAATCATTGAAAAATCTATGAATTTGTGTTTAATTGACGTTGACTTTTTAATCGCTGCAACAATGTGCCCTACTTTTTTTTCTGTTCTATTTTGTTAATTCTGCAAAATAAACAAACAAAAAATACAGACTTCCAAAAATTTCGGCCACCCGACTACGTCAGTTCGTGAAAAAAATTTGCTCATGAAGTGCTAATACGATCATTATTCAAGTAAAATTGTTAGCAGGCGACAATAATATTTCAAATGAGTACCAGCCCGTTCCGCTAGCCTCAGCTTATAGCACAATATTTTTAAAGATGAAAGCGTTATTTCAAGAAAATTTCCGGTTCCGTCTGCCCTCTTCAGTTCATCATACAGGTATTACATATGTAACGAGTTATGCCCTAATGGTAGGAAATCTGGAGCACAAGCAAATTTGTTTGCTACGTAATAGTGAAAAGACGATTAGTTTCATATTTAATTTTTTATTATAGGTTTCATTTCTGTTTTTTTATTACCGCAGGTAATAAAATTAAACACATTGGAAAAAGAAAACAGAGAAAATAAAAGAATAAAAGATCAAAAATTTTATAGAGAAAACAAGATTGAATCAATTGTATAAAATCCACGATAAAAAATATGAATAAATAAACGCAGCAATAACAATAAATATAAAGAAAATAAGAGCATGCAGAGGATGCGAGAGAAAAATGAAAAGATATCTCTATTCATTAGACTGGTAGTAAGCTAAAATGTTGTCCGAGAGAAAAAGAAACGAAATTCGCTAATGGGATCATTCAACCGCAATGACCCATCCACGCACTGTATTTATAGACATATATCAAAGAAACCATTTAAGAAAAAAGGCAGCATACATAAAACTTTGTACACATACAGCTGTCTTCTGGCATCAACCCGCACACCTTTCTTTACCTGTCAATTAGGCGGGAGGAAGGAAAATAATTTAAGTACAGCCCAACAGGAAGAAAATATTACGAGAGGAGAGGTTACTAAAGTATTTTGTCAAGGGTGTTCTGAGAGGGATGGACGGACGAATGCGAGAGAATATGACATGATAAATCCTGCGTAAACAACAGCACAACTAAGGTGCCCTGCCGCGATGTGCAGTACTAGACAAGACCTTAAAACCGATCTTATCCCATTTCTACTTTTTAAAGCAATCTTCTTCCGTTTTTTCCAATGAACTACTCAATTCTAAATTCCAACTCGACTCGTCGAATATCGAATTTTCGCGATTGTTGGGATTCGATCTCGCCATCAACAAATCATCGTGCCAAAGCTTTACCACATCTGCCAGTCATCATTTCATTGCTCAGCATAGATACAATCACACTACTCCTGTGCACAATTTACATAATTAAATGTAATAACCACCAGTAAGTACTGAGAACACAGACGGCCATTCTATTAGGATTGACCGAGGTAACATTTAGCACGACACAGATGATCAAATTGCCATCCTTGCTAGAAAAGTGCACAATAATTAAAAAATTTGCATATTCCAACTTGTGAAAACGCTCTAATAAAAGGCTTCATTGCAACAACTTCGGCTTATGACGACACCACATGCAAATATCCACATCGAGAACAGCCAGTTCACATGTCACAATGGGTGTCAAATTCGTATACAAAACACAACCCTCATCATCTGTGTCTTCACAAAATAACGCATGAAATAAACTTCAACAATGAAATTCTCCGAAAAAAGTAAAAAAAAAGTAGAGGTAATTCAAGCGACTTTATAAATATTAACAAAATAAACTACGTCTTGCCACGAAATCAATCACACTGCAGCAGATGAAAATGCTTTGCTTCTTCTATCGACAACTATGCAAGCCCCGCCAACAAGATGAACCCGCATGATACCGGTGTTAATAACGGGCTTTACGTAACGCTACTTCGCTCGCATACCAGAACGTTTGCAACTCTGTTCAGCCACAGTTCATGTTTAGAATGGAGAGTGATACCAACATAAAGAGAAAGACCTTGCCCCTCCTCTCTTAAGAGTAAATAAAAGAAAACACTGGTCTCCTCACACCGTAATCCCCTTTATAGCCATTTTGTCCGTACAAGACCCCAATGACAATCCAAAGGAAGCAGGATTCACCACACAAGTGTGGTTATTTTGCTGCACTACAGAGTACACATTTGTACGCATCAAACGCTGATTTTTGGGAAGCGAATCTTCCGAAGCACTGATCAATAAACCACCACCACTATCATCAACACTCACGAAGCTTATTCGAAACGGCTATTACCACCGTAATAAACACACCTGATTATTCATGCGGTTTTTTTTGCTCAATCGCTCGAGTACGACAAACCTCTCTATATTTGATTCAACGCGTTCAATATAACACTAAAAATCTTTGAATTTTTGCGCTAGCTACCGTATCCAAAATCTACATTTTACTATGAGGACAGTGAAAAATTTATGCGGTTTTGCATGATCTGCTTAATTTGCATATAAAAACCGAACTTTTTTTTAAAGTAAACATCAGTAAAAATAATCGATTATTGGGAAAATTTTAAATAGCCAACTGAGCTGCAATGAAACAACATGGGCATTGCGCGTATCCAAGAAAGAAATCGGTTTCAAATATGAAAAATCTATTCGTTTATATCCAATATAACCCTTCACTATTACGTGCTATTCTCAAAGAAGGTCATATCTTCACCTAATGCGGCAATTTTAAAATCGTTTTTTTTTTGTTCCCATCCATTAAACGGCAAAAAAAAACAATTTGTTAAATTCACAAAATATTCCCATTCACAAATGTTTACCGTAATAGCGATTTCACAAACCGTGGGGTGTTTCGCATATTATTTTCTTATGGAAAATAAACTTCTACCCATGAAAAATCTTTTTTTTTCCAGAAAAAATGGAAATTTTAAATGCGCTCAACTATATGATGAAAATGAGAAATTTCACTTTTTCTTCAATTAATAACCAATTAGTAAACGGAGCGGAATATTATTTGAATATTTCTCGAGAGAAATACCACCATTTCAATTCAATCGTATTTCACCTGACTAAGTGATAGATATCCGAATTGAAGAAAGCAACTACCACACTTGAACGTCCCTGTACACCAACAGAACCGTGTGATAATCAGTCGCCAAACGAAGTGTTGCAAGGTGGTCTCCATGTGTTTATTCCATAGATCTACACCGCTTTAACTAGTAACTTCTTCTTGATTGGCACTAAAGAAGCGCTCTATCTATCATCAACTCTCCTGCAAATTAAATTTCCCACATCATGAATATATCATCCCACAAAAAAGGGTTATTGGCCTCATTTGACAGCATTCCTACTCGCTTTGCCGATCACTACAACCCCATCTAAACACAGAATCCTTTTAATAAAGACGCAAGCACTGCCACTGCCGTTAAAAATTGAAGCGGAGCAGAGTATTGCAATGATGGCGCAACGCCCTCTCATGTTGCCATTTGTTCGTTGATAACTGCAAGAGGAATGCGTAGATGTTTAGTTGATAAGACGATTTGCCGTGTTGCATAGTCTCATCAATGCCTGGATATGTACCGGTAAGCATGACCGTCGTTCTCCGGTTACGAAATCCATATTCAGCCATGAAAGAGCGTTATACGTTTCCAAAACATACCTGGAATATTCCACTCCAAGCGTATCAAACATATGCTGAGGACATGTTAAATGACCCTTGTAATACGCTATGACCTGACTTCGCGTACGAAGAGAAGCACAAAATGGCAGAAAAGGTTACATACGTCTTGCCCTTCATTGACCAAAATAACTTGCCAAGAATAATTCCCGCTATGCTTTGAATAAAACGAAATGAAGGAAAAAGAAGAATGATAATCGCATCGTGATTATATCACCTAAACAGTTCAGCTGAAGAACATCCAACCAGTACAGCTTGATACATGAGCTGATCGCTCAGATCGCCTATAGACAACTCATCTTATGGGAAGACCTTCGTCGAGTAAAAACCTAAGCTCGTCACCCGACTTAGAGAACTATTTTCCACTACCAGCATCGGAACAGTTGACACAATTCTTCGTATTCCAGACAAAAACTATAAGAAGTTGGAAGCATCGGCACAGTAGCGTCTGAAGTCGGAGGTGATGCCGAAAAGTAGGAGGATGATAGGGAACAAGAATGAATAAATTGCAATTTTCGGAAAAGTAATGAAAAAGGAGCTGCAGATCGAAGATTCCAAAGTAAAAAGATATTTAAATCAGGTAATCCCGTAATCCTTGAGTGAACCAGGTAATCCCGTCCAAAAAAAACTGCAAAAATAACGAGATATTTCACTCCCCCCCCCCCAAATTTCATCATTCTGGTCAAGGAAGAACATAAAATCCTCCTTCTAAACTCATTCCTCCTCTCTCCTGAACCCCCCCCCCCCCCCCAACCGATGCAAATGCAACTTCACCACTGCATCGACTTACCTCAGCACATCGACCGTTGCCTGGCTGTCGAGTTGATGATGCGAAGTTTCGGAGCTTTTGGCACCAAACGAAGATATGTCGTCACCCTGCTGCACATTGGGTGTGTTCAAATGAAGCGAGCTCTTCAGATGCACCGGGTTGCGGCGCTTTGCAGATGGACACGCTGACCAGAACCAGTCCGGCAATTCGGATGCCGGTGCAGTTGACACGTAGTAGCCAGTTGCTAACGGCTGATTTTCGATAGATACGTCTAAAAATTTAATTCATTACTAACTACTACATATAAACCTTAATGCAAACTCCACCAATTTTGAGGAAAGCAGTGGAACTCTCCTTGCAGAATATTTATGTGACTCACTTCGTGCCAGAAGTTGAAATAGGAAAACAAAGAGACCTGCTAAGGTTCCTCTATCACCCTGTCATCAATCCGTTGTCTTTATGGCTGTTAACATTTCCTGAACGAAGAGACAATGAGCTCGAAGTTTACTTTAGAACTCCTCCTCCTCCCCCCCCCCTCCAAAAAAACACTGAAAAACTGCTCACCAGCATATTCGCTCGGTATACCCGTATTTCCACCAATTCGAAATCCCGCGGACTGCGGCGGTGGACCCGATGCGTTTGAGATCAGATCCTCTCCATTGCCAATCAAATCGCTGAACTCTTCGCCGATTTCTTCAGTCAGCAGATTGGAAAAATCATCTTCCTCTAGCTCGGCCGCCCCCGAACCACCTTGGTGATCCAGCTAAAAAAGAATCAGGAAAACGACATATATATTGCACGTTACCTGTACATTTAGGAATGTTTATATGTAATACATGGGTGCGTACACATATTCAGAGACTATTTTCATATTTCGTGTAGGTATGAACGCGTACACGCATATAAATTCAGCAAAAAGAGATATAAGCCCAATAAAACAACTCACGTTCAATTCGGGGCTGGTCGGAAAGACGAGAATATGTGTACAACTGCAGTCATCAGGTGTTGTCAACGTACGATAGCGGGCGTTCTTAACAAATCGCTCATCGTGTTGAAATGACGATGGGAATATGCGAAGGTGTGCTTCTGGTTCCAAACTTACCAAACACGCCGATAACACTCCGGGCGTCTCCTTAAATTATTCAACGAAGATGACATTACAAAATGTAGGCAATTAAGAAATTCGTCCACACTGCACTCCTCTGCTTGCAAACACTAATTTCGCAATACGATTCATCTCACATGGACAAATCGTAGTTCACATATATTAACACTCACTAATGAGCGCTTTTTATAATTAACCTATATTAATTAGCTTGGCAGATTTTAATTGAAAATATATTTCCCTGCTGAGATCTTTTTCACTCAGAGCCGTGATTGTGTTAAGACAGTTAGTGGGAGGAAGTGAGGGAGAGTGTAATACTTAAAACGTGTAAATTATTCCTCATAAATACAACTTTTGAAGGAACCATATAGCGATAATAAACTCGGAAGCTGAGAAGATGAGAAAAAGTACCGCTGTTCCAGGCATCATATGGCAAGATCGGCACGCGTGCTTCATTCGTGATCCCACTTGCTTCAGATACGACTTGCTTAGCAGCTGAGTCCAAACTAAATTTTTTAATTATTCAACTGTATAACTTAAATGTTTGGGAGGAAACGCATGAAATATTGTTTGCAGCGTGCGGTCAGAATCAAAATAATTGCTATTATGAAACTAATTGGCGACACACCAATGGATAATACCTCAATACCTCAGAAAAGAGCACTTCGGCAGATGATGATGAGGTTGATATAACGGCCATCGCACGTAATCGCACAATGATGCCTTCTTTATTGCAGAATGCTATGAAATATTTTAGTAATTCTTTAAATTCACTACTCCCCTACCAATAAGTCGAAATCATATTTGTCTTCCAGAAAGCACAAAATTCTCTTTTTATACCTTTTATATTATTATTAGAATTTTGGTTGTTTTCATAGAAACAATGAGTGGTTCTCAGCTACTGAATTGGACTATCATAAACCACCTTCGGCAAGTGCCTCAACAATCTCTTTACGTATACGGCATTGCACACTGAGAAAACGCTTTTGGGCTCAAGCTCAAGCTCCATGCCATTATACGTAATAAAGGTGAAATTCGAATTCAAAGGTTATTATATATCAATCGCTAAAGGGAAATATATTATAAAAAATTACATGTTCCATTCAACTCATTACAACGCTAATCACTTCCCTACAATTATAGACACTATGCAATTTATACGTATGTTGTCTCCTGATATTATTCTGCGAACGCTCAAACACCCTTCCACCCCCTCCCCGCAATGTCACCCTTCTCTCTTCGTCGACCTTCATTCTTAGAGCCTCAGATTCAGCCCTTTCTCGTTGGGTACCACTTCGCATACCCTCTACCCCCTCAAACTCAGCCCTCCTTAATGATAAGCTGAAAGGCTACAACCTTCCGGAGACAATCTTAGTATTTAAAATGCAACAAGCTGGATCCGACGGCCAAAACGACGAATATGTTACATTTGAATTCGCCATGACCGATTCGCCCAACCCTGCCGATCACCAAACGCCAATTCTTTGTTCCCGTCGCCAACGTTCCCAGTATATACGACCACAACCGATAAAGGCTATCACGAATCTGCGTTGACTGTTTATATCGCATATTCACCCTGCAAGGAGCAAACTCTTCAAGTGAATGCAACGGCTTCATTCAGAACTTTCGTAGCACTTCTATATGGATAAAGATCGAGCAATGATAACATTCGATTCGGAGATATCAGTTGCTGTTAAATCCATTCTCGACTGGGATGGATCCTAGTCCACTCAAGCTGAAAATCCAGCTCTCTCTCGTTGTCCACTATTAGCACCGTTACACCTATCCCTACAACACAGTCATCATTCTCGTGACATTTGACGCTCGCAATGACTGAAGAAGAAATACACTGACCCCTCGATAGGTCAATCTTGCTTCATCCTCATCGCATATAACTCATCAGAAAATAAGTGTTCACAACAGCCTTTGAAGTTGCACGAAGCCGCGAGGGGTCTGTTATCTTCAAAAATAAAACAAAGTTGAAAAAATGACTGAAGAAAAACTATGCCACAAAGGGCTATTTCCATACTGAAAATCAAAACCGACAACATCGTAACCTCATGCAATATTAAACTTAAGACCAACGCCAACGAAGCAGAAAATCAAATGCAGCAACTCGAATGAGCCTGAGCTCACGTAACGCAATCCTCAACTTCCCTAGAAGAAGCAAAGATCAACATCAGGACGCTCTTGGGATGTTTATGCTCTCCATTGCTGAGCCACCGAATACAAACCTTTTATGGTCAGGCTTAAGCCTGAGATTGATGAGGCAGTTGTCGAGTAGATGACCCTGATGGTCAGTGACCGTTGCAGCTAGCCAGTCGTTACCGATGAGACAGTAGCTTACAAAGAGAACCGTCTCGTCTGTATTGATTTGCATTATGTCACCACTCGAACGTTGCATCACCGGTGGTGGTGGTGCCAATATGAATGGCTTACATGGCACCTGAAATTCATTCATCACTAATTCCTCTCCTTTTATTCTACTACAATCTCTGTATATGTACTCCAATCATATACGTGTTCTTGCATCACGCTCTTTCCCAACTAGCTTCACAATCCAGTTGATGTGCATCGCATGCAAATTTCTTTTCACCTTCCAATGATTACAACTCTCGTTGCAATCGATGATGCAACAAGGATTTACGATATGTTATCGCTCTATGGGTAATCCCGCTAGCTCTTAAGCCAAACGTGTCAGGCAATTGAACCGACCCATCGACCGACAGATAGACAGACACACGCACATCGACAGCACCGTTTGCTATTCTGTGCGTTTGAAAAAGGGAATTTGCAAAACCGCAC
Organism: Ascaris suum; assembly: GCA_013433145.1. Lineage (NCBI taxonomy): Eukaryota > Metazoa > Nematoda > Chromadorea > Rhabditida > Ascarididae > Ascaris > Ascaris suum. The sequence goes on along the minus strand of CM024183.1, from coordinate 2,802,169 downwards.
AGCAATAAAACATATTTTCGAAATTGCATCCGCTTTTTTCCTCAAAGCTCCCCTCCAAATCATTTGCGACGTTTATAGTTTTATAGGTTGAATGAATTAAAAGGAAATGCCATAGTGCTGCCACTACCACAAGATTTCTCAAGCATATAATTCTATGAAATAAAATGATGCAATCGAAATTATTTTGATCGAGGCACTTTTTAGAGAAATAACCATCTTTTTCATCAACAAAAAATAAGCCAACTGGGTGCAAACACTACTCAGAGCCTTGTGCTGCCTAAATTAATCGAACTTTTATCCTCAACATTTCTAAACAAGCATTAGCTCTCATCTCTCTTTCCCTCCCTCCCTTCCTCTCCATTACGATGTCGTTTGCGCCCAACCTTCCCCTCTCCCTTATCGACGTCGGTTATGTCCAATATCCCGAATATGATACACTGAGGCGGCAGGCAAACAACAACATCTAAAATAACGTTCGTTGAGCAATAAAATATATAGCTATGCTTGTAACGAATTATAGCTGCTGCAGCAGTTTGATCACAAAAGGGGATAAAAATAGCAACAAGATGGACCCCCATCACGCTACAGCCTATAAAATCCTCTGCTATCATAATTACTGTCAACAGGAGCCCCTCGATTCTATTCTGTCTTCTCTCTGTTGTTCTAAACATAATTCTCCGATGCCTTCTCACTTTCAACTCCTGAATTAAAATCATCCATTGCAACATTATGCAGTGGGATCACCTTGTAAAACGTAGGTTCCTTCTTATCAAGATCACCGAGAAGATCACCCATCGCCGATGCAGGACCGAATCGAGTCATGCTTTTCGGTAGAATACCACGCACAACGTCTGCCAAAACGATACGCGACTGCGAGTACACCGATAACGCAACAGTTTTCAATGAATCGGCAGAGGACAGACGCTCGTTTAATGTCTTTTCCATGCGACCTTAAAACACGACGGCATTTACCGTAACGAAGGATGGTTATTGAGTAACAATGGTTATTGCAATAATAACGCTAGGTCAATTACCGTGGTGCTAGGGCAACTTCCACTACACAGAGGACACCTCTGAAGGGCAGTTGATGCAGCCGAATGCTGAGTGGACTTGGATAGCATAAAAACAACAAATAACAACTCAACCTGCGAACACTTCACACTAGGACACTTCTATACTATACGATCGTGTAAGCTTAGGATTCAACTGTACTTTCACTGCATTCCCATGATGGTGAAAAAATTTTGGACAAGGATATCTTTCAGGATTGAAAAGATATTCACAGGTCAGACATCATCAGACATAACAACTTCACTACCTTGATCAAAAGCGTTCAACCGTCCTCGTTCATCCTTTAGAAAATCGGCACACGTTGATGTATAATCAAAAATGCTTTGCAGGCCAACGATCTCCAGTTGTAACTGTGGTCGACGTCTTACGTTGAGCCGATAGAGGAGTGCATTAAATGCGCGCATTAATGCCACGGTGACTACCCGAGCCACCAACGGGTTCTCTTCGCTACCCATCAAGAAAGGGTTCACCTAAACAGCATCGAAAATATTATTCGAAGATAATGCTTGGATTGAAAACTCCTTATTTTTGAAAAGATAATAACTTATAAACAACGAATGCGACAGCACGATAAAAAGTCGATAATCTCCGATCACCAAGATGTACACAGTGCCCCTATGCCACCGAATAATGGTAAGTCAGAGGTGAAAATCAACTTTCACCTCATTACCTCTGCTACAAGCGACCGAATAAATTCAATATCAGCACATATAGTTATGAGTCTGTATTGAATTAATTTCGGAAAAAATCAACATTTTTAGCCCGAAAGTGTGCTCTTAACCGCCCTTCGAAGTTATGAAATCATCATCAAACTTTGAAGTTGTTCTCGTCCAGGAAAATCAACGACTTTGTCCCCTCCCCCTAAGTTTCATACGCAATCTCTGCACTATGCAGTCAAGTGGCAATAAAATAACTTCGGAGACAAAAATCCAATTTCATATTAGCGGTATTCTCAACATATCTCAATCGTATGCCATAAAATTCGGCTATTGAACAGTTCTGAAAGACGAGTTCTCATGTGCAGGTTTGTTAAAGCATATATGAGAAACATAATTAAAACGAAGTAACCACCAGTGAGGAAGTGACCAAAGTGACCAAAACAATCGATACCACTCCCTATTTCAATGACGTTTTCCATATTACTTTATGCTTTCTACGTTCTTTAAGATAATAAACGAATTATTTAAAAAAAGAACATTACATCAACTCAGATGCACATTAGACACAGTTGTTCCGGAAGCAGCTCTCATCTTTTCCGGGATACACTCTTCTCCAGAAGTTTAGTGGCTTCTCAGACGCTCTAACGAATGGTTTAGTGCTCACCAAATAAAGGACAATAACTTGTGGCAACGTTCCGGGTTCATCATCCGGTATCACTCCATCAACGACTTGCTCGGCTAGCAAAGAAGAAGTCGTTGTACCCGCCTGCGCCGCAGCTTCTCCACTTACCACGTTATCAGGTGTCAACGGTTCTCCACTACAACCAGCCGATGTTGGCCCCACCGATCCTGGCCCCGCACTATTCGGTCCTGAAAATGTCAGCTGTTTCGGCTCTAAGGATGGCGAGCGGAATCGCACTGCACAACACCGGTGAGACATTCGCCACGGAAAAGATACCGAAGTTGAAAAGAAGAGATCAAGCAAAATCAGTCACCGTATCGATTAAAATAAACGCTCTATGGGCTAATTGATGTGGAAAATGCTAAAATGAGTCAAATTAGAACAGAAACACACAATTACAGTCCATTTTTCTGGAAAGCATTGAAGTTATTTCTGCTGGTTCGCACAAGCTTCCTTAATATTCCACAATGAACAGCAGCTGCTCCATAACTTAGAGCATTCTCTCTCACTAAAAGAACAGGTTCAGAGGTCAGTCACATCCCTTAATGGGTTTTTTTGTTATCACTTAAACAGGTTTGTGATGAGACAGCAAAGAGGATAGCTCGTAGGCAAACTCTCAAACTTCATACCATTACCCAACATGAAGGCGTTTGAGAAAGGGGAACCATATGGCGCATTATATACTCGTCCCATCATTTGTGGACTACCTGTTTATCACTTTTGTAATTATGCAAAAATCTCTATGCAAATTCACTCAATTAGCTTCCGATAAAATTAATGAACTTTCAAGTCTCAAACAAGAAAATCTCCCATCGAATGGTGAAAATTCCATCACCTCCAAATTTTAATTTCACCCTAACTACTCTGAGAAAATTCACAAGCATCATAGATGCTGCTAAAATAGAAAGAATCCGCCGACCGATCGGCACAGCAGAATAACGAACCATGAACGATGGATATTTTATGATTGCAACCTCTGGGAGAATAAAGCATTCAGCTTACTCCATGAAAAGTCGCCCTGCCCCCAATGCGCCTATGAATTTTATCAGACTCTTGTCTTCTCTAATCGAAAAGAGAATCCACAGAAAGTCGCAGAGTTAGAAAAAAAAACTTCTACGGCTGACTATCACAACCACATGAGAATACAGGGAAGTGGTAAAAAAAGAGAGACATTCAATGTTTTTCCAAGGTTTGATTCCCATAGACAACCGAACAAACTCATATAATAATAAACGTGCACCACCCCCTCCTTCTTTAAAACAACAAGACAAAACAGCTGGCGAATATGGCAACGAAATATAAAAAATCAACCTTGAGGTGTATCACCGAGTTGCACGTTACTGCAAACACTGCTCGGAGCTGCAGGAGGAGGCATCTGCTCGGAAGAGCCCGAAGCTACTGGAACAGCACCTGGCTGAAAGGCCACATTTGTAGATGACAACAGCCCTGACTGCGCCTGCAAATAAACAATACCTTATTGTTTTCCATCCAAAGCAGTAAGTACGATGAATGAACAGCATAAAAACCGGAAAAGTGAGCTTGCTTCTAAAAGACGAGGTATCACTCAGATGCTGAGATAATACGCATCGCATAAATGAACAGCAAACAGATAAAATATCTACACTATTGCCGACAAGACCTTCCTGCACTGGAGCTGTGAGCAAATTTGCATAAATTTTTGTTGAAACTCCAAACGATCAAACGAACAAAACATTTCAACTATGAAAGCACGTTCGGCTTTCACATAAACAAATAAAGGGGAAGCGGTAAATCAAATCCTGAGATTTCTCGGTGCCATCACCATAATTTTGCAACAACTATGCACTCGCTGCAATAAAAGCAAGAAAGCTCAATAATGCTCGTAACTGGTCAATCCCTCCACACTGACCGGCTAGTTTATTTTTTCGACTACTCCTCCCTGTTCATCTCGTTTTCTCCATCCCCTCCCCTCCTCCCCTCTTTCGAACATCTTCCCCCCCTCCGCCCTCGAAATTTGCTTGAAAGCTTAACACTCTTACTAAAATTTTGGATTTCTATTTCAGGTTTCTCTTCAGGAATATTCCAAAGGTAACAGAAAGGCAATAATAGGTAGCTGTACCTGATGTTCGACTATGAGCGTTCTGTAGGTATCTCGAGTAAAAATACAGTCACTATTGAGCAGAACGCGTGACACTTCATTCTCGAAACATTGCATATATGCCTGAATTGCAATATATAAGCAACCATTTTCTACAGTAATTTCGTTCTAATAAATGAATCATGTTTGCAATCGCTAACTTGTTCCCTCTCTTATCTATAACCCTCACCGCCATAAACCGGCCCCAGCAATCGTTGCAAGCAACAGACGTTTCGTACATAGGCAGTCGAACATGTGCGGACTAACGCTGACTGATGATGCTACGGCCCCGAAAGGAGCTCCGATGCTAGAGTGTAGCCGACCTATCAAGAGTTGGTCCCGCTCATCGGTTTTTACGATGTGTCGATTCAAGCGTCTAACAGATGAATAAAACTACCAAGAGATCAAAAACTCAACTTAATTACGTCGCTTTTAGAGCCGCTGAGCAGAGATTTAGCACAAAGAATGAATCGTTCGGGCGCTTATACATCTCCTCAAATGACCGTTGCAGCATTTTCGAATTGACCGCAGTATTCGAGTACAATAATCGGTCACTCGTGCATCGAACTCGATTTAAATTCACTGGTCACATTCAAAGTATAAAACAATAAATCCAGAAAACATCCGATGGTGATCTCGGATTGCGCTACCCTTAATAACCCTCCAGTAATATCTCTAATAGAAAAAGACAACAAAAATTAAAAGAAAAACAAAGGATGAAAGCGTGTAAACCTTTAGACGTGCAATAAGCGTTTTATTATCGCCCATATGCCGTTCCACCTGATTGAGGAAATTATCACATTCACCAGGATTGGTGGATGGGAACCGAGCCGGCACACGCAACATTCCATCTTTGAATGGCTCTCTGGCAAATGGTATATGTCTACCGAATCTGCACTGCTCGTAAATTCTGAAATCGTACATTGGAACGGCGGTGAACTCGTATTGGCTCACAGCCATTTGAAGAATAAAGCTTTAACCTCCTCTTTTCTTTACACGCACTATCTAGAACTGGAGCGTTCCTGAACCTCTCCCTGTCTTCATTCTCGTCGTCTATTACCAACCATTGGCCTTCTCTGGAAACTGTGTAAACCACAGGCACAGGAAGCAGTACAGTATAATGCAACAATACAACAGAGGTAGGATGAACTTCAAATAAAAACATTCCTATATGTCTTTATGGGCAAACTGTTCGTTCTACGAGAAAAAATGAAAAAACCATGAAAATTCATTGCCAACGTTATGCAACGAGGTTTTTTCTTTAGAAAACGAGAAGAAGCTTATGAACCTTGAAAGATCGTCGAAATATTTTTTCGATTTCTCCACACAAACTAAACTGTCGGGCACGACGGCAATGTAGAGCACATCTTTCGGCTGATCGTATGGTTCAAGTGTCATCTTCTCCCACATTCTTAGAATCTGCGGTGATGCGGTGATTACATCTCGTTCAGAAGCGACCAAAACATTCGGTACTGGTTCCGGTGCACTGTCGTCCTCCTTCAAAAATAGCGAACAACATGAATAAAGTGCTCAACGACTGAATAACAGCAATGATCTACGACAAAAACATACAATAACTTAATGACTGAAATTAAATTAGAGCGAAATTTCTTTAAAAAAGCGAAAAGAGCGAACTAAATGAGAGCAAAACACTTCGAGGATGAGTTGGTCTCCACTCACTTAAAGATCCGTAAATTTGGCTTGGAAGCTGGGAAAACTCCGGCTGAAAAACAGCGAGAAAAAGGGCTACAAACCTTGGATCGAACCTGGCAGATTTAAGTTATCGCCGCAGGAGAAGTATCCATTCCCCTTTGCACCCCTCCTCGGCATGCTCCCTCTCCCTTCCCACCCTTCCCCACTCCCGCTGGACCTCACGTCCACTGCTCAGAATGACGCGTAGCTGGCGTTAATCGAGCGTCATTAAGGATTAATTTGTATTTTAATGCGTTCAGTTCAGTTAAAACTAGAGCCAATGTTTCCAATAAAGCCAGCATAATTCAGACTGTTTCCGAAATATTAGAGGCGAAGATAGGCAACAAAAGGCGAAAATAAAAGAGTAGAAACTTTGACGCATTATAAATGAAATAAGAGTATAATATTGAGAAATACGCTTGAAAAAGGATCTAATAAATTGATCAAAATTACGAATGAATGAAAGAATTAACGCTCTGAAAAAAAACCGACTAGAATCTTTCTCAAAAAAGAAAAAGAAAAAGACCGCTCATTTTATATGCAATATGAAGCGACAAATTATGCAAATAAATATCACCGATACAACTTTTCCTCATACAGTCACCGCATTACTCTTCGACTCCAACATAAACAATAGCGCATTATATAGTTTCCTAAGCTAATCGACGCTGAAATAGAGGCGTAGTGGAAATTTCACAAATTTGTGATCTTCGAAAAAAAATTTTTTTTTGATTTTTAAGCAGCACGCCATGCATTATTCCCGCCTCCTAACGATGCAACTTAAAATTCAATCAAATTCTCTACGCTATATTCTTCAACTGTACTATATAGTTGGCATATAATATCTCTCGAGTATGTTACTACACAGATTTTTAGTTATATGTCCCCTATTATCTATTGAAATACATAACACTTGATGAATTCGATAGTATTTAATTATTACCATTCCACTGCCGGTTTTCAGTGATTTCCTATCGAAGAATCGCCATGTGAGGGGTCCTTCGACGATGTTATTACTGCCAACAAGCGGTGCCGATCGAGCAATACGAAGGGTCTCTTCCAAAACTGGGCCAACTTCATGTAAAACGGCTAAACACTCCGCCTCTCGTGGTTCTCGCATTTCATTTGCTATCTAAATTCAAATAAGACAAATAAGACTAAAAAAATCGCTTTTTTAGAAATTCGATTTTATCACTCAAATACTTGAACAAAGATTTCATGATAAACGATAAAGCACCGCCAAGCCAGAATATAAATAAATCTAGTTACAGAGATATCTTTAAAAAGAAATAAAATACTCCGGAAATAAACCGAGAATAATAACAATAAGCAGCATAAATCCTGTCTCCTCCTGCCGTACAGCTACTAAATGCTAACATTAAGCTATAAACAATTTGCATTCAACGAGGCAAAAACCATGTACTCTATCTTAGGCGGCAACGTCCATAGTATTGAAAAGTAGTCTTGCATTTCGGAGAAAGACGGTAATTAGGACCAAACAGTGAAACGCCGAAAAATACAAATTGGTGATCAAGCAAAATTCCAACACTTTTTGGCAGATGTTTCAGGAAAAAATATGGATACTTCTGATGAAAACACAACGTTCTAAGTTAGCGGAGTGCTTCTACAAGGATAAAAAATCTGCTCCGCTTTTGTATAAAAGAAGCAGTACCTGTACACCCCAGTCGTGCATCACAACACTACGATTATCATGAGGTGGTCGACGACAGTTCATTTCCATACATGCAACCTCACAAGCCGCCTGGAAGACGAGTGGTAATTCTCGTTGATCGACTTCCGAGATTATATATTCGGTCGGTTCCGATGAGTCCGATCCTATGCGTTCAAACTGCAACACAGCAAAATTATACTATATGTTACGTTACGAACATGACAGGATTTCACAAAGTCTTACCGGTAAACATATTACTGTAAATATTATAGGGCAAATGCGCCCCTTCCTCCTCCATTCCGTTCTTCAAAATGCAAAAGGTGCACGAATAAAACGATATCTACAGAAAACTATGCAGCTTTACGCAATGGAATTTGGAACTGACTCGCTACACAGCAGCCTTGGATGAGCAATACGGCAATTTAAATAAACACCGTTTGGTGCTGAATGTGAAAAGCAGTGAATGCGCTTTTTTGTCCAATGACTGTTGGCAAGAAAACAATTGCAAATACCGCATAAACACGATTATGGCACTTTAGACGCCAATATTTCGATGCCTTTATATCAGTGAACATTTGAATACAACGACGCCCTATGCAATCTCGCATATATGAACGAAAAACTTGAATACTTTATAAAGAGATGTCAAACTTCAAAGAAACAAAATCAAACCGGCGGGCACATGAGCCACTCAGCAGTGATATTTTCATAGAAAATAATTCGCACTAATTTCAAAAAATTAAACCTATCGAAATTACTTTGCAAAATGATTTTAAAAAAGAAGAGACACACCACATAATCAAAAGCTAAACGTTCAGCAAATCTGATTCGGCATTCCATGTTCACCGCTGAAGAATTATTGCTCAGAATCTCTGGATGCTACAAGATTTACTTTAAAGTACTCTGAGAAAAACATTACTCTCAATTTCTGACGGAAAAATCACTTCCAACTTACGAAAAAAAAGGAAAATCAAACCTGAGCTGCACGTTCACACTGGATGCTCAACATTGTCACCTGCTGTACAATACCACCCAAATCACGAACCAAAGTTTGCTCACGCAATAGTGCGATGAAATTCATATCTCTGCAAGGGAGCTATTAATTGCCTTCTTTGAACTATAACTGAAAGTGGATCACTTTTGCTACTGCAATATGCAAGATTTCTCTGAAAAACCACAGCAATTATAAAAGAACTCTGGATTATTCTAGCTGTAATATCGGATTTTTCAGTCAAAAATAGTGATTTCTATTAAGAAAAACCACATAATCTCCTCTTATATTTGCCGGTACCATATCTCGTCGCATCCTTTTTCGCATTCGACTGCGTTATATTCGTATGCGTCTAATTATCTTCTAATTCTTAATTCATCTTAATAGATGATTAATAAAAAAGAAATCGCTTTCACACGTCCCCCTCCTCGCCTAAGATTGCAATCGAATCAACCACTTGTTTTTACAAAGGTTTTCCCTTTCCAGATTGCATTTTCATGAGGGGAATAAATAAAAAAGCATTGCATAGTGTCGACCTCTGTACGGGCGCTCCACATAAAAACATATTCCAAAATGATGTTTAATTTTATTTATTTGACCAATGATTTAAAGAGAAATGCAATAATGTTCTCAAACAAAATTGCATTGTTGCAATGCAAAAATTGCATTCCGTGCAATCATAACATAATAATGCAATAAGGTGTCAGCATAAAATATTCTTTCATTGAAAAAATCGTCGTAATTTAGCACCAACTTCCGGAATTTCTATTCAGACGTCATGCTTTCATTGTATTTTGAGATAATGCCAATTAAAAGAGAGTCAAAATATTTGCAGTCGAATAAAAGTTCAACTACAGATGTTCTGTCGCTGGTAATGACATCAGTTTCTTTAGTACAAAGTATAAAACGGCTATTGTGAGTATAATTTTTGCATTAAATAATTCCCAGAAAACAATCACTACATTAATTGCTAGAAAGTTATCAATTTCAACTGTCTACTAAAGAACACATAATGGCCATTTGAAATGGATATTCCGGAACTCGGCTTTGATTAAAGATGATCCTGAACTATAGGTCAAGAGCTAATGGTCTTGAACTGTACATCAAGAGCTGACAGGTAACCCGAGAAAAAGGAACTTTTGTTTAGGGAAAACATTGAAGACTCATAGCACACTGAACAAAGACGTATCTTTGTGGAAAACCAAATCTTCATTTAGAGTGGAAAGGAATCAAAAGACGGCAGCTGAAATGTTCGCAAATCGGCTGTTGAGGACCGAGCGCGAAAAGGAGAGAAAATAATTCGAATCGTCTCATGAAATTCACAGTCTTATGCGATAGCAACTTGGTTAATCACAGCAAAAACCAGGAGAATAGGGATGGGAAAGGAAGACTAGAGGAGTTTCAAATCTACATTCGAAATAACCTTTCCCAATCAATATTCAGGACAAATCCCTCCCTACGTCTAATTAAAAATTCATCGGGTATCACCAACCTTCCACTCATCGAATCGAACCAAATCGTATGCGGAATAACCGGTTGTGTCTGATTCTCGGAAATGTCAGTCGCCTCTTTCGCATCCTCAGGAAAGAGACCCGCCTTCATGCTCAAATATCGATGTCGGACAGCGCTGAAAAATTTTATCAATAAAACTATGAAACAGAATGGAGCTGATTGACTGGGTTTCTTTTCTCTTCTGATAAGCTAATCAACCTGACGATGACGATGAAATGGAGAAAAGACGGCATGAGAGACATCAGCGATAACAGAAAAAACCGAATAAATTGCAGAAGAAATTTCACGTGGAGAAATGGAACTTGTGAACCTAATTAGACGACAACTAAATCTGCAAAAAAAATCAAAGCGCACAAATTTTCTAAAATAATTTAAAAAATATTTAGCAAAAACCTATGAGTATGCCTCCAACTTCATAAAAATGATGCCAAAACGATCGAGTGAACATTCTACCTGAAGCCGCAGTTGCACGGGTTCGACGTGTTGTTATAGAATCCACTAGTTGGTTTACTGACGATAATCTGCTGCTGTGCTGGTGGTTGCCTCAACACTTCCGGTGGCGTTATGTAAACACCCAACTCCTAAAATTATACCTTGAGAAGTGCGACGAAGAAATATTAATATCGCTATATACTCATCGCCACCATCGATGAAGAGAGAAACACATTTCCGCGAGTCCGATACTTCATTCAATACCTTACTATGCGAAGTTACAGTAAAGTTGTTAAAAGGTTTCACAGAATATGCAGCATTGTGACTAATGAAAAGCTTCGTAAACTTAACTGTACCCTACAACAATGCCAAAATAAATATAGAATATAAAAAATATAAAACATCATAGGATACCTCTAGTAAATATCAAAATAAACATAAAAAAACAAGAAATCATCATAAAAGAGCCAGATAGGACGTTTCTAATAAGAAGCAGGACGTTGCAAAACATGAACTAGAAGGCGGCTGCCTCGTGCGCTTGCTGGGATCCTAAAATGAGAGTCACTTTTTGCGGTTTCACTTCCAAGGAAAAAGAGATCACTTTGAGTGAAATTACTTCTAACTGCAGCATAAAATCTTTTCGAACTCTTCTTCCGAGCTTAGTGACACTGCAGTGGCACATGTTAATAATATTTGGCTGATTGTCACTGTAAGAATGAGCATTGCAGTAACTGCTGCCTCACGTCTAAGCCTACCTTAGCACGTATATTTCCGTTGCAAGAGCATATCGGGCAGGCGTCGAACACAGAGTCATAGTGCAGATCAAGTACAGTATCCTGCAGTAACACAGCCAGCACCAATGACTTTCCTTCAGGATGTGCACGAATAGCTGTTGTGCTGCTAATATCCATCATTTGCTGCATACCCATCGGTCGCCTGAAATACGTTGAGGCTGCGCGGTTAAGATAGACGGATGAAAAGAAATGTTCTGGGTGCAGAAAATCGAATAAGAAGGGAGGAAAACAGTTTCTTCGGTGCGCAAAAGTACCATTACTCTTCCTTCTCCCAACAACAGTCTTCCTAGCCGAAGAACATTTTTTATGCCAACGTCATAACAACGACTTTTTCAACCAAACGCTTTCAAGAACGCGAAAAACAATCCTATAATGGCTTTCTCAAAAGTGCCAAACCTTGCCCATAACCGAACCCTTAACGAAATGCCAAACCAAGGTGACATTCTAACGCTAAAATAAAATTCAAAATCGGACCTTAAGAAATGATTTCTTCCAGAGCAACAACGAAACGAACAGGAAGAAGGTTCACCATATTCTTCGAATCCAGACTTTATGGAAAGTTCCCACTTTAGTCTATAGCATATTTCGCCTTCACATTCGGTACAGAAGTTCGAGAATTCTAGTACCACAAGTCCCATTTCCCTATCAAAGCCTTCAGAACCCTTTTACTGGAATGCGAGCAAACACTCACCCAGGATAAATTTGATTGCTCATAGGACTGTTGACGGCAGCCTGCATGAGCATAGCACTTTGTGGCGTTCTTGGGCCGAGCATCATTGCTCCACCCTGTGCGTTTGTCTGGGCCATCAAACTTCCAGAGCGCATCATCTGTGGTGACTGAGAATACACGGACGGAGTGGCACTACCCGATGGAGAGTTCGAATAACGCCCACTGATTGCTTGTGAGAATGGAGGTGGAGGCTCTATTGGAGTTGATGCCTATAAGCCTCAATATTAGATTCTATAGAAAACTTCAATTCAAACCTGGAAAAAATTCAACTCATAGCCCTAAATAGTCCAAAGTATGTACTTGTTGGTAAACTTGTCCCATACATCAATAAGCGATCCTCTCAGCCAAATAGAACAATCAAATGGAAAGCAATGCAAGAAAACGAAACAAATTCTTAGACAATAAAGTCGTTTAAATGTGGATGCGGGGAGACGAATCTTTCCTCGAACTAAGAACACGGGTGAACAGTTCTCTAAAACATGAATGGAAAGCGATGAATTTATTCGATTCTTTCTATACAAAAATCCCAAGAATAAATTCGCTTTTTTTTTTCAACAACAAAAAAAATGAAAATTAAGTGACCGCAAAAATAAAGGAAAAAATCATTGCCTACATTGATGCTTCATTGAGCTGTATTCCGCTATCCCTCAAAGTACCACGGTTAATCGGTGTGGGAATGCTCTAATCGGTTCAACCGGAACACCTCAAAAGATCATCAGACCGTCGGAGTTCATTGTCAGGATCAACTTTAATCCCAAGCACAGCTGTGACAAAAAAATGAGATTGTATTCACCTGCGAGTCCATCATATAACCTCCAGGAGAGTTAATCGATTGTTGTGGTGTCGTACTGCCCGCCATATTACTACGATATAACAACTGAAATCATCACCATCACAAGCATCAACTTAAGTAAATGAAATAAAGCCGGAGGTTCTCCACATTACACAACGAGCTGATCTCATATGCAAACTTTTGTTGTAAAAATGAGCAAATTTTAACAGGCAACAAAAATATGAATCGAGTGGGGAGAAAACATTTAAAAAATTCGATTAACACTTCACTAGCTTTTTATCAACGAATACTCAAAGAATTCATCCTTATGATCTATATCCTACATCAAAAGTTCTACCTTACAAGACCGACGAAGATACCTTTTACAGCAGTAAGAATATCCGGCTATCGTAACTTTGAGGATTCGATAACCATTCTCACTCGTAAATAATTAAATATGCAATAAACATGAATTCTCAACAAAACTTTTGAAACCGCAAGAAACTTAGAATGTTAACCAGTTTCCCCATTTTCACTAAATTACAGTGATGAAAGTAAAACCCAAAGATCAATAGCACACCTGTTGTTGAAACATCTGCTGCTGTTGCTGTTGTGGATTCATGCCCGGAGGTACCTGCTGACCCGCAAAGTTGGTGTTATTCACGAATTGACTCAGTTGTTGGAACGGCTGTTGTTGTGACTGCATTTGTGGATGCATCATCGGTGCACCACTGTTTGGTCCTCCAACCATCATCGGTGGTGCCTGACCTGGTTGCATCATTCCAAGTCCTTGAGGGGCAGGTGGTCCGCCCATTGAACCCGGACCCATCCGACCATTATGCATCGGCCCCATCTGTCCTGGCGCACTCATCATACTCGGTGGAACCCCATACTGCGGCTGTCCCATAAAACCACCACCATGATGTTGTCCGGGAGCGGTTGGAGCCGGCGCATATGACAAAGACTGTGGCCTGAAATTAAATATCAAGACTCCCAACTCTTAACAAACCTCTCTATGGTTCTCTCTTCAACGCACAACCCTACTTGAAGAAACTAAAAAGGCCTAAGCCGCTGTTTACAACTAGATAGGCATTCGATAAGAGGTGAAATGATGTTTGAAAGTTTTCACAAAAAATGTTGCAAGATTTCGATGAAAATATCCGTTCAGCCTTTCAACGAAAAAAATTGACCAAGCAATGAGAAAATTTGGCTCCAAACATTGGAAAAATTTAACTATATCGACATAGTAGTTAGACCGTGACATCATGTCACACCATCCTTTCCCTCTCTTCTCCCATCCCACTCTGTGAATGAGTCAAAAAACCTTCAGTAATAACTTGACAAATCATTTCACTAACCTCCCCGGTGTCCTCAGTTGAGCCATATTCATCTGTGCATTCATCGACTGCATTCCCATCGACGGCGGCCCTCCGATCATTGAATGCATCGGTGCTCCACCACTATGTACCATACCCGTATTTGTGCCAGCCATCATCATGCCCATCATGCCACTGCCGCCACCATTACTTACCATCGGTCCCGAACCCGTACCCATAAATCCGCTTGCACTCGATGCTGACACAACGTTCGACGGCTGCGAACCACATATCGGAGCTGCCATTGAAGTACTCGCTAAAAGCACTTGAGCCATGCAACAATTTCATCAACAACGGCACGCTAAGCAAATTATACACCAATAACATCCCGTTCCTTTGTATAGGTCATGAGGAACGCCTCGAAATCGAAGTATTTACAAGTGGAAGAGGAAAGTCGTTTCCTTTCAAAAAAGATACGTATCATCGAGGAAAGTAAAAGACAATGCATATATCCTGCTCATAAGCAACAGGATTAGGCAACATTCATTACTGGATAATCAACCCTCAGATCCTCTTCCCACATACGATGAAACCCTCAGAAAGAAAAACCGTACGAATTCATATCTCTGTAACACTGAATGAAAACCACAACTGAGTATTCGTGAAATTCGGCTGATCAGAAGAGAGTAAGCCTAAGCTTAAAGCTAGACACTGACCTAGCATCTTCGAGTGGATGAAGTTTACAACATGATTCACAATCGTAAGCTAATTTACCTTGAATATTTGGGATGTTCGAAGAGCACATTTGCGTAGGATTATAATTAAGCCGATAATGCGGAAGTCGAGGTGTTGAATTTTGCGTCACCTGTGCGGTTCGTTCCCTTAGCACCATATAATCGGGTGGGCGACCAACTCGTTTTCGTTTGCTACGTACTGCCAAAGCTGCGTTGACCAGCTTCACCTGATCCGCATATACCGCTTGTGGCATCCGATAGTTCTTCAACTGTGAGAAATAAAAACACTGTTCATTACACCAACAAAACGATAAATCAAACAATTCGATACTGCTCCCGATGAAAAACTATAACAAATAGCTGATATTTTAACTTGAAGTTTAACTAACAGCCAAATACTCACTTCCTCATCAATTCAGAGTTCAACAACCAACTGAATAATAAACATAAGACAGCAAATATGTCATTTAAGTGGAAAAAGTGTAGCAAAAGACAGACTGATAGACCGCTTTTCCATAAAGCCTTTATTTGCCAAGAGAAAGCTTAAACCACTCTTCAGAATCCTAATAGAAAATAACCAGAAATAAACGAACAACGCGGAAAACGATAACGAAAACGCGAACGTTTCGCCATAGGAAATAGAATAAGGAATAATTTTTAGCCCATCACAAAATTATTCTAATAACTACAATTAATAATCGAATAAAACAATAAATTATAAAAATGATTAAAAAAGACATTTCTCACCTCGAGAGGTAGTGGTTCTCCTCTGAAAATATCGCCCGCAAATTTTCCACTCAAAGCAATCTCAATCTTCTTCACATCTCCATAAACCGGTTTCTCGCTCAGTAACCGTTCAAGTTTCTCTTGCTGAAACAAAATGAAATTTATTCGAAGAAATAGAATTTCTTCTCAAAATTCCGACTGAATACGCGCAATCGTAAGAAAATTGGATAGCTGAGCGACAATTAGCCCGACTGTGTACTTCCCCCTTCTCCACTACCAAACGCAACGAAAATGCATATCATAAACTATGGCAAATTTGCTGTTGCAGTGAAAATGGAAAAGCAACCAAAGAAATATAAACGGAAAAATGATTCAGAGTTACCATTAACCAAAAGAGTTCACTTTTGATGATGCAAAGAATTTAGGAATAAAAAACTTATGTGATTAATCAATATCGAAATATATACGTTCGAAAACAAATAAAGCGTACCGGTTTCTTATCGATCCTCTCCTCCTCATTTTCGATTTCCTTCTTAATTGCGACGAGATTCTCACATGTTTCAACGTCGTGTATTGTATTTGGCAATAGTTGAGGTGGCAATGTATGGCAAATATTCGTCGCAGTTGTAAATGGCTGCATCATAAATGGAGCTGCACTCGGCGGATAGATCGTATTTGCACCATTCGACTGCACCAAAATATTCTGTGGACTGAATGGCTGCGACTGAAATTTGTTTCCATTCTCAATTGGATATCGTAAAAAATAAAAGCAAAGAAAGATTCATTGAGGAAAACTCTTTCTTCTAAGCATAACTAAAAGGGTCCAAAATCCCGCTTCAATTCCAGAAATAAGTAATTTATTTACTTACACTCGTTCAGCATAGGATATTTCATTCACTAAAGAAATACATTTAACGCAAGTTCGCCGTACCTTTTCACATCATCCTTGCGACGACCGCGGCAGATGATGAGAACGGTGTGATAAGAAATTATTACTGGCAAATTTAAATCTTCTGCTTTGGCTTTCTCCTCATTTTTTGTAAGCAAAAAGCATGCAGTGATATTACCCTAATTCCAGTAGGAAGGCTTTAAAATGATTCATCAGAAATTCCATTTCTTTGCAGGGTTCTTTCCGAGTAAATTTCATACTATACTCGAAAATTCCTCAGGCGTCTTTTCCAAGATTAGATAGAACTGTCCTATCGCAAATATCGGCACTTCTTTAGAAAAATCCGCTAAAAATTATTTGGCTTCAAAAAGACTAGATCAATTCGTACATAAATGATTCGTTGTAAGGAAACTCAAAGGTACCTGAGTGGCGTCGACAGACGGTGGTGTCGGATAGATCATGTAATCGCCCACTGAAGGCGGTCCACCTACACGAGCTAACTGAAATTTTTTCAAAACTGCTCTATTATCTCCTTTCGCGAGCATTGGTGTAAATAACGAGCGAGGAGAGGGACACAAGAATAGAATGCCGCTACCGCCAGCTAACTCAACCCACCCCATCGCCCCTCACCCCTCTCAGTCCGTTGAACTGTCAATGGTGCAGAGGTCCCCGTCGTTCTTTTTTATACGAACAATGTTTAGTGACAGAGAATCCTAATTGAAAATTTCAAGGCAACCTTCATGTGCAATTGAGCAAGGCATTTTGATGGAAATGGGCGGCCAAACTCTATTCCGAAATTGTAATCACCGTCTTCCTTCAAAGGATGAAAGTAGATGAGTATACCTAGTAAACAAATTATTATTTAACAAGCCACTCCAAATCATTACTGAACAAATCTCTTCCCAACCCTGCAGGAAATACATGTCACCAACCACTCCACTACCGAGAAGACCAAAAATATGGTTTAAAAACAAAGCACCTTATCGAGGTAAAAAGAAATGTGCATACCAAATTGTTTGTGACGGCACTACCAAGAGAAGAGCAAATCGTTTGTGGTTCGACCCTTTCATTGCTTGCTGGTGGTGAAAGATGTACAGAATCGGTCACTGGCTGCAATGAACGGACATTTTTTCAATCCTCAGATCATCACAAAATCGGGATTTTAAGATATGACGAAGGAAATGAGAAAAACTCTTCAAGGCAAATCATCGGTGGAAACTCCTCCATAAAAGCACGATATTGTCGGGAAATTGTGTATTATAGTTGCTGGAAAAATAAATCACCTAAAAATTCTCCTTTTTTTTCAATGAAAAATGTTATTCAAATTAATATTTCTTAAAAGAAACTTGAATATTTTTATATTTATAAAGTTTTCTTAGGAACTCAATTTACAAAACCTCTTATATAAATTTATTTTATACTCTTATTAACGAAAAGACCTGATCAGATTCTCAAAGCATCAATGCTTAATAGATCTATCTGAACTTACTAAACTTTGCTATACAAAACAAAAAATGAACCAACTAATTTTCAAAAATGCGTTACTCACCTCCACAGGGCTGCTCGTATCCATCATGGCGACCGTTGAAGGACTGCAATCATCCAAGAATTGTGCGTCCGAGTCAACACCATAAACATCACTGCCGAGGCCACCCGATGATCCTGGCATTGTAATACCCGATGATGTATTTGGCACTGATAAACCTGTAAAATGATAAGCACTCAAATGCGAAATGATATCGCCATGGTGCCTTTCTATGGAATTCTTCAGTTCCACAGATGATCGCAACTACCTTTCAACCAGTACAGAACAACGCTTGATGGACCGGTAGCATAGGCAGCTGTGTGCTGCACTTTACTGCACCAAATAATTTCAAGTAAAAATAAACCGCTATAACCCACTCATATTTTAAACGATCCTCTCGCCTTTATAAATAAACTGCCTTGAACAAATTTATAAAATACACGTTCCTCATGACCCGAACCATGCAAAAAATGTAAACATCCGAACCATCCGAAAAACAAACGAAGTTTTTAGCGACTTCAAATGCTTCTTTTGATTTCCGTGAAACAAGCTACGGCTGTCATTTGCAAGGGGTCACCTTCTGGTAAAAAATACGCTCATCAGATTTAATGATTCTAACTTCAGTGACCCACAGGTTAGAACAGCCGTGTGATGTGATTGGACAGATAAACAAACCGACACATATAAGCAAGCAAGGACGCGTCCCTATATGTCGCTTTAAAAAGAGCGCATAAAAATCTCCGTTTGAAGGAAATAAAGGAAAACTGCACTAAACATAGTTCTTTCACTGGCCGTTTGAATTAACGCATATCGACTCAACTTGAAAGTAAGTTCGAATACTGCAAAATGAGGGCTGTGAAGTATCTAATGAGGAATCAAGGGGATGGTCTTATTTTTGACATCATAGAAAAAGAATTAATGTTAACAAAAAACGAACTAATGTAACCAACGCGATGAACAAAACTGAACTTATTTCGATCACAAGCTCCAGCATGACTCCACAAATTGCACGTTAAACCGCGAATTCCTGCACTTAATGGCGAAGACCTCCGACAGAAAGGGAAGATATGTGACGATCAGCTTTGCGGAAGGGTGAAAGAAAGGAGGGAAGATGAGTTCATGGAAGGAATTAGATGAAAACACCTGCACCTCAACGAATCACTACTTAACAGCATATCAACGTTTTCACTGCATATATGCTGGAAATCCACTGCTAACCCTCAGAGATCAGCAATCAACGATTACCTTGTGAGTACACTGGCAAGCATGACGGTGCTGAACTACTAAGAAGCTGCGGGTGCTGCATCGCTGCGGATCCTGTAGGTGTGTTAGATGGCTGAGTGTTTGCAGTGCTCGTCATCTGCGAACCTGCCGCACATTCCGATTCTCCTGCTTCCACGGGCTCAGCTTTAACGGTAACCATCGGCTCGTCCATTAGCAAATCGCCACTACGATCATCTTCCTGCACGTCAACAGATATATTAACAATGTCTTCAGACAAATCTGGCAAAATTAAATCAATCAAAAATCAAAAAGATTTCAGCTGTTACCGGTAATCAAAACTGAAAATTTATTTAAGCGTAAACGCACACCCTTTCTAACATGATATGCAGTCTTTAAAGGATACAAATATCTGCTGCAGAAGCCCGAAGGCTGTGCGACATTTTTTTTCGGGAGGAAAGAAAAAAGCAGTGGACATTACTCTGAGGAATCCGGTGGTACGACAGGGGGGTTTATATTTGCGACCGCACAGTGAAATAACACAAGTGTAAAGAATACAACCGCGCAGAAACAAGGCACAAAAGTTATTCTTCAATAACAGCATAACTTCATACGATTGCAATTACTTCATTTGACCATCATCCTGTACATATGGGCAACTCCCAACTCCTAACCAGAGGATGGATGCTCCGCCTGCTGCTGTACATCCTTTTACCTGAGCCCAACAGGTTGCTTAGGTATGGCAAACGGATACCGACATTATACTAGCAAAGATGGGCCGAACAATTTAAAATTCAAGAAGTAAAATAATAGAAAAAATAACAACGACTTACTCCGATCTCGCGAGCAACATACGACACATCCAAAAGATCAATCGTATTCCACTTTAGCTTCCGGCTGACTAATCGGTCTTTCCGCCTCCGTGGTTTTTGGAATTCCCGATCCTGAACAATGCATTATCATACTCTGGATCACGACCACGGTTAACGGGAGTCTTAAAGTAAAGACCTACTTTCCATTTAACTTCTTACTCTGATCTTTCTTGATCCATGAATTTATATGACATTTCACGTGCGAATACTCAGTTATCACACTAATCCGTTCAAGCTGACCACAGTAACATCCAACATGATTTATGTCTTATTGACAAGGTTGACTCCCGATTTCAGTGCCGAGTACCAACATTTTTAGAAACTATATACTTACGCAATACCTTTCAGCAAGATCTGTCGTCTCAACGAATAAACTATTGCCCCTTTTATTCTCTTCATTCATTTACGTGTCATCATTTGATATGTTGCTTTACTGTTCAACCTCATTTTATTCAACCTCGCTCATCAAATACAAAACATTGTGCTATACCACCAATGGAGAAGGAACAAAACCTTCGATATGATCGATGAAACTTTTTCATCGTTCATTCATTAACAACCTACCTGTATCGGTCCACCACTCAATTAGTAAACAAATAACATACCTTCGGTAGTACTCTCTGCTCTAAACACCCCGTGCGTATTGAAGTCAGATCACCAACTTCGACTTTTATCAACTTCTTTGAGATCATTTCATCGTTGCCCCGCCCTGACTCAGGCGGTACATTCAAGGGCGAGAAACAATGGGCGTTAAGGCAACCACTCGAAAGGAATCGACCGAGTGTACCGCTCGCTTGTGGTACTCCGGTCACCGGGGACCTTGGCCTAAAATCGATTTAAGTTAACGAACGATACTTCGATGTGAGACGTAAAACCTTGCTGCTTTTGCAACTATCCAGGCCATTCAATCTCAGACTTATCTAGATAACCTCGCTCGTGTCAGCGCTATGGTCACAATCACGATCACGACTCAGAATGAGGAAAGGACCATGTGATCACTTTCAAATAATGCGCAGGAACTTACGCTAAAAGCTCGACAAAAATGTGTCGGAAAAATTCCTCCTAAGCAGAAAAACCCTGAGGTAGTAAAATTTGTGTGCTATGAATTCTGAAATTCCTTTTTCTTTCTACAAGCAAATAAGTTTCAACCCTCCTTGCCCGCCTACAAGAAAACAAATAAATCTGCTTATGACCCTCCATTAAAAACAAGCAATCATAATGACCCATATTTCCGCGTCTTTGGTGGCTCAATGAAAGCAGGAATCTATCCCCTCCCTCCACTTCTAGGGAAGTGACGCTAATATTTACTGCCCAAGAGAGACACCTCAACGAATGGAAAAATGCATCAAAGTGCAGAAAAAAGCGACACTGGTGCAGCAGCTTATACCAGATTAAATTTCGAGAAGAGGAGTTCAGAGCTCAAAATTTACCGACTGGTCGAGGGGCTAAGATTTTGGTAGACAGGTTTGCAATTGGCAGGCTTTGACAGTGAAGATCCCAATCGCTTTCTGTGCACCTTCCGGTAGTCAGGCGATTCCGGTGTACCACCAGATGGCGATTCCGGGTACTGATACCGGTCATCTACAACAGACAAATATGTTTCATGGGGTAGCCATTTGCCACTAATGGCACATATTCACTGACGCATTTCGGATGAAGGATGGGCGCGTCCTCTCTGAAATCTTGAGACCTAAATTGCCGATTCCTAAAATATAAGCAAGTATTCAGAAGTCTGCATCAGCTGATGCTCCTTACCTCTAAAATGAGTCAGCTAGGGGATTCGAAACATCCTCCCCGCTTTTCCATCCCCCTTCTAACAACTGGTCAGTTATTCATTCCATCCCTTCTGACCAGTTATCTCATTCCCCTATAATTAGCCAAAAAATGGGAAGAGCATTTCTCTCTTCTGCAAACTAACAAATGCGAACCACAAATTGCTAAGGGATAAATCAGCACAAAAATTTTGTTGCTTCGGTGAATGTTCATCTCGACGGCAGACATATTCTCACGATTTCTCATTACCACAGTAGTTTTAAAGTGTCCTCTTTCCAGAAATTATTCTCGAACATATAACCTATATTTCCCAATGCCCATCTTTATTTATTAATACGCGCCTTAGAAGACACCAGGAATCACATCATTACATTTGTACGTCCCTTGAGTACAGAACATTTACATATTTCTGGGTACCTCATTCAAGAATGCGAGACAGATGCATCAGACAGGAAGTAACTGACAATAAAGGGATAGGTAAATATACTACGAAGAAAGCAGAAATAATAATAAAATCTTGAGAACAAAACACTTAAGCCCAACTGAATAAACGCTTAGTAAGTGAGTTCAATGTCGGCCACCGAATACAAACATCACAGCAGTAAGCAAAACAACGCCCACCCTGATTCAGTTCGAGTCTTGCGGATCTCGAAGAGCTAAGCGATGATCCATGCGCAACACTCTCGTGAATCCAGTCAGGAGAACCTCGTTCCGAATCGACAGGTTCGTTGATTAACGAAGACAATCGCTCCTCCCAGAATGGTGAACGAGGTGGTGATGGTGAGCGTGCACACGACGGTGACCGACGATGAAACAGAACAAATGCCCTTCAAAAATAAATGCATCAGCAATATAAATTTACAATAATATAACAAAGGGCATTCATGCTGAGCACACACCAAGAGAACTGTTCAATCACAGCTCACAAATGGTGAAATCGTTTCATTACGAAAGTGTATTACTTCCATAAAGATTTGCATAATGAATAATGAAAGGCGATCCTTTAAATATTTCCCGGGAGAGCACAGAAAGTTTCCAGCAAAGATTCGCACTTCAACAACTCGATAAAAGGGACGATCGGTAAAATAAACTTGAACTTTGTGAAATCCGAACCAAAAAATGATGAAAGATGAGAATGAATTCTCCACTCCCCATAATCTGATTTTAATTCATATTTAATGGCCCACTAACTGCAGCTCAATACAGGAACAGAGGTTACCCCTTTTCGCTTCCTTCCCTCCTAAAAAACGAATGTTTTGTTGACATTCGCAAATATTAGGCGCCACCCTTAGCCCTCTCAACGACCGTAATATCTATTAAAGCATAAAGAAGTTTCATGAATTAATAACTGCACTGTACAAAACTTCAATCAAAATAACTAAAGGATCGCTAAAAAAATCGAAAAAAAGCATACTCTTTCGGCGTTCCGGGCGCTGTTTCGTCGCCGCCATTGCCGCATGGGGTTGGCACTCGTGTTGGCTGGGGAGTACCTGAAGAATAAATATAACTGATTCAAAACATCTTGAAAATACCTTTAATTAACCATATATTCCACATTCATATCCACTCAATAGTACCACTGTATCATCGTATATTCCTATAAACTGAATGCTTTAGGGCAGAAAAGAAGAGACGAACAAATATCCTGTAAGGATTACTGCAGTTTTCTCATTTGCTTCCAAGTATCAACTTAACCATATATGGAAATAGTTAGTGGAATTATTATTGCAATAGCAGAACTTCTTGAATAAATTGAATGAATCAAAGAATGACCGTGTTGAGGTGTCGCCGACTGCGATGATACTCCAGACGTGCTAGCCACACTGCTCATTTGAGCTCGTGACGAACTTGCTACCTGGCATTGCCGACATGAACAGTGTTCGTGTTCACGCTCTTTACGGCGCATACCATCCGTCAGATTCCACCTGAGACAATAACAGAATACACCGCTTCAATTTATAATTCAATAATATTTCAAAACGTCTCATGCCTGCTTCATCAAGGATCGACTTTGGCACAACAAAACATTTCCTGCCTCCTGTATGAGCTTGCGTGCAATGATCAGTACTGAAGGTTTAAGGAGAATGAAATGATGGGAAGCTGATAACTTCTCCTCATACATGTAACAATCGACTGCAGTCTTCTCTTATTGTATGAATATCATGTATTCTAACAACTTGAAAGTGAAGCACTTGCCCTTCACCTGGAGGATGGATCTATTCAAATAAACCGCCAGCAAGACTCACAAAAAACACTTGGTAGCTACTCAGGGATTTTATAAGGTACAACCGACCAGTCCAAAACTGTTTCTAACTTGAGCTCAATTCATGGACATGCACCAGTGTCAAAAAAGCAAGTGACGTAATGAAGAGGCCAATAAACCTCGTATCGTCATCGTTATTTCCTCCCGATATGAGCAACCCAAGACCCGAAGATGCAGGTGACCCCATGCTTTCTCTTCGACGAGCACTCGAAGGCAAGATGCAAGCTTCCTCGAAGAACCTGAAAGGAAATTTGTACACCTAAACGCATCTATAAACAATGCGCTAAATATAGCTGGTGTAGTTGAAATCAGCTCTCCAAAATACTCCTCCAATCTAAAGAATGAACCGTCGCCGTGCAGTTCCTATGTTTGAATGGTCTCATCCATACGTAAACCAGCAGTTTGACATACAAAATAAAGCAGCTGGAAGAAAGGAATGAAGAGAACGCGAGGAGGAGAGGAAGAGCTTGTCCATTCATCGCTAGATCCCTAAGGTATGCTGTACACGATCGAAATATTTAATGAATAAAGTTTGCAATATTTTAAGCTGCATTATGGCCATACCGGGCAGATTTCATTTCATCAAAACTTTCAAAAAAGCAACATTTTCTACAATAATGCGAGCCCTTATCGTTTGGGATCAACAGCTTCGATGGCTATGCCACGTATAAGCGATCAGATGCCTCTAAGGCATTTCTCCAGTTTCATACCTTTAAGGCACTCCTCTTCAGTTCTAGGAACTCTAGTTGTCTCTTTCGACGAACCCGCTCATAAGCCCAATTTCACTTGCAACGCAACATAACAAAGATTACACAGGGACGTTTAGTGTTTTTGTTGTAAAAGCTAAGCTGCAGCTTATCTAACAAAATTAAATGAATAAAACGTTCTCGATGATTTTCCCGAACAGAGATAGCTAGAAATAAAAATACTGAGTTTAAATGACTAAAAGTAAGACATATGACGCAAAATCAGGGAAGTGTATCGTTATTACTAGATAGATCTGGCACTGTCTATAAAATAAAATTAATAGGAACTAGTCAGCAATATTTCACTCCCTCATCTTGAAAATTTCGATGCAGATTGCAAACATTTTTTTGAAAGGAAAAACAACATGAAATCATCACCTCTGAAGAAATGAACAGATGAGAGGAAAGGATGCACTGATCTTTGTTTTCTGTGAGTAAAAACGTAAGGAAGCTTTTGATCATCTTGGTCCACCGAGGTATTTTTGAAAGTTTTTTCTAATTTAGCACTTTTGCATCTTTTTTACTTCTCGGAGAAAAACATGCAAACATGGTCACGATTAGGGTATGACAATAATACCTCTCATTTTCTTGAAATTCCAACTCGTTCTAAAAATACCCTCTTCGATTCACCTACCTAACCCAGCGAGATGACGATGAGTCAAATTACCCTATTCAGATGCAACCGTCCCTCCCCTTTCTCTTCCAGACCTATATCACTGCCTAATTTCTTTGACCGCAAGGAGTGTACTGCCCACCTTTGTGCTGCACGCGCACCATTGACCATCGTATTGTACATCATGTTCCTGCGCTCTCCATTGGGACCATCAAGTTCGGTCTCGCGATGCTTCCGTTGTCTCTTACGCAACGAAATCGGAGTTGTGGCTCGCATTGCAGATGTATTCGAAGAGTTTGTCATATGCACACGTGCGGCCAAATTCTCCAGCTCCTCCTCGCTTGATTCTCCTTCTTCGCTCCTGAAAGAATAAAGCACTTTTATACCGAAGTTAAGCAACAGTAATGAAGTAGGCTCGACATCTTTGGAGTAGACGGGGGAGGGAGTAGACAGGGATAGATATAGTAAGACGAGCAGCCGGAAGCAAGATGACATGAAAGAGGAGCGCATTGTTTGAAAGACGATGAGTCTGAAAGATTGTCAAAACTAGACGAGGAACGAAACAAATCAATAATCGGAACATTCCACTTTCAATTTATCAGAAAGACCTCAACAGTACTGCAATGAACTCCTATCATTTCTTCCTTTAAATCAACTTCAACATCAAAAAAGCAAAGAAATAAAAGAATGAGAAAAAAGTTTTGGTATTGATGGAATCGATAATAAATTCTTTCCAAAATGGGACTACAATGCTTGCATACGATGGCCACAACGACGATAACAGCAACTTTTCAACAGTTTTCAAATAATCCTTACCCCCCCCCCCCCCCCCCACTTGGGCAAAATAAACTCCCTCAAATAGGAAGAAAATAGAGGATATTTCTGCTTCTATTTCAAAAACATTGAATTCTCGCTAATAGAAAGAATCATGAACTTTCTGTTGGAGTTATATCAACAACATAAATGCAAAAAAAAAAGCATTCTCCCAAACCTCAGTAATAAATCGTCAGAAGCTTGCACTACAATTAGAGCACTCGGATACCACATGCGAACACCATCCACATCAACCATCACCATCTTCGGCATATCACTCGAATCGATCTGCTCCTAGAAACATATCTTTTACAATTATGACACTATACATTCGTTTTCAGAAATTCCCCAAATTCTTCAACACATTACGTCATTGGGATCAAATATCCCACAAAGAATAAATGCCAGCAAATTTCATCCTCACCTTATCATTCGCCTCAATGTAGCCCATGTTCTCCATCAAATCGTCTCGAGTCGTTTTTTTCGGTATACGGTAATGCGAAGAACTGCAGCCACTCAGTCCAGAGTTTATCGACCGTCTCCTTCGCAATCGTGTTGTGCATATCGGCCGTATTCACTGAGCTCATATTGTTGGCAGCAGACGATGAGCACGGCAAAACAGCCGACTGGTGCGCACCGAACGGAGGCTCACAGCGAGCAGCACCTAACGACGAGACGCCTGGCTTGTTCATTTCCATCGACGGAAAACCGCCTAAAGCAGTTTATCACATATCACATAGGTAGCTTATCGCATATTCCACTATCGACACAACTCGGGCAGCCTAGCTACCTGAAGATATGGGATGTTACCATGTCCCAGGTACCTCATTCGACGTTATACATAGGAGGATTGCAGACGTCGGCAAAACGTCAGAAAAACAGAAAGCGAGAAACATAAGCAGTATGCACATGCGTCTCTGGATATGCTTTCCACGTCATTCCCATGAAAGGATGGACTTTAATGTAAAAGATCTTTGGTGGAAAAACTTTTGCAGCGAAGGATTTCAGACCTGAAATTATGCAAGGGGGGATGGAAAGATGCAACAAACCATCATTCGCGAAAGCAGGATGTGAAGCAGGCACGGGCATGGTGACAATCCGGGGTTGATCTGGAAGGAGATGTGCACGCAACGACCATGGTCCTAGAATAACCGGTTGCCGTTTGCCTCGATCCAGATGCCGTCGAGAGAGTCGAAACAACGTCGGCTGCCGTTGGATGTTCACACTTGTGCACACTGTATTCTCACCATGCACAAAAAAATTGAAACTGATCCCCGTTATATAACTGAAAAATATATAAATATGCATTTATATGAAAGCGTGAGGCTCGTAGAATTTACGGCCTTCACTACACTCAGAGAAACATTCATAGAAGTGTCAGTTCTCAAAGAGAGAAAAACTGCAAAAAGTTCCTTTGTTCTTCAAAAGTTGTGTGTAAATTGAAGTCACAAATCAGGCTCGCCTCTTCCACTCTCAAAAATCAATCAAACAAACGCATCTCTGCACCACGACGATGAATAATTATGAGGCTAACGTAAAGAAAAAAGAAAACTCTACAAACTTCAAATGCGTCAAAGTGGGTATTTTATTGAATAGAACACGGTATTTCAGCATCAAATCCGTTTCAATGTAGAATCTATAGCAACGGAAAATCGGTCACTAAAACAGAGAAAAGAAATGGAACTGAAAAAGACAACAAATGACAAGATAAGGCCATAGTGACAGTGTTGGGGGAGCGCAATAGCAAAATAAATCGCAGTATAAAGCCTTATCATTTAATAATCATAATATCAATCAACCATAAACGTCTCCAAGTCACAATCCATACATTATTACCCAGCATCGCATTGCAGTGGTTTTAAAGTCCAGAAATAACGCTATAGCATAAACCAAGTGGTTATAATATTAAAGCACTCATCCATCACCGTGAATATAACTTTGAAAAACGATCAAATATTGAAAAAATAATTGATGACATAATATTTATATACCTTGGAGAGCACTGAACACGATCTGCCGAGGGAACTTCATAAGGACGAGCGAAATACTTCCCGATACGAATATATCCGTTCTTGAGAAGATTCCTGGAAATAAAAAATTTGAATGAGAAAGGAAAAAAGAACTCATCTCACATTTGTGGACTCTTATTACCAACGTTCGATCGAATGGTCCTCCATTCTATGCACACATCAATTGAAGAACTATTAAAACAGCCAAAGGGCTGTTTCACGGTCGGTCGTCGAAGTGATCATTAAACTTACTTTAATGCTCAACCCCAATCAGAAAACTCTGCTTTAAACGAAACTTTCAAGAAAAAAGCCAACAACATTGTTTTTAGAAAACACTCCTGTGGGAAGTTTAGGGCAGATGTCAACATTTCTAACAGCAATACAACACCTTAATGACAATATCGGATTATTGACGAGGTTTTACAATGCCTAAAACATTGACATTTCTTTCAGAAAATGCTGACAGCTGATAAACATACCTGTAGATCAATGGCCACTTTACGTGCAGTCGAACGTTTTCGCCATTATCCCACTTCACCATTTTTTAAAGCACAATTATCCACATTTACTCTCTCAGTTTTCTGTCCTACTGCCTCAGGCATATTTTTCTAAACAAAGGTTTATAAATTAACACTATTATTATACACAGTGAATATTAGCCTCATTATCTACTTATCAAATGAAGAAAAAAATAACGGAAATTCAGCTAGCGATCTACATTACAACGAATGCAGTAAGAACTCAGTGCCCTACCTCTCGATAAGATTGTGAAGAGCCTTGAAGAACAGTGTCCTCGTCTCATATTGGATACCGGGTACTGACCAGTTTCCTTGACCGTCTTCACCGCCTTCAAATGCGCTTCTTACAAATAACTAAAAGACTAAAAACGAAACAACAACTCTCTGCTATACACTTAAGTTCTTTGTCGTATTAAATAGGGACAATTTAAAGAGCGAAGAGTTCAAAGAAATAAATGGCGCAGTTTTCTATCCCCAAATGTAACAAATGCTTATTGAGTGCAATTGTGGAGAAATGAATAAATTATCTCAAATGAATAGAAAACTATTCAATGAACTTGATTATTTATACTTAATCCATTTATTAGGTCATGGTCAGATTCCATGTCCCCCTCATTCCTTGCCTCAAAGACGCCATTATCAACCGCGCCCTTGGAGGCGGAAAGCGAGCTTCCTAGTTTTGTTTCAGACTCCTCTTCCACATGTGGCCATACCTTTTATTCCAAGTTGGAACAATTAAACTGAGTCATCATTTGCAACATGGTTACCAAATTTTCACTCCACGCTCCTTCCGCGTGCTTGATTTTTCGAGCACCTACCCCGTCCTTTCAAAAATGCTGTAAATACCACAAGAAAACGGCCATTAAATCAGGGAACTGCAAGCTGTGGACAAGAAAACTTACATGACAAATGGCTGGTGTACTGTGCAAGGCATTCGGGTTCTTCTTGAGAGTACCAAAACACCCACAATTCCTTGACCACGTCGATGCGGTAATCAGGCAACGGTAACGCAGTAAGTGCACTACTCGGTTGTGGTGGTTGTCTCCGCCATGCACACAGGATACCGGCTTGAAGGCATTTTGCATATGCACTCAGAACGGGATCATGCTCAAGACTGGTCCATGTTCGTTGTGATAGCGGCGTTGTTAGACACTTCCACTTCAAGCCGTTCAATTCCGTCTGCAAGTAAAATCTTGTTTATTTAGACATCAACCGTAAAATACCGGCCCAATTGCGGTTATCCAAAAAAAGGAAACAACAGATACGAAAATACTTTTAAGTCCATGGTCAAGCCAACAACAGGCTTTTAAAAAAGTCAAAATCACCCGCAAAGGTAAAGCGTTTTTTTCTAAGGCAACAAGCGAGTGGACTGGGGCCCCATATCGTCGCCTAAATAAAAGCGATGGGTCGGGAAGTAGATCATTTCTAGACCTGCTTCAACTCCAATCGAGACCACTTACCAGTGCAAAAACGTTCGTATGACAATCCTCTAAACTTCCACCGTTGGTGGTCATCTTTGAAGAGTTGGACATCCAGGCGGCACCACTCTGCGGCTGTTGATTACCGAGTTTAGCAGCAGCGAGCAGGCGTGAATGCCAACCCAACGACGCGTCCCACGCGCTTGTCGCCGTGAATGGCGTAGGACGCTGTCGCTTTCTTAATGAAGCTATCACCTCCCGCCGTCGTTAGTCGTGCGACTTCTAGAGTCGCCACCACTTCGACTGAGGCGCTCTAGGCGCAGTGATGACGAATTTGTTGAGAAGAAGGGAAGCAAGAATAAAATAACAGCAGAGAATGCCTGAAACGGCAATTGCAGATTCGAGAAATTCGGCTCGCGAAAACAGATATGACTCAACCACATAAATATGCTGCCAGAGCAAAGTAGAAAAAATCTCTTCGAAGATGGTTCGAATGGCGGTGAATTATTGCCGGTTTCAGGCGGAATCAGATGTGAGCATACTCTTATATGAAGAAGCCTTGTTCCGCCCTGCTTGAATCAGAACAACAGAAGCGGCGATGTTTGTTCTATCACAGTAGTCGATAGCCCACGTTAGATGAAGCAATATTAGGCCCTGAAATGGAATAATATTTTAGAGAAGATGAACAAACAGATGAAAACGAGCGTTCGTACGACGTTTCGACGCGAAAACATTATGAAAACGAATTCTGACGGGAAGTGTTGGAAACGAATCTGCTGTAAAGCGTACAATCTGGTTGGATGAGACGAATGTGCACCGCTTGCAATATGTAAACAACATGCAAATCTAGATCGGAGCAAATTAAATACCTCCACCCCCCTCTCCCTTACTCCTTTATCGTCATTGCCATACAGTACAACGTCGCACAACCGACCCCCCTCCCTCTCCCCCCGTTACTTCCACCTGCGCCGTGGCGACACAATAAATAAGAGAAAAGGAAGATGAAAAACAGGCACTTCAACTTATTGAGCAATTAAACAATCCTGAAGGACAAAACACATTACGCACTAGTTAGAATTAATCAAAAAAACCCTTTAGTTCTAAATATTTTAACAGGAAATGAAGATATTTCTCACAGAAGCATTTTCAGTATTTTTTACAATCTCCGCCAGCCAAAACCTCCCCTAATCTACTATAAGAAATAGTTTTGAGATGCCGATGCAATTTTACGTTTCGACATATCTGCGAACACCAGAACAACATCCTTGCCCATATATTCCTACCGATACAGTCCGGAATTCATAAACACATATGATGAACAAATAAAAAATAATAAACAGATAAATTTAAAAATCAATCAAACGAGGCAATAACTAATTAAAATATTATCCAAATATCCGTAGCAAAAATATATGACAAACGTGTTGATAGTCTGTGAGTCGACAAATTTCGTCGTTATCGATCGATAGCGATACGAGCCGTTGTTTACTCTGTTTTTGTAGAAAAAGGCAATATTTCATAGGTCAACGCACCAACTGAGTACGATTAAAATGAACTGGAAAAGATGCATTCATAATCACTCCTCTCGCTGCTCTCTCATCTCTCTTCAATACCTTAAAACCTCTCAATTAAAATATTAAACGTTATTCCATACTGCGATGAATAAATAGAAAATTTAAGAAATGCCGTTCTTTTTTCAGACACCTCCCGCCCCCCCCCCCCCCACACACACCTTCAATATAGTAGTAATGAAAGCCCTAGAAGTTATAAGCCAATGGGCAGGTGTGCACTTTTTTTCCTGCTAAACAAACATTAGATAGGTGTTTTCCAATACAATAAAATAAACTCATGAAAAAAAATTCAAAATGAATGACTACTTCAATAATAATGCAAACTTTAACAGCTCTATGTTTAAGCATTATATATTGACAACACGTCCCCTTGCAATAGCATTAATCGGTGCGCTCTCAGTGACAACTCTTTCCACAAAATTCCAGTAAATTTATTAAATACTTTAGAAGAAGTTCCAAGTTTCATGAGTATAAACAATTCAGAACGATGATCTGTTAATGAAAAACTTTTATAAGACAGAACTAAAAGCAAAAGAGGACGAATAAACAACAAATAAAACAAGAAGTGATGAAAAAAATAATATGCAAATTCCAAAAGCATAAATGTGAGATGAGAATAGTAAACAAATACTCTTGCTTCAATATTTTTCAAAAGGCCAGAAATTTTCAAAATTTGAAACGATCATATTATCAAATATACACTACGCTAAACTGGAAGATATGCAATGAAGAAGAAGCAGTCAAGCCAATGACCCCCTACAATCACTGTAACAGAAAGAAATACTCAAGTATGAGACAAGCAATTTTTTGAAAAAACAACAGAACAGCGCTTACATATATGAACAGACTCTCCAACTCATTTTTGAATCCTTGAATTCGATTACCATATTATGGCAAGAAATTAACCACCAGATAGATATAGAGAAAGTGGTTACAGTATAACCGAGTGGATGAGCAAAATAAACCATCATTGTCTAGCCTTTTATCAATCTGTTATCATTTTTCGATGAAACATACCGCTTCGAATTTAATAATACTGGAAATGAGAGTTAAAACACTCGCAAATGGCGGTGAAAATAAACGTTCGAGTAGCAGGCACACTGTGAAGTTGGTGCTCATTGGGGGGCGAAACAATGTGGAAGCGACGCCATACGAGCGAGACCAGCCGCTGTGCCTGACGCACTCTTCGAAACGACATTACGCACCGCGTATCAACAACGGTTAGCGCTTCCTACAGCTGGCTGCCACTTGCCTCTTCTAGATGTGACACTCCTGCATTCTCCACAAATAAATTCATCTCTAATTTTTACAGCAATTTATAACAACTTCAAAAAGAGCATATGAATGACAGAAATGTTGGAGAATAGCATGTTGGAGAACACGGCAGGCGGAATTTATGAAGGTTGAAGGGGAGAAGGGGATGAAAGTTGAAAGACTCCGTGCCTTCAAGTTTTGCTCGTCCATTCGATGGCAATGCAAACAAGATTTAGAACACCCAAAGGACGTTTCTTTCACCATCAGCGCTTACAAAAATATACCGAAGATATTTCAATGGAACAATAGCGCACCAATAGTGCAAAAAGAAAAAATTCAAGAAGCCTTAGGAAAAAGGATATAGAACTTTGATATGAGAACGTCGAAAGAATTCGAAGGAATCATTCTCGATTAGTGCCACAAAATGACGCCATCGCAGATGTCAAGCAAAAAGGAAGCACCTGAGGACGAAGTGAAACTTCGGAGGGCTCCGATTAAGTGCGAAGATGCAAAGCTTCAACAAGTAATATTTGAGAGAATATCCGAACACATGGAAGCACAAAAAAATTGAATAGCATGGAACTTAACGACGTTCATAAAGACACAGCGCTAGCTTGCGCTCACAAGCACGCACTCTGACAAGTGAGCAAAGACAGAGAGAGACAGAGAGAAGGAGTGAGAGAGAGAGAGAGAAAAGGAAGGAAGGAACACAACATGGGACGGCAATGCGTATGTGCCTCTGTTGCGCTACGTGACCGACTGCATCCCGGCCCCGAGGTGCACTTGTTATTGATCAACCACGCTCAATACTCTGGCGGAAACACCGCATTCAGTTACGATAACCATTCGATTTGGGTGTCAACCCGAGCTCGAACTTCGCCTCACTCACTCCCAACTTCGATCCGCAATGAATGAATCCGTAAAATCATTGTTTCATATAATTATATCAAATTCTTTTTGTGGCACTCTAACATGTAGTTTCAGCTGCATCAGAAAAACATAGATTACAGCGGTTTTACCCATAGTGAAAAAAGAGCTTGTAAGAGGCAACGGTATATCAACAGGGAAAAGCCCGAAGAGATGAATGGATGTAAGGACATTTCCGCCAAAAAAGCACGATAAATTAATCGATAAGAACAAAATCCTTCTGATGAACTATTTCTGTTTTCTCAAATTCTGTTTTATCAAGATGCCATCTATATCTCCGACATTTGCGCCTCGTGGATATTTACGAGGGGTGGATGAAAAAGAAGAAAGCGTGAAGAGGATAATAAGCCCAAAGAGAAACAATAGAACACAGCTCACATCTCTGCAACGATTGATAGCAATCACCTTGTGTCACATCACACCACTATTTCAGCGACGTCCAACAAACTAGTGAGTGAAAACTGTTATCATTTCTCCACTGATCAAATTGCAAACGCAATGAGGAAAATAGAGAAAGAGATAGAAAAATAAAGAAAAAGAATGAACAGCGTTAAAAACCGATAAAACCTACAAATCGCGGAATATTTAGAAAATAAATTTATAGCGTTCGAAATTATTTTCCAAATAAATGAATCATCAAAAATTAGCATTTCCGGAAAATGGCAACTTTCCGGATTAAAAAACCGGAACGGATTCACAAAAACAAAGGTTACCTCAATCTATCATCGTGCAACAAGCATCCGTTCTTACTATCATCAAAAAAAAAAAGAAAAAAGAAAAAAACTCTCGATAAGTGAATCAAAAATTTCATAAGACAATTGCACGTATGAAAATCTCACATCGAACATCACATTTCAAGGAAGCAGCAGCATTTATGGTGCCTTTCCTCTTTCCACTGTTTTTTGGTACCGACCCCTCCTCCCTTTTCTTGGCAGTTCCCCCCCCCCCCCCATCCTCTTACCGTCTGAATCATTTTGATAACGAAGCAGGAATTGACAACGTCTTCAACCATCTGGCTGCCATAAAGGAAAGAGAAAAATCGACGAGAAAATAATTGTTGATCACTTAGTAGCGAATCCGAGCAAACAGTCTTTCGAACGAAATTCTTCTCCCGCCCTTCCAGTGCCATTCAAAATTCTTTGTGCTCTACCGAAAGAAAACAACGACAAGCATTTTGCAATGGTATTATGAATCAATACAAAACAAATGGTTTTCACTCCTCTACGGTACTTCACCTTTCCATAATTTGAAATGTCTTTTGGTTACGATCAACTAACATAAGAAAAGACGGAATTTAGGCAATGCGTACATGGTTCAGATCGAATTTCAATCGATAACTGTATACGTATCGATCATTTCTGCACAGGTAGAAGGTGAAAAAAAATGGCTCAGCTATTTCTTTGGCAAAAAGTTTCAATTAAATTAGACTTTGCTTAGAAAATTCAAGAAAAACTTCATGCAGTAGAAAAATCAAAAATTACCAAAAAAAATGTTTTGGACAAGAGAAAGACACTACAGGCAAGGTTTCCAAATGTATCCTTCCGATATAAAGGGAACGGACGATACGAGCGATTCATCCGCAGCATGCACCACAATCTTTACCTTCTCTTCATTTCGTCGGTGATATTCATTTCTATGATTCACAATAACTTTCGCAACTAGATAGTTTTGAACTAATATGCTAAACTCAACGAAGACTCAGGTCCGGTAATCACAATCAAACATAGAAATTAGAGGTACGAGGCAGGAGGTTAGGGGGTGGGGGAGGAGGGAGTGAGGCAAGGAAAGGACAGAAGGCGGTCCATTCCTCTGTGATCAGAAAGTTGGATTTGAAACATATCGCGTCAATATGTAACTTTTAGTTTGCAAGTCGGGAACGATGACTGATGGCAAGAGTGTGAACAAAAACGAAACAAGAGATACTGCGTCAATATGAAAGACCATCACTTCAATTCTTTATAATTAGCAAGTGGACATTAGCATGTAAGCCGACCGGTCAACACCAATTAACGATCAATAAAGACAGTGCTAACACTAATGAAATGTTGGACACTTTGGCCCCGTTCCTTAGTCAGTTCACAAGCAGAGAATGAGAGAGTATCGAGAAGGAAAAGAAAGAGATAAAGAAAGCAAATGGAAAATGTAGGAGACAGTAAGAACTCATTTCATAAAAGACAATGGCTCAATAGGTAAGGCATCAGTACAGTAATGCAAACATCGTTATTTCAATTCCTGTAACAAATATATTCACCAACTTAAATCCTCCTGCTAATACTATAAAACGCAATAGGAGCAGCACTATGCTATGCTCATAAGTTACGCCTAGCAATCATATGATTAAACTTTCCCACGAATGGGCAATTCGCCAACAACGAAACGCAGTAAGTAAAGGAAGGGAAGATGTGGGGAGGAGAGTGGGGGGAAGGGGGGAGGTGAGGGAGTTGGGGGGGGGGGGCACATGCAGAAAGAGGCTGGAGGGAGACCGAACAAAAGAAACTCAGTTGAAGGTCGGGAGAGGGATCCAAGGCAACTGTGCACTCTAGACGATGACATATTTGAAGCCAACAATGTGTTCGATCGCCTAAATACGTACAGGTGTGAAATCCGTCCATCGCAGCATGTTCCAGTTTATCGGCGGTATGCACTTTGTGCTTTCAAGCTTTAAATCTCAGATAAACAAGTGTCCATAATGCATTTCCATTCAGTGATATAAAGAAGGACAATAATTATTAAAGATGACGACGAAAATTTTAATGAAAACCTTTGAAAATCGTGAAGAGATCAACAAATACTAATAAGAAATGAATTGGCAAACGTCAGTAGTGAGTAATTTCATCAATGAGTAATGCGTAATTTTAGCAATAATTGCACAAGTGTTGCACAACCATTATGGATTTATACTCATGTTTAACCAAAGATCAGCAATCAGCAAAGGCAAACGATACGAATCATTGCATTCCGAAACGAAAATTTATTTCATTAGTGAAACTAATTGCACTGAAATCTTTTCAGTTTGCTCGTGTTAACGTTGAATGGAACCTATTTATTCACTCCGTATGACTAAACAACGACCATTCGATTGTCTGTAGGAGATGATGATTCAAAGACATAAAAATGTCGCTTTATTTTCATAAGCGTCTCAACTCTCTTCCGCTATGTTTATCCTCGACAGGTATAGACACAACCTGCGATGCAAGCTTTCCTAACCGTAGCATTAGCACTAAACTATATGGCTGGTATCATCAGGTCGAAATGTTTCGATACTCATACCATTATGCAATAAACCAACCGACTACATCAATACTGTGCACCAATAATGGCGAATGACCGACCATCTGCAAAAACACTCAAATAAAAATTAGTTTTTCACCTCACTTAGCAGCTTTTCACTGGCAGAAAAAAATTCATTCGCATGTTTTACGATACCCTTAATGTCAGTAACTCATCGAACAGATTGCTAATCTGGGGAAGAATCGCGCGTCCTCTCTTTTTTGCTTCCAAAACGAAAAAAAATGCAGTAAACTGAGGCAGACAGACAGACATGTGCATACAGACAGACATACACATGCAAAGATAATATAACTACGATGCAACCGCTGCATATACAAATCGCATCATCATCTAAATGAACATCGGAGAGCAATGCAACGTTCGTTGGTCACACTCATACTAAAGTGAGCAATCAGTGAATCCATCAAAACGCTTGCGTTCACCTGCTGATCTATATATTGCCGACTGATCCGATCACTCGAATGCGACAAATCCACTCAAACTTGCACGTTCGACAGAATGGTCGTGCAGGATCTATCCCATTCCCCCTGTTGAACTTTGTTGCCTGAGGCCAATGTTTATCACTCAACAGAAGAGCTTTAATGAAGCTTCTTTAAATAATAAAATTGGTACCTTTTCACATAACAGTTCATTTACGAGTATGAAGCATTCATTTGCTTTATGCATTCGTAAAAACAGTAACTGAGTGACAACAACTTTAACGCATTATAGTTTTTAAGAAACCACCGCTCACAGCGACACCAAAACGCAAAAACATAATCCATCACTGCCATATATATATATATATATATATATATATATATATATATATATATATATATATATATATATATATATATATATATATATATATATATATATATATATATATATATATATGAGAGAGAGAAAGCAGAAAGCTACTGATCCTGAAACACCAAACTGGAAAAAATTCTATGAGAAGAAACCGGAAATCCAAAGAACTTTTATGGAGAACTTGTTGGAAAGTCAGACTGCTTGAACATTCATCAAAATCTGAAAGTATTTCTTCTTATCAAGACCGATGAGACCCGTCGTTGGCTCACTCACCACCGTTTCGGCATCTATCAACGAGCCACGACGGATCTGCAACTATGGAAATGAAGCGAATGAGTGAACGGGTGTGACAAACGAACCGTTTAGCAAAGCACCCGAAGCGTCAAACTAAAGAGTGCTATCGACGCGCCAGCATCACATCGATCAACACTTTTCACATCACGTCTACTTTCATCAGCGTTACTAATACTACAGTTAATTTAGTACAAAAATTACAAAAAGTAGTGCATAGAGTCCGATTAAATCCCATCCCCCTACCCCTCCACTTGGCTATAACTTCACTTCACTAATACTACAAATGAAAATCGACAGCATCGAAAGAAAGTCACAATAATCGCAACAGAGAAAGAAAGAAATAACGGAGTGGGAAAAGATAGAAGAATGGTTGAAACAAAAGAACTAAAGTTATGAGTAGCAATATGAGAGAGCGGAAAGATGGAGAAGCGAGACAAAGGCGAGAGAGAGAAAAAAAGCTAGAATGGAACTTCTTCATATAATGAGCGTACATAAGTGAAGTGCAAAGTGCTGTCATACGAAGCATTTAAAGAGGAAAGGAAGTCGAGTGGATAAAAGCGGTGCGCAGCATAGCAACATGTCGACGATCGTATCCCCCATCGCGCCCATCAAATACAACAATCGCTTTATTCCTTTCGAATTTACCCCAATTGAAATCAAACGTTTCTTCACAAATGACGATTCATTCTTCACATATAAGCAATTAAAGAAAATCATTAAAAATAGAAACGCGCCTGCAAATGAAAGCATATCTTTATATCCTAGTAACTATATGGCGCATGCATTGACATTTCAAGGCCTTTAAATGATGTTTTTCTTAACCTGTGGAGTAGGGACGAACCTATGGTTTCGGAACAGAGAACGGTAGAAGAGAGGGGAAGAGTGGAAGGAAGGAGGGTATGGAGGAAAAAGGGCGGGTTAACTTACACAAATATAGGAAATCTGGAGGCAAAACATTAAAGAACTACTGAAGTCTGAAAAAAATCACTTCAAATCACACACAGATGAACGCAAGGAGCAGGAGTCTGAGCTCTCGACCTCTGCTTCATCTTGATACATCAATAATGCAAGAAATGCCTTGACAGATATACTCCTAAGAGAGGATGTGATCAGCAAACGGCGTCTGCAAATTCAGCAACCATTCAAGTTCGACGATTACGCAGCGATGCGATAGGCGCACCCTTCTTAATGAAATTGACGTTATAGAAACTACTGCTACATATGCCTATAAATAACAAGTCGAAAATCAGATTCTAGTTGATTTTCGAGAAATTTTGGAGGCATTTCCGGGACCATAAAGCTTCCCGAATCCAAACAACGAAGTTCCTGACTTGAATTCACAAAAAACTACTCGTCGCATCGTATTGTAAAGTCACGAAGCGAACGCTCGAAGTGCTATAATGAGAGAGTGTACGGCCAATAGACTATGATGGTGGGGTCAAGTGGATGAGCGGTACGTTCGTCACAAGAAACGAGACAGCAGACACAGTCAACAAAAGCAGCGTTCTACGAACAGCAAAACACATCGTCGAACGACCGAATCCGATCGCAACACAACATAACACAACGAGCATACTTTGTGTTATCAACACTTTACCATTCAACCTCTCATTCTCTCTTCTAATAAATAAACGTAAAAGTGCTGAAATTTGGGAAATAAGGGTGCGGTGGGGGATACGGAGGATATAATCTCAACATTAATAGAGGACAAGGCGGATAAGACCTCAACAATCTCGTTGCATATACCGATATTTTCCCAAATAAAACACATCAATAAATAAACCCTGACTAAAAGTACAAATTAACAGACAATCAAAGTGTTACG
Source organism: Ascaris suum (assembly GCA_013433145.1). Classification (NCBI taxonomy): domain Eukaryota; kingdom Metazoa; phylum Nematoda; class Chromadorea; order Rhabditida; family Ascarididae; genus Ascaris; species Ascaris suum. The sequence continues at coordinate 2,761,653 of CM024183.1, read as the reverse complement.
AGCGATTCCTCTTTTAATGAAATCGCTCGCACAAACTTGCTTTTCTAATCCCTCTCTTCAACACCTCATAAATGCCATAAAACCTGATCGAGGTCGCCTTATCTGTACTAAAATGTTGTAACTCAGTTACATTCAACGCTTCTCAAGTTGTACAATACTTCCTTATATTCGTTAGTATTAAATATCAGAGGTGAAACTTTATGCAAACATTCATACAAAGATCAATAAATCCGGCAGTGTCTTTCCAAAAAGAATAATACGTAGTAAATAATACTACAATCCCTTCATGAGCCATCAATCGTCACCTAACTGTCACTCACAAACCACCGACGATCGACAACTTCGTGCATTTTGACTGAAATAAAAACAAATGCCCTACGCTCCTCTTCACATCATGCAATATGAAAATCATAAAGGATAACCGCCATACTTTAACGACCACTTACCTTTCCATACATATATATCTTCGAGACAATAGTCGGTGTATGCGATGACAGATTGAAATTGAGAAAAAGAAACGAAGAAAACCGATGAAAAAAACTTCAAAAAAAAGAAAGAAATGCAAAGGGAAAGAGAGGATGCCGCAAACAAAATACACATTTCAACACCAATAGCGCGTATAATGTGCTGCTTGCCAGAAGTCTACCGATTGATTTTTCCGCCAAGAAAAAAAAATGCTTCAATCCAATGCTGTCTATTTTACTGCCGTCGATTTTCAATTTAGTCGTTAACTGGAGTTATGTGAAACGTTGGTTCTATGAGAAAAAAATCCATGGAAATTAAAATCAACAGGTAAGTGGGAAAGCGCATTATGAAAGTTGCAAAGAGAAATGCTTCTTTTGTAAATTCATCAATCACATGAAATCAGAAATTTATTCATCAGCGAGCAACTTTTTGAGTAGCGATATCAATACTCTTAGAGAATATAATTGATTTTGTAGATTTTAACGGTAAATTCACCTATTAATAATTCAACCGCAAGACCTATTAACCTAACCATAATTTAACCGCTACAATCACCGCAACATTATTATCGTCGGTATTTAAAAATGAGCACAAGTATAACGCTGCAATAATGCACATCTCAAACACAAAAAAAAAAACTCATGCAATCTATTGCAGTGTAATGTGAATGGAAATTTGCTTCTATGTAGCACTGAACAATCAGATTCTTTTTTTGGAATCATCAAAAACAGCCACAAAATTAAACGTTTTCATAATTGGCCTCAATTTCACCGAAAACTTTCCTCATCAAACCTTACTTCAATCCCAACTTTTTTGTACTTTCCTCTACTTCCTTTCCATAGCGGTTTTACCGTAAAATTTTGTGCTCTCCACCAAGATGTATATTAAAATATTCGCAAGCAAGAAAAAAATCATTAATATCAACGATCAGTCATGCTCTCTGAATTGAAGCAAAAAGTAGAGTGACAGATATTGAATAGGATATACATGTTTCCTTTGTGGAAAACAAAGAAGAAAAACAATAAACAAAACAAACTATCAACGAGAAGAGAAAACAATTGAAAAGATTTCAAAGATTTGGCAATTTCTTTTTTTGCCTACTCTTTCATCGTTTAGCCTTCTTTGTTAATATTTGCTATTTAACTACAACACTTCCGATTGCAATAGATTGATTTTATATTCCACAACGTGTATCTTTCTCAATACTCTCAGTCATGATCTGCCCTATTTCGTAAATTCAGCCGATTTGCGCCTCTGCGATACAAAACAATCTTTGTATTTGAAATTTCCCGCTAAAAAAATGCTCGAATTTTTTAAAACCTACCAGCATATGACCTTATCGCACAAAAAAAGGAGAGAGAAGAAAACGATGAAAAGGGCGAAAAAGAGAGAGAAAGAAAGGCGATATCACGAGGACAGACTTAACTTTTCGAAGGCAAAGATAAAAAACGCAACCCGTACTCATATTAACAGCCAAAATTTCAATCATAAAAAAGAAAAACCCATTGTAATTGCATTAAAGGTGTGTTGAATCGAAGTAGCGATGTGTTGAATATCTCTTTGCCTTTGCAACAGACAACAACATAAATGTTATCGAATGAAATAATCGTTTAATTGTAGATTACACGAGTGTTCCCCGTATGAAAAATTATTGTATACGAGTGATGTCGTTCACTCTCATTTTTTTTTTATCGGCGATATTTGCATGTATATTTATATATCGCTGAAATCTCCAACTATGCCAATACCATGTTTTCGCCAACACCTCTGTGGCCTATATCTAAGCCAAAATAACAATAAACGAAATTAATTCTCAAAAACATGTACTAATTAAAAACGTTATGCAAAGAAACCACTGAAGGCGGTGTAAAGATTTTTGCCAGGTGTTACTTAATAGTAACAGTCGAGATTCAGGTAGATCTTTTTCATAATGAACAAAAAAAGATTATCGCCGTGCATATTTTGAAGGTGCAGATTATGCTGAAGAACTGGACGACAACGAAAACCGACTGATGAACAGAGCGAGTGCGAATGTCCTCGGCACTACTTGAATGGTGGCAAAACATTGAAAGCAATCAGTCAACAAGTGACGTGCTTCTGGATAATAGTTGCGCTATAAAAAGTCTCGAAAGCATTGTAAACAATTGATGAAGCCTAGTAGGTCATGAAGTAAAAAAAAAATGTTATGAAAGTGTATTATTTCATCCCATCTAAGCCAATAGCCCCTTTTAGGTGTCGTAATCAGTAATTATTTCATCCTAAAATCCCTCTCTTCTATAGTGCCAGTGGCTTCGTTCTCCTCTTTTTTCTATACCCCAACCCTTCCCCCACTATACTGTGGACGATCCTCTCCCTCTTTTCCTAATGTCATGTCCACGGTCCCTCTCCCCCACCCTCCGCTCTAAAGGTTTCAATTCCCTTCTCAATGTTAGTGATAAAGAGTCCTTCCCCCACCCTTCCCTAATAAGGATCGCTGTAGTGAGAATGACTTTCCTCCTACTCTTCACTCCGTCTGTCCCTTATCTTTAACGGATCGATTCACTTTGCCTACATTCTCACGCCAAGGTGTCTAGAGTGCATCACAAAAAGGATGGATGGGACCGCTATGGAATGGAGGGGCGAAGCTGTGGATTGCGGGCAATAAGAAACAGAAGGCGCAATTGCTTTGCAACGCGAATGCAATCAACACTGTAAAAAACAATTAGCACCGAAATCGTTATACAATGAAGAAATAATTCATTGAAAACTAATACCGTTTAAATTTTAGTGAAAGTAATTTTCGAACTTCTTAGAAAGTAAAATTAAATAAAAAATATCTCAGAGAAATTGGAATTTCCACAAAATGTTCCCAAATTGATGCTGAAATTTTCAACGCACTGATTTTTATTTTTTTGAGAACAACCACTAACATCCACTACGTTCAATAAAAGAGCAATATTTCCACAGACAATATGATTTCAATAACAGTCCGTATATCATATACGTACATATATATATATATATATATATATATATATATATATATATATATATATATATATATATATATAATGTATAATTTGCATATGTAGTACACATTTAAGTAGACATGCACATACATATGTTTTCTCTACGCAGTGCAACATAAACGAAGCAAACGCTAGAAACAAGGCCAACAAATGTTTACTGACAGCGAAATTCCAGAGGAGTTTGCAAGAAAAAAAAAAGAAAAAATTAAACGAGAAAAAGTCGACTGAAGTGCGAAATGTTTGACCCGTGTGCTCTCTCTTCTCATCCGTTATTATTCACTTCAGCGTAGACTAGTCCACCCGGAACAATCGTCATTCCCGCTTCGGTTACAAATATTTCAAGATTTCAGCATAAGCGGCATTGTTTTTTCAACGAAATTCTGATAGTTCGCAATGAGAGCACATTAAAGAAAGCGCGTGAAAACGGGTAATTTTTTTCAACCTCATTGTGACGAAAGATCGAGTATTTCCCTCAAAACCTTAGTGCTAAAGAAACGGCACCATGGAGCATCCGTTCCGTTAGTAGCAGCCAATCCCTATAGAACAAGATCACCAAGAAACTTGCGCTGTGCGTCTCGTTCTTAGAGCAATGCAAAACGATACACTGCCATATGCAAGTGAAATGTCACTATGCATCATTATTGGCGTCGCTGAAATGGTGCAAACGAGGCACACATCAGCAAGAAAAAACGAACATGATCGTGAAACGAGAACACATCTCTTAGCCCGAATTTTCTCACCATCTCCTCTATGATACCATTTAATTTCTAAGACAACCCCCACCCCCCTCCCCACCTCTCTAATTCACTCTCTGTAAATTCATATAGCACATGTACTATTTATGTAATTCGAAATTAATAGTACGAATGAAGATTTTCGACTCTCCTAAAAGATTGCGACGATTAAGGCATATTTACGCGTCGAAGGGTTAACAATGGAAAAATCAACACCGCAACCACATTGATGTAACATCCATTGGCACAGAATCACAAACGCCATCAACGCCGATATGTGCTTCTCTTATATTAGCCTTCTTCCCGCTTCCCACCTATCCCTCCCTCCCCCCCCCCCCCCTATTCAACCAATCAACCATATGAAAGAGCTAAGATATCACGATCGTATCAACTCTCCGAGACAATTTTTCCAAGAAATCAACAATGAGGGTATCCACAGCGGCAGAAGTCAGCAACCTTGATCAATACCGCATAACAAAAAGAAAAAGAAAAAAACGCACAATAAAACGCACTTAATCAAAAGAAAAAATATAACAAAGAAGATAGAAATCATCACAGAAAGAAGAAGAAAAAGAGGGAGGGAGAGAGGAAGAGAAGAAAAAACGCAGAACACGATGGATAATAAACACGATAAGGAAGGCAGTAAATGATTATAAAGGAATAGCAACCCGCATATGTTGCAAATACAGTCGATCAGCACGATACGAGAAAAAAAAAAGACGTGTGCAGACACACTTCAGAAAAAGAAACATGCACGTATGCAAAGGCACATGCACATAATAAATTGAAGTGATAAACGCGAATGATATAGGTGATATCCAAAACGAGTTAAATAATAAAATAGCTGGTGGAACAATTATGCCAGGAAAGTGAATCCTCCACACTAAAACAGTCGATCGGTACGGTGCAGATCTCTATGCTTGCAGAGCTAGCCAAGTTGGCAAAGGTTTGCGACGTTTTGCTATCGCACTCAACATTTGAGCCAGACTCACTACTAGCACAGCGAGATGCGTTGAACGCATCGACGAGGTGCTCTACGATGAAATGAGGTGTTTAACGCGCCGAACGTATTTGCCGCCTAAGCAGCCAGCCGGTGGCCACATGCCAATATTTCACCCTTGATGCCACTCAACAGACGTGATGTGGTGGATGCTCACGTGTGCTCCAACCTTTTCGATGGCTCACATTATTGAAGCGATTTTCGCTATTATCACTACCTTCAAACGTAGTAAACCGGAAATGCAAATCACTGATCCTTAGAACGTGATGCATATACATCCAAGTGAAACTTTCTAAAAAAAATTCAACGAAGCATTATGCGAAAATAGCGAACCCACAAATGGACAACCGAAAATAGCGAACCCACAAATGGACAACCGAAAATAGCGAACCCATAGAACGGACAACCACAGTTTAATTTTTTAGTAAGGCGCCAATATAATTCAACTGTTATTTCTTTCACAACCTAGAGAGAATACTGTATGTGCCAAAATTAAGAACAAAAGATTCCTTTTCAAAAACAAAGATAATGATTAGCATAAAAATGAAAAATATATGTCCAGTAAATTTCCATTAGAGATCACTAGAATTTCGCCGACCCTTCTATCAGCTGATTAAGTGGACACACCCGGATACCCTAAAATACGCCAATGAAATATATTCGACTCGAGTGGACGCTTAGGCCAACGATAGGGATTTTTTGAAGATTTGGCTGAATGAATATATGGTTTATAAGCGATAAGCGAAAAAGATTACAGCAATGAGTTCAATCAACTCTAGCCCGATGAAAAAATTTATCCAGGATACCCGTTATAGGTGGACTGTTGAGGGGAGAGGATCAAAAGTAAACATATAATGGATATAGAACAAAACTGTAAAACAAAGACACAGATGCAAAAATAAAAAAATATACGGAAGCCGCATCGAATGAGCTATAGACGTTATTTGCTCGATATTACCACCAAAAAAAACCATGAAAATGATTTCCCCAATTTCATTTAGAAGAAGAAATTCCCCTTCCCATTTTCTTTTATCTCGAAGAATGGGGAAGGGGGGATCTAGAGATTCGAATTTTGAACCACATCAAAAAAAACTGCTAGCAACTGGTTCTGTCTAAGAAACACAACTCTCATCGATTAGTCTGCTATCTACGTTGAACGCAGTGTTGCGGCCCATTTACACAGATAAAGGCGACCGACGAATGGACAGAAATTCTTCAACAACATTCAGCTAAAGCCATTAAGCATCACTATCATGCCATCAAGGTAAAACCCATTTCTACGATTTTCGACAGCGAATTCTTCAGCAAAACCTGAGGCGACTCTACCCGCCTCATCTGTCCCCTCTTACCTACTCCAAGTTTGGATCGCTGACTGTCCTCAGACGGCCTATCAGGCATGAGTTCGATTCCAAATATCTGATAAGCGAAACCAAAAATAAGTCATGCGCGCAAATAGAGCAATCGCCTCTTTGATTTGTAATATACTTGGATTTTGATAATCGATGAAAGAAGATGAAAACGGAAGGCAACGATAACTACACAACAATGTGGCATACGCTCAGGTCACGATCGGTGAATAGGCAACGTGCCCAATTCAGCAATATACCACTGACGCTGAATCCAGTTTTTGAGTGAGGTCATCGACACTCATCAACAAAACACTGCATAAAAAGTGCCGTTTAGGCTATCCTCGTCGATGCATTTGCGTATAGCAAATACGACACTCAATGCACACTAAATTAAATCTTCAGGCGCTCTTTTATACTAGTAAGCAAGTCTCAAAACTTCGATCTGTTGCAAAATTAAACTCAGAGCACCTTTTTCTCTTTCAATTTTATAAAATACAATTGAGCACTCTTTTACGGCCGATATTCTTACCGAAAAGTTCAAATAGATAGGACTTAAAAAAATAAACATGAAATCCTGACTACAATCCCATTCTCATAATGCGTATATATCTCCGAAATGTTTGCAGACTTGTTAAGAATTGGAACAGCTAAGAGTTCAAATCTTATAAATGGAGTTCAATAATATACAAGTAAGACACACGTCAACGAGTTACTGAGGTATATTGTATCTGTTAGAGAATTTAAACCGCTTCTAAATAAGTTTTACAGAAAGAAGCTTTCTCGAACACTCGTCTTTTGTTCAAAACAAATCTCTCCCCTCCCCCCCCCCCCCCCCTCCTAAAGATTTGTACAGTCAAGATGCTTTTCAGGCATTCACCTAAAAACATCATAGCCTCATAAATCAATGTGCATCTTCAACTCCATTCATATTTGTTTCAAACTCAATTCCATACAGACCTATTGTCTATGTACTCAGATACACGATTAAATCAAAAATAAGATATGAGAATACCGTCACCTTCCTCTTCTATTCCCAAAGTGGGTGAGAACCCTCACAAGGATTCAACGATCCATCAATCATCTTTAGCGGCTATACAATCATTACATGCCGCTAACCTTTCTCCACGATTTCTAAATGGTTTTTTGGAGTGTTTGAAAAAATCTATTGAGCGATAAAATGACTGCTTCACGATTTTTTATCATATGCAAATGGCTCACCGAATGTGTATAACTGGCAAATAGAACAACCCTCTGATACTGTACAATCGAAGATGGGACAGCGATTTCCACGTTAATTTTGCTGAGGATGGTGCATCATTAGTGAACAATGGACCGGACGAGTGACTCTTAGCAACATTTCAGAAAAGACGCTCTACGAGACGATAATCGCATAGGCTCCTGACAGTGCAAACGGTACAGTGTTCTGAAGATAGGATCTAGGCGGTCCTTACAATGTCGTTCTGTTACCGCAATCATGGGCAACTCGGATCTCCATTCAGAAGGTTTCCCAATCAATCATAACCATCAAAGCCAACAAAACGAAGGCTTTAAATTTGCATGTGCAAATGGAAGCCCCAATTTAATACTAGCGAGGTGAAACGGAGGGGGGGGGGGGGGAGGGGGAGGGAAGTGGGACATACGATAATTCAAAAAGATGTGAATATTACGTTAAGAACGAATACACCACGTTAGGAGTAATCTTTTTATTTCATAAACTGCCATCATCAGCAACAATATGCAACACGAATCCCGTCAGATGTTACTCTTAATGAAAGCCCTCTGTCGAAATGTCGAATAAAACACCTAATTATTATCTCACACATTTTCCCCTTAAATCGTCCGTTTTCTCATTAGGTGAAAGCCCTATTGCGCTCTCCAGATAGAGCAATTCCTCTAATCGACTCAATAAAAGACATGAAAGAAACAGTGTTACTTAAAATGAAATTGAAAATCTCTCAATAAATACCGAAAATTTTCGCATAAATTCAATAAATAAGACGGTCAAAATCATCTGAAAATATTTTTTTCAAAGCTTTTGCACCGAAAAAGAAAAATTTAGACTTAAATATCGAATGTCATTACTTGCACTGAGAATAATTTTTAAAAGAAGACTTTCCCCGCGTAAATTCATTTTGAAGCCTCGTTTCATACTCAAAATAACGCCTTATGATATATACTGCTTAATGCTCGGATAAGCTATCATCTCGCATCAAATCGCTCTCCTCTCCCGTCGCCAAGACGATTCGCTTCCTTATCACCCTCTTATCATCCACCTTCACCTTTATCACTTCAAAGCACAACAGATGTTAATAACACAAGCTTAAAACACATCCTGCACAATTTTAACTTGTTCTTTGCGCACAGGGACGAGGAGGCCTAACGTTCCTTGCCATTCAATATTAGTTGGGGGGAGGGATTCCTCTCCCTTTTTCATCATCACCTACCATCTCATCGCTTCGTTGCTTTATTACAGTTACAAGTGAAAATTGTAGTCAAAGAACGTCAAGCGATAAATTTAAAATTCGATGAAGTGAGCGGAGCATTGCGGGATGTCAGTGATGAGAGCTCGTTGTAGCTTTTCATACTGAAGCTCAAACAGGTATGGAAACGACTGAACACACTGGATGACCAACTCATCGTGCACAACAAATAGGGAATCAATTCTGCACGTTTTCAACTCAAACAATGACAACAGCCCAACCAACTTTACTTACCCAAATGTCGGTCGCAAATACCCATGGGAATATCCGATGAAGACAAATAGCTCGTAAAATCTCAAACAATCTTTTTCTTTCCCAAAGAAACACATCAAGCTTCTTGGCACTGGAATAGAGAGTGTGGTTGGGGAGTTAGGATTTCGAATGCTTTGTAACTTTTCATCAACTTCTCTCTACTTGGTCTGACTCTGAGAATGTGTAAAGGTTTTCCCAATGTAATCATGGGGTTGACCTGATTTGTCGGGATGAATGAAAGTGGGTAGTGGTGGTGGGTGGATGAAGGTTGAGGGAGAGGGAGCAATGGGAAAGTTAGAGAGGTTAGAGCGATAGGTGATGCGACTTTGTAAATAAAAACATCGAACAAGAACGGCGATAGCGATTCGAAAGCCTTTCGATTTCAGTGCATAAGTCCTCACCACAAAAAAATGCTCAGCGAGGCGATTGATGAAAACAAAAGTCGCAATAAACGGACGTATATAGAAGTCTGCTGTGATGAATAAACTAGTTGTTCGTCATTTAAGAACAACTGAGCAGAATAATATAGGAATATAATTAATCAATAGTACTGTTATTCAGTACAATAATATTAAATTATAGTAAAAACAAACGATATATTTCCATCTCTTATGGTTGCGAAATACGATTCAATTGATCGTCTTGAAGACGCTCATACGTTAGAGCACAAATACAACCAACTCCGGGTTGTTTTTCCTCTTCTAAAATTCATAAAAAATGGAAGAAAAAAACCAAAGAATTGCCAAAAGCTAAATTCTTAGATATTATTAGGTTCACTTTATGAACTGATCAATTCGATAATCGTCCAGACAAACCAATAAAATTCACTGCAAACAATTGCAATCAATTTTAGCAGTAATTGCTTTCATAAACGTCTAACAGCTTTCCGAAACAAAATCTCTGCTAATCGATGAAAAAAGTGAACATGAGTGCAATTCAGCGAAATCAGATGCGATAAATTGAAAAAGTAATGAGATGGAATGAACGTATTGTCGAACAAGCAATTCAACATGATGAAATCCAAAACTGCCCCATGGGCTATAAATTTGAAACAGCTAGATATAGTAAGCAATATATAAGCAATCCTTAGGCGTGGCATATTGGTACGAAAAAATCCAAAAGTCCAAGATCGGGGTATATTGAGTAAGTGCAAAAAAATGTCGTTGTATAATAAAAATCTAGAGCATCGAACGTGAATGCGACTAGTAAAACACTATAATTATTATATTTGGTAGGCAATGAAGGGCGGAAACAATTCAATTATATAAGTACTCATAGGTTGTTAAACAATACTTTAAAATTTGATGGTTTCCCCTCAAAATTCAAAAATCAACAGCAGAACGCAGCACTCGCAGATCGTCCTGAATAAGCAGAAGGGGGCAAAATAGGATGCGAGGCAGTAGGGGGATATAAGGAAGCATCCTAAAGGCATAAACGTGGCAGAAAGCGAATCAGTGAGAGCCACAACTCATGTCCCACACAACGGCAGTCTGGTGGATCGAAAAAAACATTCGACGTCGATGCGTGAGGCAACGGTGAAACACCACTGTGAAAGCGACCGCGACGCGCAAACCACTAGACGAGAATGCTGCTGCACAGCGTCGCCGCCGAACCCTATCGACGGTCACTGCACCGCCTATGCCCTCGACTGCCAACAACACAATTCGTGCTCGACATTGCCACCTGCGTGGAAAACATCCAATAAATGCTACAACAAACATTTCTTCACTGAGAAGCCACTCAACTGGATCTTCTCCTCACCTCACTTCATCATCGAGCACTTGAACTACATCATTTTATAATTTTTGAAATTAAAATATGTAAATTAAAGGACATTCCACTTGCTAATAAGCTGCAAGCAGCACAACGTTAATAAATTGCACCAACACTGCTTATCCAATGTTTTTATGTCCCCACAATTTCCTGCAATTCTAATCAAAGTTGTTGCGATCGCATAAAAGTTAAACCTTTAGTACGAAAATAAATTCCAATTCAATCCTGTTTTATTGATTAACAACATATTTTTATTATCCTCTTTTAATCTCCAAACAACTTTCAAATGGTAATCAACTTCGAGGTTTTTCCGGCTTTATTACAGATATACGCTACACCAATACAACTGAAACGACAGCGTTACTGCAGCAAATTAGTGATCAACACTCATGAAGAAAGTATTTCGGTCAATGAAATAACGTGTTTTTGAGCGATCGCTGCAAAACTTTTGGTCAGCGGTCCTAATGGACATACTGGAACATCGAGGTGAGGGGAAGCCGCATTTTGGAACACTTCCTGTCCAAAGATTAGGCTTCTGAACTAACGCATAAACTTGAAACTTCGTAATAAAATTCAATATTTTCCACCTGCTTAAGTCGTCTCCCACCTTCAATAAACAAAGGAGTGCAACTACCTTCTCTCGCTTTGTTCTGAAATGCTCGATAGGCCAATAAGTAAGTTCCCTTCACCAACTCTAAGTGAACCCCACCTTCGGCAATATTCCCTGCTCATATGCCCGCACATTAAACGAGGGAGCTCACCTATTTGCATGCGTCTCCGCAGCGGCAACACCTACGAATTTAAGCTCATCATCAATTAACTGATCAAAGCATCATCCGACAAATCATCCAATCAGAGCTAAAAAAAATGCTAGGTAGCTGTGTCAAGAAGAAAAACCCACACCTTTTCATTCACTGCGACTCTCATAAAAGATATACGCGTATGTCCTGATATTTTCTTGTTTGATGCAATAGAAAATCTGCCTAGCCTTCAAGCTCATGCAAATTTTGTCTGGCATTCATCGCATCACTGAAAAGCCAACGAATAACTTCATCAAATCCTAATTATAAAATTTCATGAATAAGGAAATGTTCGATTGATTCCATCACTACGATCAGGGCGTCTTTAAGAGATATGACGATAGCTGAATTTGCAAAAAGCACAAAATGAGAGCATTAGTGATGGCCGTCTCTCCACACTGTGAGCATTAAATCAGAAGTAAACAATCCCGCAGTGCGCAATGCCCTTATCTCTATCTACCTATCTATTACTCATAAAGCAACGATAAATAAGACTCCAGTCAACAAGCACGCTCGATGTGAATGACTATTGCGCCACAACGACACATTAAAACATAAATATTACTGAAAAACATAAAAGACATTTCTTTTTATAAGAGAGGAACTAAACACATGAAGAGACGAAGCTAGATCTGGAAAATAATATGTGCTAGAGGAAGAAACTTTTTGGAACGAATGCAGATTAGGGAATAAAACCGTTGCATATAAAAATTCATTACTGCAATATATTAAAATACAGCATTAAATTAGCTCCTCAAGAATGACATCACCTTAAAGCACACTGAAGAGGAAACAAGCATAGAGTCTTATAATCTAATCACAGCATTAACCCCTTATTATAGAGGCCTCACTTGCATTTTAAAACACTTTATGTGCAGCAACGGTGTCATTTATGCTCTTTCTTGAGAGAGCCCTCTGGAGTGCGATCGATGTGCAAAATGTGATCAATGTGCATTCGCCCGCAACCGGAAACCTACAACCACAACCAAGTTGGTTTAACACCGAATAGCAATTAGCATCTCTCCATTGCTTAAATTCTAAAACCCCCACCCCTCCCCTCCCCCTTCCGACAATAAATAAAGTGGAAACCACTATATGAAACACGATCGTATAGTAGAAATTGAGAGAGGCGGGGAGATGATGGAGGAGGAGGGAGGGAGAGAAGAGATATATTTTATAGGCAAGCGTTTGAAAAGCTTGTTCCAAAGCTTATAACTTGTCTCAAAGCTAGAAAATTCCCAACTTCTGGGAAACAATCACCATGATATCATAGATAACATTCATTTACGGTAAGTCATACTATGAGATGTTGGGTAAAATTTAGATGAGGAGAGAGAAAGCAAAAAACTTCCTCGATGCAATCGCTGAAACAATATGCGTGAAGAGAAAAAACGCAGACGGTTCAATCGCAGTGAATGGTTTCAGTCAGCCGATTGCCTCTTTATTCGAAATAAACTTTAAAACGTAATTCCTCGATGGTTTATATTTAATCAATCCGGCATTTAACAAATAAAAAACTAATATATACTTACTTTTTATGCTTACTTACTTTACTAAGACCGTAATAAATTTTTAGAACATAGTACACTCGACAGTACTGTCGACGGCCCGTCCTATCTGTGATATACAAACAATTCCGGCATCCACATCAATCACAAGCGGCATTTTTTTCATCTTATTCCTATCCGCCCTTCGCTTTCCACCTCCAGCCTCCTATCCTCCATCAGCCCGCCACCTCCATAAAACTGCATATATGCTCTACGAAGCCCGAGTGCACCACAGCGTAACGGTTCATCGAAACGGTTGGTAGCAGTGTTAAAAAACACAGAGGTGCACTGAATGCTATGCAAATGCGATATCGGCCATCAGAATGCAATCATAAAAAATGCGGCTGGCATAAAGAGCACGTCGCAAGAAGCACACTTTATCACTACGTCAACAAGTGTTCGTGATAACAGCTGATAAGCATTCACGTGGGGCAATCTACTGAGAAAAACCACGAACAACCAAATATGCTTCGCGAGAATAGCCCTCATGAAAGCGAAGATCGAAGATCACCAATCTCATCATGGAGAATGAGTTGTCGATTGTTGCAAAGAAATTATATTGTTCGGCGATACATCATTTTATTCTATGTTCACGGCAATATGTATAAAGTATTCTGCATGATTATCAATCCCATTCATCCCCCCCCCCCACCTCCTTCTCTTCCCCCTCACGAGTCAAGAGAAAATTTCGTCTGTATAAGCCTGCAGAAGCAAGACTGAGACCTTGATGTCCAACCATAGATATATAGGAATAGGAGTCTCCTCGCGAGAGAAGAAATATTAAAATACTTAGAAATACAAATTTTCACTAAAAAGTGCATAAGTTTATGAGCAAATCTAATAAAAGTTTGGAAAAGACTTCTTCCCAAATGGAACCAGAAGATAGGGGAAGAACGGTAATATTTTGAAATCGTTCCCCTTTTGTACGTCAACGATTTCAGCTGCGCACATGCATCTCCCCTTCTCTTCCCCTCTATTTCAGGTTAATTTAAGGCCGGCCTCCAATGTTACATTTCCTCCTTCGAAGCAACTTCGACTCACCACGTGAAAAAACTCGCTGACTTGAGTAAACATTGACATCACAACTTACTACTCTTGTTTTTTAATGCATCGGAATCGATCTTGCAATTTCTGCATTATTAACCTTATTTCACTTTTCAATCCCTTGCATGTTTTTTATTCCCATGTGAGTATTTCTACCAGATTGACCCCTCCCCCACCTCCCCCCCCCCTCCAGCTCGTTTTGGGCGTGGAAGAGTGGAAAAGAATGTATGGCTGCACATGTACAACTTAAGCTTCATGTCTGTTACTATAAAACGTCAAAAGTAAAGTAAATAAGATGACAGCAATAAATCTATAAAAGCAATCAGTGATACATGAAATAAGCAAGCCAATCTCAAGCCATACAATCACCAAATCATTCTCCATCGGGAAGTGCACTTGAGTGTATATGTGTTCATCAACAATGCGAGTTCGATCAAGGACACCTTAAACTATGATGCGATTGAGACATTCGATATGCCGTCCATTCGTATTCGAGAGACCACACAAAAAAATCAATCCATAAAAGTTGACAGCCTTTATATTCACTCGTGCAGCTCTCGTTGCCTCATATAAATAGTATTGTTGCATAGTGAGACAAGAGGCCGATTTAGTAGATCGCTTATACGTTGTTCAAAATATCGGAGTTCAATCCCAACAGCAAATATTAATTCAAAAAGACCTACCTGTAAAATTTTTTGAATCGTATAAAGCTTTTAGATAATACCACTATTTATTGTTAGAACTGTGCCAAGCCTTTCAATAAAAAAAATTTTTGACTAAATCAGACCATAAAAAAGAACCATAAGATGGGTTTTTATAAGCATGATTACGATAACTGCCAACTTATCAAAAAAAAGGATGAAATCAAATCACTGAGAAGCACGTCAAGAGGGCATTGAATAGAAGTGGGAGTCGTTGTGCGCGCAAGGACGCAACAACACAGTGCAGCGATAAATCACAAATTGGCGCGTCTTTTTGGCAGTGATCAAATTTGCACACCGTCCTTGTGCAGGGCGATTGATCGCTTGCAGGCGAACGCTATGGCTAGCACACTCTTCATTTATGTCTTAGCATCTGCTTTCCCTCTTTGCCCCTCCATCTGCCTTTACCTCCTTTTCCAGGGGTGGAGATTCCCTCTCCCCTCCCAGGAAACTGCACACCCCTTTCCTCCCTCCTTCTAGAGACTGCATTCTTTCTTCCGCAATCTACAGATCTTCTCTTCCTCTCCTCTTGCGGAGAATGCACAGACTTCAAAAGTCACTTTTCTAGTTGAAACAAGTAGAACAAAATATTCGACGTTGCTTCGACGTCATTTTCGTCTTTTCTTTTGTTTCAAGGGAACCGACCTTCCCCCCCCCCCCCCATCTTTTCAGTGACCAAAGCCCTACTTCAAACCCATATCATCTACGCGATCACTAGAAAGAATACTATGAAGAAGTTTGTTATGTCATGAAATTTTACGATGAATCAATTCGCATAGCACTTACTTCGACTGAATATATTACATTGGGCCCTTCCTTACCAAAAAAGGCAGCAAATTCAGCTGCAAACAAAACAGAATCGTGGCAATGATATCATATCTGCTAACGAAGCATACGATTATCTTCGAAGGTCGGTTTCTATAAACCCCAGAACTGTTGACTTTTCCCACTCAACTTCACGTTAGAATAGTGTTTTGCTTAGGATCTTACCGAGAGGGACCCTGTCGGGGATCTGGGTTTCTGCACTACACTACTGGGGAATGTAACCACTAAAATCGAGAGGGTCATTGGGCTGAGTTGAACTCCTCAAAAGGAGGAGTGAAGTGTAAACTAATAAGTGTAAGCTGGTATAATTTATTTCAATTTAATGCCCACTACTTTCGTCCTACTTGTCCCCTTCCCCCACCCCCCCCCCCCCCCACCAAAGGTCTTGTCTCAATTTCTGAGAACTTCTATAACTCTAACTCACTTCGAAGGCGTCTCGAAAACATGGAAGCTCAAAATGAATCCCGATGAAGAAGTGTACCCTATTTGACAGTATCCTAGAAACAAACGCTCGGTGGCCATAATGGAACAGCGAAAGATGCCTATTTAAAAAAAACAAACGCTGCACCGTTTATTGATCTTTAATGTATTATTTAATATGCAAAAACCATCAGTTAAAACGTTGACTATACTGCATCATAATAAGAGATATACACTGTCTAGAAGAGTGCCTGTTTCATTCAAAAAAAAAAAAATTGAAATAAGACTTAAAAAAGATCAAAATCGATTAAATGAAAGATTTATGAATGGTAGATGATGGATAGTTAAATAACTCAAATTTCCTGTAAATGACTGAAAAAAAAATATAATGCGGACAGAAAACAAAGAGAATGATTAGAGAAAAGGGGAAACTGAGATAAATATAAGAAAAATCAAGAAGAAAGTTATATGCAGATAAATCAAAGCTATCAAACGCTGCAATATCCGTCGAATGCAACAGCACTGTTTAAATCTCTAAAAGTATCGTTATTCACTTTTGTACTACTCCACTGAGATAAATTCTATACAAGGTAAGCATCTACATATCTCAATGTTTCATTACGTAAAGCCTCAGTGACTTTATGCAATGAAACGTTGCGACGAAATGAAATATATTCGAGGAATTTTTTTTTATTTAATAGAGAGACATATAATAACAAACAGATATTTAAGGAAGTAAAACATAATACTACGTATATTGTTAATTTACGTTTAGGAAAATTGTTTCATTGTATAACGCGCATGAGACGGTTGCGACACATACACCTGACGCATCAATAAGTTGCAACTTCCACCAGGTAAAGTTCATTGTAACACACCTTCTTTTTTTGCATCACAGACATCCCTGAATCACTCTCTCTTTCGTTCCCTCTGCCTGCCTCCATTTCGTGAACACTAATTTTAATCAATACTCAATTGTTCGCCAAAGTTTAGTTAGCATACGTTACACGAAACGACCCATACAAAATTTCACTCAATAATCAATGATACGATATCATCATTGATAAAAATGAAAGTATATTTCTACCTACATGAAAAAAA
Organism: Ascaris suum; assembly: GCA_013433145.1. Classification (NCBI taxonomy): domain Eukaryota; kingdom Metazoa; phylum Nematoda; class Chromadorea; order Rhabditida; family Ascarididae; genus Ascaris; species Ascaris suum. Next base: position 2,744,154 of record CM024183.1, on the reverse strand, counting down.
ATGCATATAGTTCGTTCAATAAGATTTTTGAGAGGAAAACGTGGAAATAAATCGCGTAAACATGATAGATAAATGATCTGTGAAGAGGCCAATATTGCGTTTGTGAGGTAGATAAATAGGTTAAAAAAAACAAAAAGGTAGGTAGACATAATAAACTAGTAGATAAATGCGATAGAAATAAAGGACAACAATAAATAAAAATAATAACGAGTAAAGAATAAAAGAAATAGACGCATAAAAGAACTGCGTATGGGAGATGAGCATAGCTGAAATGAGAGCAGCGGAAGCAACAAAACACGGCACGCGATGAGGATAACGCAAACCAATGTGGATGGGAGGCAGCCACGCGCTACGCGTCCCATCATGTCTTTGAGTGTGGGCCATCTTGGCTTGCTCCTTGCTATCGATAATGTGACACATCACTGTCTCGCATACTCTCAACGAAAATTATTACCCACACACTAATCTTAGGTGGCGACCAAATCAACTATACTCAGGTGTCCTGTACTTCAAGTACAAAGATATTTTATATTTCAGGTAAAGTGCAGGTATATTCTATTTTTCAGGTGAAATGCAGCTAGAGTCCAGAGAAATTAGAAGAAACTTTTGATTGTTGTAATTTGGATGGCATAGCATTCCTTAAAATGTAATTCATAAAAATTGATGGCCATAGATAATTTGTATGACGAGCGATTTCAACTCTATATAATGCGATTACAATCAAATTTTAGTGTTTTTAGTGCAAAGTAATCAGAGCAGAAATTTCACTCATTAAACAGAAAAAATTTGGAAAGTTTCCAAAATATTTCAACTCTTAAAACATTCAAAAAAAAAAAATTACTTCTCACAAAAAATTTGTCTTCTCGTAAAGAAATAAGTAAAGAAACCAATTCTGAACTTTAAAGCAATTTTTATAGTCGTTTCGTTCACAGATGAACTCGATTAACGGTAATGCAAAGGCGATACGCGGGCAGTAAAAACTTCGGAATCTTTTTCGACGTTGACGATATACAGCAAGAAACTGTGTTTCGGTGGATGAAATGATATATTCAACACTTCACTGTAAAATGGAGTCTTCATTCGACGACTTCACACAGGTATAGGCTAACCTGAGTGCTGGAATCATGCCGAAGGTAAGGTAGCGTTACCTATAGTCCTGCTCAGGTTGGGTGTGATGAATACATTTTCAAATTCCAAAACGTTTGCCGAAACATAAACCAGCAAATCGAGAAGCATTTCTATATTCACCTACAAACCTACTTCACAAATGGTGAACGAACTTCGAGGTGGTTCGATTACCCAATTCTGGGGTATACCTCACAAATTGGCTTATATCTACTATTATTACCTTATTTACTCATTCTGCAGTATTTTTTTATTCTTTAAAAAAATTTGCTTAATTTATATTGGCCTATAAAAAATTGTGGCATTATGAAACCATTCAGCAATACCGGTTCGGTGAATACACAGCATCAACGAATTAACATATTTAAACCTATCGGCTCACCTCCAATTCACCGCATTTTTCAATCTTTTTTAGCAAGGAATGGGGAGGGGAGTATGATTGGAGAGGTAAAAGAGATTTAAGATGATTTTCACCTTCTAAGGACATGATATGATCGGTTGATGAGCACATAATCGAGACGTTATTCGATATGATCGATTTCGCTCACTAAAACAAAGTGAAGAATCCGATTCGAGACAATAAAAGAATTATCTCTATGAGACGTTTTTTGGAAAAAGTTACTTTCATCTCAATCAAATATGTTTATTTTAGTTATCTTTTCTATGAGTTTCATTTTCAATTATTGTTGTTATTGTAGAAATAATGAATAATAATTTCCGATGAATTTGCATAAAATTATGCAAAAATTTTTCTCAGCTAAGATTTTGCATTTTGCATTTTTTTTTTTTTTTTTGCAATAAGATGAAAATTAAAAAATTTGCAAAATTAAAAAGAAAAAATTATAATTCGACAGTTCGGTAATTATTTTTATTAACAGCGATCATTATCAATCAGTGATAAAAGATGTTTAGTTAAGAACTTCAAATAGAGATCAACTATCGACATTGATCGCTCACGTTGATAAGTTTTGAAAGGAGGAAAAATCCAGAATTATAAAATTGGATCAATATTTATCAACGAAAATTTATATCTTTCCTCCCTTTCCACCGCCCCTTCATTATCGATCATTACACTAATGCATATTAGAGGCGCAAATGTCGCGACAATGATACAAGAAAAATTTGGCGCAATCGCGGCGAGAATCACTTGAAGAGGAAACGAATGCATGAAAATGTGCAATGAAGTTGTAGAATGCGACATGCAATCGTGGAAAAAAAATACGATCGACGCGAGCATAATCGCTGAAGTGCTCAATCGGCATGAGATGCGAGGAAAGAAGCCAAGAAATGAAACGTCAACGCAACAAAGAAATAATATTAAACTGCGCCACCGCCACCTTATAAATTGTCAATTAAAACAATATCGTCGATTTTTTAATAAATTTAATCAAAACTTTTGTTGGCATTTTATATTACACTAATCATAAAATGTTCTAAAATATTATTCATGTAATTATATTCAAGAAACGAAAATTTTATCAATATGCAGATTAGAATCACCGTCTATTATGGTTGCTGACTTGAGGTCCAACTGTGCCATCAAATATTGCTGACTTGAGGTCCAACTGTGCCATCAAATATTGCTGACTTGAGGTCCAACTATCAGGCAATACCTCACTGCCATCAAATATTAAAATGAAACCGACACTAAAACCCTTCTTAAATTCTACTATTATTGCAAAAACAAAAAAATTCTAACTAATTGTTTGTCAAATTGAGATGAATTTTATGTGGGAAATGTGCAATTGATGTGAGATGATAAAAGTGGCAGTGAATACGACGAATTAGCGGTGCTACAACTCCCCCCCCCCCCCCCCCCCGGGCTCATCAATTCAAAACCTGAGCTCTCCCATTCGGACTGAAGATAGTATAATATAATAAGAGGCTCAAAGAAATAATCACTTCAATTATTATTGTTCAACTTGCATAACAGATACGACGAAATCGCAAAAAGAGAGTAAAAATTGACGCAGAGAAATCGAAAGGCAACACATCCCACACACATCATCGATTAACGACTGCAATCGGCAAATACCGATCCAGTGAGAGAGTACTGAATTTGAGGATGACAACGACGTATAAACATATTAAACGAGAGAGTGTTGAATTCTAACAAATCTACGAACATATGGAATAAAGGTACATATTTGGTGGAATGAATGGGTCTCTGATGGCGATAGTTCGGCGATTGGTGAGAGAAATGTGCGACTAAGGTGCTTACCGCTAGCTGATGATGTGATGATGTATGCACACCTTGATAGGTTCAATTCAACAATCTCTTTCAATTACTGCACCTTACCGTTTCACCTTGCACTAACCGTTTAATTTTTGATTCAACATGATGAGCTTCACTGCAAAATTTTATGCCGCTCCATTACAACAAACTTTATGATGTACTAACTAATTAAAGAAAGGTGTAAGGTAAATCAATATAGATCAAGCGGAAATAGTGCGTGGTGCAAAGTAAGCCAAAGAAGGTCGGGAGCATAGAGGCAGATAAAGCAGCTACTCAGCAGGGGCCGTGAGGGAAGGTATAAAAGGGGTTAATATGCTCACGTATTCATTTCAGCCTTCCAGACTGGTCTTCAAGCCGAGTGTGTCCTTACGTGTGCCATTGGAGCGAGCAAGGTGATAGGTGGCAACGCGAAGTTCGTTCGACTGCAGGATCGTGCGGGCAACTGAAGCTATCCTAGTGTCCCTTCGTGGTTGTCACCTTCTTGCATAATTGTGATAACTGTTCGCCCCTTAAACCCTTATTGTCTCGCAATTTATTCGACCGCAGCTAGGCAGAGAGTGCAGATCGTCGAGGAGACCTGGACGGCTAGACGAGCCAAGGGGATCTGACCTTCCTTTTTTGACTGCAGGATCGTGCGGGCAAAAGAGTCGAGGACAGCGCTCAACTTCCTTTTTCCAGTATATAAAACTCCCTAAATATGATACTGAAAAAAATGATCGCTGAATAATTTGTAACATTCGAACATTGCGGTATCCGAATATATAAACGTTTTGAAATATAATATAAATAATAATTACATAAAGCAAAATGAAAATTTGTTGCTTAAAAACAATACGAGGAAGTTGCGATGTTTTACGTTTTATGCAAGAAATGGATTGTTGCATCCTTCGACTCATTTGAACGCTTAAAATTGAGTTTGGAATATCGAATAAATAAGATCGAATTTTTAAAACATTTAAATAATCAAATATGAATTTTATAAACAAATAAACATATAGATATGATGTAATTTCTTTGAATGTGATAAAGAATTCAACGAAATTTTTGATAATCTATGTTGAATCGTCGAGTTCATATTAAAAAATTAAAAATTAAACAATGTCGAATAATCGCATATTATAAATTGCCTTAAATATTGCTACAGCTTTACTTATAGATCGAATCTGAAAGAGTTTTTCCATTCCAACGTTTCTAAAATTAATCTTATTTTCTTGTTTGATATTATTTTTAGGCAAGATATCCATTAATTTTTAACAAGAAATTTCCTCCAGAATTCCACCATATCATCTCTCATTATTCCTTTCATGAAAACAAACTCCTCATAAATTTAAGCGCTCGAATTAGCGAGGCGAAACATAGAACGCAAGAACGATAATGGCTTCTATAACAACATATGTCGTGTCTATTGATGTACATTGTGGACGTCTACTCTATGTCTACGTCATTTGCGCCTTTTAGTTGTCTTTTGCCAACTTATCCAGACATTCGATGCAGAGATGATAGCGATGTATACGCCATGGACAATTCCGCCAGGAGTACGATAGTATCAAGTGCGTATAGTGGCAAGTCCGCAAAGAATAACCGGTAATCAGAAATGCATTGAAACTACATCGTTTCATCCTGTATATGATTAGAGAGATTAATAAAAGCGACTCCTAGTAAGTCAAGAATAGGATTGATGTATCTCATTTCCCTCCGCAATAGGACAGCGAAACCAAAAAGATTGGGAACACCAAAATGTGACTAAAAAATATTCGTAGGTGGAAGGATTACACTCAGCACTTCTCCAATTGTTTCATAACTAATCAACAGGTTATGTCTATAGGATATATAATGCAAGGTGCTAAAATCTATAACGTTTGAGGAGATTTATCATTTTCCATTTGAATATAAATCAAATGTCATAGTTTTTTTTTTTGATGATTTCATTCATTTCATCTATGCATAATCAAAATGATACAATATTAGTGACAGCCGCTTTTTTCTTTTTTTTTTTCCTAAGTAAAAACTTTTCATCATTACGCACTCAATCCAATTAATTCATCGTTAGCTGCCAACCTTATCAGCTGTCACTTTATTCGTTTCAATATAATGTGCAATATGGGGGAAATACGAGTCGGAAACAATAAAAAAAATGCTATGTAAAATCGTTTATCGAATCGGCTAGTATCAGCGCAAACAAACACGTGCATAGCGCGATAGGCGAAAGCACCTACCCCACTACAAATAAACGACCAACATCATACGTGTCCTAATACAACACAGCTAGGCATTGCGTCGTGTCCCTCGCTTTTTTCATGTCCCTCTTGCCAAGCAAAATTGCATTAATCCGTACTGTATCATAAGGCTGACCATGAAGTGACTTCATGGTAGGAGAGTGGAACCCATCACCATTTGGAATCCATTGGTGGGGAGGTGGTGGGGAGGGGGATAGAAATTAGAAAGTCATTGCTTACGAAGCTCCGTAATACCTAGAACGTATTTATCCATAAAATGGAGTAACCAGTCAGCGCTTAAAAAATGTGAAGAGCCCCCACGTAAAAATATAAGGTTATCTACTGCCAAAGCTGCACTAGAGCTATAAAGTATGCGGAAAGTGCAAGAGCATGCATGAATTTCACAGACTCTGCTCCATATAGCTGTGCCGTGGTTTCACTTATTCTTGTGGTCGAGTAGTCACGTTGCCGCCTGGTCACGGATTCCTCCATTCCGAATGGGACAAGCATTTCGTGATGAATATGGCAAGTCTACACCATGTACTTCTTCATGAACACAGGCTGTCAATCCCAGTCCTCATCCGCTCATCGATATCCCAGAGATGCCATCCCGCCTCACCAAAATCCATCTTCCCAACCAGCAAGCCCATATTGTAAAGGGATTAACTCAAAATTGCATTGTTACCTGATTTTCAAGGAATATTACTTTATATAAGACGAGGTACTGCTGTTAAGTCGAAATCTCTCAATTGCCAACAATATACTTTCGTCTTAAATGAAAAAAAAGAATAATATAAAGTCGAGTGACTGTTTGAAAACATTCAAATCGAGAATATTCGGCGCTCTCCAGATGAAGGCGTTGCTAAAAAAAAAAGGATGGAACAAATTTGTGATTGCACAGGTGTATCAACATTATATGAACGCACAGCAGTGAACATGTTTTATGAGATATGTTGAACTATATTCCTTTTTGTCAGTTCGAAATTGAAATTATGTGATTTTTATACAAATCAACGCACCAATGAACTAATTTTATTAACTACCAACGGAAACATAACTCGTATTGGAAGGAGAAAGAGAGATACAATAGAAAAGTGAGGTAAACTTCAATTTCCTTCAGGTAAACATGCTGCAAAGAGTGAAAAGTATAGGTAGATATAGTACCTTCTCTGTAAATCATATGAATTTTAAAATAACAGCGTGCAAAGTGATATGATTCGAAAAGTCGATCATCGCAACGCAACATAAACAATTAGACCAAGCGGAGGCAAAATCCAGAGATTTTCTTCGCTTCCTTCCAAATAAAATATCCAACTTTTTCGAATATATAGTCATGTTTTTTTTTTTGCTGCCAGTCTATCTGCAGAAAATCAATATTTGTGTTCTACTTAATCAAAGATATACAGCATTTGGTTAACATAGAAGTAACGATAATATCCAAATAGAAAATGAATTAAGCATTAATTAGGTTTATAGCTTCAATTAGAAATCTTTGGAGCAATTCACCGCAATGACCAAATCATCGAAATATAAGGGAAATAGCGATTATAACTTCATAAAAACTTACTAGAATTTTTATGACTAACTTTATGATATTGAAGTGCCGGAATCTTTAAAAAAAAGTGAATTTTAGGTTGTGGTTGGTGAACGGACAGAGGAGGGAATGAGATGAAATTCGTAAGGACTGAGGAAGTATAGTGATAAATCTCATTGAGAATAACACTCAATTTTTCAATAATATGCATTATTGGAGGCTATGAGGAAGAAATAAACATCAATAACATTCTCTTTTTATAGAGAAATAACAATAGAGGAAACAACTGTCCCAGTATAAGGCCATAGGAGCCTAAAACAATTGCAATCCCATTATAACATGCAATAGGTTACCTTATGGAGGCTCTTAGCAAAGGAAATGTGTAAACGAAAGAAATATCGATCGCAAAAAGTTTTGCTTAGTGAAAAAATGCATCGAGGAGATAGCGGAAGGACCAATATCGGCTCCAGCCCTCCTCCCCTCCCCTTGCTTTCCCCCATTCTCGTGCTCATTGCATTCTTCTGTCGTCATCCTCGTGAGTTGTTGCGCTGTGACGCGAAAACGAGCATTGGATTAAGCGGATGCGGAAACAAGAGAATCATGCAACGATAATAATGTCGTTAGTCGGGAATGGAAGCTATCACGTTGGAAGAATATCTGTTCGCTAGTCGCCTCAAGCAATTTAGAGCGACTACTTTCGTTAATTGCAAGTCACGTCCCAATGCACATATGCCCATATTTGGGTTTATATCGCGTCGCATCTATATCGCTTTATGAAAGTGTTCTCTCAATCAAATCAAACATTCATATTCGCTCTCTGAGGGAGGTAAATTGTTCCGAATATTTGAATGAAACCTGTCAACTTCATCAACTTCCTTCCCCTTCCCTTTCCCTTTTTCCACAGTTCTTCACTTTTCTGAACCGTAATGTCCTTAAAGAACTCTCACCATTATTTCATTTGGAAATTTAATTATACAGCTTTTCTTTTTTTAGCATCTCCCCTCCTGCCACTTCCATGCAAATTCCTCGCAATGTGCTACCGTAATGTTTCCTTCTCGTTTTCACTGCCACTTTCAAGTCGCTTATCCAAATTTCATTATCTATTGTGAATGCATAAGTGCATACTCATGAGGATTTATTCATTTAGCTAGGAAATTTGGCATGAATGTCAACCGATAAAATTAAAACTCTTATTGCTTTATATTTCAAAAATATCTTAATATATAATAGTAAGAATCAGTATTATGCGGAAGCTGAATGGGAAGTGAATTCTTCTTCATCCGTTTCTCATTTTCAGCAAATATGCATAGACACACAAGCAAGGTTATATCATGATATTTGCCATCATTTTTAGCAATACGTTGGATCTATTTATGATGAGGATTACAAAACAAGTGGCAAAACGCGCCAAGAGAACTGACACGATATGTGCTTTCTGCAATTCAATCCAATAAACTAAATGATTGCATAAATATTCAAAAAAAAAAAAAAAACAATGGTATTATCAGAAATGAATTATACATCCGTTGATAAAAACTGCTGCTCGCATCCGATGGCAGCCGGGGAGCACAATATGGCTGGAGCAGATTTTATAAGAACTTTATGTGTCTATAATCTATAATAATCAATCGAGAGGGAATACAGTTTGAATCTTGTAAGTTCCATCTACCAAATTTCATTCTCACAGCTTTCCTGTCTCGCAAGTACAGTGTCAGAGAGAGAGAGGGAGAGAGAGCGAGAGAGAGAGACAATCGCATGTAAAAGAGATGTGCCCTTAAGTGCAACAAGGGCCTTAAAAGTTTGCGAGAGATTAAATTTTGAGAAGGGGAATTAGTAACCAAAAGTGCAACAAAAAACAACAACGATCGGAGCAGCTGCATTGTGTTCGATGGGAGTTGTTGCTTAGCGGAAGGAGGGAACAACGACCACTATGCCGGCGTCAACACAACTCGCCCGCATTTGTCTGTGTGTTGGTGTACCCAAGCTTCAACTTTCCAACAGTCTGTCGTTTATTTCGTTGATCTATCTAATCAAGTCGATTATCGACGGATCCATCTCAATCCTAAAATATCCATGTAGCAGATATACCTCTGTAATAAAATACCGCATTGAAATTACGGAAATTAAATAAATCGAATGGTTCGAAATTCGCTTCTAATGTCAATTATTCAATTTAAGATATTTTTTTTCATGCTTGACCACTCGTATTTTTGGAATTCTACCTGTTTTTTTTAGCACACCTTTACTATCGATCTAATTGCAACTCTTTCTACATACCCTTCATCGATGAGGTACCTTCAGGATGATAGGTCAGAATTTGAGTTTTTCTTTTTCTCTCTCAAAAATTATCTCTTCGGAATAAGATGTCGGAGGACAAAAAGAAAGTGCAAATTCGAGTGGTTAGCGTTTTTTCACCTCATCTCAATTATGAATAGATCGATTTATCGCAGTAATTCGATGCGAAAAGTTTCAGTGGTTCCCCTCAACGACATCTCTGATGCAATCAAGTCATTGATTCGAAGCTACTTTATACTACAAACATCTGCTGTTTTAACAGGGAAATGATGTTGGTTCTTTTGTGGATTTTGCTTCAATGAGCACCTTTTGGATGTTCATTCATTACTGTGGGATTTATCACTTAGCACCGATCCAGTCGATGAAATCGCCATCCAAAAAGATCATTGCCATTAACCCATTATTCAAATTGCATATGAAAAATTATGTAGCTGAAATAAGTAACTATCATAACTTTACTGCGAATCGAATATTACAGCAAAATATCAATTTTTTGCTATCTTTTAGAGGCCGCTCCCTTAATGTACAGAGGACCAAGTTGATGCCAACTCCCATTTCGATCGAGGGCACTTGATTGATAAGAAATCTTTCACATTAAAGCGCTTTTTTTCCAAAAGTATCTTTACTATCGGGAGAATCTGGAATCCTTGTCGAACAGGGTTTTTTCAAACGCTTGCCCAAAGTTTTAAGGTAACCTGCTTCCTGCTCCTGCTTGTCGTCCCACCCTCATCTCTCCCCGCCTCCTCCTCCACCTACCCACGTCCCCCCAAAACCATTAAAAATTCCAACTACGACGTTCTTTCTATGAATTATGATCAGATGATGCTGCAAACCTCAAGCATTTCAAAGAGCCGACAAATTTTTGCAAAAATCTTCACAATAATGAGGAAAAACGATAAGGAAATTGCTGCAAAACACAACATATGGTGTGTATTTTATTGGGTGAATGGGGATAAGGAACTGCCGAAAGACCTTCGATTAACGACGTACGAAGCAAAGAAACGCGTCTCGGTCATCAGCGACCATTTCGCTATCACCCCATTCGGTGTTTATTCTCGTGGATGTTTTGTACTGTTGTTCGACCAATCAAATCATCTTCAACTTCGAATTTTAAATTGACTGATCCGATGAAATTGGATGAAATTTTCATTCTCGGTTTCAATTTATCGAAAGTGTGAGATGAAACAAAGCTGAAAAAAAAACCCCTCGACTGTATTGCTAAACGCACCAAATTCAGTTGAAGAAATTATGCAATTGAAAGTAATTAAATGCTTCAAATTGCCAAATAAGGAAGCGGTTAAATTTGTGCTGTGCATTTCGCAAAATTGCAATCCGAGAAACGCATATTGTTTATTCTCAAGTGAAGCCTAGTGGTTATAAGCTTCGCTAAACAATCGAAGATGACAATTTATAAAAGCATAATTGCTTCACTCTTGATAATAAAGCTAGATTACTATTCATTAATACACCTGTAATTAATTGTAGGACAAAATGACGCAATTTTATTTAGGTAAATTGTGCGATATTGTCCTTACTAGCTTATTTATATGCTGCATACGAGTGATTTATATCATTGAAAAAAAAAAATTCCATTTTTGCAAGGTTAGTTTGTTGCGATGTTTTAGATGGTTGTAATGAGGGTATCATTTCTCTTAGGAATAGAAATACTGCGATTTTTCTTAGGAAATACTAATTATAAAAAAAAAAAAAAAAAAAATTGAAGACTCTTTGACCTAGAATATCTAAGTTCAAAACTTTTACGTCAGTAATAATTTCCATTTTTTCATTAAATCGGATTTTACCAATCTAAACAGTTGATGCATATAATAGATGAAGATCATAGCAATGGTTGAAAAAAAAACTCTCAAAAATATTGCAAAATTTTCTATAATTTATAATTTATAAGAATAATAATAATAAACTTGAAGATTTCAGGTTTTATTATTAGCAATTCTTCATTTCGAACGATATACGATGAATTACTATTAAGGAAACTATTTAAGCATTTAATTTCTTTGAGTAAATTTCATTTAAAAAAATTCAATATAACTTGAGGATTTTTTTTTGGAAAACAATGACAATAGAAAATTCAAATTATGCTTGTATATATTGTGCAATATTTTCTTCTACATTTATACTATATTTTAAAATTCTATAGATTATTTCATATTGAACGTAAAACGCAAAGAAATGTTTCACATCGAAAAAAATATGCGGGAATTTTGAATTTTTCTGACCGGAAGTAACCATTATAGCGTTATGATCGATGGCTATTGGTTTCATTTATTTTATCCTCTTTATAGACGTATTATTATTCTTAACGAATATTTTTAATAAACAGCACTAGAATTTAAAAATTAAATAATACGTTATTATGTTGGGTATGAGCAGTTTTGAGGAAGTGTCTCTCTATGCAAGTGGAAACTGCATTAGAAATTGTGAATCCAACAGAGTCTCACATTTAACTAAAATGCTTCCGCTAAGCACATATGTCTCTGGAGAGGCACAAAAACTATAGTTTCTACCATAGTTCTCACATTATAACTAGTGCCTTTCGCAATTTCGGAGTCAAAGTTTACTGCGAGGTAACGAAGAGCGAGAAGGGGTTGAGGAGGGGAATACATCTCATTAGCAAAACTCCAAAATATGAATGTATTCGTGAGGAAATTAGGAAGTGGCTTTATTATATTCAAGGAGCATATATTTCGAGCAGGAAAGGAGCCATATGCGGCAAGGAAGTGGGAACAGGAGCTATTGGGCAGCTAACACTTCTATTTGAAAATTGACATATTTGCGATGTGTTCGTAGAGATATGGAAGTGAATGCAGTGCAAATTTCGTACTTTTGCAATTTCCAGTGTAAGCAGTGAATACAAGTTTTATGCGACATCAGAGCAATCGAAAAAACGTTTCCTTTTCCGTTGACATCTTTACTGCAAAGCCAAATCTTAATAAACGAATAGAAATGTTACAACACATAACTGAATATCATCCATAAGTACAAATAACGCAACGAAACGCTGATTTAATTATGCAGAAAAAATGCGAGCTCGGTCTTATATTATTGTCTTTTCTACTATATAAGTTGGTATTTATGTAATGAAGGGAAAAGATATTTACGTCTCTACTACATATGTTTTTATTTACATATTGCTTTTATTTATCTGCATATCTTTATTTATATATATGCAAAGCGAAATCGCCCTCGAGCATTTACATATGCATCCACGGTGGCAATATCGCTTTATAAGTGCGAATTGTAGAAGCACTCAAAAATATGTGCTAATCACAATTCAGATTCGTAGATATATTCGGCACTTTGGATTTGTCATTAGCATATGGCCCCTAGGGCTGAGCGTAATGTCGCCATAATGCTATAAGATGAGTTGAAGGAACAAAAAAGGAGAGGGAGGGAGAGAAACGAATTCTGAGAATCAAATAAAGGAAACGGAGGGGAGGCAACAAAGCAAACAAAAAGATATGGGCGAATATGATTCGATCGTCTAAGTGTGTATCCCAAAATGTGTTAATCGGACAACACAAGCGGCAATTATAACATTTATAACCAATCGGCGAATTGTTCGTTTAATGTTCTCGACATTCATCTCGCCCTTTGTCCATTCTTTTATTCGTTGTTCCCTTTATTACCGTTCCTTTCGCTGGATTTGTAATCAGTTACGTATCATCGCCACGTTTATTATTCTCTAATCACCTCACCTAAATTCATGTTTATATTTTATAAACAAAGATCCTCCGTATTCCTTGTCTAAAAGTGCTTTTTCATTCCCCAGATTTCCATCATAATAATGTGCGTCGTCTTTTAGTTTTATTATCACCTGTTGGCCGCTTCATCATTGCCCATTATAGCTGATTTCGTCTTTTACGCTATAAGTGTGAATAAAAAAAATAACTCGAGATCATCGTTTCCTCAATTTTTGAAAGAATTTTGTTCAATATGTAATAGGGGGGAGGGATTTACGAGTAAATGATATTGCATAACATATATTAACCTATTTTCCTCCATAATTTATAGGGAAAGTAATTATATCATAAATAGGCTTCAAGATTGCAATGCAGAAGATATGAAGGGAGGGGAGAATAGGGGATAGAAGCTAATGGAGGGTTATTTTCTAGAGAGCACGCCTCTCCCCTTCCATTCATTTACCACGTGAAAAACTTTTTGATTGTGCAAAATAAAATATCAATTTGCATGGCACTCCTCTCCTCTCTAAATAACGAAGATATCAAATGTGCTTTTGCGTTTTCAGACAAAAATCTCTCTATGAGGGGACAACAATTGCGCTTTCGAATTTTTTGAAGTGTCTTTAGTGTTTAACTTATGAGGTTATACCTAGTTTAGTTTAACTTATGAGGTTTAGTTTAACTTAGTTAGTTTAGTTTAACTTATGAGGTTATACCTAGTTTAGTTTAACTTATGAGGTTATACCTAAGTGTTCTCGTTACTTTAAACCTAGGCATACTCAAAAATATCTCAATTATAACTCATAATTTAAACAGTAAAGACACTTTGAAAAATTCGAAAATGATGGAAAAAGAGGATAACAAAATAATAAAAACACTAAAAAGAGCTCGCCTATGAACACGGTGCCATTTCATAAATTCAAACGCTTGCTCTTCCCATCCTTTGCTTTATACAATATCTTCTTTAGCGGTATACTTATGCCCTTGTTCGTTTGCTTGGAACAGCTTGGGACTTACTGAACATAAGGCTAACAAATTTTGTGTAAATCAGTTATCATCGCTTATCAACGCTCAAACTGACGCATTCGCCTCAATAAAGGTCATAGAAATTAAAAAGCTGGCGAAAATTTGCATATATTTTGCACTAGTTCGATAGACTGATCGGATAGTAAAAAACCAGTCTTTCTCAAATTTGTGTAAGCGCTGGAATCATAAAACGTCGACATTAAGCGCATCGTGTGTTGGCAGTTTACGCAGACGTTGTTGCGGTAAGCGGACCTGCACGGGCGCATATTCTGCCAGCTGCTTCAGCATTTAATGCTTCACCGTTTAGTCGTAAAAGGAGATTAAAAAATGCAGAATTTCACCTCAAATCTTGAGCGATAAATGAATTTACCTGGATAAGGATTTACATCTCGTTGCAGATGGTGACACCACAATGAAATAAAGAGAGGAGAGAAATGAATCCACTCATTCTCACAGAAATCTTCATCACATCACAGACCCAGCGAATGAGAATATCTACTGTTTGAAACGTCGATTAATACTCTATAGAGTGTGCAAACATTTCAGGAAGTCATGCATCAAACACTACAAATCATTCAATATTGCTGCATTTGGTTTATGCTGGGATGGTTTATAATGAAAAAGAGAAAAGGAGTAAGGATTTCTGTTGCACTGCCTACTGCCCAGATTCTAAATGCAAAAGTTTAATGACAGAGGGGCGAAAAAGAAGGCAGTCCGATACGCCAATCACCCATACATGTACGCCTGCGAGTAGAGAAGGGAAGAGAGGTTCAGAAGGGAGGGGGGACGGGGCGGTAACAAAAGACCGGACAAAGGGGTAAGGGAAGGGGAGCAGAGGTCTGCCAGGCATTTCTGAATTCAAGACGATAAAGTGTCCGTTGAAATGTGTGCTGATCTGCTTGCAGCTTGCAAGATGAATTATTGCAAGATGCGTGTCATCGATGGGAAGTCGATATTTGACGTCACAAATGAGAATCCAGAAGGTTTGTTGCGATACACTCCACTTTACGCTTCGATTATCTTTGCGATACTGAATCGAGTATCTCTCCCCATAAGCATTAACAGACGAGGAAAGAGGAGCAATTTACCTTTCGCATTCCCCCCACTTCCGGTTCAATACAACAATTCAACTGTGGAAAAAGCATTTGCCTTCCGGAATTATAAAAAGAGATCCACGATTATTTTCTCATTAGAAAGTTTTACTCCCAAGACATTGTTTGCAGCTTTCATCCCTTCACAAAACGCAACCTAGACCCATTGCAGACATGCATTGACACCAGATCCTCCTCCTCTCGACGTTAAAAAAAATTTCTGACGGTTTTTCGTCCAGCGATTTTGTTGGAACCATCGTCCGATTTTGTTGGAAGCTTTCTAAATCGATTTTCTTTTTGTAATCATCGGCATATTTCAGATTATATATATATATATATATATATATATATATATATATATATATATATATATATATATATATATATATATATATATATATATATATATATATATATATATATATATATATATATATAATTGTTGTATCAAAACGAATATGTGCTGCATATTTTATTCATTCTGAATGCTGAAAACAATACTATTCATTCGAAAAATAATAATAAGATGGTCTCTTTCAATAATGGGTGAATGGTGTATTATTCAAATGCACTAAACATGCAGATCTGGGCAAGTCGAGATAAGTCAATTATTTGCATTGCAGAGGTGTATTATGGTGATGTCATACCTACGCCAGTAATGTGTGTCTGCGAATGTCTGTCCGATTCGAGAACCACTGAAGCCACAATTAGCAACGATGAATATAATATGGACTAGATGATAACCTTTTACAGCGTAATTCTCGACGATCGATCAATTTTGAATGAAGCTATAGATATTGAAAAGTGGAAAATAGTCGATTTTTCATGCACATTAATGAATTTGTAGAAGAAAAAAGGATTTTCTGAATGCGATTGGATCAGCTAAATTAGAAAAACATTCGTTTGTAATATTCCACCTTTTGTTAGTAAACAGCGAAACCACTGAGTCACATGATTGGGATGCCAAAGCGAATATCGTGATAGCTCATCCGGCGCCCTTCTTCATATATCTGGCATAGAAAGATATAACACTTCTGTCACCGTGCCATCATATCGCAAGCTATCAAACTGTTCAATTAAATAGATGCGTGAACTACAGAGCTGTGGAATTTAGCAATTGTATTATGCGATTTAAATCTAGCAAAGGTATCGGTGTAAATTTATGTCGTTTGCAGTCCACTAAATAAATCTTTTAGTGCGTCAAACATGCACGGATTGCACTGGTCATTCCTTCGGCGTTTTATACTTTATAACTTTTCAGTTGCATCTTTATTATTAAGCAACACTGATAAGGAAAATTTGCTGCCACTGTCGCATTTCTTGTAGTGCCTGTCTCCAAAACTTTAGTTATTACATGTAAGTTGTTACATTTTATTTAGTGCGTTGTATATAATGATGAAATCCTCAATTGTTGTGCACTTCCCACAATCCTCACTCCTACCACGTTACTTCTTCCCATGCCCCACAGTTTTATTATGGTCATAACCCACCGAAAGCTACACTAAACACCCAGCTGTAAATTTCACAGAGATTGCAATGCTGCAGAGGTAAACCAAGGGATGGGCAATGGTCACTCGCAAACAGCACAATGATGGACGAATCCTGTGGTCGTTATTCAAGCATACAAATAATGGAATAGTTTACAATAACTTTTTGGCACGTTCTCTTCAAGTTTTTTGTAAAAAGTGGTATGGAGATTAGGAGCGAATAAGCATGCATGTTATCTCATCAAAATCAATGCGAATTCCAGAAATTTCCATTAACTTAATATTCAACAGAATTAGTTCATTAAAATACCATAAATATTCTAGAAAAACCTTTACTAATTGAATTATTCTGCAAAATCTTTGCAAAAAATAAATTCGCCTATTAGAGGTTACTAATTTTTGCATAATTAGAAGTGACTTTTTTGCAATCTCTTAAATTTTGAATATTTTTCTCATTCAGTGTCATTATGTCAATAGCAAACAACGCATGTGGGCTATTACATAGATATCGCTTCACACTTTCCGCTACTAGTATACCGGATGAATTCACAATGCTGCAAATGATCATTTTATTGCTTTTGCTCATATTCTTCTAGGATGAAGAAAAAAACCTTCTAATGGATTAAAAAGAACTCAAAACTGAATAAGAATCGAACTGAATTTTTTTGGAAATTCACAGATTTTATTCCCACTTCCGCGCTTACGTCTTTGCAAGAAAGTCAATTGTTCCTATGTAGCGTGCATATATCCGTCTGTCTGTTTGTCTGCCTGCCTGTCTGTTCAGCAATAAAGCCGACAAAGTAAAATGTTCAGCGGTGAGAGTCAATCTATAGAATCATAGCGATGAAATTTTGTCGATTGTAGTCTATACATATCACAGCTCTTCAGTTTCATTTCTTCTCTTCGTATACTGATATACTGATGAGATTTAGTTACAGCGAAACTGACCTAAAATTAAGAAGGCAATTTTCCTAAGCAATGGTTATGTACTGTTGCAATGTTAATCGTTTAAAATGCATCTATGTTGGCGGTTGGCCGCTGGGAAAAATTTCATTGAGAAAAAAAAATTTTTTTTTGCAGTGATTACACAAATTATAAAAAGATTCATCCAAAAAAATTGATATTGAGTAATTGTAACGATAGAGTTGTGGAGAGGATTTCCCCTGGAAGAGAGAATCGAAATTAAATAAGAAACAAAAAGGGGTGACGCAGCATTAATTTTCTCGTCCTTTCTTGAAATATCACTTAGGTAAATTGCATAAAGTGCAAAATCGATTGATTTGTTGGATGAACTTTCAAAACCCTTAGTGAAAATACATGTCATTTCGTTCTCTTGGTCAGTCAATTACTATCATTAGAAAAATACTGGGCTTAAGGCCATGGCATTCATTTCATCGTTCATTTTCTGTGGGAGGGCATTTTGAGAAGAAGGAAACTGTCCAGCTAGATTGTTGCCGTGTTCGAGCTCGCCAACTATATTATTCTCAGGTTCACGTTCAACTTTTAATTTTTTTCTGTTCGTTATAATAGATAAATGCCTCAAGAAACGAAAATCACCAGATATTGACTAATTGACGAAGTCATATGTTCACTTGCAAAACAAACCCGCTCGCAGACAACGCAAATTAGAACTAAAAGAAGCAATATGAGACACCAACAACTCTAATTAATCCGAAAGATATAAGCGCACTGTTGAAACTCAGCATTAGCTCATTTTACTCTCCCTGCTCGAGCTTAATGTAATAATGTCGAGCAGATATTTATCAACGCAGAAAGCAAAGAAAAAAAAGTTTTTTTTTTCAAGAAGTTTCAAAAATTTCGTATTTTAACGTAATTTTTTAATGAGTCGCTTTTTCAAGGCATCCATTTGATGAGAGTAATAGCCGATTGTGAAAAAAGAAAAAGAGTTTTAACATATTACACTGGGAGATCTATTAATTTTGAGATGATTTCATTGAAAGATATCAGGTTTTTCTCGATTTTAGAGATATTGTCGCTTAAATATTGCGCCAAAAAATTCAACTTTTCTTCAGAGGCTGCTTCATCGCATGGATTAATCAGCATTACAGTTGAAATAGTGAATTCATTTCATAATGCAGTAATTAATTTTCTAACAAAATTCAAAATACCTATCGATGCAAAAAATGCAATTCAAGCGTTGATTATGGTGGCCGACCGGTACAAAAAATGCATTGAAATGGTTGAATAAAATGGTTGCGCTTTTCCCTTTTTTTTACCCATTGCGCGTTAACGAGTCACGTTAGTTATGCATAGGCTGTCGTTTCCTTTATCCGTACAATTTGTATGACATACACCACCCTTCTATCTACGTCACGGCTATTTTCCCTTTCGGGCTGACATCATAACGAGTATCAGTTGCTATTAGCTCAGCGATCTTTTTTCCGATCGGTCCACGCTAAGCTGCTCGTCACATATTCGCACGAAAATTGCTATGATTTCTCTTCATAGTTTTTCTGAGAGTATGCAGGATACTGAATAAAGCCTCATTATGTAAAAAAAAAATACTCCGTTTCACTTAAACTATATGAATAGTTCCCATATGTTTTCCAACAAATGTAGGCATGAATTAAGAGTTGAACTTATCTCTATTAGGACTTTTTAGCACTTTGAAATATCTCAACTTATTTATCTAACAAATTGACGGCTCATGCCCATCATAGCTATTGCTTCATTTTCTACATTTTTGTGATATTTAAGAAAGCAATATGTTAGATGACGGTTTGTCAAAATGCTCGAGGAAATGCTTTTGAAAAAACGATATTTGTGAATTGAACTATTTGAAATGGAAAAAAATTTTAAAGCGTTACGAAAAATATTCGGGTTTCGTTTGAGTTGTAAGGTCGAGGTTTATTTCAACGTCTCTTTTGTACGTAACATCTAATTGAATGATGCTTTCTTAGAAATTCGCATTTATTATGCGTCTCATGGCTCCATAGTGTCAGTACATTTGCGTATGTGTGTGCGTTTCAAATTTACCTATAAAGTTGCTTGAAACAAGAGTTAAAAAATTTGACGGGTATAATGTATACCATACAGTGACTTAATCTACCAACTTTCATAATAATAATCTACCACTGACAAATTAACACTGAAACGAGTTTCATAGATAGATCAATGGCATCAAAAAATTTACCCGCATCTGATGTCGGTCGAGTGGCAAACACCGGTCAGGTATTCGCAACTTTATAGGTTGAGCACATATTCTTCGAGAAAACAGGTTTATGAAGGTGAGATAGAGGCTTAGGCGCCTCTCAAATTTCAAAACATATTTTTCAGTGAAAAAATTGGGGAATGGATATATGCGTTGGATAAGATTCACGAAGCGACCGTCTTTTTGTAAATACTCTTCATCTTTCTATCATCAACGTGTTCTTGCTTCGCAAATTTGCCAATAATCTATGAAGAGCTCAATGCGCCATAACAATGGATAAGACGCTCAGCGCATGCCATTTTGTGGTTCGCGCTTGAATTTCGAGTGGAGGGGGCTCACATTCGAAGGCGATAGGTTTATAGCTTCCTCTGCTTTATTGAAAAAGAGCTAATTCAAAGGCGCTTAAAAAAAGAGGAGCTCTAATTGAGATGATACAGTGGGTTTGCACTTTGCATATGTATGTGTGGTGTGTGCGCACATATAAATGAGCAAAGAGACAGTCACAATGATGCAGAAAAAATATTCAAACTATTTTCATGTATCGTCCTAACGAAATGGCCAAATTTCTAAAAATTTTAATGAATTTCTTTGAAAAATAGTAAAGTTCCTTGTAACGTTGTTCAAGAGTGTAACATTGAGATTGCTAAATTGATGAATTATTTATCGAGCAGACGTTTTCTTTTGTAGTGAAAAACGTTGTCCCATTTTCCCATTTTTATAGTGTTCTTGTGAATCAATGTTAAATTATAATACATCTTATCAAATGCGACTGATAACGCATTTTATATAAGATAAATATAAATAATAACTACCTGGATCGCATGAGAAAAAAATTGTAGAAAGCAAGTTATGCACTATGTATATGACTTGAGAGGGAAAAAGGCATAATGAGTTCTATATGAACGAATAGAGAATCAACGATGTGCAAGCTGAAGAGAAGCATAGAAAAAGTTGAAAGCATCTACGACTTGATTTCTGATTTTTTTTTTATTACCTGGGCGAATAGTCTGCATCACTCAGCTACTACATCAGTATCACGTATTTATTTCTATCAAGGATCATCAAAAAAATTAACAGATTGTTTGAGGTTTTCTCGCATAGGCTGAACGCCTGTTCGTGAAATGATTGCATGAAATTATAAGTTAATTTTGCAGGCAAGTTGCAATGCTCATTGCAAAGTCTTTTCGTTGTTTGACGATAGTTTAACAGATATGTTTCACTAAAAAATGAATTAATTCATGAAACTACTGTCTAAAAATGAATGAATGCTTTACAACAGCTGCGCTAATCCAGTTTGCAAAGGTCACTGCGAACTTTGCTGTTTGCTTGCAAGGTGATAAATGAGAATTGAGTGAATTTCTCTGCAGTCACACTGAATCGAACAGGTGACCATTCAAAGCGTAGAACGTGTTATAATGACTCAGTGTTAATGTGCCCTTTGCTGTTTGAAATTTTTGATGTTCGTATTGAAGGCAGTGGAGGTATGAATGGATCTTTCCGCTTTTC
This sequence comes from Ascaris suum, assembly GCA_013433145.1. Classification (NCBI taxonomy): domain Eukaryota; kingdom Metazoa; phylum Nematoda; class Chromadorea; order Rhabditida; family Ascarididae; genus Ascaris; species Ascaris suum. Next base: position 2,722,765 of record CM024183.1, on the reverse strand, counting down.
GCCTAGAGCATTTAGAGCTCCCAACTTGAGAGCACAGAGCTAAATTTCGTTGAATAAAACTTGTAGCCCACTTAAGACTCCGAAAGGTTTGCTTGGCCGTATCTATCAAGGTAGCCCAGGTTCTAACTCGAAGAAAATAATTCGGCTATTATCCATCAATTTTGGATTGTAGATGTTACGTATAAAATTTTAACATTCTTATAAGGCAAAGTCTTTAAGCCTGTATAGGTCAGTTGTACTCGTCGACGTTAGAAGTTGATATTTTGAAGGAAAAGAAGTTGACAGTATACCTTGTAGAGTAATTTTAACTTCGAAATTTTTGAACTGCATTGAAAATTTGACGAGCAAAGAAGAGAATATTCAAAAATTTTGTCGAATGAAGTGGAACAACTGAAAATAAATATAACTTTTTCTTCTATCGTTCCGAATTCAAATGTGGAGGACAAGTGCCTTAAAAATATGGTTTGCTAAAACTGCGCAGTGCACTTTTTTTTCTCGAAGATTTTGCCACTTTTGGATTGAACGTACTGATGTGTATGCTTGGCAAAGTCTTACCTATAGACAAACATATGAAGGTATTACCAAGTTTTATAAACGAAGGTATGCAAAGAGGAAAGTATCGCCGAGCTGCCAATACTGTAGTTTATCGTTAAATGCAAATGTTCACTGTTGTATCTGCAGTGCATTCTACAAAATACAACAGAAAATTTTCAACAATATGCGCATTTTGCGAAAAACACAGCTGGTGCGTCGTACGATTTTTCAGTGTTCTTTTACAACATTATAAAACGTAATTATTCATCGTTCTTGTTATGTGCAAAAAACAGCATTTTTGTATAGAAATACAGGTGTGTAAAATTTGTGCATCAACGACTGATTATATGAGTAGTCATTGAAAGATATAATATCTACCCAGTTAGTTTCTCATACCCAGTTCGGTGTGTGCAATTCATCGTCTCCTCTGTGAAATTAAACAATTTTTGAGTTGAACAAATTTCCAACCCGACAGCCAATGTCTTTAAACATCAATAAATTGAATATGGAATAGGCTCTTTGACGTGTGTTCGCAATAAGCATTTCATAGCGTGATGCATTATCGATGCAATAAACACGAACGTCATCAAGATTTTCATTGGAGAGATGTCCTTCTTTGAATTCGGAGGGCAGCTTTAGAAGATTTTTGACAAGCGCACTTCACCTTAATTGATCGCTTCCTTCGAGCGGAAATTAAAGATTTGATAGCCTAAAGAAATTAAATAATGCACTCGTGATGAGCACGAGGAAGACGTTTTTTCTTGAATTTTAGCATTTTCCAGGTTGTTTGGTTGGTCACCAAGTGGAAAATATGCAAATGAAGGTCGCGTGCTAATCGCCTTTCTAATTTTTCTCATAATATTCACCAGCTTCCTTCATAACGAGCAAATAATGTCATCATATTTCATAATAGTAACTCAAGTCCCGTATGTAACTCTCGAATCAAAAATGCGTTTTTTTGAGTTCACACATATGGGCATTTACAGTGCACGTAATGGTGACGTTGCATTTATGCATTCGTGTGTATGTTATGTGTTTGTATGAGAGTAGACATGTATATGTGTATATCTGTGTGTGCGTATGTGAATGCGTTTATCTGTAGATGTGTATGTGCGTACGTAAGTATGCTCGTGCAATGATTTCAAGTGAATGACGATTGAAGCCGGTGTCACTAACTTTGTTGCCTATATTATACCAAGCGCAAAACAGGCTAAAACGTCATCGATGCTAGAAAATCATTGTCTCTAGAATGATGCGGACATCCGCACCACATTATTTAAGCAAAACTGACCGTACCCGGCGGTATTGGAATGGATTTGTGTTTGAGATGCCTTATTAAAATCGCGAATCGGTTTCCTTTCGTCATTAAATCCGCTGAATTTCGGGTAATAAAAGTGCAAAATTTCGCATTGAAGTGACTCGAAAAACGACACACGTTCAATTTTCGATTTTTTCTTAAAAGTTATGTGATTTATGCGCGCATTTATATCCGTCCAATAGTATTCATGCCCACTATTATGGATTTAGATATTACCTTGACGATCTAGCAAAAGTTACAATTTTACTACGGCTTTAGTTTGTTCGATCAGAGGTTCACATACATAGATGGGACTTATTATTCTTTGTTGTTGTGGCTTTAATGTGTATAATTTTTATGGTATTTCAAAGCGAATATGTCTTCTTTAGAGACGAATTTTTGATTTGAGACTTATAATTTTCAATATCGGTCAGTTTTCAGTTCGATTTTCAAGTTCGGAATAAACTTGAAAACTTCAATACGTTCAATTTCATACATCCATTCAAAAAATTTTCGATAAGACAAGTTTTCGACCTCTTCAAACATCACATTTCGCATTAATTCTCAAGAAAAAAAAACAAAAGTAAGCAATAAACATTCAATTCGATGATGACAGAAATATTGAGCCGAATAATTTTTAAAATAAAAGTGATGATAGATTATCATATACGAAAAGAAAATATGTGCTGCGATGAATTATTACTAATAAAGCAGCTTCTGTGTAATGTTGTTTCGTAATGCAAATTCAGCATTACGTAAATTATTTGTTGATGAAGCGACATCACAAACAAAAAAAAAAAACGCCGTTATAAGCATCTTTAGAAGTATTACTTTGCATCTAAATTGCTCCATAATTTTACATAAATAATGATACCATTAGAGAAATCGAATATAATGCGACTCTTTATGGAAATTTTTATCGATGTATGTCATATTGAAATAATTTTCCATATTATTTTATTGAAAGATCTCTTTTTACGTAGAATCCCTTTAAAGAAAAATTTATTTTCAGTAAACATATGAGAATTTATTGAAATTATTAAAAATTGTATTTATTTATTTGTTGATGCATTGAATTTTCTTCGTCAAAAAGTATTTAATTTATAAACTTCTTGAGTGATGCTCATATTGTTTTTTTTTTCTTTTTTTCTTTGATTGAATGCAATGTTTTGAAATTGTGAAAGATATTTGCCAAAGTCATTCGTATTTCTTTAATTTTTCAGCATCTTCATGAATGTCTCAGATTCTAACTTCTTTCATTGTGCCATCAATCTTCTCTTTCAACTTCCTCAGCAAAACTTGCAAGCACTCAAATTTCCAGCGTCACATCATCTGAAATTCCCTCCTACCTTTTGCGTTCTCATTTTTCCAAAAAGCTCTTGAACTCACGAATATAAACTCATCAGAGAGGAGTTCGAGAACTTTTTTTTTGAATCATTTGCCGAATTTTGTTTAACATTTATTTGCCGAATTTATTGAAACTCATCTATCATTTGCCCGTTTTGGCGGATTTATGAACTGAAGGACACTTTACTCTGCAGTTAAATGTAGTGACATTCTCTTGAGAAAATAGAGAGAAGAAAATGAAGGAACAACTGGTGAATGAATGAGAACGAAAAAACCAACAAAAAATGAGTGATTAAATAAATTAGAAACCGATAATGAGGTGAGAGATGGGAAAATTTTTTTCCGCATCATTACACTTAATAAAAAGTATGTTGTCGTTGACTTCACCTTGGGCTTGCCAATTCCATCGTGAGATTGTGATTCTTATTGCATCTAGTCATTTGCTTCCGACACGAATTTCTATTTTATAGCACGATAGTTTCTATCTTGATGTACTCATCGGTGCTGCTCATTGTTGTTCCATCGATTTTCCAACGATATGTGGCATAACTGTTGCTATCATATCTCACGCTTCCTTGTGCATATTCTGTTCCATTTACCGATGCCCATATTGCGTCTTCACTCTCATCACCTTATGTGAAAGTTTCTTGCGAGCATTCTGAAACGCCTTCATTTAACATTGCAATATTCACTCTATTTTAAAGCATTTTTCAACTCTTCAAACAACTGTTTATTAATACAGGAGGCATACTTGTCCATTATCACTGACTTTATCTTTCCAGTACTTGAATATATTTTATTGATAAATTTATGCAATATCGGAATATTATAGAGGATTCAAAGAAGGATTTTTGCATATTTCAGTTATATTCGAGTCGAGCAGCTACTAATGTGGGAAACACAAACATAACGCCTTCTAAAATATCACATTAAAATATTGGATACCAATACGCTTTTTGAGATTCAAAAAAGCTCATCGCAACATACAATAAATCCGCTCCAACGCCTCATTGTATGTTGGGCGCGTCCGACTTCAGCATATAGCGAATAATGTTCAATAGCAAAATCGTCCTATCCAAAACCTTTGGTCACGAAAATTGTAATACTATAAGGTTATATGGTTGTAGTAGTATATTTAGTATTATTATTACTAATCAATCATCTGCTGCAAATAATATAGCATCAATATATACGCTATTAAATAAAATGGCTATTTTTATGCGCGTTGTCCATTCTTTCTATTTTCCTAAATTTTATCTCTTTTTCCTCCCATTTCTTCCCACTACTTTTCCAAAAAGCGTTTTCACAATTATTCACTCCTTTTCCCAATCATTAATTCTAATATATAATCTCTCATATTTTCGAATTGAATAGTTTTGCATTTATAGATCCAAAAAAGCGTTTTTTTCAACATTAATCTATCCTCTTACTTCCTCCATCCTCCGATAAATTGTAAAAATACTATCCTCTCTTTCTATATTATCACAGATGGATTTTTTTGTGGATTTATGACATTGTACAGTAGAAAAAAGAAGAGCTGTAGCAAAGAAATTGCGCAATGAGTGCAAAAATTGGACGCTGCCACAAAATGCAATTCACTCCCTCATATTGGGCAATAATTTCACTTTCTAGTTCTTTTTTTCTTCATAAAGTTTTGAATTTTGCTTCATCCTACTAACCGAAAAGAAAACTCTCTTCCGATCGACTTAAATGAGGTAATTTATTTATTAGTTTCTTTTCGTTTAGTGGAGCAGTTAATTTCTGAATGAAATTTTTCTTATGCATCTATTCTGTAATAAAATTTGATAATTTGTCAGACCATCTATATAAGAGCGAATTCGATTTTTAAGTTCATTTGTTAAGAAAATAGTAATCTATTTATTTAAATAATATAAAAATGATCTCAATAAAATTATTCCCCAATATTGTTTCATTGGGTATATTGCGTAAATATTTTTTTCACAAATATGTACTTTTATGTTTATTGCATTTTTTTATACAAAATGTAATGGCAGATATTATTAGTGTTATATTAGTGCGTCATTAGTGCTCATTGCAATTAGTAATTAGAGGCATCTACATGTAAATAACCTTCACAATTTATTTAAAGGAACCTTTTTCTTTTTTTGAAATCGTCGTAGTTTCGTTTGTTTTGATGGAAATTTATCTCCGAGGAAATAAAACTAATAATAAAATGAACAATAAAAAAAGCATTTTTCACATTTGTGCTTCGCTTACGATCATTTGTTTGTTACTCTTCTATTATGAGAATATGCCGACTACCTGTCCATCACTTAAAGTGCCGTGCCTTCACCCCTCCCCCTCCCCCTCCTCCTCCCTCCTCGTCCACCCAAAAAACTGCTGGTAGAAAAATTTAACAATGGTTTCAAAGTTTGGCAATGACATTTATATGATTAAGAATTTAATACGATTGTGACATACAGCCAAGCAGCTTCAAATTTAGAAGTGCCCATAGGCAAGATAAAGTAAAAATCTCTCGAGAGCAATTAAATTCGTATAAAAACCCAAATTCTATCTGCAAGTATTTTTGAAATATAGTTGAAATAAACCTCGTCAACAGAACCAAGATATGAAGCAGTCCCGAAAAAAAAACAGTTCTACCTCTCAAAAATTTTCAGCCGAGAAATTTGATCTGAAGCCAACATTGCTGAAACTCATCCGAACAATCGTGCTTCGTTGCCAATAACTGTTTCCATCAGTTCTCTCACTCTCATTATCGTAGCTGTGACGTCGCAACAGCGGTTGGGTTCGGTTTAAGCAATTTTAGCTTATGCCGACTCTGACACCTAACCCTAAATGTTATTCTATTTCGTAGTGTGGAAGTGAGAAATGTCGCTCCCGCAAATTGGAGACGGATGGGCGGGGTTGGGCAGCCGCAGTAGACGAGCACAACAGCTCAACAGTCAGTCTTTCTTCGTGTTTAATAGCTCCTTATGCACGCCATGTCTGGCTGGGATTCATCTCAATCCGCCATAATCTACATTCACCCTTCGCTAGAACATGTGCTGACCGGAAAAACATTTCTGTCTTAGGCATGCTATGAAAGCGGAAGTTGTCGTTCAAATCATTTTACTTCCGTTGCCTCTGCGATGCTTCTTTCCGTTCCTTATTCTTAGCATGCAGCGAAGCGAATTAAAATGACAGGGATTTGCATATCTTTGCTTGTATGTGACAAAAGCTTGGCATTCACTAAACAACTAGATGAAACCGGACCCGACTTTTCACACACTCCTCAAAGCTCAGATGAACTGAATTAGGAGATTTTCAAAATACGCGCCAAAATCATCGCATCTATTGTACAGTATGAAATAGGAGGTTGCAATGGGAATTTGTGACTTGGCTGAGACTGTTGCGCCCTAGATTCACCACGAGGAAGAGAGTGATGTGTAGTCAGCTTGTTGCAGGCGAGTTTTTGGTCAGTGCACTTAGTTACTTGTTTGTGTTGGAAGTGGTACAAGTCGAGAATTGGTTTCTGATGATTCCTCGCTCCCCATCCAGACAATGCTAAACGCACATACTTTATACTGGTGGTCCTTACTCGTCACTTACTGGATGTAGATATAAAATAGGCTTTCATTGCCCGTTCAGTCTTCTAAGCTGATCCCCATGAGGATGACAACTGCACACGGGTATCTACTCGTCAGTCCTCACTGTGTAAGGAAAAAATTGAATATTAACATAGCTTCTAACTCATCGTTGTAGCACCTTCAAATAAGCCATCTTTTCAGTGATTCTGTTCCTCGTTCACTCCTCAAAGGCAGAAGGGGAAGAAGAAAGAACGGAGAGAAAGCAACGCGCTAGCAGCGGTACGTCTTCACCGTTGTTCATTAAATGAGATGAAGAAGTAGCCGTCGATCTCTCCCCATAAGCGATATGCCACATAGTCATCTTACCATAATTTCCTCCTCATCATTCGAGCACTTAAATGGGTCACCTCTACAAGAGTAAGTCTCTTTAAATTAAAAAATAGCCCCGTAGAAGTGAATAATTCTTATAGACGAGCTCTCACTATTATAGCTGCTCATATCTTCTTGATAACTTTACACTAGTACATCCTTACCGTTATTCGGTTCCTGAAAGTAGAAATGAAGAGAATGGATTTTTCGCTTTCATCGTACAAGAGAAGAGAGTATCCTTCGCTATTTTCCTAAGCAGATTGCTTAGGAAAATGGCGAAGGAAAAGTCAAATTTCTCCAGTAATGATTTATTCAGCAAAGAGAGACTTCCATATATTTTGCACAGCAGTATGACGATGGGGTGTGAAGTCCTCTGCCGATCGTCCTATCTTTATCCATACAATTGTCGTTATTACGGGTGCTTTATTGTTTTGTTGCTGCTTTAATATTCTTGTAAGTTATATCCTCAATTCCCTATTTAGATTTGCATCGCTTGCACTGTTTTCCAAAATTGCTCAATCTTAGCCCATTTATGCAAATATTGAAATTTGTGCAAATGGTTCGATTTCTCTTAAATTGCAAATCTTTCTAATAGTACCATTTATTAATTATTGCATGACATTCGGTCATTATCTATATCGATTGCATTAATTTTAATATGGAATTAAATTTTTGTGTCACAATGAGATGGTTGAATTCGTTACTCTTCTACTCTCTCATTCACGCCTCTCATCAAATATGATTGCCTGCGAGACGAGTACCACCTAACGATAAAAAAGATCATTATTTTTTGAAGTGACACTTCCATGAATGAGTAAATTTCATTTTATTTTTGAGAATGGAGACATGAGGAGATGTACCGTTTGAGATATAAGGACCGATAGTGTTCTGGACTATGAAGTATTTTTTTACAGCGGGAAAAACGTATGAAGTAAAAGAATGCGATTTTATTGATGGCATATGATGATCGCTTTACGGTGATGTTATATCTAACGCTGACAATATGTCATAATGCTTAACAGTGAATGAAATGAGGATTGCAAAAAACTTTCTTATCGACGAAAATAATAAATGCAATAGAACTCAACGAAAATCAGCATTAGAGTTTACTTTTTAAATAGGTTTAATGTAAATGTAATATTATGTAGTTGTAAAATTACTGCTAATTTCCAGGCGCGTTTAAGTGTTTATAGCCGTCATAGAGAACTATCGTAACGATTGTAAAATTGATTCATTTACGGGTATCGTATTATGTGAACCTCTTTAAAATTCTATACAATTATAGAATTTTTAATTGGTTAATGAGTTTCAACTATTGGATCAACAAAGAAACGGATGCGTGCAAGAACTTTAACCCACAAATACGCATAGGATCTTGCTGTAATATGCAATTTTGCATAAATGCATAAAAGAATTTCTTATAGAAATAAATATATAAGAGTTTTGCAACAACCGTATTTCAATACTCATCGGTTAGTGTCATTTCCGAGCTATACGCAATCATTATCTTTATGAGAAGTCGGCGAAAATTACGTTCACTATAGAGAAAATGGTTCTTTGAGATGGATTCATCAATTCTATTATCTATGAAGACTATAAAAGAGGGTTGTTTTTGATAACGAATCGATTTGGCACAATAACGAATTGATAGAGAAAAAAAACGAATTAAGGAACACTAAGTACGAAAACGCAAAGAATTCCTCCTTCCGTTGATTGGAATGCAAATTGCATCGTATGGTTGATTAGCGAAAGCAGCTTTGACGTCACTCACTTCTTATCCACTTGGACGTGGAGCCATTCCCAAGGCAGCTGCTTTCTATAGAGCAGTGTGGAGTTGATAAAATTTGTCTTTATCCCGTAATTAGAACTGAATTGTCGTGTCAGCCAAAACAAAGACTCTGAGCAGTAATCTGCTCGTTCGTTGTGTTGGGACCAGGTGTTATATTAAGGAGGAGGAGAGGAATTAGGTGGGGAGAGAAGGGGGAAGGATAATCTCGCCTAATCTATAATAGTCACCCAATTATAGGAGAATCTTCGATTCAAAGCGCATTCGATTTATGAGAGAACACAAGCTTCCACTGAACTTTCATATCTACTACGTTTAATGGAACAATAGAAGAGAGGCGTACGAATGTGTGGGAGGGATGATGGATGGAGTGGTTCTGTTAGTAACTAAATGCATTAGCCATATGAGTCCGAAAATTGCTTCTAATTAGAGATAATATGGCTATTGGAAATAGTTTCATTGCAAGTGAAAATGTGGGAAAAACATTGTACTAGAAAATGTTTTCCACAGGAAAATTATTCGATTTTTCTAATTGTTCTAAAATATTCTTTTTTCTAAATATTTCCATAATTTTTTCAGACATTTCATTTGAAAAATGTTGGAATTTTTCTTTAGATATTTGTTTAATAGCGAATTTTGATGTTTCTTGAAACTTATAGCTCAAATGAGAACGAGTTTTATACATAATTTTATTATCGTTGCTATGAATTCTCATAGTTTAATAGTAAAATTTTGGTTTTATAAGAAAGAGTGAACGGAATCTTTACTCGATCTTACTCTACATCGATAAATTTTTCGCTCCTTTCCTCGATCGTTTTAACATCCACTATAGATTTCCTATATAATGGATGGAAAGGGTTCAGCAGTATTCAGTAATTGCAATGGGATAAATCAATATACAATTCAACAAGCAACAATTAAATGAAGCTATGAGCAATATACGATATAATAAAATTCTGTCATTACTTTGAGCACTTTGAAAGTTCCGATCGGATGCGTATTCACTCATTTGCTTAGGTTTAGCTTAATAATATGAAATGTGTTAGCGCTTCCGGCCAACTTCGCTTATTATATTCCATAAAATTTCACTTTTTTTTGAACTTGCAAAACTTCACTCAATGAGGCAAAAACGAGTACGAACGACAATATGTTGAGATTATAATTGTCATGGCATATTCGAAGTGAAATTTTTTGCATTTATACTTATTGAAAAATTCATTCATTTTTGAGGTTTGTTTCATTTTTCTATGATGGCGAAATGTAGTGCAACTCAGCTAAATGCATCGAGAAGAAAAAACGATGGGATGTTTATCGCATTTTTGAAAGGGACCATAAAAAATAAGGAATACAGAATCAGTTCTGAAACGAAGTTTTGAAATTGCGGCAGATTATTTTAAATTTTGAATTATGGAAAAATTTTTTCCACTTTTGGGCCAATTTTTAGATGTTTCGTTGAAAAAAATTGTTATCCCACGATATTTATGATCTTTAGCTCTTCGTTTTTTCTTCAAAAACGTTTTAAAGGTGACCTAAAGGTATTAGATAACGTAATTTGAACGTCTACACCATCGGCATTAGTCACTATTCAGCTCTTGTTCACAATAACCTTATTTCAAGTAGAAATGATAAAACAGCAAATATTGAATATTTATAGGTGTAGGAACTTCATTTGCCACATATTTTCTCGTCAGCTTGCATGTCAACTTCACTGCCCCACACTTCCCGTTCGGACACTTTTCTCGTTTATTGGGCCCTCTGAAGAGGCATCTTCATCAATGGTTAGCACGAAATTATTTGAGGATACGTTCGAAACGATGGATTTAAAAAGCGATAGAGGCAAATTTTAAAGGAGGATGAGTCTAAGTGAATATGCAAATTCGGTCTGCTGTGAATCGGACGACGAGCAGTGATATGAATGAAGAATTTGGGTGAAGGACAGACCACCTTTGCAACCATAAAAACTTCAATTTTATATGCAAATAAGGCCGACAGACGAATAGCATCTCTAATGTTTTTTTGTAATTGTTATATGTGGAAACATATGGTCAGAGGTTCCTCATCTTTCTTCATCTTTCAGTAGTGCAAAAAACTGTAAGATATTTACGAACAGAGATATACAACAAATGATGGTGCATTTGGTTGGCAGTACACTACAGATTATTGGAAAGTGTAGCATACAGCTGGCATAGATTCTCTGGCAGCAAACTATACCTGTGGTACAGATCATTGAGCAGTATATTACGCCTCTGATACAGATTGTTGGGAGTATGTTAGAGCACTAGTGCAGATCATTGGAAGATATATTATACTGCTAGAAGTGATTATTCGACAATTTCTTGTGCTAATAGGACAGATCTTTGAGACAGACTATTGGGCAACGTGTTATACCGCTATTACAGATTAAATCTGCAACAATAGAAGACGAAAAAGAAGATGTGAATTATGTGAGGATTTCATAGATTTAACATTTGCTATAAACAGTTAAGTGAAACTCACTGATAGTTTTGCTGCGATGAGGTGGTCGTTGCTTTTTGTGAATTCTTTCAGCTCATATAGGTATGAATCGGTTGAAAGTGTTTCACCTTATTTGAATTCTCTCATTGAAAGGAGAAAAGCTGGAAAAACAAGCGAGAAAAGAGATGGAAATAGAATTCATTTTCTAAGAGGGAAGGAATAAACGAAGAAAATTCATTTCTAAACGCACTAGTCGTTAATGCGGACTTTATTTTTCTGTCTATCTGTGCGACAGATCTAATTGACCAAGCAGTGCTAATTTTTTTTCAAGTGGTTGATCGATTACTCTTCAAATACGAGAGAAGATATGAGAAAATTCGTTCATCGTCTATTTTTTAATAAAATCTTCGCATTCTTTAAGTTCCTATTTCAGAAGACATTCATATGTGATTGAAGCACTCATAACTGGAAGGCGCTATGAAAACATTGCTAATTTGCAATAATTATTCATTTGCTGCGCTCATTTTGTCTCGCAGTGATTGAATCGCTTTGTCCTGAAATTTTAAAGAAATAACTTAAGGAGGGTTCTCAAAATCCTGCCAGTTTTTTTGAATATGAGTTTAACAAGTAATGTAGATCCACATCACAATTCCTATTAGCGTTACAAAGTTCACGAAAAACATTCACTATTCTAAGCAGACTATAATTAAAATGTGGGATGTTGGTAAATCTCAATTTGTCTTTGTGACTGAGACAATGGCTAAATATTGAAAGCTCTCATTGGCATACTTGTGTTTGTTGTTGTTTGTATAACTTGATTAATTTTTCCTTCAGTGGTATGCACTTCCCGATAGAATTCTTAGATGGAACATAGTTGCCGATTAATGCCTTTGTTTTGATTACCGCTAAAGAGCCGGGAAAAGCATTTCTCTACATTTTCTACCGTCCGAAAACCGTGTTCCTCTTTAAAACCGATTGCCAACCAACCAAGAGGTCCAAGCAAGCCTTCTCGTATCCAAACCTTCTCGTAGATTTGCCTACTCTCAACTGAGGTACTGCGAAACACTTTGATTGTTCTTACATAGTAGTAGTGTCGCAATGTAATCGATGACAGTAACATACCAAAACGATGGGAGTGTCAACGCCGATAAGATGGAAATTGAATCGACACCAATGGGGTTCAAATCTATTACGTTTTAGGGTTGAGGCTGATAGAGAAACACCACTGAGACTTATAGGCAACGCACATGACGGTTTTCAAAAACGACTCCTTCCTTCTTCAATAAATTCTTTGGCTTTAATAAAAATGCTTCAATAAAATGGCAATTGCTTATATATCAAGAAAGTTGAACTCTGCTTCCACTATGATAACTTCTTTTCCTCAGAAAAAAAGAATTTTAAAGTCACAAGGCTTAGTCTCTTCGTTCATTTCTCATTTTTTGTTGGGCACTGAAAATCGGAATATCACAACGCCTCTTCTATGCCGACATACAATGAGATGCGCGATGCGCATTCGCGCACACAGAAAAGTTCTTAAGAAATTTCCAGCTTGCATGTTTCTTCTTTGAATTTTCAAAAGCCTTCACCTAGAACAGCTTCACGTTCGAGGAACTCCCCTCTCTTACCTCAATCTCCTCACCTTATCTTCAGTAACCTGAGAGCGATTGGAAAAAAATGAAGTTGTATTTGAGATATTCGGTATGATTGAGCAACAATAAAGATTGCCGTCAGTGGGATAGAGACTTTTATTGAGCATTAAACGATGGAGTTGAGGAAGTTACCTGCCACATCCACATAGATTATCATTTCAGTGAGCACAACTTGTAATGCTCACTTGAGGTTCCAATACTTATTTAATGGTCCTCGTCAAATTATCTCGATTGTAAAACAAGAAACAAGCTGAAGCTTCCAGCTAGCAACTCTCGTTGGTTTCATTCCTCCACTTTACCTATAACCTCAGATATCGAATGTATAATTTTTGATTACTTGCATATTGCATACTTGAAGCTTTCGACGCCTTTTAATTAGATTCAGGATTTTTTTGAAAAAGCAAAGAACTTCTTGCTGACGTTATTAAAATCTATTCTGTTGATAGGAATTCAGCACTACTATGTACTTTAGAGTTTCAGATCCGTTAACAAGAGCCAACAAACGTTATTAAGGGGTCTTCAATTAAGTACTCATTACTAAACTGGGCTCTTTTCGAGACTGGGCCTGCAAATCAAACAACGGTCTCCGAACGGTTACGTAGAGCGCTTTAAAATGTGTTGGACAGCTACTCTAGCTAATGTGCACCTTAATTCAGCATCCGACGTTACTTAATTTATTTTCGGCAATGTTCCTTATTTCCATTGACATTCCTCCAACGTGTAATTCGCCTCAAATTGCAGTGCACTGCCACAAATAAGCCTCAGCAGCTATAGGGATTCTACTCTCGACGACTGGAAAGGGGTGGGGCTAAGTTTGCAGCAAAGAAATTGATACTAGTTTAATTTCCGATCCGACGCGAGATTAACTTCACGACTTTCTGAAGGATAGGATCGATCCTCAAAGCTTGCTTGCACACAATTCTTCGGTTTTATGTACCAATGTCTATTGAGGGTGATCCGTTGTTCGGAATTCCGCTTTTGTTAAATGACGTCGACGCAATCCTTTTGACTGTTAGGCATTTTTGCCATGTTTGTTGATATGTTGATCTTGCCTAGCAATTTATCTCAAATTTCTTCACATAAATCATAAAATGTAGCTGAGGAAGCCAAATTTGGATGAAAGGATATATATTATTGCAGGGCAGGAGTTCTTTGTGATGCCTACAACTACTGTATTTACAAGACAGCTTCAATGGCAATACTTAGTGAATCGTTTGAGTGCTATAAACCCATACTTCCAAATAAAATGCCATTAAAAAAGGTTCCAGCCCGATATCCATGTGGGCTTGAAGGTTATTGAAAAATGCCCCTTTTGCTCCTTCTAAAAATGGATCGATTCAATCGCGAAGAAGTGTACACACTGCAGAAAGCTTATCAACCAGTCTATCAGCAATTTTCTCTGCCGCGCAGGTCAGTTTCGACTGACGTCATCGCTCCATTGCTCCAAATGCTTTTTTCTTGTTGAAAGTCACTTACTTTAACTTCCCGACTTTCAGCCAAAATTTCTGACTCAGGAAATTTGAATTTGAATAGAAAGGACACTGAGAAGGTGGCAAGAGATTGCTGATTCGAACCTCTCAAACCTGGCGCTGTCAGCATTTGTCTGTCGCGCACCTCTGTTGTCCACCTGTCATTTGTGGAGTCATGACAGTTAACCGTCAGCAACAAAAGGTTATAAAGCTTGGTTAATTGATGTCTCGATGCATGGAAAAAACATTTGCAGCGTTTGTCGTCGCCTTTCTGTCAATGCTGGACGGTAAATACAACAACCATACGATAACTCTCAACTACAGAAAGCGAGAATGTGCGACCGAAGTGCAAGGTTGTTCGACATGGAAGATCCGTATACATTGTCGTTTATTAAAGGGCTGCAAAAGTTTAGCAAATATTATTCATCGGTTCACGAAGGAATTTGTATGGTGATTTGCATATTTGGAATCATCTCAAATCTTGTGCATATTCTTGTGTTAACGAGGTAAATTCTTCATTCATATTGTCGCTCGCGAGTTCATTTCTTGGAACTTTTTGTTCAGCAGAAGAACTGCCAAATTTTATCGTACATTTAGCACTTAATTCCCCTCTCCAACTCCACGCTTCCACCTATTTTTTAGCTCTGATTTTATGTTTCGGCTTTCAGGGCCGCTCCATTTATCTTTTAAAGTACGATCTCTCTCACGGTAACGGTTATGTTGGAAGTGAAGGATAATAAAAAGCTTTCATAATTTTTCCATTCGGGAAACAGAACCTATGTTTTTATATGTTTAGGCGTTTTGGCGTGGCGCTCGCCATTTACGATAGTATATAAGCAGTATATAGTACACGACTACACGACTAATGCATCTTATTTAAGGGCCCCTCTACGACGTTGTGCAGTTAATTGTGTTCTCACGGCAGTGGCGGTTTGTGATGTGCTAACAATGTCCTCATATGTCGTATATTTGCTCAGATTTCGATTTTTTGCCGTTAGTCGAATTATTACTGCTGTTATCTTAGTAAATTCATATCACATACTTTAATTCTAATATGCTATAGCTATGCTGTACTTCCACAGTAGACGATTTAAAACGTTAGAGATAAGCTTCCTGGAAATAATCTACTACACAGTCAGATGATGAACTTCGAGTAACTAGTGCTGAAACCTTTGTTCTACTGAAATTATCTTCTCGGGTTCCGATTAGAGGAAATAAAATTAGTGCTCGACGATTGATCTCATGATTTTATTGTATGATTCTTATCATACTCTTTATTTTCCTCTTTAAATGTTATTTAAATTCCTTTCATAAAATCTTATTTTCCATGCAACAACAATGGTTATCACCTTTTGCGACTAAAAATCTCTACCAGAAGAAGAAGGTAAGAGAACGAGAGGAGGAAAAATAACGGGAACGCTAATTAACTAATGTCTGATCGTAAAAACATGAAAGTTATGCATATTTTAATGAAATTGACTGTGATTGTTTAGAGGTAATTCGTTGAATTTATCAGCAAATTGCAGAATAGAGGTGGCTATCCGTATATTTGGATCGCCTATTTACTCAGTCATGCCGTATTCACGATTGCTTTACATGCTATAACCTTATATCTGAGTGTAGCTCTTGCGTTTATACGATGGCAAGCATTGGGCAATGTGCATAGCCCATGGCTGCTGCCTTCATCAGCCTGGTATGACTTCAATAAACGATGCAAAAACTCTTTGAAGTAGTGTTCACAATATGCTACCAAACAACTGCATACTAAGATGCGATTTATAAGGTTCGTCACAGATGCGCAACTCCCGTAGTATTCCTTAATTTTGATTAAGCACTCATCCACTCAAACCAGATTCTTAACCGAATGCGAATGTCTCAATCGTATTCTCGGCGGGACACAAGTCCTCGCTAGTTCCAAAGTAAATCTCCTGCTCTTCCCTTCCACTCCTTCACTTCTCTTCTTCCCCCTTGGCTCCGCTCTTCACAATTTTACCTCCCGACCCTCTACAACATCACCCCGATTGCCCTTATCGGAACTACAAAAAGCCCTAATTTCTTTTGCGGAATTGTAAGAGCATTATTCGTTAATTCAACGTTTCGAATGTGCTGCCTGATTATTGAGTGTTACCATTTTTCATTTGTTCACTTTGTACAAGAATTGATATATATTTCTTTGTGAAATATATGCTATACATAATCCTTCTTCACACCTTGATCACTTATTTATAAAATGTATTCATTCCGTTCACTTAAATGAGTCTCCCTAATAAATTTTGCATCTATAAGAAGTGAAGAAAAAAACGTAAACGGAGACACATTGATAAACATAAATATGCATTATGTAGATGCATTTTTTCGCTATCGAATTTGCATTAGTTCATTTCACGTCATTATCTCGAAAGTGAACTGTTTAAGAATTCCCATTAAGAGGTTTTTAATTCCTCTCTACTTATGCTCGAACAATTTCACGGTGAGTACCTCCATACTTTGCCAAAAATAACTTTTTGCTTCAATTCGTTCAGCTTGAGTGCCGCTGAACTATGCCATTTTCTTAAATAAATGCAACGGATCCTTTATTGTATCTTATCTCGATCGTTTAAACACAATTAAAGGCGTTTTCTCTTGGAGTAAATTTTCCTCTCTTTGGAAGTTTTCTTGGGTGGAGGGGGGGGGGGACGGCGGAAGGCGGAGAGGTCTGTTCAATCTAATGCGGTACACGTCTATTCCTTCTTACCATATTTGCTTAAACTGCTGCTGATTAGATAAGAGGCGTAGAGGGCATTTGTTGAGTGCATGCATGAGGGTATCAGAATGTATCATTTCAAAAGTGATGCAGCATTTGTCAACGCTTTGCTTTTCCAGGAAACTATTCGGTGTCTGCACGATTGTAGTCTCTATTCTATGTATCCCGACGATGCTTGTGCATAGAATAGTAAAGATGCCACTCAAAATTTTGCCTTTAGTATCCGAGCCAGCTACCTTAATAGCAAAAGAATTGTACACATTGGATATGGTAGAAGATGCTTGTTCACTTTTTCAATTCAATCTTTGGCTCACTGCCATATTTCTTAAGGTTGGTTCGTATAATTTCTCCTTGCATGCTTCAGTTCTCATTGATAAACTTTTCTACCCTTAACGGTACGTTTATGTAGTATTGGCTAATGCGGCTCACTGAAATGCAAAGGACCTGAGTCCAATCCTCTCACCAAGCCAGAATAATGTGTAAAAGTGATAAAACAAGATATAAGTCCTTGCATATGAATAGAACACTACGAAAAGCAATGGTTGGAAATAACTGTGGGGAATATTTACGTTTTTTGTAAGTCGGATTCAAATTTTGGCTCGCATTACAGCATTACAGCAGATTGCAACAAAAAAGTATTTTTGAGGGAAACTAGCTCCTCCTGAATTTTACATTTGTCTATCGATAGTGAAGTACAATCGGTTCCTTCATCGAGCAGTTTTCTGCTCAAATTTGAAGTGAAGATTTTCATTTCACACGTCGAATTTTTGCGTCCATTTTGTCTGTGCTAAGAGTTGAAACTGCTTTGAGCAATGGAGAAACGATTAATAAAATTTCATTATTTGTACATATTTTCGTTCGCGTGTTGAAATATTAAGGGAAGAGGAAACGATGAAGGTACTATGGAGAAATTATGTGTGGAGGAGGAAAAGAGGTGGCCAATGAGGAAGGAAAGTGTCATCTTCGCGACTTCGCGACTGGGGAGAGGAATTCTTGGGAAAAGAATGGGAAATTACCTATCTAATCATAGAGAGAAGTGGGACAGCTTTTTCGATGAAACGCGATGAGTTTAACGTTGAATGTGACTCATAATAGCGATGATTGAATGCATTGTTACGTTCTTTACAACATTTTATAAAAACTTCATTATCAATTTGAAAATGTTCCAAAATGAAAAGAAGTAAGTAATAAAGTCGCTTCGATCATTCAAAAAAAACTTATGATTTCACTTCTTTTTCCTCTCTTCGCTCATAAAAAAGTCATTTGCATCGCTCGACTTTCACCACCTAGCAATATTACTCAATCAATTGTGCAATTTGTTCTTTTATAATAAATTTCCCTTTAGATCATTAACTAAAAAGGATCAAAATAAATGGGTGATTGCAGTGTTTAATCTACCGATGCATTATATTTCAGGCGGTCCCTTGTGTTCTACTCTTATGGTTTACATTTGCATTGGTGTCGAAATTGCGCGATACGGATATTAAACGTAATGATCTCTACTCAAAGAGTTTTCGTAAGCATATGAGGAAAACTGTGGTTCCCGATAAAACAACCTATATGCTGGTGATTATGATTTCTGTTTTTCTTGCCACTGAATTGCCTCAGGGATTCCTTGCACTCCTTAACGGTGAGTTGTTTCAACAAAGATATTACTGTAGTTTCTCATTCAGAAGACAGATGCTTATCGCAATCACAACGTTTAAAAAGGATGGACATTCGGCGGGGATAAGAGGTGAACAAGAATAATGGAGAAGGGAAATATGTGTTTTTTATGTCACATGAAAAAATATGTTGTGCTTTGGGAGTGAATCAAACCAGAAAGAGAAAAATATTTTAAAGAGGATCACTAATACAGTAGACCTTGTGCAGTTATTACTGAATACTAACTTATTACATTTGTCCATTTTTCTCACTTTCGAATTGCGCCATCTATGGTGTGGAAGTGTTTACGTACCCGAGGTTTGATAAATTTCAACTATTTATAAGACGCTAATGTATATTTAATCGTAACCAACGGATAGTATAGATTAGTGTCTAGATATATTTTATCTTCATGGATTTCTCTCTTTTTTCTTAATTTTTTCTCGATATTTCTACGTTGAGCGGTTCATTCACAGGTTTTTTACTACTTTCGAGCTTTTTCCATATATTTGTTGGAGAAAACCCACAAAAAAACCCTACTCCATTATTCAAATCTGTTTTTTAAAGATCAACTACTACGTTGTCCCTCCTCCACTCTTCTCTACGAAAAGGCAACACGTCAACACCGCTGCAAGTTTCGTTGGAAGATTTCAGCAAATTCATGAGTTTTCAGTTGTCGTTTTGTTATATTGCAGCGCGACTGCGTTTATGAAGATTGCAATGTATTTGTTTCAAGCAGTCATTTAACTAAGTAGCTCAGCGCTAATATTATTTCATCCTTCTGATGCTCAGAGTTTCTTCAAGTGTAATTTAAGAGATTTTATGAGAACTGTTGCAGGTGTTTATACGGCGGATGTACATCGATTTATATATGTGAACGTTGGTGACGTTCTAGATCTAATGTCATTGATAAATTGCAGTGTTGACTGCGTCTTGTATTGCATGATGAGCTCCAGATATAGGTGTGCAACTTAACTTTTCGAAAGGGGGCAATCCAAGTAGCATATTCCTGAAATAAAATCAACGTTGCATTCGGATGAGGGGTGGTGATAAGCAACTGCTCCCTTTGTAATTTCCTTGGAAAGATTTCATCTACAACACCTCTTGAAATTAATCTCGTAGTTTTATATAAAGAACTGCATGAAGATCCATAATTTACTCATCAAAATTTAAAAGCGTCGCATCGCTTAGATTCAAGTTGATATAGATGGCAGCAGCTTATTAATCAATAATACTCGTGATATGGTATAAATGCTTTCTTTCAGACATACATTTAATCACATATTGATACGTGCGGAAAGCTGGTTACGCAACAAACGGGAAGAGCGACAGTATGAAAAGCATTGGCGAACAAGCACCGACAACAATCCTGCAAAATTAGGGATAGTTAGTGTGTGATGGATGGTGAATGAAGGGAATTTACAATCCTCCATTATTGTAAACTTTGCAATGCAATGTGTAGCGCAGATAGAAGGAAAGCGAAGAGTGGGACCTGAATCACAATCGCGACAGCACGAAAATGATGTAGGCGTTCGGAAGCGGTGAGGAAAGGATGAGAATTTTGAAGTTCCTCAATGAAATTCAATCCTAACGCTGTAATTTCAAAAATTGGATGGAGAGTATTCAGAACGAGGATTACTATAAACTATATCACATTGCATTGCATTACCTTCTATGAGCATTGTTGCCTTTTACAAGGAATTTTTGAACGTAGATTTTCATCATTTCTGCAGTAAATAACATCTTTTATTGCAAAAAAATCACAAGTATTACCTGCAATTATGAAATTATTTGCAATTTTTGAAGCAGAGATAACAGTGAACTTTAAATCCAATAAAACGACAATTAATGAAAACGATTTTCGTGAAATTCTTTCGTTATTTCTGAGCGAACTCATCGATGAAATTGAATGAAATCCAAAAACGTTATCATGTCGCAGAATTTTTGTGGCATTAAAATTCACTTATCGTTAATCGAATTTGCTTTTGATGGTAATGTTCCAACTTTGCATAGCATGTGTTCAGCAAATTCATTAGTTTAGCCTTCATTTAATGTGTTACACCGATCGATCTCATCATTTATGAACAAATCCATTTTCCTAATATTGTATCTATTACTTGCAAAAATGTCTGCATTTTTACATATATTTTGCATATATGTCGATATATGTGACGCAGACGCGACAGTTGCGCCACCTGAACTGAGCTTTTTAAAGCCTTTATGTGTTTTTATTCGCTCTGTTCTCAGAAATACTGCTGTGACGAGTGACAAAAATAGGATGAAAGGAAGCTAAGACTAGAAAAAAGAAATACTGCACAGAACATGAAATCCGATTACTTGAATCGCACAAGGATTAATTTGTCGTAATGCTGTTGATGTGATGTTGACGTCGCTATAACAAAGTCTTTAAATCACACCTCACTCTACTTTACTCTTACCTTATAAATTCTGTGAAGTATATAAAAGCTGTTTTACCTACATGCTCCATTCGTACAATACGTTTAATTTATCATAGCGAAGCCTGTCTCTTTCATCTTGTGTAATAGTGGTCGAGCAAGGTTAAATCTTACAATCGGAAATGCTTCATGTTCACCTGTAGTATTTTATCTGATGGTTCAGAGGCAAAATGTTCTGTTTTGAAAACTGGAAATTTATATGCATCAAGAAAATATGCATATTAATTACAATTATCCATCACAGTATATCTTCTTGGATAGTCAACCTTTCAGTTGAATATTACAATAAAATCTCTTATAGGAAGGAAGCATCTTTATTTTTTCCCAATTTTACGGCAGCAACATATAGTTGTATGTGTTCTGTTAAAATGCTTTGTTTCATGAGTCAATGATGAGAATTTCATTTCAGCGCTCTCTTTCACCCTTTTCTAAGAGTTAAGGAACCTTATTTAGGTGCAATTATTGAAATTACACTCATTAGGTTTCCATTGTTTAGCTCACATACTTATATTCAAAGTAACGATTTGAAAGAAAAACGAATGCGATCAGTTATTGCCGAATCTTTCTTCTTTCATCACTACAATTGAACCTTTGATGCAAATGACGAAAAAGCACTCTCCCCCAGTTTTGAACTTGATTTCATTTCCTGCAGCAACTAACCATTGACACATTACATTAATTGTCAATTAGAAGACTTCTTTGTTCGCCGATTCCTTCACCGGATATTAAATAAGAAATTCAAATAAGCTTATCTTTAACGCATTCGATAATGGCGACATCATCGCTAACTTATTAGATAATAATATATTCGTGCAATTGCAATTTGTTGCAAATTCTTGTCGATTATATGCATGTAATAGTTGCAATTTCAAGTAATATTTTCAATAGCAAGCATTATTTCAATATCTCATTTCATTACGAATATCCTATTAGAGCATAGCAAAGTGAGATAGATAAACAGCACAAAAAAAAAATTAATTTAAGAAGTGAGGAAAATATGAGATTCGTAAAATATATGATGCCATGCGATCATGTGCAATCATTTGCAAAAAAAAAAACGCGGAAATAACGCGATCGAGAAGTTTTCTGCACCAACAACTGATAACAGTCAAATTTTTTGCATTTCTGGAATTAAATTGTTTGCTAGTAAAATTGCAAATTTAAGGATACTGTGTATTGCTCTCTTGCAAATTTCAATGTTTTGTGCGGTTTTGATTTCATCGATGATTACACAACGCCATAGCAGGTTATCATTGTGGGTTTCTGCAAAGGGTTCTGCTACCTCTAAGGACAATATCAGTGCACATGAATGTGTCACTTAGCATGAACTATGGTCTAGAAATAATTGCAGGAAATAAGTTGCTCTATGTTGTCGAACTTATAGAAGACAGACAGTGTTCATTGTGAGAGATGGTTTTAACTTGTTCACTACGCTTACGTGCCAATAAAACACGTTCAACATTAATGGCTGGTAACTCGGATAACATTGAGCATTGTAATCCAAGAATATAGGCAAGAAATAGACGAACAACACAATGCATAAGTATTGGAATTTTTCCCACATATTTATATGGGAAAGGTAATTGCAGAAATGTGGCGAATATAACCGGCATGTGACTGAGGTATACCTGCAAGAATGCTTAGCATTACTAAATTCATGACATGATATAAAGGCTTACAGTTTTATTCCATATAAAGGCTTAAATTGTAAATATTGCACTGATTAAATTACGAAATATTTCTGCAAATTACTTTTGCATCGGTTTGCAAATTTTTGCAAAACAATTATGAAATAAATTATTTCTGTAAAAGTTTCAAAATTTTAGATTTACGAAACGATTTTTCAAAAAGACGGAGATCAACTAATCGCGAGTAATGTTCAGATCGGCTATTAGACCATAAACGCTCAACAGCTGAGGTTCATTGGAATGCATTGCAACTGGAATGCAGTTTAATATAGGTTTCTCTGCAATACTTTCGCAATAGTTCAATATGAAAAACGCAAAAAATTTAGTAAAAATAAGTCGGTGAATATTTTGAATATATAGTTACGAGTTGGAGAGGACAAAACACATTTGCAAACTAATTTTTTGAAGCGCTTCAGTTGAAAAAGTAACCAAAATGGTGATATTTTCATGAAAAATTGAAAACCTCAAACTAGATAAGAAATTTCACCCCTCCGTTCCCCCAGTCCTTAATTGTCCATAACTTCATCAACACTAATCCCTATACCTTCGTGGCCATTCTTTCATCTAAACGCTAACATCTGAAACCTTTATAGAGATGCGCACAAAACAACTAACCGAATAGCAGAGAGCAGAGAGTGGAATGAAGACTGAGAAACTGAGAAGACGATTAACAATACCGCCATAACCGCAGTGACACGCAAAGATTATCCATGCTATTGCAAGAGCAAATAAAGTTCGATGAAATGCACCATAGATCACATAATAGACCGGCCAGTTCCAACCCTGAAGCGAATACAGCAATTATGAACTCATTGAAATTTAGCTTCTTCAATTAAATAATAAAATTGAAATCGAAAAACAGAAAATATAATTTTACGCAACGCTAACGAAAATGTTTTGAAAAAAACGGAAAAAGCCTATTGAAGAAATTGTTGCAATGAGATTTCTGATAGAGAAAATAGGACTGCAAAATCGATTTAAAATATGCGTCAACAATAAAAGAAATCGACCTTACAATTCGCTACCGTTGTTGAAAATTCCTATAGAGTGCTTTTGAAGAACAATGCGTAGGGGCGATTTTTTAAATGAACGTTGCATTCGATAGAAGGAAGCAAATAGACGGAGCTGGACATCTGTGCGCAAACTTACGAATTTCTTCGACTGAAGGTTCACTTAGAAATTTCTCCTTGTCCCGCTTACAAAACGAATTCATCTCTCCCTCGATGGTTCAATCTCAATCGACATCATTTACATATATTGCCCATTTCTCTTCTTTTTTTCCTTACCATTCTGTCAGTTTTTTAACGATGAAGTATAACAATAAATGCGTTTTTGAAAGAACTGAGAGTTATTGAGAATGAGCTTGATATTAGGAGACTAAAATAACTCAATAGGAAAGAGACAGATTTCCACTCGTCTATGAAATCTTTTTTTTCTTCAAGTAAAAACAGATAAAATTAGTCGACTTCCTTACAAACACCTGCAAAAAACGATGAGAATGAGAAAAATGAACGAGAGATTACCTGAAGTACGGGATAGAGACCATAGACAGATATCAATCCTGCAGCCGTTGAAAATATCCATCCAACAGCGATGAATTTCCGACCATATTTGATGCCGGTGTTGCGTAACTGCACGAGATAATATCCGAGAACGATGCCAACAATATATGGCCCAATTCGATATTGAGGTTTAATATACATTTGCGAAAAATGCTGAAAGCATTTATTATATTACGATATCTTATGTCAAATCTGCACAACATTTCGTTTTCTGCAAACATAGCGGAGGAAAGAGAAGAGAAACGGTGGAAGAGGATGGGGCATATAAAGAAGGGGACCTTGAAGTCACACTACCAGCATGTTATCTCTCTATTCATTCTTCTACCATACGGTTTAGCATAGAGTTTAGGAAGATGGGATCTACTGAAATGAAATAAGGTGCAGTGAGGAGTAAACTGATTGTGGGGGAGGAGAGGTTAAGAGGAGGGATGAGGGGAGTATGGGTGAACAACCAACTTGGTACTGCTGATAAAATTTTGCTGACGTTCTATGCTCGAACAAAAGCCTTTCACCATCATAAACAAGTTAGCTAAACATTAACTGACAACTTACCTCCATATAATTCGAGTTGAATAAAGGTGGCGTATTCCAACCTAGCTGAGTAGGCGGTAAATTATAAGCTATCATAGCGAATGCTCTAAGACTCGCTGAGATTAGTATCGTTGAGGCGCAAAGCACTAAGCCAACATTTTTCCACCTCAACAGAGTAAGTAGAAATATAGGCGATAATAAATAAAATATGAACTCCGTTCCAATATACCTGCAATATTTCATATTTTTCCATTGACATTACCCGCTTACTAACCTGAATTTTCATATTGTATGGCCTAAACTCTGCAATAATGTTGTAGACGCCAAATTCATACGCATCGTTACCGATAGTATAACCACAAAGCCACCAATCGACTTTTTTTGCCATCAGTGACATCATATACAGAGCCCAGTAAGAAAGCAAGTACACAACTGCCCTACAATGCAACGTTGTTGCGCTTTTTAAAACTCTGTCCGCCGCAGGATTCGAACCTGCGCCTACCGAAGTAGACTGCGACCTGAACGCAGCGCCTTAGACCGCTCGGCCAGACGGACTCCTGGCTTGCTCCTTGCGCATGCTCATATGAATGAATCGAGTTGTGACGATTATTGCAACAAGTAGTCCGACGAACTGATCGGTCACCATTTTTTTCCAACATCACGCTGCCAAGTGGAAAGAATGGAGAGGAGAGGATTGAGAAGAGGTGGTTGGGAAGGATAAGGAAGCCAAACATGGAGTGCTTCTCATTCCTTCCTCTCCAGATTCTTAAGTGAAAGGTTATGCTCTTTTTGCTTCCTTTCAGTCCAAAGAGACGAAAAATTGCAAATTCGAATGGGAGCATTGCAGTAAAACGACAAAAATGAGGATTTAATTATCGGAAAGTACGAATTAATTGCTTCAGACCTGATTACTAGGCAGTTGTCAGAGGATTCCAAATGTCCTCCTCAACAAGACAAAATGAAATGCTCCACTTTCTTGAAAAACTTCCTGACTTAACTGAGTCGTCGAAAGGGAATACCTCAAGAAGAATTCCTCAACTTACTCTGTGGAAGATGCCAGGCAGTAAAGTTGAGATAAATTTATAATTTAAAATGGAGCAATTTTGGTTCCATTCTTTCAGCTCTTACGAGAAACCCCAAAATCAAAAATCCAATGAATCCGAATCTAGTTCATTGCTAATGTTAGTTACGAGAAGCGAGGTAGCTCAACGTCTGCGTTTAATTTCTTCGATTTGAACGGAATGCCCTGAATTCCTTATTTCCTCCTCTCAAATCAAAGCAAAAACTAGGTTATATGTTATATTTGCAGGCTGGAATAGGAGTTGATAAAATTCGCTTAGCTTATCTAACATATAAAATTCAGATGCGGAAGTCGCGCTTGTTCGATAGATATTGAGAAGTGACTTGATCAAAAAGCATCATATATACACAGCGGTGTTCATTTCATGCTATATTTATACGCCCACAATGAATTTTCTCCATGAATTAGCCCTTTTTGAATGGCATTATCTTTGCATTTATTATAAGAATAAGCAGTGGGAAGATTCTTGCTCAGAATTTCCGATGACTTTCATCGAATATGAGAAAATAGCTTCACAGAATTATGAACAGACCTAGAATTGTCAGGATTGGATGGATGTGCATTGCCGTAATCTTCCATTGTCTGTAGAAGAACATGTGCTCAGTGCATTAGTCTCATGTGAGAAATCACCTCAACTGGAGCACTTCAATATTTCCCTGCGAGGTTCCACATCCCACTCCAACTTACAATCACGCCTTCGGCCTCATGAATGCATTCCGACTGAAGTGTTAAATTATTTCTTCTCCTTTTATTTAGAGAAAAGGGAGAAAAATTCTTAAAATTATACGAAAGCCCGTTGTTGAGAAGGAAGTCTGAATTACTCACCACGTCCACTGCATGCAGCGATTCTCGAATAAACTGCTAATAAACAGCAAGTTTTCCCACCAGTGTTGCCGACATTGAATTAGAGGATCCAGCTCAGGCCATAACGCATGATAGTGCGAACTCGAGAGGAATATAACTCCAAGCAGTGTATACAGATATGCTGGCCAAAGTCGCACAATACGATGCCGATAGAACTTGAGCCAATAGTTGAGCGAGCTCCAGCTTGGCTTCCTTCCTTTAAATCATATTCATCCATCAAATATTTATATACCCTTTTAATCTACATCTCAACAATCTCTAAAATGCTCCCATTTTTAAAGGTTAATAAATTTTATCAATCCCACATTCCTTGAGCCTCCCTCAACTCTTCTCGTATTTCTCTTCCGGAGCGGAATTCGTAGTCTCACTTGTTGTTTTCGTTTGGGGACATTGAGAAAATTTTCGTTTAGAGACATTAATACTCACTTGTTCCTTGAGCTTTTCTGAAAAATCCATATGCGTTTACCGTTCCACCAAGTACAAGAAACGTATCCACAGTGAGAAGAAAGTTGGAGATCCATTGATTGAAGAACTTTCCGGTAATATCACGTCGATAATCAACCGGATTATCAAGATACGGCTGAAAAATAACGTCATATTTCGCGGCTTTTCGTTTAAAAATCAGATGCATAGCGAATGTTTCTTGCAGTTCTCTAACATTTATCACTTTCCACATAGGGTCCCGATAGAACGAAGGCCTTTCGCCACCAATCTGTCTTTGCACAGCTGACAGCTTCGCTATCACAAAAAAATCATAGCCCTCCCAGAACGAATCAAAATGCGCCGAATTCGTCTCAAGCAGAATAAAGTGCTTTATATGAATAATTTTTACACGAATAATCCGGAACCCCTTCAAGAGCTTGGATCTTTTCCCTTTTTACGTGACCAACCTTACAATAATATCCTCTCATGAACATTTTATACAGCCTCCCTTAGAGGCGAAAGGTGCATTGCTTGAAACGCCTTACTCGGAATTCTTTCTTGGGAGGCCCTCAGAATTCAGCAGTAAAATGGGCAGCTTAATTTTCTACTTTTACAGAGTAATTCAATGCTCAAATTACTGTCTAAAAACGAAAGATCAAGCTTCGTAATTCCCGGCTAATTCGAGGTAGAGCTGCGATCCCTTTGAATGTTTCTCAAGAAGCTCTCCTTGATCGAAGAATACTAACTGATGTAGTAAATCACAGGAATGAAGTTAAAGACATGCCCGCATATTCGAGTTTAACCCCGTCGGATTTCGCATCGATCTCTAGCAACGCGTGTGTTTCAGTGCCATTCCCACTCGCATATGCTTGCAGTCGTATGCCGAATATTGTAACGATGCAATACGACGTTTTTCTTCATCCCTCTTTACTGGCTGAAGTAAAATGCAAATGCAGCCAATTGCAAAACGCAAAGCGAAATGCAAGAGGCGATCTCGGAGTCTCGGGATCTGGGATCTGAACCAGAATTACCAAACTCTTTCTCCATTTTTCATGTGCTCTATCACATACCTCTATCCATGCGAATGAATGACCAACAATAATCCATAAAATCGTCAGAAAGCGAATGCCAAACATGCATGTTATAGTGGATTGGCGATCCTTTGGCATTTTGCATAATGCTGCAAAATTCTTTTTAGCCGAAAATGCGAGGAATATTTCCACCGGCAGTGATCTGAAATAGAAATTTCATCAAGGAGAAGGACAGCACGGCTTTGGTCAAGCTTCTGGCCCTGGCCTGAGGATGGCTAGCCCTCTTCCACCATTTCTTTTCTCTTTCCTTGAGAGTGCGCTCCTGGGAAAGGTTGATCTTTAAAACCACCTGCGTTGCCTCGAGCATGGCTTTTATGCTGCCATTCCATAGATCAAAGGGGAAAGCCGAAGCAAAGGTTTAGCACTCTTATTGTCGCTTAAAATTTTTGGTTGAACTACTGTAGAAAACATGCGTTATGAAAGAAGAAAACAGCCACTTAGAGGTGTAAACGAGAGCCAGCATATTGCATTAACCCTATGTGGAAATATAACGAAAAGCCTACATATAAATACATAACTGTAAAAAATATGCCAAACAGCTGCGTTGAAGGCAATGAATTTGATTTCACGGGCGTCTACAGCCCAAAAATTTGGACTTTTATTACGGTCATAATCAACGCGATTATCGGTTCTGAAATTTTGGAGAGATATTACACAATTGGTCTTTTTTTTTTTGAGGGATAAGAAGCAATGGAAGAGAAGAGGAGAGAGAAGGATTGTCGCTCAGCACAGAACTATTAAAAGGGAGTTGAAAATGCCAGAATTTTAGGCTGAATGGAGCCCTGGGCGGTAAAACCTAAGGGAAATGTGCGCATCCCATTTTATTGCCAATTGCGCTAGCAGTTCTAATGGAACGAGACTAGTATTTTTCTTCATTTCAAAATGCCCTTACTCTTGTTTTACGTGTACTTTCAGCTTTACATACTTCATCACACGCATCGATGAAAGAAGCAGTGATAGAACAATTTTCAGAAACTTAAATTTTTTGCAAACAATTAAAACTGCTCTGAGAAAATCAGAAGCTAAAGAGGAAGTGAAATAAAATTACTTGGTTTTTGCTTCACGTTGACAGTGATAAGTTGTCGATAAACAAACGATGAGAAAAAGCATCAAAATGCAGCCGAATGAAGCAACAGGCACCACCCTTAGATACCATTCCTCGTCATGCCTTGAACGAACGCATATCGATTGATCTATTTGTGTGAGATTCGAGTAGATCTGCGACAAACTCCTACTCGATGTCTGCAGTAACTGCAATATTTTCGATAAGATGCGATTAGAGAGCAAATGCATGTGAAGATGATATACTGAGCATGTAGTCAAAAAAATGACTGTAGTTGTTGAATCAGACACCATTACACTCTGCCAACTAAAAAAACCTCTAGCCACTCAAGGAAAGTTTGAGCTGCAGCCCTCGTTGAAATCCTATGACATCGAAAGGAGCCGTGAACTGCAAGTTATCCTTGGTCTGAACGGATCTGCTTCCACTGTTCTCTCGTCTGGGACCGTTGCGATTTCTACGAGCCATGAACATTTGAAACATGGTACAGCGCGTATAGGGCTCACTTACCAGAAGCCTGAGAGTTTTTTAAAGAGTTACGGGTGGTCCGCGATTCGCCGGATGATTCATCCCCCTCCTCGAACCCTCGTTCGGTCGCAGTCCCCTCTCACCATCCCACCATTCCATCACTTATGGAAAAAAGTCCAAATTCACCCCACACTCAATCACTTCTCCAACCGGCTCAGACCGGTAGCGTAAGCAGTTTGTGGTCGTGTGAGCCATAGTTACGGCTGGAGGCCGATTGTGATGAGTGAAAGTTCGGCGAAATTCACACGAAATTTTTATCGATATAGACGGCGATAGAGGTAAGTAGACGAGTAAATCAGATTTGCGTGGAAAGGGAATGTATCCACAGCATTTCTGTGCATTTCGCAATCAGTTTTAAATTTCGAATATTGTCGAAACTTTCAGTCGGAAGTTTGATGGTTGCGAAGCTTCTCTATGCTATATTAAACAATCACTTGGCATGTATGATTGGAGTAAGGAGTGTTATTTTACAAGAGACATGATTCTAATCAGCATCGATTTCAATGATCCGTTTGATTGATTCAGGAATTGATATGATGTCACTGTGATAAAACGCATACTGATAAACAGGAGATGATTTACCGAAAGACGATCAGCAGCTTCACATGGACTCGGAATGCAAGCAGTATAAACTTGTGAATTGATGTCACGAGAGTTGTACCCGTAGCAATAGTCGAATGGGTACTCTGATTGCGAGTATTCCTTTTCGGCTGCCACTTTGAAACATTTGAGCATATTGCGCTGCTAAAAAGTACGATACTGGTAGTTTTTTTTGCGAACTAAAATTGCAGCTAACTCACAGCTTTTTTACACAGGCATGAGAGTGGAAAATGTATTCATGAAATGAAAAAAAAACAACGATAGGAGGAAAATTTCGAAATTTAAAAGGTTGCTGAGAGTACTCTATTGATTTAAGTTGCCGCACAACAAGATCTCTCTCTATATAAAAAGTTCATTGGCGACGGTGCGAAGTTATTAAAAAATTACCTGCCACTTATCACATTTCTTGATGCGAAAATTTATTGGCATTTTTAATGCTCATCTCATATTTGAATGGGCTAAAATTTCTCAGAAAATCCCTAGATCATTGATGTTCTTGATGTGAGTATATAATTGCAGCATGTAGTACAGCTTTTACGAGTGCGAAATGGCAACACAGAAGTCAATGAAGTGGGAACCTGGAGCGAACAGGTGTTTTTAGTTAATCAACTCTATGCAATTTGGCCACCTTCAGTTAAGCTTTTGTAGGCAAAACGCAGAACAACGACGAAATTTCTATATGTATATATGTTTGCGTTATATCTGCGCTGCAGTTTCAACTCGGCAACCACTGCAGCTAGAACTACAAAACTTAATGACTAAAATTTACATCTATGCCTTTCTCTAACACTTCAAAGATGGTCCAATAATGTAGGCATAAAAATGTATATTTGCATATTCTGCATCGGTCAAATTCGGTCGACATGGCCAAATGAAAGATTTTTATTGCAGATAGTTTATACGAGTCAATGGATCAGCTGTTATATGAATGTAATGCTGTGCTATAAGTTATCGGCAATTAATAAAAAGCAGTCTCATAATTCTTTAGTAATTTCTGTTTGTTCAAAAGTGATCGTCAAAACGTTCATTCGATTTTTTCATAGTCGTTAAGTGGACATAATTAATCAAATAGCTGATCATTGTCAAGAAGGTCCAAAAAACTAGAAACTCGTTAAAAGAGATGCCGAGTTGATTCTTTTAATGCATAATAATAAATATTCCACTACTGACTTTAGCATCAAAAATTATTAGCAACCAGTAACAGTTAATATGAGAATAAAAGTAAGAGTTGATATAAAAATAAAAATTAAAGAGATATAGACATACGAATTGACTATCGGTGACAAGTTCCTTGAATTTACCGTCGCCAAATGAATCGTAATAGTACCGACGTTGCAGATCAACGGTATCATAGGCGGATAGATAGGCAGGAATCTGAAAAAGATAAAAATGCTTTACGAAACAGATAGCATTCTTGTGTAGCTTTAAAAAAACCTTCGATCGAATATGACAACAAAGCGAAAAATTTGTCATTTGTCTCTAAGTTGCGGAGAATTAGAAAAATTCCCAGAAAAATCTTTCCTGATTGAAATGTTCCAGTGCTCTCAGATTTCTTGTCTCCTCAGCCCATAACAAACAGCATAATAAACCAACACTTGCTGATGTTCACTGAAGAAGATATGTCATCATAAGATTGGAAAAAATTGCTTATATTAACCCAAAATATGCATACCTTTTGAATCGCAGATCGGCAAGAACTACTGAGGTTTTGTGTTAAGAAGTGCTGCACGAGTGAGGAAACTTTGTCATCAGAAATACTCTTATTATTAGCAGTAATAGTTCGGGCATCGCTAGATGCCAAGCCGAATATTATTATTGAAAAGATTGAAGCTCCGATCCACATTTCCATGCCCGGAAATTTATGAAATAAAAAAACGACATATATGATTTTGAGCACAGAGAGCTATCGTGACTCAGGGAATCAAAAAAGAATATAAATGAATACCGGGAGGCTGCAAACGGGGGTAGCGATAATATTTAACTTATTGGAGCGATTGCGAAAGACGTGGTCGCATATTGCAGGCAGGTAGTACCTGTGATTCACACAGAGATATTTGGGCCATGACTAGAAAGCGTTCTGCTCCGCTATCTTTTTTAATGGATGTGCTCATGTAGTTTCTGTGTTTTGCACTTCGAGGCACTGAAGTGTATAAAAAGATAAATAAACAGATAAATAAATGAACGAATAAATAAAATTATTAAAAGTGGGCGGAGCACATTTGAACTGAAATTCTGAGCCATCCAGTAATTTGAAAGTCACCCAATTTTATCGTTTTTGCCCTTTTTGATTTCTCTGCAGCAGCAGTTGCATTCTTTCTAAGGCTTTGACCATAAGAGCATTATTACTGTTAAGCAGCCATCATTTAAAGTAAAATTCAAGCAACATTTTGCCTATGAATCATTTTATATGAAACCTAAGCTACACAGTGACACTACTAAGTACATTACATCGAGAAATAATTGTTTACACCACTAATAAAAACATGCAATCATTTCAGATATTTCTACGAATTTTCTCTGCATAATGATATTGTGACAGCTCGTGTCTCTATGTCTAGGCGTATGTCTTCTACTTTACTCCCTCCCCCCCCCCCCCCCCCCCCCACCGGTATATTTGTAACACTAGAAGTATTGTGACTGGAGCTAGAAAATTAACTCGTTTTAGTGAGTATTTTGACCTCAAACACTATATTTCATACTAATTCGTCATCCTCAAAAGAAATTGTAAATGTTTACAGAGATCACAAAAGCGATTTTTTTTGCAGAAAATTTATGCGAGCGATCGGATTGATTGAACTATGCAGAAAAGAAAGCAGTTTTCGCTGAACTTTGTTCCGTTGAACAGGGATGTCGCTAAACAACCGGCTGATAAAAAAGTGAGAAGTGTTTGACCATCACTATTTCTCATGAGATTGCAACGGTGGAAAGTACTTATTTCACCGAATGTCTCAAGTTACCTTCGAGAGTAATTTTTCACATTTCTGCATAATAAACTGGTTTTTAAACATCGTCTACGCCGGGGAAATTTTTATGGTCGCAACTTGCAGCCTTATATTATCTTGGTGGGACTAGTAAGTAGATAGTCTTACTAGCAGATTGAGAAGGGGGACGGAATGGAACTTCAGATTTCAATGATTCAAGGTTGAAGCTTGAATACAACCAGTTTAGCATAACAATATCGCCTTTCGCAACCAAAAAAATTGTGGAAGAACCTGTTTTGCGAATCATCAACACGTATTCAGCAACAGTTGTTATGGAGAGTAAATACAACGGATGAGAGAGACGCATAGATAACAGAAACTGTCATATACACATAATCGAAACACGACGATTGAAGACGGTATAGCATAAAAATAAAATGAGATGCATTAACGAATGAAAGACATTCGCAGCAATCACTTGGATTAATGCAGTAACCTATCACGTCAAAATGGAGTGGTGAATCCTAGCGAGTCGATCCATATACAGATTAATTTATAATAATGGTGAATAAAGTGGAACAGCTGACCAAAAAGGTGACAGTTTACTTTGGTAATTAGCTTATCACACCAATCAGTTTAATGTTTTAATGAAGGCAGTGAGGCAAATAGAACGATGGCTTCATATTTGGCTGGAACAGAATGATTGCTTCATATTCTACTGAACTTATCGCTTGCAGAGGTGTTCAAGAAAAATTCTTTGACGCGCAAAGCGCATTATTGCAACATAACATTTGCGCGCATCTCTATGTGTGCATTAGTCTTTCTGGTAGTGTCAACTCGGAATCAAGGTCACACAATTTTTCTGCTATGAGAGAGATCGTAGCCTCATCTCCTATAAACCAATACCCGTTATTTCGTCAAATATGAAAGGAATGAATACACTAGAAGGTGAAAAAGTTATACGCATTTTGCACCAGTCGGGTGACAGACGGCAGAAAAACAAATTTTTTGCCTATAGCTTGTCGAAGTTGCCAAATAAACTTGATTTTATTTTTTCTTGTAGACCTCCATTGTAAACCAACTTGTAGATTTCTTGAAACTTCAGTTTTTATTGCTAGGCTGCGGAAATGATTGGTTAGATAAGCGAGATGCCAAAGGGCATATCGCGGCAGCTCCTTGGCATGTTTCACCATTTGTTTCAGTTCAGTATGGCTTGAAGTGCAACTGACAGATTGCAAAACGCACGAGAACTTTTCGGCACATTCAGGTGCCTTCAACATATTCTAAAGAGTCCCGTCAAAATATTTCAGACAGATAGGCACACGCATACACACATCAAAACATATTTGCGCAAATATGATATCACCATAGTCCAACTGCGTGAAGAAATGATGCAAAAAGTGCACAAAAATTCATATCTTTGACCACCCTGAAGGTTAGAGATACCCAGACAACATCAGCGGAGTTCAAAATTTTATAGCTGTTTCTGAAAACATTATTGAAAATTTAGGAAGCTGAAAAGTTTTTTGAAAAGCAGTATGCCACCAAGCTAAATGAAAAGTCTCCGTCCTTGCACGAGGCGAATAGCGGCCTGCATTATGCATAAGAATTCCGAAAAACGAAGTGAAATTCAGTCATGAGCAAAAGCATTTTAAATTTCGATTAATGCGATATAAAAGAGGGCGATCGTAAGGTGTGCATTGACGTACCTTTGATTGTCAGCAAGAGACGTTTGTTGCACGCCGCCACTATGAAAAACCAGAATTGACGTCTGCGTTCAGGTTTTTATGAAATGTGGATCTGCATTGTTCGCGTTCAGCAATAATAACCATTAAAACGCAGCCATCCCTCCACTCGGAGGAACTGATGACGATAAATTAAGCGCCATTTTGATGAACTCTGCAAATTACTCGTGTTGACGTTCGAACCCATGATTAAATGCTTCTTCGACCATCTTCTGAGCGTTTTGAATGATCACTGCATTGAAACAGAGGAGAATTCAAGTCACACTCAGCAAATAGTACTCAGTGCAGGCGCGATAATCAAGGCCGAAGAGGAAGAAAAGCAGTGGCATTCTCTGTCTTCAGAAGTGTTCTACAGCAGATCCTCGGAAACGCAATCAAGCCGACTGTAATGCGGTAGATGCGGTAAAATCTCCTTATGTCGATGGCATGCCTCTCGACATGCTCAGAATGAATGTACTCAAAAACGAAGCGGTACAGACCGATTAAAGTCGTATTAGGCAATAATATACACGATGTAATTCAGGTTCACCGTCAATGTAAGAATTGAAACAGCTGTCACAGTATAGACGCGTTTGTAAGTCGGTCGTACGCGACGTCTGTTCGCAACGAATTAGCCCGCAAGAGGACTGCGTAGCATGGTGTTCTTTCATTGTGACTTGTGATTTGAAAGTTATTCCACACATACAGATACAGAAATTCGAAAGTCCACTCTGGGAGGCAGATCAGGACTGAGACCTCTGACGGCGACTTCCGGGTAGAATCAAACGGTAAAATTATTCGGTCCTATCTGTTCAGAGAACTTCTCTATTAAGAAATCTCATGCTGTACTGAACAAGAACTTACGTTCAGTAATTCGTTGAGGCGATGCAGCCCGATTTAGAGTAGAAGTAGCGCTTGAATACAGCACATGCGATATTACGAACAGCTGTACAGAATTTGCGATAGTGTGACTACGGTGCAATATTGCGAATAGCAAAGAGTATACAGAAATTATGATAATTTGACGATAAGGAGCTACCTTAAGCTCCTGACCAGTCGACTGACTGTCTCGGGCATGGCTCCGATGCAATGTCACCTTTGTTCTATTGAAACGTCTAACGTCTAGTTTCGGCACATCACTGCTATGCAACATGCTGTATTCTATCGTGCTTATGAAAAAACGTCATCATTACCCTTCCACTGGAAAAGAACCCTTCATCTTCTGGTAGCAATTACAGACCAATAAGTTTAACTTCTTCTGTTTGCAAGGTAATGGAAATTATCAAATGATCTTAAATGAAGGAGTCTTTTCGCAGTCACTTCTTATCAAATGATCTTATCAACACTGCCCAATATGGATTCCTTTCCTGCCATTCAATGCGGTCACAATTACTGTCATGCGTTAACGAGTAGATCAGTTCATTGAACAAAAAGAATCAAACAGATGTTATTTATTTTGAATACTCGAACGCTTTTGATGTGGTTTGTCCCAGTAAACCTTTACATAAGCTACACCGTTACGGGATAGACGGTGCTTTATTCAAATGGATACGGTCATTTTTGTCAGAGATGACCTTTAAAGTTAGGAGTGGTGAATCGTTATCGCAGAGCAGTTCTGTTTAAGCGGCCTTCCTCAAGGCAGTGTTCTGGGGCTTTATTCTTCATCATATTTGTAAAGATTTAGAGGATAAGCTCTCAAGTGTGTGTGAATTGTTTGCTGATGACCTTAGAATCAATCGGCCTTTTGTCGATCCGGCCATCGATTTCACTAGTAATCTCAACATGCTTTCCGCATGGTCAACTGCTTGGCAGTTAGACGTTTCTCTTGAGAAAAGTTGTGTCTTGCACATAAACTCTCAACGTGAACGTATGCTTCGGATAGTTGGAATATGTCTGCAATCAACGGAAAATGCTATCCGTGACGTCAGCGTACCGATAAGTCCTAAAAAATTCAAATATAGTTGGCAAAATGTTAGTTTAATTTCTTCCTCACAAAACATCAAAAATCACAATGATCTCTATAATTCGGACTACTCGATTGACGTCATAGTGTGTTGAACGAATGTTGAGCTGTTAGCTGATGGCTTTCCTCGATTGATCATCTTGCAAATGGCACTCTGGGGTCTTGCAGTCGTATGCATCAACATCTCTGCAAAAAAGGAAACATATGATTCAATACCGGAGGGAGTGAAATATCAGGTCCATTTGAAAGAGAAGAGCATCTATGTCGAATCTTTTCCGATTCGTCAACTTATTTTTTTCACATCCGGAAATGACGTCAATTTTGCCAGAATGAAGTAAGTTGAGAGTGGAAAGAGATTGGGCTCTGAACTGGATCTGAAACACAACGCTTTGTGAT
Source organism: Ascaris suum (assembly GCA_013433145.1). Lineage (NCBI taxonomy): Eukaryota > Metazoa > Nematoda > Chromadorea > Rhabditida > Ascarididae > Ascaris > Ascaris suum. Next base: position 2,685,037 of record CM024183.1, on the reverse strand, counting down.
ACCATCCTCCTTGAAGATTTGGCTATTAAGTTTTGCCACCGCAAAAAAAAAAGAAGTAAGAAGAGGTCTTTATTTCAATAAACACAGTAAGGAGAAATGGCTAGAGGACGACGAAATAATAAGAATCAAAAACATGAAATATATACAATATAAGCACATTGGACGACGAAATATAAAGAGCAACGAGATGACAACGAAATTGATATTCAAAGAAAAGAAGTGAGCAAGAGGAATTTGACACTTTTCAGAGAAGCTATATTGTTTCAAATTATAGGGATTTAGGCTGCAAACAAATATTAAGAGATTTTCTACCTTTTCCACGTAAATTAATGGAGAACATCTCCTTCCATATAATCACTTAGCTCTCCCGCCATAAAGGAAGTACTATAAAAGAAGATGCAAAAGAGCGCATCAAAAAATACTGTTGAATTGTTTGCGGGAAAGATGACCCGGTCACATCTTACAATTAAAGTGCAATTCAAGTTAAATAGATATTGCGTACTTCAAAAAAATTCTGCTACATGAATTGTAGTTGCAAAAGCTAAAGGAAGCGTACGTGCTTATAAAATCTTAGCGATATTTGCTCGTTGCATGAACCAAATTATGCAAACGACAAAGATATGTTTCTGTTGGATTTTTTTATTGCACTTTTTAATACAACGTTGGGTATCCATCCACATTAAAACTATGATTGAAATCGCTATCGTTGTTTATACGTTGAAACGCATAGAAAAAGCAATCGAGATGGATAAGGGCTCATAAACGCCCATTTATAATGGAGAAAACCGATAATCGTATTCCTTGGGAAAACATTGAAATTTTAAGGATCTGCTTATCCCGATGAATAAGATATTTTTCGATGTTGAGAACAGTGAAAACATTCGCATAAGATTACCTTCTAGATATCTAGACTTTCCTCATTCGCTGCCCGCAGTCAGGGGAAACACATTCCCTGAGGAATTTATAAAACTTACCAAAAATTCTTAACGGGTTTCTTTTAGAATTTTCGACAAATTTCCTCGGACGCTAAAAAAACCAACCAGAAATAGGTTTGAATTTGAAAAGACGAAAACTGAGCCCGACGAACTCCAAGAACACTCATCGTGGTAAAAACAAAGAAAAAAATTGTGCTTACGTGCAGTGCAATTTCAATTCGCGGCATTTCACCGTACTCTTCCCCCGTTTCCATCGGAAGGATTTTAATGAAAAAATCTAGAATAAAAGCTCTGATGAATATTTTGAGATTCCAAAGTTGAGGTGGGAATTCGACTGCAAATTTGGTCTCTACATGATTTCGAGATGAGATAAGCTTACTATTTAATCACACTTAAACAAAACACATTATACGTTGCTAGAGTCAAACTATTTTTGAAGAGGCCTACTGCTCCGCAGTTTCATAGTGTCTCAGAGCGACCGTAAATTATGGATAAATCGTTGGTGATGAAAGCGAAATGAGTCATGAAATGTCTGTTGAAGAATAATAAACATTTGTGGCGAATTGTCGTGCAAGGAAATTTGAAGACCGTTTTGCATTTTTCAGAAGAGAAAACAATAATATGCAAGCTTCGGTAAAGATGCTATTAATGAAAACGAAAAAAAATCGTCTAAAAATAAAAAAAGGTCAGTTCTGCGGGTGTTTTTGAAAAAAATATTAAAAAATAATCGCTGTAGTCTTAATGAAAGATATACGAGCACATATACTGTCAGGACTTTATATACGAGCCGATATACTGTCAGGACTTTTTTCGGGATAGTTGTACTTCTGCACGATTTCGCTCGCAAGGGGAAAAGGGCAAGCAGAAAAATGTGCATACCTCAAACATTTTTATTGCTAATCAACAATTTTATGCGCTAGTTCAGTATCTGCTAGTATGGAGGTTTTCCTTCCGACGAGAGAACGCTGGTAAATCCAATAAGTGCTAGCTATCTTTTAGAAACAGAAATGAGTCAAAAATCATTGCACATGTTCGACCTTCAACATGTCTGTTGCCTCCATTCTGACCCTCCGTCCTTCCGCTCCCATCCACAATCGATAAGGTAACTGAACATCTTCAAGCAAATAGAAGAATACATCTAACAGACGTTGACACAGTAAAATAAAAAGTTTACTTGATGAGTATTACATAGAGGAATGGATTGATGCCACAGTTGACTATCCACATCATTTTGTAACAGAAAATTCCCACTTGCTAGATGCAACAAACGAATCGGAATTATGCCAACTGAAGAGAACAAAACCAATGAAGAATGATACGGTCACTGCTTGGATAAAGACAGGTGTTTCATAGCGCTGGACAGCAGCAACCTGTTTCGACATATAATATGCCTGAAACTTTTGATGCTGACTATTTAAATCTACATATTTATATTTCTATTTTTATAACTGTATTTATATTTACATTCATATTATTTATATTTATATTTATATTTATATTTATATGTATATTTATATTTGCATTTATTATATTTATATTTACATTTATATTTATATTATTTATTTATATTTATAATTGTATACATGTGCACTTATGCAGATGAGTATGCGCACACGCCTCTTTGCTTAAATACGTCATGCAAATGCAAAAATACGAAATGCCTAAAACATTCAAGTATAACAACGGAAACTTACAAATGAATTTCAAAATTTTGTGAAAATATGAGAATTTATTGAGAAGACCCAAGCACCCCCTCCTTCCTCCTTCCGTCTTCTGAATCCGAAGATTGGATTGGTTACGATTGAGCGGTCGAAGTGTTGAATTGCTTTCATTGCTTCATTTTTTATCAGCAGTGATCGACAGATTACGATTAGTCCAAAGCGCAGTGCTGGATTGAAATAAAAAGAAATCTAAACCCAAACAAAGATTCATGATCTCTATAGAGCCGTCGTTCCATTACAACCACTTCAACTTCTTAGAACACCTGGAAAAAAACCACATACTTCCGAGACCTCAAAAATTGGTGGGTATGAAATAATTGAAATCGCTCGTAAGTGGTTCGCAAAAAACGCTTGCAAAAAAAAAAGTTTTGTTTGGATTTTATGATGGCTGAAGTTTTCAATTACGCCAGGTGCAGAATTCAGAAGAAAGGTCAAGTTCGTTTTTTTGGTTCATCTCGTTTAAATTTTACGCCGCTATTCTTTTACTTTTGTACGACATGCATAGTTTGCCTTCAATCTGCGGCTCATTGCAAAATCGAAGCGCTCTGTTAATGTTATTTCGAAAACGAATATTTTCTTTTCCTTGAAAGAATTTTTTTGTTTGTCCGAAATATCTTTTCGAATGTGTAATTTCGCTTCAAGCTTTGAAACCAGCAAATGACAACTAAGCTTCAATTGAAGGCATTTGGCCACTTACAAGCAGCTGCCTTCATTTGCATATTCTTTATAGTTTATGAAGTACAACATTCCTTTTAATGTCAGATTCATAATAATTTCGAAATATGTTCACTTCTGGACGGAAAACAGTTAGCGAGGATTCAAAACACCTCACGAAGAAATTAAACATTGTGGGATGCGATAGCGAGGGAAATTTGAATACTGAATAATAGAGATCTATAGATCTGGTTTGCTGGCGCATTTGCGCCTGAACAAGTCATCATAAGAAGGACTTTATAACTGACAATGAGATCTCTCTAACTTTTGCTGTGAAGATAGCTCCCACGTCCTCGGGGGTGTTGGGAAATCAGTAATGCACGGTTTCTACTTAATATGGTATGGTATTCCTTTGTGATTTCCTAGCATCTCTTCGGAGATGCTGGGATGTCACCTAGGAGATTAGATGTTCATCGAAATGGTGGCGTACCTAAAAAGTTGGTTTGAGAACAACAGCAGCGTATAGAATCATCAGAACGCAGAGTTCAGCCACTGCAGTGTAATATTCAGCATTGCGGAGCAGTTTTCTTTGAGGACCGATATTTCCCCACATAAACCCTTAAAACTTGGGCATTTCCGCTCTTCTGAAAACTGCGAGAGCAAGCGAGCAATAGAACGACTTTCAGTACAGCTTTTTAGAGCTAAAGCTTGAATAAGGGCGTTTAAATCCACTTCCTAGTTATAAAGCTTCGTTTCATACTAGAACGGCAGCTCCGGGAAGCTTAAATTGTGTGTCAGGAGAGCGTCAACATGTAGAGTAAATATTGGGCTGCTCATCTACCTATCCTGCACACTCACCCACATGTAGCACTTGTACGCTTTAAAGTTCTTTGCTTGTACCCAGACACTCAACTACCTGTGCTCTTTTAACTCCTCACAGCTCTTTGCCTATGCCTGCAAGTCCCTTCACCTGTGTCATTTGCACAGCTCCTAAACCTCCGCTTATATCTAAACGCTCATCGACCTCTGTCACTCGTATGTCCTCCAGCTGGTCCACTTATACCCTCAAGATCGTTTATTTGCACCGCTTATACACAATAGCTTTTCAATAGTGCCTTCAAGCTCATCGACGCATATCATCAAGCAAAAAACCTTATTCTACCTCAACAATGAGTCCACCACCATGAGGACCTAAGACAGTGATAGAACTCATCAGGCTTATTGTTAATTTAAGAATAGACAGGATCCGTCTGTTCTTTTTATGGCTTAGGGAAAGAAATTAACATACGAATAACTCAACTGTTATAAGAATGCAATCGGTAGAAAAAGTAAGTATTTTCTGCATAGATAAAGAACTTGTCGACATAGTAACGACAGGTAGCGGTTGTTGCTGCTGCGTCGCATCGCAAATGATATCTGCGGATCTCGTATGGTCTGTGTGCACAGACCGTTTGCGTATTCTGAAGTCGGAAACATCAAAAAACACTAACTGTAACAAACTTCTACTATCGATGAACGAAATGTAATTTGTAAAATAACAGATATTCCTCTTACAGACCAAGATGAAGCGTTATCGAATAAGAGGACACCTTCAGCAACTCTCGATCAGAACAAATAAACGAAATTTTCATGGAAATTCATCGACTAATATCGCAAAGATAAATCTTTTCCAAAGTATTCTTTTCTTTGCTCGTGATTCATTCTTTAGCAGAATTTTGGAATATCATCGTTCAGTGCAGAGGAAATTTTTCTTGATAACTCCCGTCGAGTTGTTTTTGAGAATATATTTTAGAGTATTCGGAGGTGAAAACTATTGATTTTAAACTCAATATTCAGATATATATATATATATATATATATATATATATATATATATATATATATATATATATATATATATATATATATATATATATATATATATATATATATATATATATATATATATATATATATATATATATATATATATATATATATATATATATATATATATATATATATATACCTGGAAAAAGAAGAAAAAATTCTCCATTCGGCGATTTTCTCTGACTTGTAACCCCAGGCCCATCGTCGACGATATGTTAAATGATTTCAGAAATGAATGATTTTAGTTCTGAACTTTCTCTGTTTAGAAAAAAACATATTTTTATGCAAACTGCATGACAATTTCACTTGCAGAACGGCTATATTAATCGTGCACCTTGAAGACATCGATTGACGTAAGAATATTTTTCTATGCGCAAGTCGCGTTTGATGCATATTCCAACGTGGTGGAAATTAGTGTTTTCCACACGCTAAACGTAATAATTGACACTGTGTATTTGTCTGTAAAATGCTGATTGAAGAAATTGGGTGACATAGAGCATCATAAATAGGTACAGTAGAGTGCATTTTCACTTTGGTGACGCGGCGCAGAAAAGCAAAATATAGTATTTTTCCGATCGGAGTCTTCGCTGCACCTGGTTAAGACTCGGTACGGTGCATCATACTGAAAAATTCCTAATAAGATAGCAATTCCGGATATAACACGCAACTGTGTGGTGGATAGCACAGAATAGAGCACTCCTCTCAAAGCGTAATGTTTGAGAGGTATTTTTTGAGAGGCACCGTTGAAAAATATCTTCAGCAAAAAACCATAGTGTCATTCTGTCTGTCATATATTTTTCCGATATGCTTCACTTTTGCATTCATTACCGTCTCTCAAGAAATAAAATTTAAACGCCTTATATACGCGCAATATTGAGTCGATTTTATTCTCCAATAGTAGGCGATTCACAGATTGAACTCCCATTTATCTTTACATTTTTGGTCCATATTTACTTTAATCTTTACTTTATTTATTTTAATCAATAAAGCACTCACTATGAACAATAGGTCTCTTCATATCGCTTGAGAAAAGACGTTGTTTAGGACTTAGGCTGTTCTCCTGCCTCTCATGCTGACGAGTCGATTTACTATTTTTCTGCCTAAGAGGGGGAGGAGTCTTGCTCCACTGCCCTCGCCCCGATGAGTTTGCTGGGCGGAGTCGTTAGATGGGACGAAGGCAAGCAACCTGATCTGAACTCACTCACATCCGGCAGTATAGTAAGCAGTACAAACGTGTGATTGTACCAAAACATGGTGTACACCTGTCTTCTCGAATTCCAATGGCAGTACTGTTCGAGTCAACCAAGAAGTAAGAAGATGCGTCTTAATATAAGCTGAACAGTGGTCACTCTTCCAGTTTGTTCATAATCAAATATGCAAAGCAGCGTCCACATGGATCCGGCTTCGAAATCATATATCTTCACATCTAAATAAGATGCATAATGTAACACATCGGTCCAGTTCACATATCAGAAAATATTAGCATACCGTTATGTCTATTTTGGCGTAATCACTCAGTATATATATATTAGTTACAAGCAGCAAATTGCTTATTGTTCATCGGTGCTCTTTTGTCGACTGGTAGGTGAGCCAAAGAGGTTTTTCGAGGATTTTTTAACGGCGATTGAACATGACTGATACAGGAAGGTATTGGGATACGTCCACATTAAATTCCACCTCTCCTCTAACTTCGCACGATACCAGGTGAAGTTTGACTTTTATTAGCTTTTCTCTTGACTCGAGACCATATTATGCATACGAATTTAAGCAGTCTGCATGCGTCTATCTATATGTCTGTTAGTCTGAACAAAAGAATCGCCGAAGCTAAGCTCCTAAAATTTGATATATGCAGCGTCTGCTATAAGATGGTTTTCTGCACTACTTTTGACGTTGTTTCAACAATTTCGTAAAGACTTGTAAATATTCCAAGGGAGAAGGTACTGTCATACTTTTCACACAAGTTGGATAATCATAGAAGAATGAAACTTTTATGATGAAGTCAATTAAAACTGTTCGATATTATCCCGTGCATTCTAATTTTCGTTGGTACTCTGTGAAAGTGGGGGTGTTTTGTCTATATCCGCTCACCATGAGCACTTCGTCAGTTTTTTTCCTCTCATAGGTGTATATAATTTTGCAATTTCGAATCAACGAGAAGCGCTTATATATTTGCATAGTTTAGCAAAATTCTTCCGCTGCACCGTCAATATCAGCTAAGCGTTCTGCTGCATTAATCTGTAACGCTTCAACCTTTAAGTAATTCTTATGCAGAACCTTTCGAGAACAGAGTATTTGAAAGCTGCAATTCATGGCGCTCTCATAACAAACACTTTTTTATTTCAGGAAAGGAATGAGGGAGAGGGTGAGAAGGGAGGAGCAGGAGGTGGAGAGTGTTGCTTCGCCGTCAAACCAAATCCATTCCTCTCATTTCTTCTCATATGCCACAATGGTTATTTGGCTCGCCATGATTTAGCGCAATCCCTCTTTCGCTGTAATTACACCATGTGGTCTCTAAATTTGCATCTATCATGCCTTCATTTGACTCGTTTGTTATGACGACATGGGTGCTGGACTGTCTTCCTGAGGGCACCCAAATTCTGCAACATTTACTTCATCGTTGTTTTAGCGGAAAACGGAGACCAAAATCGTCAGAGATGTCGAAATTCGTCCCCGACCTTCTAATGACAGACGCTGTAATCATTGATGACTTTGACTTGCAGTGCAAAGCGGATGAGTCTGGAAGGTACTTTTCTCTTTCCTTTGGTGATTCCCATTTTTTTCTGCCACAGTTTTTCCAATACATTGTTGCTTTTATCAGATACGGTCACATTTGGCAAGCGACCGATGCTTCGAACTTCCGGAGCTCGTTTGGCCCTCGTGAAAAGTACTATAGTTTTTCCGAATGAGACTGGAGAAGGTCGCAGGATTTCGGCCCCATTCTGTTGACGAATGAGATTACGAGTGATCAGTGCAAGGTGCTAACGAGAAGGAAGGCAATGGCTTCTTCCTATCGGCACTTAGAAATGTGTTTTGTTTTTTCCGATTCGAAGTTTTCCATTAGTGAGAGAATGATTCAGGACGATAGAGCTAGCCAGTCGACCAGTAGAAGCCATTATTTCGCGCTGCCCGCTTCGTCCATATTTGCTCTGTCTCCTTCAACTTCACTGACTATTGCAGTCTTTTTCTAATAGCTCAGATTTGCAAACTGCCGATCGCCATTGCATTCACGTCAAATTTTAAGAGGAATCAAACTCTAAAACCAATTAACATTATAGATATAGATGACACCTAAATCCATCACTCGACGCCTTTGAATTGACGATTATGTTCACTGCGGCATGCTTATGCCAAAATTTAGGGGGTTTGCAAAAAATTTCCGAGAGAAGTCGCTGCCGCCATTGAGTTTACACGAATGGATCATAAAGGGAATGCGGCTTCGTTTTGCTTACGTTCTTTAATTAATTCACATTCTGTTTGTTGAAATCTATACTCCGTAGCAGACTGTTTTCGAACACCTGTTTTCTGCATTTCTATCTTTCGCATGAGTCTTTTAACTTGCATGAATGCATGTGACGCATATATTCGGAACTCGATAGGAAACTATTCTATCGACGTCATATTATATTCTGTAGATCCCACTATTGCTATTCGCATGCTGCAATTTCTATCTTTCTGCATTTTTCTAAATTCGATCTGTCGTGGCATGATCATCTATTGGTCGGTAGTCAAATGTGATACTCAGAGATGAAGAGCACGAGCAGGTTCAGCCGGTCGAACTTAATAGGGCTCCATCTCTGGTTGTTGGAGCCGATGCCATTCTTATGTTTTAAAACTATATTTATCCAATGAAATCAGTAAAGGTTCGATGTGTAGTTCGAGCTTCATGAAAAACTGGCAGGAAAGAATGTCTTGGCTGCAGTATGAATGTCCTCGCAAACACTCGCTCAGCTAAAACTAAGGCAGCACTTTTCGTTTCTGAGAAATTTGCGTATGCAAATTTCGGTCATATCTACTTGATCCAGGTTCTTTCAAAGACTTTTTAGCTTTCAATACAACTTCAGGCAAATGTTCACATACACGGTTACATGGCATGAAAAATCGAATGGAGATGACAATGGAAGTGAAGAATTCAAAGAGGTCGAGCCAAAATTTTCGTTTATGAACGGTAATAGCATTGCATATATGGATATTGCACTCACACATTAAGCGACATGTTGTTATACCTCGAAACAATCAATGCAAATGGTTATGGAAAACTTAGCAACTAGAAACATCAAATTGACAGGTGTTTTCTGGACAAGTATTTTACGGATTCATATCTTTGGCGATCAGCGCTTGAATTCACTGATTTTGTGATCATGATCAGGATCCCTTCTCCGCTTAAAGTGATCAGATGTTGCCGGACCGAAGATCATACAGTTACACTTCTTTAAGTCGTTTCAAGAGAGCTGGAGTCGTTCATTTCTTTGGTTAGGCTATCAATTCTTGAGCTTATGTGCTTTTAAAGCGTCATCGTCTGCGACCAAGAATGCGGTAAAAAACGACCTAGACGAAAGATGCCGTCGCTGGGCTCCGTCGAATACACCGAAGGCCATTCAACAATGCCGCTGTGATGGTCCTTGTGGAAAGATAAAGGTATATCTTTCTTTTTATTGCAGTGAAAATCCATCGGACTAGATGTGCACTGAGACTTTCCTCTTCAAGCATAGTTTCTTGAACATGAAGTTTCCTCATCATTCTTTTTTAGGCATTAGTTTCTCTGATTGAAATGAAAAATTCTCAGCATCGTTCCAAAATTATTCATGAACACTGGCAGAGTTTATATTTGAATATTCAAATATATCCAGCGCTCACTGACTGACTCAGATACTGAATGAATATCAGAGGAAATTCTAATGCGCGAAAGAATTTGAATAACCATTGTTACTCAGATATTGAATGAATATCAGGTCGTGCTTATCCATTGTTATCGACAGAAACCAGGCTTAATATGCAACTGTTAGTATGACTGACACTTACGTACGTCTGACCTAAAATTCGTCTAAAACTGGACTCATCTGCGCTGACAAAGGTGGCATCATTTTATCCAGAAAATATCATTTTTGTTTTTTTCATTAAGTAGGCCATTAGGAAATAAACTTGGTTTTTCCTATATTGACGCGGAGCAAAAATATACTTTCACATAAATTGGCAAAAACTCCCAGCAAACCTACTTTCGAAGAAATTTTTCTTTGTTTATTTCCCTTCGCTGATGCTTTATCCACATAGATCAGCTAAACATATGCGTGCCGAGACAGTTAATAGTAATTAGACGTTTGGTTGATGTGCTTTCCTGATGCACAGTTTGCACAATTATGTGCCAAACTGAGAAATAATAGAAAGAAATTGCAGCCAGTACGTGAGATGCGATCGATGGGCCTTTGTGATCATACGATATGTCAGGATTGCTATGAAAATGCGCCAGCAGTAGCGGCTAGAGGCATATTCTAGAATTCTTTATTTAATCCATTTAGTATATTGTAGGATGATCACAAATTACATCGAGTAAGACGACCTATAAAATGATCACTACAACGAAAGTACTGAACGAGAATAGGAAGTTGTAATTGACACAAGACGGTTAGTAACAAAGAAGAGAATACATGTAATAAATTATACCATAATAAATATGAGGAAAAGTTCATCTGTCATAGATTGGTCGACATATGTGTTGATTCCATATAATAAGGTAAGGTCTTTGAGATTACTCCATAATATCAGCGGTACGGTTCGCGAAAATCCTCCACCTAGAAAAGCTTTCAATCATTGCCTCAGGAAGTTTTTGCAAGAATCTCATGCATGAAAAACCTATCGTAATTCATATTTACGGAGAGATCGTTTAGTTGCGATTATAGTAATTGATGAGGAGATAATATGCATCAAACGCCTAGAATTCTTTCAGAAATGATCACAGAGGTGCTTAAAAAATGAAATATAACGGAGCAATTATAATATACATTCAAATGTGTTTTAGCATTCAAGCAGTGCATGAAAGAGCTTTTATTGATTGAATATTATTGGAATTCACACTTCATATGCAAACTTCATAGGCACACCTTGAGTGAAATTTACATATGTGCACCTTCGAACTTCAAAATACTATTTGAGCGTTTTTAATTTCAGCCGTATAGTTCTAGTGGAAAATATATTCGTTTCACCTCTGCGTTATCGGTGAGACTTTCACACCGATGATTCTGCACTAACGCATAGGGAAGGATGTTTCCGCATCCACAAACGATCGTTCAAATTGCAATGGTGCCCATTTAGTATACTGATGCCGATGTTGAGGTTTGGAGGCTGTTGTTTCATTGTATTTACAGGCACAGAGGGCTGTCCAAATGTGGCATGTTATTTAACGGATCTCGCTTGCCTCTGCACGGATCGCCAACGTCGTCGCAAGAAATTCCGTCAGATTCTTGAAATGGAACGTCAGCGTGGTAACAACGCTTCAAAGAACAACGCAGATGCCATTAACGTCAACAGGGACCAACAAGTTGTTGATGACATTGATTTTAGAAGGTTGGGGGGAGGGGTGAGGTGGAGAGGAATCACCAGAAAAGACATGGGTACACGGGGTTTCAGCTGCAATATCCCGTGTTGAGACGGTGCAGGATGCCACCGTTCTTGAACAGAAAGAGCAACGGAGGCGCGTTCTGCTTCAGCTGTTCTCATCCTAAATTATAGTGAGACCTCGAAAGCAACCCTTTGTGCTTTAATGTTCTGCAAAAAGGCGTTTTATTTAAGGAAAATAAATCGCACTAATTGAAATTTACGAAAGATTTTCTGCTATTTTTTGCCTTAATGAAAACATATTGGATGATGCGAGAAGATGAAGAACGACTCAAAGCAATGTTTATTGATTTCTTATTTTCGACTGTACCTAAGAGAATAAAACGACGACCGGAAAAATATGCTGTTGAATGGGCAACTTTTAGTCCTTATTGAGCGATCGCCAAAAACTTTATACCCCCAGTAGATTGTGGGAAATTTTGCGAAACAAGATCCATAATTTTATTAAAATTCAACGTAATGCTGAGCATAGAATTAGGCTACTTCGTTTTTCATGGATTTTAGCGTAATTTCTTATATTCAAGGTAAGCATATTATATTAAAGAGAGTAGTGTAAGTGAAAATTTTTCAGCAATGGACGCAACCAAGCCCAGTAAGTAGTATTCCATGTGTGCACTTGGTTGATGTTCGTGCAACAACGTTCATCGCTGAGCACGGTCATCGACGCATTCAAAAGAAGCAGAAAATTGTCGAAATGCACGATAACTATACTCTCCAAGAAGCCATTAATATGCTCCAAGATTATCCACGCAGCAAAGCGTAATATCATTTACTTTTTATCATATCCTTTTATTCAAGCTTGTGAATGGAACGATTGCAATGTTCTTCCATCTTTCTGGATTTTGATAGCTTCTCTCAAAAACGGACGGAACTGTGAAGTTTACCTAGCCATGAACATTAAACATAGAGCACCAGTTGTTGGGCTTGGAAGGTGGCCTCAAAAAAGTGAGGAGACAGGTGGCCTTAAGACATTCGGCTATCCTTAGCCGACAGAATGATCTATAACATTATTCCTCAGGTGCTGTAGGGCATTCAGTGCTGTAGGGCATTCAATCGGCTTCATATTGCATCTTTTGAAAGCAAGGATAGCTAAAAACTTAAAGCAACGGGCTGCAGAATGATATGTGGGGACAACTGCTAGAGCTGCCCTGAGCACTCAATTAAATACTTCGCATCTATTGGAGTTGGGGATCCTATATATCTCGTATCTGCCGGAGGTGAGCATCCTACATGCATTTCAATTAATATACTCTTACGAGCACTCATTAGCATTTCTTTCTAGAAGAGGGATCCAATCGACATAAGAGATTAAAGTTTTGGTTGAAAAATGGATTCCCCTTTTGAATGTAATGAAATGCACCATTTCAATTCTAGTATATTTTCTACAATGCAGTACAATGCGTTGCTGACTGAAGATCAGAAGTGAAATAGGTTTTTTCATGTCCGACTCATAAAAATAGATTCTATCGATTTACAGGTGTCTACATTTCTCAGTTGTTCAATCATTTTTATTCCTTATGTATACAAACGAAGCTCTCTAATGAATTTTTATGCGGAAATGGTAGAAAATAATGGAATAATATATTGAAAGAATTTTTCGAAATTAGAGATGATTGTTGTTGAATTCTAAAGGAAAAGTGATCGTTCTGCATTTTACCATGCCATTATGCAGTACTAATTTTTAGGACTGAATTAATTGGTTTCGTTTATTATTGCTTAAATGGTCGTGTCAACGAGCGTGCCTCATGGAAGAGAATCGGCCCTAATGACCTCGCTTTGCCGCTTATCAATTTCGAAAATGCCGACGACCGCATTGATATTATTTTCGACTGCACTTAATCACCACCCCCCCCCTCCCCGCTCCACTTCCCCCTCCTTCCTTTCCACTCCAAATTGCCTTCTATCCTTTGTTTTATATTCTCGAAATATCAAAGATAACTTTGAAGTGATTAGAAGATATATCTTATCGCATTCGACGCTTGCTTTTCTCTTTCGTCCTTTCGTGATACTAGTCACGTTAAAGTAATCAATCTTTATACGCCCCTTCGCCCACACACCCAACCGCGTGCATTCCTTGCCGCCTCATTACACAGAAGTCTTTTAAAGCAAAAATTAACATACAAGTTGTCTGCATATGTCAACTTTTCGTGTTGGGAAAAAGTCCCTGTTCCAAATTAGTAGCCGAATGGGTAAGAACCAGCTGACGGTCAGAAGGTTCATCTGAACTCGAGCCCGAATAACCGCAGTCGATCTAACAATGAAACGTAGAGTGTAATAGCTGCTAGAGTTATATCTAAACCACCTAGCAATGTCTAATGCTAGCATTTTAGTTCAGGTTGATTCGTCCTTTTACGTAACATCCTTCCGAGAACAACTTGTACTTGTTTCACCGATTTAATAGGAATAATTTGCATGCAGTTCTCTTTTGAGTGTCCTTGAGTTGAGAGGTTTCCTCTCACTATGTGCATACGGCTCATCACATTTCGTGTAAATGTTCTACGCCTCTTTAGTTTATCTTTCTCGGTTTTGCTTCGCTTAATTCTTCACCTCTGTTTATTTCCGTTCGCATTTCCATCCACATCTGTGCATTTAATTTCTTTTTCTTTTTTCATTAATACAAATTGAATATCACTACTGCTTCTCTCTTACAAAAGAAGTGAATATATACAGAGAGAAAAATGAAAACGAATCAAATAAAATATTGCTATCAGCTGGAAAGCATTTCTGAACTTATTTAGACTATTTTCAAAGCATTAAGTCTACTATAAATAGATATTAGTCATTTTATGAACTCTTTATTCACCTTGTGATTATATTGCGATCTCCTCTCATCCTAACTTCGAGCGAAAATGAAACTTTTTGAGGAGGACGAGAAAAATTAAGAGCAATTTATTATTAAAATATATCTTCAACTTTTTTACTAGGGAAGAATTTAACTTTTTTTAATTTCCGAGATGGGGAAATCTTTCAGCTGAGATCTGCGAGGAAGGGTTTTCGTCCTTCAAAATTCCCTTCAAACAGGTAATATATATCAGCAATCCTATTATTACTCCTATATTAAACGCGGGTCTATCAACACATTTGATACAGCAGTAATTCAATGTACTCTTCGATCATCACATAATTGGGATCATTGTTACATGTGACTATTTGTAAACTCCACTCAATGTTTGAAATGATGCACGTGATTTTCATAATATTGGCACGAATTCTGCGCGACTCTAAGCACTATATTAAACGTGGAGATAGTAAGAGAAATGAAGAAACGAAAAAACATAAATATTTATGAAGAGCGAGAGAAACACAACAAAATTATGGCGCATCGAGCGTGCGACAAATAGTGATCGTTCTTACTCAATTTCAGTGATACTCGTTACAATCGATGGCACGTATTAGTGCTTTTTGAGAATTTAAATCGATACTTATAGTGGTGTAGAAAATTTTCTTTTTACTTGGCACTTATTACTCAAATATTGGAGCCTTTCGATCGCTAATTTAGGCGATTTTTTAATGAGTTGAAAATAGTTTATAATTTTTAAATAATATTGAGTGTGAATAATGTTCAATTTTTTTTTTTAATTACTGAAGTATTTCTTTTTCTATCGTTAACAGAAATAATGTTTTTTCCTGTTTGAAAATATTTCGGTGAAAAGTTGCGGCCTTTAGTCTTTTTTCTCTCTTTGTTATACTCGAATAACTAGTAAAGACTGTTGATACGTGTTAGCGGGAAGTTGAGAAGCGACATTCGGTTCATTTATGAGCATGCTGGTCATAAAAGTGACGTGAACGTGGATTGTGCATCGCTAAATGCACTAATGAAATTGACACCCAAGTAGTTTGTGGGGGCAATTTCACTTTCTTCTCATGCTTCATCCACCCTCTCCTCCCCCACCTCCCGCACCTCTCTCGCCCCTCCTCCTCTACTCACAGAAGTTGCACAAGTATTCTGGTGATATAAGAAAATCGTTCTTATCGATATTTGTGAGAAGTTTGGAGTTTCTTTGAAGAATCATTTCACAGAATTTTTTCAAAATAGTATCGAAGATTCCGTGGATGTCTCCAGTTCCGCTTACGACTCCCGCAACCAGTTCCACGAATTGCTTGCGAATAACGAAATGCACGTAGTAATGCGTCTATTGGTTTTTTTTTCTGATGCAATAACTCGCTAAAATTGTTTGATTTTTATGCGACAAGACTCGTGTAAAATGAGCATTTGAATGGTTGAAAACGCGTGTTAATTTTCCGACATTTGTCATTCTCTGTGACTTCTTTCAAGGTCGATAACTCGAACTCATTGTTGACACACAGGAAGACCTTTATAATGTACATTGTTCCCATGAAAATTTATAGTTTGCATTTGACCGTTCGTAGGTGGAAATTTTTACTAAAGAGACAGGCAAATTAGATATGAGCATAGACACGACATTGCTATTATATGCTTTCATAGATACTGCGAGTGAAATAATTGACTTGATTTAAAAAATATATATGGAATAACTTAGCGGATAAAATAGGACGAATGCAAAAATACGTCAGTACAGTTACATCGTGAAACACTCAGCAATCACCACACTCAGTGATGAAGTTGACCGGAAGTGCGCAAACTGGTTGCTCAATGAAGCGTCATTTAAATAGCTAAAAATCGACAAGAGTACGTATATATCGAATGCAATTACAGCATCATGTTCCCTCTCTCTCTCGCTGTCTCTCTCTCTCTCTCTCTCTCTCTCTCTCTCTCTCTCTCTCTCTCTCTCTCTCTCTCTATATATATATATATATATATATATATATATATATATATATATATATATATATATATATATATATATATATATATATGACGCTAAATAAGAGAGAAAAACTTGAGAAAATAGGCGCTCAGTTATGTGAAAGCATTTTATGGTTGTATTAAGCGTCATTAAGAAATTAAGTGATTTTATGTCCGTAACACAAAGAGTAGATTTTTAAGTGAGCTTTTTTTGAAAGTGAGGTATGCACACTTGAGATTTCTAGTTGTTCCGTTATTCTCACTACTTACTAAAGTCTCTTTCCGCCGTCAGAGAAAATTGCCGAGTTGAGGAATTTGTTGTTGATGTATACAAGAATGTGTTTCGTGAAAAAAGAAACTCTCTTTATTGTTGTGTCGTAATCGATTCACTCCGATTTCGTCTCATCGGCATTCGTTGAATTGAATCATTGTCGGCACTCATTGTTACGCTTCCAACTTGTGGGCATTTCTCACTTTCTCATTCAACACTTTTTTGCAATTTCGTTTTTTTTTTTCATTTTTGGAGCATTTCGTGTAATTCGTTTGAAATTTTATTCTGTACTATGAAAATATTATTCTTTTATCACATCTTTTTTTCATTAACAAAAGCGAATTGTGATATCATCGTTTGTATTTAGGCATGTGGTGTGTCTGTGTCTGTCTGTCTGTTTGGCTGTCTGTCTATCTGTCTGTCTGGAGGCCTAAATTCGTGAGCCATTCATGCTAAAATTGCGAATTTTGCTGCGTATAGTCTCGTTTGTAAGCTGCTCCATTTTGATCACTCAAAAACGAAAAAGTTATGAGTATCTGAAAGAATCAATAAAGTTTTGTGCAGTTTAATTTCATCTGATCTTTGTCTTTCACCTTCAGATACCCCCAAAAGAAACGAATCTTCTATAGGAGATCTGTACGATGGTCGAATATTCAAATTTTCGAGGTGTTCTTGTTTAAAGGTGACCGATCAAATAAGCGGAAAACAAAAGCGCACATCGTGCCAGCTGTTTTATTCTTTTCCGCTTATCTGTTGCTAATTGAGAGCGCATCAAAGTTCACGTTTGGTATCGCGTTGAATGTTGTGATTGTGTTTGCAATAAAGCTTTCGGCCAACAACTAGGAGACATTGTATACATTGCATGTAGCCATTTCTTGATGACGTGGGAAAATAACCCTTGCCTACGGATCCAAACCCTTGGACTTCTAATTAGTGCACAAACGTCCTATCACTGAGCTATCGTAGGTGGCTTCCGACATCATTTGTTTGTCCGACAGGCGTCATTTTTGTTCATTTGTTTGTCCGACAGGCGTCATTTTTGTTCATTTGTTTGTCCGACAGACGTCACTTGATCATTTCGAATTGTATAAACCTTTCTGATAAACGAATATTTACAGTAGTATGTCGTGGATTTCCGAGTGAGGTGTCTAACTTCCTCTGAAAATTCGAAAAGAAACTTCAGTGAAGAAATTTGCAGTTTCAATAAGTGATTCTTATCCTTGATAGAGAATATTAATATATCCAGTTTTTGCTAATTGAGGTAATTTTCCTGTACTTTCCGACTGAAAAAAGACATTTCTTGGCGCATATGCGCAACCTCTCTTCTTAATTAAGGAAGTGGGGGGGGGGGGGGGGGGGGGGGAGGGGGGTAGATGGAGTAAGAGTTGAAATGGGGATAGCGGCTGGTTCCCGCATTTGAGGAATTGATCTCAATTAGACTATATGTAAGCCAGGAATGAAGACTTTACAATTTTGATAGAATTTTGCTCACTAAAGGTCTTTCTTAGGCAGATTGTATCAAATTCAATTTTTTTGGTATTAGAAACGAGCTCGCGATAATTTTAGTAAAAAGATTTTCTTGATTAGCATTTTTGTGTTTCATATTTTTGCGAGAATTGATAATTTCCAAAAAAATTTTACGAAATGGAGGAAAAGGGAGAATGCACAATATATGCTCCACTTATGTTTCACTAAAGCTTGCATTGAAATGTTGAGAGAGAGGCTACTGAGCAGTGCATTTCTTGCTTCACTATATAGCACTAGATATGTCCTCCTTGTAAATGTGTTACCACAATTCGAGATAAGCTCGTTTCTTGAATTTTTTTTTTTAATGCACAGAAAATTTATCAGCTTTTCTTTCAAAGAAAGAAATGGAATGCGATCCAGAGAATCGCTCACTTTTGATAGATCGAGAGCGATTTCGTTCATTGTTTCAAGTTGCAAACATTTCTTATCAGATGCATTCAAGATAACAGTTGTTTAAAACCGCTAATTTTACACGTGTTTGCAATCACCGCCCTTATCTATCACTTCCTAATTCCCACCTGCTCTTACCGTGACGTCATAATCGCCTACTTTCTTCGTCCTTTTAAATTCGTAAATGCACGGCGACAATTGCCTTCATATCGCGACGATAAGGGGAAAATATTTTTTGGCGTTGATGCAAACTTATGCAGCATTTTCTTATTCTACTCTGTATTATATGGCATTTATGATTTATTTACCAATGTGCAAATTTCTTTTATTGTATTTTCTTTGCTATTTCTTCATCGTATTGCATGTTTTCTTCTGTGCTGAGGAAAGGATTTTGATGAACTTCGAACACAACGCATTTTACCAGTGCTGCTGTTATTAATGTTACACTACTACTGCAGCTTCCCTATATTTGGCTTCTTTTCTCCAGACAGTCTTCAAGTTCACTCACCCCTCCCATTGAGGGATGAAGGGGGAGTAGAGAATGGGAAAAGAATCGGAAACTCACTCGCTGTTCGACGGTCGTGACCTTGGTGACGAAGGAGTGAGACGAATCGGGTGATGGACGGGGGTTGACCAGAATGAGACGAGGCGAAAAGACGATTCTCAGAAGCGATGAGAAGCGTTCTTCCCGTTTAAATTCCATCCTTGTGAATGCCCACTAGCCGGTTTGGGTTGCTTATATGCAGTTCCAGCCGACGAGTGTATTTCGATTCTAGTGACAGCTGCGCCCGAAGCATAGACCACCAGTGGAAACAACGTCATAAGGATTTAATATTCTTGCTTCTTTGTTACAGGAATATGTTCGCGATGTTTGGTTAATTGTGCATTATTATTCTTTTTCACTGTGGTAAGCATACTTCACTTTTATCCATCAAGCTTGAGCGATGTCATAATCGTCTAAAGGTGGAGAGAAATTCGCGTGCACCGTACTTCGACCGGTTTTTCATTTGCATCTATCAAGCTTAGAAGAAATAAATCTTTCATGACAGGTTTGTGTAAGTGGTTGGTTACCCTGACAGGTGAATCGACTGCTGTGCATTTTTTTAAATTATTTGATGGCAAGTTGTGGAAATCGTTGGTTTGAGGAATGGGATGCAAAAAAACGCACATCATCCCAGCTTCTCGGAGGCGTTTCCTCACTTTTTCGTTTTGACGGACAAGTGTTCGTCGTGGGTTGAAAAGTTTGTCTAGGTGACCACTGTGAGTTCCTTCTGAGAGCTTAGCAGGAACACAGCTCGTTTCACGAGTTGCGTTGCGCGTCGTAAAGGACGTTTGCGCTGACGAGAAGTTTATGAGGGTTTTTTCCTGAGGATAATTTTTATTTGTGTATTGATTCGCTTTTTACAACACTCTTTTCTGCATCGATGTAGCCTCTTTATTGTCTCTCACTATTCATCTACGTTGAAAACATTTTTATTGTTATTTCGATGGTTTTATTATCATTTTTTAAATTAATAAATGAATTGATTTATTTCTCCAATTTTTGCATCTGATTGCTTTGATAAGTGCAATTGCAATGTGCACATCATAGCTGTCGCTTGACGCATTTGTATATCTGTTATACACCTTTGTTAATTTGCATTTATAGAGCATATTTTGACAGCGTCGTCTGTGCGTATATATATATATATATATATATATATATATATATATATATATATATATATATATATATATATATATATAGGTCTCCCTGTTTTTACAGGTTTCTTGATGTGGTCGGTTCCATTGAAATATGGAGCGTTTTTTGCGCATGTTTTGTGATTTCCTGGCAACTTATAGAGTTTGTAGGTTTGACGAGAGGAATGTGAAAGCACATATCGTGCCGCATGTTCTGATGCGTTTTCCTATATGTTTCAAATCTCGTTTTTAACAACTACTACGATTTCGTATCAGCATATAGAGAATGATCCATCGTTTGGTCGCAGAAGATGAGATGTTTATGTGGTAATAAAAATCGCTCGTTGCAATGTGAGTGTATGTAGTCATATGTTTTTTAAGCGGAAATGAAAGTATATTACAACTGAATTGAATGGCACTATATCATTGTCAAATCGCTGTTTGCTTACAGGGATGATGAAAAGACGGCAAGAGGTATTTGAAACGATCTCACGGATCGCAAGGGAAAGAATATTGATTATTGACGGGGCAATGGGCACCATGCTTCAGAGAGAGCATTTGCAGGAGGCTGATTTTCGTGCTGATATTCTCAAAGTATACTCTTCAATCTTTATGATGCACGTTTTTTAAATGACCAGCGAAGCGTAGACTGCGAGAGAAATTCAAGTTCATTCAAAATTGGATCTTCACTTCTCGCTATCATAGCCAGGAGTTGAATGGAGTGTAACGATAATTAGCTAGAACTTCCATAAAATTCTTCAGTTTTTTCATCAACAATCTCATATCCCAAATAAGTTCTTGCAGAAACTGCAGAGACTTTTACCAAAGAAAATCCTTATCTCCAGTCTCTTCTCTTGCCTGGCATTAAGGATGTTTTCGAAAGAGTACTGATGGGAACTGAGAATGGAAGGGGGAGGGGGTTGTGAGGGAGTGGGGGGATCATGTAGCACGCAACTGATAATATGTTTGCGAAATTCATTAGCTTTATAAATTCATCGAGTTTGATGGTTTCTTCCTTCTTTTTTTCGAAATTCGTTATCTTCTTTCTGCTCCAGTATGCATTTTTTTTCCTCCTCCTTCTCTGAGTAAAACACTAAAAACACTGCGTTGACACTATTTTCAGATCCATATTAGCTTTGGCGTTCAATAACGCGTTTTACTGGCTCATTATTTTTTTTGCAGCCAGAAAGTCTAGGATCTAAATTCATCGCTAATACCAAATTGCTGATGTTTTTTGTACTTCTGAAAGATGTTAAATATTCCGAGAAAACCAATCCTCTTTTTGGGCAATAAAAGGGGAGGGGGCCAAGGGCTATTTTATATTTTAGGTTTAAAGGGAGGTAGATAGCTCATTAAGCAAACGTTAAGACGTGGGTGTTTTATGTTGGAGCAGACAAAGAGCATAGATATGAGCGCAATGCGATATCGAAATAAGGACGCATTTTGCAGCCGTTCACCAAAATATCGCCAAAAGCATGTATAGTAGCCGTGAGTTGTATGAGTTTACTTGTATGTGTTTTGAGGTAAAATTTTGAATCGTTAAAGAATCATAAATTTAACTCATTGCAGAAAATCCAAGTTCGTTACGTATCACAAGATAAAACAGGCTTTTATGCTTAAAAATCGAATGTTGAGAAGAATTTCCGATAGCGAGTCAGTGAAAAATCGAGGGGGCACATTTCGATGTGAAGAGGATTGGTCGTCGTAAAGTTAAGGTTAAAGACCGCCTTGAAGATTCATATTTATAATGAATCTTCTTATAGTCGAGTTTGGAGGAGGAAGTTAAATATTGGCATTTAAATATCATCTATAAATATAAATAATAGTTTTCAAATATATCACTTAAAAGGGCCGTAACATTCATTTTGGATTATATTACTAATGTTTTGTTTATTAAGGATCATCCGAAACCACTCAAAGGAAATAACGATATCCTTTCATTAACGAGGCCGGATATTGTTTATAAGATTCACAAATTATATTTGGAGGCTGGAGCTGATTTCATTGAGACTAATACGTTCAGGTGAGCTACTTGGCTGAAATTACTATATTGTTTAGCCCTTAATTGGTTTTACTGAGGCGGTCTTTTCAGTGTGGTGTATGGTGCAGTCACTTCCATATGATAAAAAAACCTCCTCAAGAAATGTTCGGATACTTTTTCGCGAGTTTTTTATTCGGAGAATAGTTTCGGCTAGTTTTTTGGTTTTCCTCTTTTTTTTTCAACGGTGGTTTTTGATTTCGTTGTTCTTCGATGGCATATAAATAGACTGAAAGTATTTTAACGGAGGAGAAAGGGCGATCTTGAGAGGGAGGAGAAAAGTTACTGAGCGCGCTTTATGGAATTTGACTTTTTATTATGCGCGGTTATGGTCGGGTTTTTAATGTCCGCTATATTCGTCTAAGAATAGTGCTTTACAAGTCCCGTAACTGAGTTATAAATTTTGGTTTCGCTTACTCTCTGCCTAAAAGTCCACTTGTTTTAAGCACAAACTTCTAAATAGTAAATCCATCTTGCGTTTCATACTGTATAACCTTCAATGCCAATCGATTTGTCGCTTTGGATGTGAGGTTTTCATTTGCTCAATGAGGAACCAATGGGAAATGAAGAAGAGAGGAGTGCCTCTATAATGGGAAGGGAAGGATCATTGACCGAAGAAGAACGAGCATTTTATTGGTGTTTCAGAGTAAACGTACTTATAGTACCTAAACGGTTTAGTTTTACTGTCAGGAAATCAGTGGGATATATTTGATAAAACATTCACATGTCAGAGGGAAAACTGTAGAGCGCAATATGATCCCCCACTAGTGTAATTCTCTCTCCCGGATCAATGCCTTTTCGTTTTTCTGCCCTCCAGGTAGCTCTATAGGTCTATAAAGATTATTCCAAAAGTTTCACGCTCACCTGAAAGAAGAGTGAGAGGGCAAAAAAGAAGCGAAAGCGCAGCAATTACTACTTGCGAAGACGGTCTGATAAAAAGCGACCACGAATATGAGTTCCAGCATGTTTATTTTCTATAATCTAGTATAATATATCTTTCAATTCAGCGGAACAGCAGTCGCTCAAGCAGACTATCAGTGTGAGCATCTCGTGCATGATATCAATTATCGTTCAGCACAAATCGCTCGTAAGGCTGCTGATGAAATTTATGAGCAAACCGGTACGAACTCGCTCTTTTTCTCTTCAACGCAACTTTTTTTTCCAAACTTTCCTGCTTTTCTGTTTTTTTTTTTGGCTTCTTATATTCTTATTGATTTGTTCACCAAATAATGTTTAATAACGGTCAACCTAATATAGATTACCACAGATCGTCTTTTATTGAAGTATCTTTTATTGAAGTTTGTTGATCTTTTTGGAAAATCGCATTGATTCATAAACTTCAAGAGTAATAGGTATTTGGCGAATACGCTAAAAGTTTGCATAAATTTTGCATAATTCCTATCCTCATTTGATAGAGGTAAACCAAGAAAAGCAACATTTTTGAAGTTTTCTACGAGCGCTGAAGGCATTTAAAATATGAACGAAGTGTTATGTATTGTTTACTTGTTTTTAGCATGTAGAATGAGTTGGTTAGATAAGTGGAATGCAGAAACCTCTATCATAGCAACTTCTGTGGTGCAATTCCCCACTTTTTGAAATTTGCATTGCTGTGAAACTGCCCATTTAAGAAATTGTTTCATTCATTTTCCTAAACGAAACATTTTCCACTTATCATCGTTTTATCTCACTCCTTATTAAAAAGGAATATCCTCTTTATAAATTTATCTGTTGTTCTAATAGAGTGGATAGAGCTGAGAAGCAAGTCATATCCATTTCTGCTTTGTGTTCAAACTACTAGTAATTGTTATTGTTGCTTTTATTTAGGGGATAATTTCCAGAGGAAGTTTATCAAAAGAACTGTTATATGAAAAAAGAAATTCGAAGAGTGGATTGCTTCTAAATACTGCTAAATAGCTTAAGTGAATTTTTATGAAAGAGAGGAGGAGATTTAAAAAAAAAGAGAGCAACACTGCGATCTTTTCTTGCATATATTCGATTTCAGGTGTCCGCAGGTTTGTTTGTGGTGCTATCGGTCCAACAAACAAAACTTTATCTATATCACCGTCAGTGGAACATCCCGAATTTCGTAATATAAGTTAGTTAACACCGTTTGTGCTTATTTGTTTCACTCTTTTGTTTCTTTTGACTTAAAATATAAAATCATTTCTCATCAAGGAAATCACAAGTCTGTTGTTGAAGTTTTTTTCCGGAAATAGGAAATTATTTGTATGGAAATATGTTGTTTACAGTGTTTAAAACATCTAAATGACGAGATGAGACATTCATTTCCATAAGATTACAGTTTTGTTGTTTTTTGTATTTGTTATGAAATCACAACTCCCATATCTTCATCTCCAAATTATAACTTGTTTAAAGCAATATAAATGAATAGATATATCAGCTAGCTGTCGAGGTCTTCTAGCTGCTAGCTTCTTGGGTTAGTATGGAGGTCTTTAATCAGAAGGTTTTTTGAAATAAATGTAACTTAAATTCTATATTGAACCACACGAGTTTCATATCGAAGTGTACTTCTTTCCCTCATATATCCTCTTATTCAGAACAAGGAGTTGTATTTTGGAAGGTGGCATGACTGCAACATTCCTGTGAAATACAAAAAAGGTTTTGACCGAATGCCATATCTGTTTGATTTTATTCTCGGTGGTGGTATATCGAAACCTTAGTGTATCTAAATGCTGTGGCTGCTAATGCTCGTTAGGATATATTCTAATGGTATTTAGCATGGTATTGCCATTCGAACACTTTTCGAGGAAGGCGGCATTGAAGAGGTTTCCACTTTGGCTATAGTTCACAATAGCGGAACTAGGTTAAACCTAGTTGGTTTACAGCATTCCAAGAACTGGTAAAAGCTTATGATGAACAGGCACGTAGCCTAATCGAAGGTGGAGTGGATGTGCTTCTGGTTGAAACTGTGTTCGATTCGGCAAACGCCAAGGCAGCACTCTTTGCCATTCGAACGCTTTTCGAGGAAGGCGGCATTGAAGAGGTTTCCAATTTGGCTATAGTTCACACTAGCGGAAATAGTCGACATTACGTGCCTACTGTAGTTATTACATCCACATCAGTGAGGTTTTGGATTTACGTGCTTCCGGCTGACCGCAGTTATCCATTCATTTCAGTGTTTTGATTTCTTTTCGTGGGGGTTTTTCTTATTTAGAATTGCAGAGAGATTTGGTTTCAGAATCTCTTGATTCCGACGCTCTTCTAATGGTAATATTTCGGGATTCAAGGGTTTGTGATAAAGTTCTCCCAGAATTCATCGATTCGTTTTCTACTTCCTTCGAGTTGCGGTTTTGATTCTTAGAAATCCTGTTCTAGTGCAATTCCGATTCTTCCCTTATTCTTTCTTAATGATATGGAAATTATGTACCATCTTATTTCATGTGAACTCTTTACTTTTATTGGCTGGAGAAGAAATAACTAAATTTTATTGATAAGAAATATATGTTTAAATTTTCAGGTGCCAGTATTCTTATCTGGAACGATAGTGGATTTATCGGGGAGGACATTATCGGGTCAGACAGGAGAAGCGTTTTTAATCAGCACACGGCAGGGTCGTCCAGTGGCTGTGGGACTGAATTGTGCTCTTGGTGCTAAAGAAATGCGACCATTCATTGAAACAATCGCTATGAACACAACCGCACTTGTTCTTTGCTATCCCAACGCTGGTATGTGGGATTATACTACGTGTAACAATAATCATCCTTGATTTAGGGTAATAAGGGATGGAATAAAGCGAAATTGGTAGGATGGAGTAGCCAAATAGTGCAGAATGGCTCGATGCAGAAGACGTTTTGACCTTAAGTGATGATTGATGACAGTGCAGATTCAAAGTAAGAGCAGCTAGTGAAATTTTTTGATAGAGAAAAGAATGGGAGAGGGGAATGAGGATGAGAACGATGAATTGAACTCGGCTTTCTTCCAACCTTTACGGTATTGTTGATGTCTATCGTATAGCATAAGCGTGCATCGTGTTGAGGTCTGCCGAATGCATTGGGCGGATACGATGAACGACCGGAGGATATGGCTGCAGCGTTATTGTCTTATGCAAGCGATGGCCTGGTACTTGCTATTTTGCTTTTAGATGCGCTGATTTTCCAACAGTATGTTCCCAAAGCTCTCAACTTTAGCTTTAATCAAGTTAGCGTTTTATGGGTAGTCTAAGTATCGGAAGATCAACAACTAATGTTTGGAATAGCATATGATGGTTACTTTCGAAGCGTTAAAATCATCATAATTCTGAAATTAATTTATCTCTTTAAAGTTCCTTTAATTCTCGTCATGCAGAAAGCTTGAATTCGAATCTGTCTATGAGCTCGCATTTTGAGGTCTATCAATTTTTCAGCAGAATTATCTTTAGTGCACGGAAATTATTGGTACCGCTGACCTAGAATAAGTAATGATTGGCAGAATTGACCAGTGATGAAAGGTGACATGGCTTCTCGTTCTTTTTCTGTTTGAAGAAAGGTTTGCACGGGGAGGTGGAGGTGGGGGGGGGGGGGTGGGGGCAGCCGGCGTGGGCCGTCGCGATCTCAGGCAGATGCAAGAGCGATTTTGTCTCTGTTGTTTCTACGCGCGCTCAATGCTTTGAGACGTCTTACTGGGGATCTCTGCGAAGTGTTAGACGGGGAGGGGGGTAATTTCCTCTAGGTGGAAGAACTGGTCAAAAGCAAACTAGAGTTCGCATATAGAAGCTGATCCGTGACCCAACCATCGTACAGATGAATCGTCATCTCCGTGAGAGAGGAGAGTGGGACAACTGAGCCTCCCATCTACAGCGAACATGCGCCATAAGATCCTTCGAATGCATCGCCGACCCCGCGAGTGCGGAGGTATGTGCTCGGGGACAAAGCTGGTTGAATGTTGAAGGCAATTTGGAGTTCTGCTGAGAGGAATAGTAAAGTAACGCTGCATCTCATTTGTAGCATATTATGTAAAAGCTTGGGTCGTAAGTTGGAATGGATCTCGCGATTATCAGTTACCACCGCAATGTCCTTCGAACTGAGCTATTGTTTCAGGTAAATATAGTTGGAGGATGCTGCGGTACGACACCGGATCATATTCGAGCAATCGCTGTTGCAGTGAAAGGCGTTGTGCCAAGAAAGCCACCGACGTCTGTCAATAGTGGTTACATGATGCTCGCTGGGCTAGAACCGTTTGTTATCGGAGCACATACTAATTTCGTTAATATTGGTGAACGGTGTAATGTGGCTGGTTCAAGAAGATTCTGTAATCTCATTAAAAAGAACAAGTATGAGGTTGGTAAAACTTTTGTAAAGATCTGTAAATTCCGATAGGTTGACGGATGGGCGATTTATGGAGATTTAAACGATGAATGACTTGTTTCGCTAGATTGTAATGGGTAGATTTTGCTCGAACATCAGGGCTATTCAATCTCTGAGCAACATCGCAGGCAGCATGATACACTCGTATTTTGTCCGCTGATGCCTGCTTACATACGAATGAGTTTGATCGTTTGGCGAATTTTCTACAGCTGTAGAAGTTGCGATATTGAGACATAAGGATTGCAAAGACACATAAACCAAAGTTTCTTCTATTTAGCGACTTTACATCAAAAACAGTATGTTCATTTGTAGCTGCACCGTGCCACTGCCCAGATTCCAGGAGTCAAAATGGAGCGGATTGCAGATGAATGGTGACAAAAAATTTGTTCGTCACACGGACTAGGCGGAAGTGAGTGTGAGAAAAACAGAGGACATGCAAAATGTGCGAAAATGATTCATTCCCAGCAAATAGTCACCCATACAGTACTCGCTGATATCCACATTACACAATGTTTTTTAGAACCTCTCTTTTTTTTTTTTCTCTTATCGTTTCCAAAAAATGATACGCTGCTTTTCCGTTGAGTTCCGGATGTTCGAATGCATTGCAATTGTTCTCTTGAAGCCTTTGAATCCGAAACGCAATAAGCCGAGTTTATGGTAGACAACATTATTGATAGCGAATTTGTTTACCAGCTGAAGGCAAATAGCTGTCAAAAATCTTTTTACACCGAAGTGATGTTTGTTTCGTGGAAAATTTGTTGAAATTTTTTTTTTCATATAAGCCTTTTGAGTGTTTCTAATGCGAACCTGTATGACAGTGATTGAAGAATCGATTCTCTTCTTGACAATATAATTTTTTGCCGCAAAGAAAGTGTTAATTATTAGATTCGAGCTACTGACTATCTCATGTTAAATTCTGTTCCCGCAGATTTCTGTTTCTTCGTTTTCCCATATTCTGGCAATTTTTTCACTTATGAGATGATTTTATTAGGATGCGATAGGTGTGGCACGTAAACAAGTGGAAAATGGTGCTCAAATATTGGATATAAATGTGGATGATGGACTTCTCGATGGACCGTCCACGATGACTAAATTTCTTCGATTAATTGCATCGGAACCGGACGTTGCGAAAGTTCGTTTTACGGAACATCTTTATAGGCCTTTCACCACTTGACCATCTCCACGCATTGTTTTTCTCGAAACTCTTCGCACTTTGGAAATCATCCATTTATTCGTTTAGGGAAAATATCCGAATTTAAATTGCACGGGGTTATCTTGTTCAACTTCTTCATAAGCTTTACCTTACAGTTAAAGCCGTGACGAAATAATGAAAGACAAGTAAAGTTCGTGAGAGGATGAGAAAAAGAAAGGGAGAGTGAAAAGAGATGGAACGATGATGTTCTTTTCGCCTTTGCGTACGTACGCCTTTCATTCGTTTTTTTTTTCTCCTATTAAAAACATGCACGAAATCTTCATTGACTAAAACAATAGAAGGTGGAAATCTGTGGGAAAAGTGAAGATTATAGCTGATCTCTCCTCAATCGTCCCGTCGACAATTTTGCGGTAATGAAGAAACAAAAGAAAATGCACTCTTTTCTTGCTAGAATCGAAGAAGAGATATTTTTTTAGTTAATTTCTCTTCTCCCGAGAAATATTCCATTGATTGACCATATTGTGATGTTGTATCGAGTTCGTCGATTTTGCTTATCGTAGAAATTCGTAATTTTATTTCACTTTTTAGCCGACATTTTGCTAATTTGCCAAAATTATTTGCTGAAAACATGCAAAATTATATAATCCATCGTTGATGAAAGCTTAATAAAAGGCACTTTTACAAGATAAAGCAGACCGAAGCATCCGGTTTTTTGAGAATATTTTTTTATTGCTTCTCGAATGTGACTTATTTACCAATACTGGTATCATAGCATTGAGTCATCTAATTAGTGACAGCTAAGTGATCAGTTTATCAAATGATTATACATTTGTTAAGTTTTGAGGCATTTATTTGTTCTTATTTTATGGGTGTGGGTGAGGGATCTTTTAACAATTATGAATGATTATATAAAATTGTTTATGATCCAACCAATATGATTTAGTTGATATATCATTGTTTGCTGTGCCCAAGCTCATTTTTACTTCTTCGTTGTTTCCAGACAAAATTTCTTTGTAAATATGATTTTTAAATCTTATTCTTGTAAGCTTTGTAGATAATTTTACTCCATTCTGCGGAATAAAATAAGAAAATGTAGAAACAGGCGAATCTTCCCGTGGGTATTTTAGGTGCCCATTTGTGTGGATTCGTCTAACTTTGAAGTACTAATAGCGGGCTTGGAGTCCTGCCAAGGCAAGTGCATTGTCAATTCAATTTCGCTAAAAGAGGGCGAGGAAGTTTTCCTGCAAAAAGCACGCCTCGTTAAGAGGTATGGTGCCGCATTGGTCGTTATGGCTTTTGATGAAGAAGGCCAGGTACCACTTTTCTGTTACTATTCGCACATTTGCTTCAGCGTTTCAATGTCTCTTTGATGAAGAAGAATATTGATGCTGACGAGTTTTCGATTTGTTGACGTAGAGGAAAGGTGGAGAGGCTCAGTTAACAAAGTACCAAAGAATATGGGTAAAAATTTGGGGGGAGGGGAATCTACTAGCCAATAAATTTTACGTTTTTCGGATTAAAGGCGATCTTTTGGGGCAGCAGTTAACTGAAAAAAAAATGCTGAGAAGTTTTTCGTTAAGTTATTTCATTTTAGGGGAGAGAAGAGAATAAAAGACAAATTACCCCGACAAACAAGAGATGAAGTAGAGAAGCAAGCATTCATAGCACAACAAAGTGGATGAAAAAAGATCGTTGCATGCCATTTGCGTGACAACAGTAAACAAAGTATATGCAGAAAGTAAGAGTAAGAGAATCGACATATATGGTTATGTGCAAAAGCGCCTCGTAAAAGGAAAATAATCGACAAGTAAAAAAGTAGTAGTTCAATATCAGTATATGAAAATGGTGGATTTTTGAATTTTTTGTGAAATGTTAAATCACTTTCACTAATCTCATAGCTCTTCCAACGATTATCGCTGATTAGGAAATATAAGCGTTTAAATAAGGGAATTACTTTATAATTAGAAGTAAAAGTAGTCACTTTCTGCATCTTTATTTATTGGCTAAACAAAAGCTGTCCACTCTTTGCTGTTACATAAGAAAGGAATAATAGTATTTAACAGCTTCGTTTTATTATTTTCAGGCGACAGATATCGAACGTAAATATAAAATCTGTGAGCGTTCCTATCGTTTGCTAATCGAAGAGGCAGCTTTTGATCCTTGTGATATTATTTTCGACCCGAATATACTCACTATTGCTACTGGGATGGAGGAGCACTCAGAATATGGAATTAATTTCATCGAGGGAACACGTCTTATCAAGGTTTTTTCATTACATTTTAATGGCTCATCTCAGCCTACAGTATCGTTTTTATTGCCCGTGAAATTGTGCAGTATATATATTGCTGCTCCTTTTTCAACTTCAGGAAAGTTTTACGAGGGATTCTTTTCTCTATTCTTCCCCATTTGTTTATGCTATTATCAAAAATTTTCTATAGTTGCTAACTGTTGGAAGGATTTAAATCGCCGTTCGTTAAAAAAAAAAAAAAAAAACAAAAATTAGCGGAAATCATTCTGTCGTGATTGAATGGAGGAGGGAGGAAAGGGTGAAAGCGGCTTGCTCATCTCTGATTCAGTGCCTGCAACTCATTATGTGACTGTAATAACTTTCAGGAAAATTTACCAGGATGTTTTGTATCGGGAGGTGTGTCAAATTTCTCGTTTTCATTTCGAGGCATGGAACCAGTACGAGAGGCTATGCATAGCGTTTTCTTGTACCATGCTATTAAAGCAGGCATGGATATGGGCATTGTTAACGCCGGTGCTTTGCCCTTATATACCGATATACGACCAGATCTTCTCAAGCTTTGTGAGGTAATTATTTGATCTTACTTGAGAAAAAAAGTTGAATATGGAATGTAAGATCAAACAACGTTTGTAGCGCCCTGCTTCCCACTTGAATCGGTTTTTGACGTTGGGTAGGCTTGGCAGCTGTAAAGGTTGGAAGGGGTTGCAATTGGAAACTCTCTAGTTTTGATGGCTTCGATTCAAAACGCGTGCGAGGGCGCTTATACGGCATATACTTTTGCGTTTATGCTCATTAAGCAACTCAGTAACATTTGCCAGCAAATGATAAACTATATGCAACATTGGATTTACACTTCGCCAAATTGATAAAAGATTTATTTGCCGGTTTCTGATTGAGGTAAACTGCGCTCTGATCGATTGCTAATTGCATGCAAAATTTTCGATCCATCGCTTTAAAATTTGTTAAATCAATTTGAAGGTTGGTGTAGGAGGTTGTTCTCTTATGTGGAATGTGCCAGCTTAAACCATCCAAACTTCATTTTCCGTCTTTAATAGCCCACGAATCGAAGCTATTGCACAGATTGGCTCACACAAGCATTCATACGCAAGTAGGCAAAATGCCTTAACGCACTTTTTATGAAAATTGGCGATAGCACATAAAAGGAAGATATTGATGAATGCAGTCTCCCCAACGATACGTATATTCTAATTTTGAAGGGAATGGAAGTATGCGGTAAGAGGTTTCATACGTTTATAGGACTTACTGTGGAATAAGGATCCGAATGCGACTGAGAAAATGCTCGCTTTGGCACACGAATTAGTAAGCGGCGATAAGAAGGCACAAAGTGAGTGCGATTCGTGGCGACAAGAGAGCGTTGAAAAAAGACTCGAATATGCGCTTGTGAAGGTTTCTTATTGCACTTTTCTAGAAGAGTATATGAGAATATTTTTTCAATCGTGTATTCTGTTGAAACGCTTCTAAGGAAACGACGGAAAGTTAGCTGCTTCCCCACATTGTGCATTGGCAGTTATTGTTACGAGATTGTATGCATGCATCTGTACCTGTTGAAATATTTTCATACTTAATTAGCATCCGCTCGATTGGTTGCTTATATAGTTGCCAGACCAACCGCTAAATGCGGACTATACCTGACGCATTGTTGCCCATTATTTTTAAATAATTTTGCATTAATTTTGCTATAAACTTAAATAAGAGAGAGCTTTCAGGCGAAAAAGTGTTGAAAATTCTGGAAGTGTAAAAAATATGACGTTATTTCTGAAAAGCAGTAAAGAATTGGTACATCTCATCAAGAGGGCCTCTTAGTTTTTGCATAATAGGAGATTCGCTTGCATATAAGTGATGTCGAACAACTGAAGCAATTTCAAGACCTTATTCATTACCTTCATCGGCCGAACTCCCAATTTAAACTCTGTTGTCATTTCAGAAAACTATTGAAAATGCTTTTTGTTAGTGCATTTATATGCCGCATTTTGCATAACTAATATTCTATTTGTTACACGAAGCGTCACCATGAATGAGAGTCATTCAGATTCAATCATTTCTGTCAAAATTGTATATCTGATTGCTAAAAACGAATGCTCTTTATTAATTGCAGATGCTATAGCAAGCGGAGTCTAAACAAAAGCGGCTAAAAATTGTCGATTGTGTTTAATTATTCAACATTCTCTATTTATAAAAACTTACATATTTGCATATTTTGAAACTTGTGGCAGCATTCTGCAACTATACGATGTTTTTTTTTTTTGAAGGGTATCGATTCGCATATCGTCGAAGATACAGAAGAGGCGAGACAAAATACGAGTAAATACCCAAGGCCGTTGAATGTCATCGAGCAACCGTTGATGGCAGGCATGGCTGTAGTTGGCGAATTGTTCGGATCGGGTAAAATGTTCTTACCACAGGTAATTAAGCATAATTTATTTTCATGGCTCTTTTACACAGCTATGCCATTTGAATGTGATTCCTTATTTATGATTCATACTATAGCACAATGTTGTATCCCTTGATTGGGCTGATCTTTAAATTTAATGCTTAAAGCGATTTAACTAGTTTATGGTCTTTGTTCTATAACTGCTTATATTATTAGAAATAATTATGGAAGTATCAAAGTATCAAATCTCAAATTTACATTTGTTTTAAATACTCACTAAATTAAAATCTTTCTTATATTCATCATTTTTCATAGTCATGTGTTGTATTGTTTTGCTGCTTTGTTTATTACCAAATGCTATCAAAAGCACTCGTAGCCAAATCTCATAGACTTGCACATTCGTGGTTTCCCTAAATACTAAGAGGCTATCGGATCACATTTGCGCTATTCTTTGTCATTAATTTGCAATGAAGGTTTTCGATGTTTTTTCGGAGAATTTTTATTGCCAAACACTTTATTCTTATTGAAATTGATGCTATATTTTTATACAAATAAAATGGAATTTAAAAAAGTCTAATATTTCTGGAATATTGAGAACCGCAATGTGCTTCTAAATGTCAAATGAAATTAGAGTTTTTACGTATGAATTGCTTATTTAAGGTTCGATAAATTGTCATTAAATTTTTACATATGAGAGCCTATTTTAGGATCACTGAAATATACAAAGAAAAGTTTGAATGGATTTATTTGTGCGGTATGGACTTGTTGGTAGTTTTTTTTTTTTTTGAATGCTTAAGCTGTGTTATAGTTTGTTGGGAGCAAAAGAACTTTCAGCAAGCGGCTGAAGTCGGTCTCTTGATGTTATCTAATCAAATTGTATAGCCAATGCAAACGAATGCTTCCCTATTGATCCAACGGTATTAAAATTGCAACATGCTGCTTTATTGAAGGTGATCAAATCCGCGCGAGTGATGAAGAAGGCAGTCGCTCATCTTATTCCATTTATGGACAAAGAGAGAGAAGAGAATTTGAAAAGCAAAATCGCCGTTTCCAATGAGGTTATTAATTCCATTTGTTTTTTTTTTTCGATATTCTCATCTTTATTGTAGGGAAAATTGTCATTTTATTTACGTGTTTATTGTATAAGGAATGGCGGCAAGAAAGCGTCATAAAGTGGGTGGAAGAAAGAGAAAAAAAACGCAGCTATGTCTTATAGGTCAATCTATCTTATGTGGGTATCACTGCGAATTCAGATTTATGATGTGCAAATATAGACGAGACGTACATTCTATGTGGAGACTATTTTATATTCTGAATTTCTCATGCGATCGGAATGATTGTAATAGTGCAAAGTGTAACCTTGAGAAGAAAGTTAAGAATTCTTGTGGAAACTCCACATTAGCGAAAAATGTTTTTCGATTGCTTAATAAGTTTTCCGCGCAATATCTTCTAATTTAGTGGGGTGGAACATTGCTTCCTATACGATATGCCATTATTTCCTCATCTATCGAAGTGATATCAAATCCCGTTGAAATGAGCGCCTAAGTGTACTGATTATTTAGTATGTAAATCGCTATGTTTAATTGAGGGGAAGTTGATGAGAGCAATCGAATAGAATAATTTTCATTGGCTGTAAACGTTTCGCACATAGTTGAAATGATCCCTTTATCGCTACGATTGCTTCATGGTTCATTTTGCGTTTGATAAAATTCGTCCGGAAAACGGTAAGAGGCAAAGAGATTGCGTCAGATTTGGAGAGGATTTCTTATATAGCAGTCGATAACACCACATATTCATTCCAAGCCTATGAGGAGGCATTGTATGCCATAAATTTCTCGTAAAAAATAATAATTTGTTGGTGTTTTCGCGTTATTTTACTCGAGAGTGGCGGTGATTGCAGAGTCCATATCAAGGTACGTTCGTGATTGCAACCGTGAAAGGTGACGTGCATGATATCGGCAAGAACATAGTGGCAGTCGTGCTGGGATGTAACAACTTCAGAGTGATTGATCTAGGCGTAATGACCCCTTGTGAGAAGATCATCAAGACAGCTATTGACGAGAAAGCCGGTCGGTTGCTATGCCTTGATGTTGCCGTTGCTAGGATTTTGCTGTTGGCTTTCCTGCTTAGATATTTATATATAATTGAAAGCTTTCTCATATTTGCCTCCAGTTTTTCACGTTATTTGATCTATTCAAAATGAGTGCTGCTGAAATAATATTTTTATCTGCAGTTATTCCTATCATTAAACTATAACCGGAAACTATCGTACCTTGAAGATTCAAGGAAATATATGGACAATAAGGGTACTTAAAATTCGAATTCCACTAGCAGCAATAATTCCAAACGTTCAAATCATTCATACTAGTCCAATTCATGCCAAGCAAACACCATTTATCATGCAATTTTATGTTTGTTTATATTTTGGACAATAAAATGTCTCTTATAAACGAACAGTTCGGTATTGGATATAATGAATTTTTGCTCTTTGATGTCTTTTAGGAGGTTATTTCATTAAAAAAGCTTCATTTTTCATTGATGTCATTTCTTTCGACGAAGTAATCCGAGTTGTCATCTCAAACTATCCGAAGTTATTAATTGCGATATTCGGAGCAATAGACCGCTCGAAATTATGGATAGAATTGCCGTAAAGGTGTCCCTAGGTTTGTTCTTCTCTACAAGAAATGTATCCCAGTTCCCAAAAATCAATTTCTTGCGTTTGCATAGTGGACGCTTCGCCCATAAGCCGAACGTCTAGTTTCGAACCGTTGCTCTTATCTTCACGTTGCTTTTCTCTTCCTTTTGCGCCAAAGTATATTAAATGATGCAGGTTATATGGCCTAGAGCACGGTTACTTAATTAACTTCTTATTTTTCTCCATTAAGATTTTATCGGATGTTCTGGTCTAATTACACCGTCATTGGACGAGATGGTACATGTGGCTCGAGAGATGCAGAGAGCTGGCTTATCGATACCACTTTTGATTGGTGGTGCGACCACGTCGAAGACACATACCGCGGTTAAGATTGCACCTCGATATAGTGGACCTGTTATACATTGCCTTGATGCGTCGAAAACTGTTGTCGCTGTAAGTGATTCAATTCTCTTCTTTTAAACCTGTGATGAAGCTTTTCAAGTTTCTGAATCCTTTACTACTGGTCCTTTCTCCTTGTCAATAAGTCTCATTTGTCATTTCTTAATAAGTTTTTCAAAGGATACGTCTAAAGAGGTTTTAAGCTATGAATTCAGGCTCATCTTTTCGCTGTTCACTTCCATTAACTGTTTTATGCGTATATCAAGCTTGTATTGATTTAATCATAGGCACTCAACACTCCGAACTAACATTAATATATTCTTATCTGCACTTTAAGTATTCCATTTAATGCAATATTGGCCAACTTGACAATATAACGTTTCGATTATTTTTATTAATCTCCTTTTTCTTCACTAGTTGTTTTTAATAAAAATGAAAAGTTGAGAGTGGATTTTTGTGTTTAATTTGAGATTTTGTATTGAAAATTGCGATATTCAATCGTTTTATCGTCCGAAAAGACTGCACTTTTAGTAATTCTGTTATTTTTTCTACGCGACTTTCTAAAGAAAGCATTTTCGAAATGAACTTTTAAATGAGATATTCATATTTATTCATCCATTTATCTATGAAGTGAATTTTTTAGTGTTCATCATTATGCGATCCAAAAACGCGCGATGAATTCTTAGCAGATATATTGGAAGAATATGAAGAAGTCCGTATTGAGCATTATGAGTCAATGAAGGAACGTCGATTTGTGTCTCTAAAAGCAGCTAGAAGTCGAGCACTAAAGCTCGATTTCACACATTTTCAACCAGGTAAGCGGCTAACGTATTCAAGAAAATAACAGTAGAACAGTAAGCCAAAGGTTAAAAACAAATAACTAAGGGATCCCTCGAAGAAATTCCAACAAAACCTTTGGTGGAAATCTTGAATGCAGTTGTTTTTTATCCCATTTTTGGAACTTTTTAAACAGCTCGATTTGAAATATTCCACAATCTGAAGATTCCCATTGAAAGTTTTGTTGAGGAATTTCTTTGAGAAATTCGTTACGGTGACTTTTTCCTCAATTATTCGAGAATGGTTCTCTTGGTTATACTTATGGACTCAATTGCGTCTTCCTTATTTTCATTAACTCTTCAATAATTTTTGCTTTTTTTTGCATAATTAAACACAATCTAATTACTTCATTTATTTTCTCATAACAATTTATAAAGTTAAACCATATTTTATGTTTTGAGTTGATTGTAGAATTAAATGTTATGCTCTCCAGTTGCCTTTTTTCCTTCTGAAATTGTTTTTATACCTGATATTGGTGTGAGCGTCCTTATATTTGAAAGAATTAAAAATGAGTTGACAACAAGATCCCTTCGGCAAAAGATTAGAACTAGTTCATTTCTCAGTCATATGCAAATCTGGCTGAATAAAAAAATAATGAATTCAGTTAAGCCAACATTTCTTGGCCGAAAGGCATTCAAAAAATTCGATTTGAATCTCGTTGTGCCGTTCATTGATTGGAAGCCATTCTTTGATGTTTGGCAACTGCGTGGCAAATATCCGAATCGCAACTATCCACGCATTTTTAACGACGATGATGTGGGTGCCGAGGCGAGGAGGGTATTCGATGTAAGTGGAGTCGAAGATTTTCAGACTCTACATATGTTTTGTACGTCACGTGTCTGCTATACCTCAGTTACCTCAGTTTGGAGCAGTGTTTTGCCATTGAACTATGATTTGTCGTGTCCGTTGTATTACAGTGGGTGATTCATGTGAACATGGCAGGAATCGGTGTCCTGCAATAATCCCGTCTGAAAATCTATCTTGTTTTCACAGTACAGGTTACGACAGAAGTTCTGCTAGGTTGATTTTCCATCGCCACCGATATTCGACCATACATTAATATTGCGGTTTATTGACTCAGTCATATCTACCGTATATTACAGCTCATAACTGAAAATCAATTGAAAATCTCCATTTTATCTCAGCACGGGTTCGACTGCATATACGGAAACAGCTAATGATGATAGGAGGTGCTGTTTTGAGAAATGCACCATCCTGTAGGTAATTTACATACCTGGAATGCGAGGCAGCCTAACAAATTTTGGGGGACTTTTTGTTAAGTAAATTTGAGTAAAAGTACTTATGTAATTGGTCAGTAAACGCAGATAGCTTTATCAATTCTATATATTAATTTGCATATTTGTTTTTATAGGATGCACAAGTGACTCTTCATCGCCTCATCGATAAAGAAGAATTGAAAGCATCAGCTGTGATTGCATTTTTTGAGTGTTGCGCATATGGAGATGATATTCTCATATTTGATGATGAAACGAGACAGCATAATGCAACGTAGGTGATTTCTGAAGTTCTTTTGCAATTGTGACGAAGACTTTTGTCGAAAATTTTCACGTCTTTTAACGAAAGGATCCTTCTTGTTTTAAATCACTCCACGGCCTACGTTTTGCCTTTTTCAGCAAAAACGAAGCGAATAGATTACCCATTTGCGCTCAAAATTATTGATTTAATCATTCGGTGTTGTTTGTTCATTCATTCCGAAAACTAAAAAAAACTGTAAATATTTCGCAGTTTATTCGGTCTTCGACAGCAATGTGATAAGGAATATGATCAGCCATGTATGTGCTTATCGGATTTTGTGGCACCCGGTGATCACTCAAACCCCACCGATTATATCGGTGTATTCGCATGTACAGCGGGTATTGGATCGAGAGAATTATGTAACACACTCGAAAAGGATCGCCTCGATGATTATTCTAGTATTATGGTAATCTTTGAATTAAGAAATATTCGTTTGGATGACAACAAAGATTATAGCGATGATCGCTCTTAAGCCAGTGCAATTTTATAGCCAATTTTCACCTCTAAATGTTGCATATTTTGTTTGAAGTCCATGAAAACCAATCGTTTGTGAAATCATTCTCGTCCCAATTCAGTTTGGGCGAAATTTCTGACAGCTATCTGATATTTGCAATTTTTACTTGCCCTAACTTTCGACTCATTATTCAAAAAAGTTCCCAACTAGCATTATTCATTCTGACGTGAGTTTATCGGTTCATCATCACTCGAAAGATCGTCTTTTATTTGTTGGACTCGGTTCGCCGGACGACTAGAATACACATATGTATGTGTTCGATTGATAAATATATACATATATATGCAGTGGTGATTATGTGGATGTTTTTTTTTTTCATTTGCATGAAAGTCGCTGCAATTTTGTTTAATTGAAAACATAGAAATTGAGACTTTGTTAACGTGTGTTGATCCCCTCTTACCAACTCCTTGAAGAAATATTTTTCCTTTTCAGGTGAAAGCGCTCGCTGATCGTCTTTCGGAGGCAATGGCAGAATATTTACATATGCAAGTGAGTTATTCAAAGAAGCACAAAGACAGCTTTCTTTATCTTTTACACTCCGTTTTATGAACCCCCCGTGGTGGTCTAAAGTGATGATCCACTCCTCGTTTCCTCCAAAGTGGTGAAAATTGGTTGGTCAACGAGCCGCTGCCCTCCTATTCTTACATTGTTTGTGGAGAAATGACTGTTTTTAATTTTGGGCGATAGCTGTTGGAAGAAATGTCATGGAGGGAAATTTTATCTGTGCTTGTCATCTTCGCTTTAAATATATCTCTGTCTTATGCGTTGTAATATTATAGGTTCGACGTGAACTGTGGGGATATTCGCTGGACGAGGATTTAGATACAGCTGATCTATTAAGCATAAAATATAAGGGGATTCGACCAGCTCCGGGATATCCAAGTCAGCCGGATCATACGGAGAAGGTGACCTTGTGGAGATTGCTGGATGCGGAAAATCTAGCTGGCATCAAAGTAAGTAAAATTTTATTTTAATCGTCGCTGATATAGTATAAGGCGAATTCGGCGCAGTGAAGAACAGAATCAACGAATGTAGAAATGGACAGACCAGAGAAGTGCATAATTTTGTTCATGAATTTTACTATCACAATTTAACAACTACAGCTACCGAAACTACGGACTATGTCTCAATCCGAGTTTTTGATTTCTACTCAACGTACGAGCTGATGGTGCAATTATCGTTCTATTAATTACGAAAACTGCATTCTATTTCCTATATATACGATATTTGATGGAGGATCTCATATCCGTTTGAAATCCACTAGCAGGTTTTATGCTGACAAAATTGATGCGATTTTTATCGGCGCAGAAAACAGAGATTTCAAAAACCTGTGGTTTATGGTATGATATAAGTACCGACATGTGTGAATTCCTAATTGTGTCGTGGGCATTTTGCATGGTGACTGTTACAGCACGACGATATTTTTTCGTGTTTCCTTTTTCTTCATATGTCCTTATAAATGAGTGGATACTTTTTATTAATTTCCTTTCTTTTATTCTTGAGAAATATGTTTCTATGTTCCGTTCATATGGCTTCAAATATCAGCGCTGTGATGCATTGGGAGGAACATAAGCACGACACCATTCCTGGAATTGAGCGGTGCCACACCTTGTTGCAGTCAACCATTACATACATTGTGCTGCAGGAGATCTTTGGTGCGAGTGTGCGCTGTCCCCGTCAATTTATTGACGAACTCTGGTTGTTCCATCAATAACTGAAACGTTTTAAACCGGTAAAAGCAAACTGTTTTATACATTAAGCAAATATTTCGCTTGGTAAGACGTCCTCTTTATTCCTGTTTCTGAAGGTAACTTCACTGTTGAAAAGGACTTTCATACAATGGTACTGATTTCAGTTAACAGAAAGTTTTGCCATGGAACCAGCGGCTTCGATTTGTGGTTTATATTTCGCCCATCCACAGTCGCAATATTTCGCGGTTGGAAAAGTCGATAAGGATCAGGTATGTTTAAATGCATATTTATTTGTACTCTTTTCGCCATGCATTTTATTCTACTCATTATGCACAATTGCTCAAGAAGTTCCAACTTATTTTATTATTAGTAGGCAGCCAGTTGGTACGTATTTTCTAAGGGGAGCTGAAAACACCAGTGGGCAATGATGTTGATAACATGCTGTAAATTTTACCATATTTAAATCAGTGTTTATTATAAAGATATTTTCTGCACTTTGTGTGAGAACTATAAAGAACGTAAACGGTGCCAGCTTAATGTTTACTTTCAGATGCGCTATCATATAGCAGTTTTACTGAATTTTCTTCTTAGTGAAACAATATATGCTCTTCATATAATTGTAAGTGGTATAAGAGCAAATTCAATAGGCGTAAATCATTGCCTAAATGATCTGCATCCTCTCCCCACCTCCATTTTAATCCCCCTCCTTCGATGTGTTTCTTTTTGCGATGCAAAAATGCAAAGAACTGGGGAATTGCAAAAGAAATAATTAAGTTCACATTTGTTGCGTATGCAAATTATGGGGAAGTAAATAAATTCAAGTTTATTTTCTTGGAGTTCCTATTTTATTGATTCATAGATAGTAAGAGGAATTTATTTATGCAAATTTAGGTGGAAGATTACGCGCTTCGTAAGGGGAATCGGTGCAATCGATCGAATATTGGTTGGCACCCATTCTTGGATATGATGTTGAAAAGTAATCACCGTAAATTATAAAACTGATGAATTGTATGCGTTTTTCTTATTTCACTTTTATATGTTGTTACCATTTGTTATAAATTGAGGAATTATTTTTGCATATTTCCGTAAATATTGTCACTATGCAGTGATTGTTGTTGTGCATAAATTCCATAGTTAACTGCTTATGTTTTAAATCAATCCATCCAACCGATCGCTCGTTTTACTCAAATTTGCATATTTCATCGGAAATCAATCTGTCGATGGCTGTCGTCAATGGTGAAACAAACCGTTCGAGTAGTTTGCCAGAGGAGATGATACAATAGAGGCTATTGGCAAATAATCAAGTAATGCAGTAATGTATCTATAATTTAAATGGTTCGGGCCGTCGTTTAAGCTTTTGTTTAAAAAAAAAGAGGTTTTTGCGGCTTCATCGACATCAAATAAAAATCTGCTGAGTTGGAAATGAGCGCAAAATTTTGGGCACATTTAATTCCTTACAACACTATTCAAATCTGATGCATAAACTTGAACGTTGAGATCTCTCTATGTTTCACATTATTTGCATCGAATTCCATAGCTTTGGCTTCAATGATTTCTTAGTTGAAACTAGTTAGGCAGACAAAGACATGCATTCAGACACCACATCGTAATAGTGTGGTATGCAAATGTAATCTTATAAAAGCCCCACAACAAATGCAGTAATTGTGTTGTGCATCTGTGAAGTTCAACCAACGAATAATTGATTTGCATAATTGATTGTAACTCATCCAGCCGATCAGTCATTTTTTTTTTCTCTAGGATCTCAACTAATGAACTTAAAGAATGCGTTTAAATATTCGCAAATATTCGCAATTGATGTTTGAAAAGTGGGAGGAAATTGCAATCAAGGTTCAAGTTAAGCT
Organism: Ascaris suum; assembly: GCA_013433145.1. Lineage (NCBI taxonomy): Eukaryota > Metazoa > Nematoda > Chromadorea > Rhabditida > Ascarididae > Ascaris > Ascaris suum. The sequence continues at coordinate 2,642,005 of CM024183.1, read as the reverse complement.
GACTTAGCATCCGAAATTTTTTGCGAATTTCCACTGCAATAGAAGAATTTTTTGAATTGATAAAAATTTGCTAATCGAATTACGCGCGAATAATTGCCGAAACGAAAATGAATGCGTTGGTGGTTTATGGTTTTTCACAGTTGATACCAGCGGGAGGAGGAGAGGGAGTTTGGTTGAGCTAGTTAGTACCATTCAGTGGTAACACCCACCATCACTGCTGCGAAAATTTTGAGAGCACTATTTATGCTGAAGCTTTCGGGTTATAAATTTTTCGATGATTTGCTTGTCACTCAAATGAGAGTCTTTAATCCGCTGGCCACCAATTTGTTGTCAAGGTTCACTTCAAAGTGTGGTCTTTGGCTTAATGCCGAATGTCACTGATGATGCTGTGAGATTGAAATTTTAGCTTTTTAGAGATTTTCTAGAAATAGAAGAAGCAGACGAACGAAAAAAATCGCGGAAAAAAATTACTGCTTCACTACCTCATTTATTCTTTAGAGTTGGGCAATTTGCAGCTAAGTTCTCCTAATTCCTCAATTTGGGAGCTGGGGATAGTATTTACTTGATGAGGGGAGGGGGTCGCTCTAATTCAATTCTTGCTATACATACCCGGGTCATTGTCACTTGAAGTACCGTGTAGATGCATCTTCCACCTGAGAGCATCCATATATATTGCAACATGAAGCAATTAATGATACGCGTTGACGAGGGTGTGTGTCACTTCAAGCTGTGTGCAAAGACGGCAAATGAAAACTTCGTCTGCTTGCACTATCGGAATCGTCGATGTTTGCCGGGGGGTCATAGGTATATTGAAGTTGTTATGTCTGTCCCTTTCCCCTCTCCTCCCGTGGGCTTCTTCACTCCAAAGTTTGCTTTTGCACGCCGAGATGATGACTGTAATTGAACGTAGACACTGAACGTAAACAATATGTTGCGTTATGAATATCAAATTTTGTAACAAAAAAAGACAATATAACGATTAGGCTGCAATTTTCTTATTGACCTGTGTAGGGTGAATTTAATGGAATAAAGGTGTTCTCCCTGATTCGCTGAATGAAATTATGCTTTTAACGTAACAATGACAAAATTGTCCGCATACCTTTTCTCTGCAACATATACTCTCAAAATACAACCTTCACTCTCAAAAGGCTGCTCTCTTTTTTATGAATCTTATCTCCCATCGTCCCCCCTCCCTCCCCCCTGCCCCCCCCCCCAAAAAAAAATTAAAGAGGAAGAATTAATGAACCTGTTCCCAGCTACCTTCGAAATTCAGAATCTATCACTCGCGGAAGATTTTGCTGGACGTTATAAGATCTTCAAGTTGAAATTTAAACTACGAAATAATGGTCGTTTAGTGTTCTAAAAGAGGTTATACGACGCGGACTCAATTCCGATGCCCACCTGCTGGGTATGAATTCAGTGCATTTGTGCACCATCATAGATGTGCGAATAGGTCGTAAAAATTACTCGTCGAATGGAGCGCACATCGAAGGACATTTCACTTTTTATTTGTGACGTTGAGGAAAAATTACTCGAAAAGGCTATATTGAAATATGATTGCTAAGGTACACTATCAGAGACGTATTCTGCTAGGAAACTCGATCAAAAACCGATTTATAAATGTCCTAATTTGTAAATTTTTGAAGAGTTATATTAGCCTAAAATGGCGATTTTTTGAAAAACTATGAAAAATGATATATGAGAATTTAAAAAAAAAAAGAATATCCTTTAGTCATCGCTGCAATCAACGTCCTAAAGTTTGTTTCAGAAACAAAGGAAAATCCGATTAGTCACTTGAAAACTTCAACTAAACGATGAAATTTAAATCATATAATAAGCATAAAAACATTTTATTTATGTTTTTCCTTTAATCTTCTCAATAGGGTATTTGACAGTTGAAATTATCGCTGAGAATTTTTAGAGCAATTTGATAGTCACTTGTGAAGTAAATTGAATAGACAGCTGCAGATGCGTTTTAGCTGAGATGGTATAAACTCAACGAAGGAAAAAAAAATCCACTTTTTATCCGCACACTTCTCTATTCCCTCCCCCCCTCCTCCCTCGCCGTTTCTTTCTTAAAGATGAACAAATAACGCACCCGCAATATGCACAATGCAAAGCCATCCAGACATGCATGCCATTCGTACGTCAATAAAACTAGTTTCATGCTGCGGGTTTTTATTTAGGTAGAGGATGGTGTTTATTATCTTAGAACTGGCCGGAAGTCATGGTCGTCATGCACTTGCCAAGGATATTTCTGCAATCACTTTCACTGCTCTCATGTGATCAGCATCCACTGCAATACAGCACGAGCCCTGCCAGCTGTTCATTGTCTGCGTTTATGCAACCTTACATGGCGAAGGTGAATAGAAACGCCCTCAAACAGTCATTTATGAATCGAATAGAAATTCACCTGATCTGCACACCGTCACTTCATTAGCAGAGCAAGCGAACTGAAACAGAAATTGAGAAGGCAACCGGAAAGGCTGACAAGACTTGAGGCTCGTTGTAATTTTGCAATTTATACTGTTGCCGTGGAAATCCTCAAAAGCAAATGCACAAAAAACGTTCTCTTTCAAAGAAAGTATTTATGCAAATCCGCAGCCAACGTTGCATTTCGTGCATATGATCAAAACTGTCCGCAAATTTGCATACATATGTTCTATGTCGCGTTTGAATGTGAATAACTCATTAAAGAAGTTGTCAATAAAGAAGAGAATAGAGTGAGGAGACGATCCTAGGCGCATTTCAGCTCCATAATTGCAGTCTTTGTTAATGACGACACTTTTAATTACTGACAGCTAAATCAAAAAGTCCGTAGTGAAAATGAGCGTTTGGCAGAATAATGCTTCGCAGAAACCAAAAACCGTACCTCTTTGGATATAACCCCTCCCTTGAACAAAAACCTCTGATGAAGAAGTTCTAAACTGTACAGACGTCCACACATTGGATCAATCTCGACATCACACAGAGTAAAATGTAGCACCAACACCACAAGGTTTAAGTCTCCGTTACGCACATAAGTTAAAAATTATGTCCAAACGAGCAGTAATATGACTGAAGCAAGGTCGTGGAAAATAGAAGGCGTTTCCCTTTCAGTGACTGGAGGTCCCTCCTGTGGCATCACAAAAATTGAGGTCCTTGGGTTTCTATTTAAGCGAATAAGGTGCGGAAGGTTGCGCATCTGACCTCAACGTTTTTCCCAGTCTACATAGTTTTAATTCAGAGCGAGCGATGCCGGAAATGGCGACAAGTGAAGGGAGTGGTTAGGAATCAGTAAGCTTGTAGCCTGCATTAGGTATATCCGTTGAAAGATACGATCAGGCAGTAGTGGCGTTTAATGCTCAGTATGAGATAAGAATTAAACCGGAGTGGCGGTGGCGCAACGGCTTATTGGGCAAGAGTTCAGGTCGAAAATGGACGACTGAGGTTTGAATGCCACGACATCCTCCAGCATTTCCCGTTTCTTCTTCCCATTTCAGGATTGTTTTTGCAGGTTATATCGGCCGTAAATATCCGCTAACAATGCATATTTTTGCAATTTTCTTTTGCAATATTCCCCCCCCCCCCTCCCCAAATTGCAAAAAACTGCAACATCATATCTATTGGAAAAAACCGATTTCCTTCATAGTGTGTTTTACCTTCATTTTCCATTTAATAAAAAATCTTAGAAAGAGGTCATACTATATATTTCAATTGTTGAACCCTTCTTCAAGGATCGGTACACTCGAGGCACCTTCAGGACATCCTTCGGGTGAAGGCAGCAACCCTAGAGAATTGCCTTCTCAAATACTGCAGTGTTTTCCATTGCTTGCAAACACACAAACACGCACACGATTGCCTAATGAGAGAGCATATTGAATTGAGAGAGAGAACGACAGCAAATATCGTGAATAATATCACAGCAAGAGACATGAAAGAGTACCATCACGAAGTCCACAGCGACTCTCTCTCTGTTTGTGTCTCTGTCTCTCTCTGTCTCTGTCTCTCTCTCTCTGGATGGCGGAGCAGAGCAGCGTAGTCGGTGTATTGATCTCAGAGGCGCACGCGCTCGCAGTGTGGGCAATACCCGTTGAGGGGGGCGGCGTACGTTCACAATGGCGCGCAATCGTGTCGAATGAGCGTTGCGCCGCCATTTGCTTGCTTTCCCTCATGTGCTCTCATATATTACAGACCTTTCCTCCATAGAGAGATTGAGTAGAGGCCGTGCGGCTGTGCGGCTGTGCTCGGCATACACGGATGGAATCGTCGAACTATGTGACGCGTTCCGTTGCGGCCAATGAGCGTTATCGATGAAGCGCCGTTCGTCATCGACATACGCAGCGGTAGCAATTTGAGCGCGCTTGCATCACAATCGAAAAAATCATTTCTTGTTGTTCAAATATGAGTCGGCGAACTTCGTGCATTGCCGCTGCTTGTTGGACAGTTGTGAGTGTTGCCGCAACTGTGCCGTCCGACGGCATAACGTTGCGGAAAGCGTGCCGCATCCGCACTTCGCGGTCTACATAACCGACAGGGTTGTATTGTGCAGATTCGTATCAACCTTTTACATCGAACGGTTTGTTGTTGATTAACTGCGAACGTTAAGGTGTTCCACCTTATCAGGGTTAATGAGTGCTAATCGCTTAAGCTCGTTTAGAAATAAATAAACCTGAAATGTGACGTCGTTTAGGTGTTATATTGCTACAGTTATATCGATTCAGTTTTGCTTTAAGAAATTACCTCGTTAAAAGCAGTGTTGCTGAATTTTGAAATTTACCACTAAACAAGTATTAAGCTTGAAATAAACTCGAGTTTAGGCCATTTTCGATGAAAACTTTAGTACGAGTTTTTATCGTTATTGTAATTCAACTCTTATTTTTGTGGCTGATATGTTTAGAGGAGGTTCCGTCTTTTGTGTAGTGCAAAATTCTCTCCTTTATTTTCTGATGTGCTCGGTGGATTCTTCAGCTTGAAGTGCTTCTCTTACTTCAAACTAAAATAACCTCTGCGTTTGGAATCTCTTTCACTGATGGGCTTTTAACATTGAAGCCCATACTGGATATAGTGGCACAGCATAGCAATAAATTGAGAAAATCTCCGCTCATCCATTTTGCCGTTATACTTTTATGCAGCAATGTGTTGCATATGGCTTTACCGTCACTGCTCGGTGTTGTTTCGATGTTTTGGCCTTAATTGACAACCATCTTCCACATATCATCTGTTCTTATCGACCACCGATGAAGCTCAAAGAAATGCTTCAAATCGCCAACGACACTTAGCACAGTGCAGCTCTAAAAAGATCTCCTATAGACTTGTCGAATGGCGCATTTGTTAGTAATCTTTTCCACATTTACTGCCACCATCCGCTGTTTTCAGGTGACAGTTTTAGTTAGGTGGTGATGTATTAATTTATTGGTCTCTTTATATTCTTCTATCCTTCCCATGCGCCTCATCTACCTATAGTTGATGGAATTGAACCAAGCGCATTGCGGATAATATTTTGTTTCCAAAAGTGTTTTGATATGAATGCGGCCGTTTATTATGGAAGTAGCCACCTGTTCTCTGCTAGTTAATTTTCTCTTCGTTATAAATAAATTAAGCGCCTATGCTGATTGAAATATTGGCTGCTATTTGCAGTCGGCTATTTCTCACTTATTTCACTTCTAACATCAAAGTTTTCTCTCTATTTCAAGCCAACTCTTTAATTCTTACTTGTTTCAGATTTCAAGCGAGCATATTTTTTGCTTTTGGAATATTTGCATAATTTAGAAGTCATTATAGTAAGGTTGAGACGGATTATTAGATTCTTCGTTAGGGTAAAACGAGATGGATGAGCGTCAATTGAGGTGCCGAATATATTGCATCATAATAATACTGTGCAAAAAATTTGCATATTTTAATATTTGAATTCAGCCTTTCAACATTTTTATTAATAATTCGTGGGCGTTCAGAAATATTTTTAAACGGTGAGGATTTACTCTTTCACAAGCATTTGCCTCACCCATGTGTGTTCTTCGGAGATTTTATGGTAAGAGCCATATTTTGGGACAAGGAGACTTGTGCTCTAGATCGGTGGATGAGGCTGAGGATCAATGAAGCGTTCAGTCCGATGAAATGTTTTGATCTTGGGCAGATATTGTATTTGCTGATCGAGGGAAGGGGAGTGATCCATCGATTTTCAGTTCTTTTATCGAATTTACTTCATTTATGGTACTATGAATTCTAGAATTCAAATCTATTCACAACAACTAAATGAGTCACTTTGTTCAAACGAAATATTTTTTCATTAATTATGAAAATAATAGAAATTTTTTGGTTTTGAAATTTATATTTCGATGAGACACCGAAAATTTATTAATGAAATGGATATCTTTTTAAATATAATTGAATAGTTTATCTCATATATTTGTGCACCTTGGTAGTTTGTGTGATTTTCGTATATGTATGTTGCTAGTTACGTTTACTCTTTGCACTTTTGCATTCGAATACGCGCGTTGTGTTTTCTTTTTTCTCTTTTTTATCCTAGACGTTGTGTGTTGTTTAATGCTTAATCTAATCACTGATTGATCTCTTTGCAACTTATTCACAGGTATTATTTGATAATCTTAATTAACCTGTGGTTACCTATTAAGGTAATATATTGATAATGTTTTCTTATAACAGCAGTAGAGATTGAATGATAGAAAAGGAATTGTCGAGAAGAAACTAACGTCAGATCATATCTTTGATATATATATATATATATATATATATATATATATATATATATATATATATATATATATATATATATATATATATATATATATATATGAGAAATGATTAATTCGAAGCGGAAACAGTATACGGTGATTTGCAACATCGTTTTTGCAAACTTGAGCGTTGTTGCACTCTCATCTCGATATTAAGCTTCTAGTTATTCACCTTGCACGTATATTTACATCTCCCGATACACCGCAGTTCTATTCATTCTGTACTTTTCTATATATTTGGGTGCCGTAAAATGAAAGCAGCTTTTGTTCTACTTTTTTCTCCCAGATGTTCCATTTTTATTCTCCCGTTTGTATTGACTAATGAGGGTAGACAGCCTTATTTATTTCTCATTTATGTCATCCGAAAAGATGTGCAGCCTTGTGTTTGCACCACTTGTATCATTTAATTAGGTATGGGAGCACCTGTACTTTTTACCTGTACCGTTTATTGGAGGTATATCATTGTATATGTTTCATCTATAGAATCTGCATCGCAATTGACGTCACAGTGCGCATAAACTTGCTTGGGCATAATTTCGGCATAAACTGTAACTGCATGATGAGGATTGAAAGAATGATGGGCGTAAAAGAAAATAAGAACCGAATCGTTAGCGGTTTATTCGTATTATTCGTTAAATCAGCTGTTCTAAGCAGTCATTGCTTCATGTCACTCATTGTGGGCTGCAATAAAGCCGTTCTTATAAGCTTTAATCAAGTTGTAAGCAACAAAGTTGCAATCTTTGTATGTGACGTTCAGCAAGCTGCATGCTTCGTATTCCTTCCTGCTTTGTTATCGTCTAACTGTGATTCGTTTATCAGTAATCGTTAGCTTCCTTGATTCGTTATCCATCATTTGCCTAAACTGTTCGCTTAGCTAACTTTTGGCTTGTATTCATTAATGCCGGGACGGATCGATCCCATACGGAACAGCTTATTCGATGTGTATGTCTGTGCTTGTATGTGTATGTCTGTATGTCTGTCGAAAAGTTTGATGTGGTATTGCTTTAATCTCTGTTTGCTGCATTGTTTGAACTTCGCGAGCAAGATTACGATTGCTGTCATTAAATTATTATTCAAGGATATCCGATGCGGTGTTTTTTGAAGTGGATATTTTCGTCGTTGCATCAGCTTTTCGAGTTCATGTCACGTCCAACAAATGTTTTTTCGATTCACGGTATTCACGTGACATTCACGTGAGACGCTTGTTTGCTAAAACATCCTGCAGTTCAAAAAATTGCAAGTTGTATTCTCGCGTTTTAGAGCATCGATGTATTGAGCATTACCGAAATTCCTTCGTCGCCAACTACCCGCCAATTTTGGAATACCGCACTTCTGTGTGGTCTCCTGATTTAGTTCCTGATGTCGGGGTTGCTAAAGAATGTCTAGAGAACTTCCCCCATGTTGCCTTCCCCCAGAATTATCGTAGTCCATTTCAGTCTAATTACATGGACAGCCTGAAAATCTTTAACCTGGAACCATTGGAATATCGTAGGCTTGATCTCGATCCGATTCTTTGGTACAAGATTGTCTTCAGCATCGCGCCGCCAAAAATGCTTTATTTCATTCCCTTCCCCTCCTCCACCCCCGTGGCCGACTGTGCATCGATTTCAGCTCTTCAAAACGTTTAGCAGTCTAAATAATATTCTGCACAGTTTCAAATTCGGCAGTCTTCGAGTCTCAAGTCTATTCTCCCCGCTGATATCGTTAATCCACGCATTCCTTCAGTGTTCAGTGTGCGGTTGAGTCTTTTGATCTACACTCAATCGCTGCTCTCGTGTAGTGGTTGTTCACTCATCCGCCTTATTTGTGGCTTTGCGAGCGATTCGCTTTTTTTTGCTCTTTATGTTCACTTAATTTTTGCATATTTTCTCATTTGCGACTTTGAAACGAATATGGAAATATAATGTGGGAGATATCACTCTATTCATTTTTAATTGCTGTTAATTCTTGGTTGTTTGTGAGAATAGTCCCTCACGCGCATGTCAGGTGGCGGGAGGGGTTGGGGGACATTGCGAGAGGTGGATGAGGGATTCCTTTTCTCCTCTAATAGTATCAACAGAAATTGTGGGAACATTTTTGAGATGACTACTCAAAATTGCCCACATTTTCGCACTATTTTTCGAAAAACGTGTTGAAAAAATGTTTATCATTTTTCGGGGGCTTTGCAGAAAAGTTTTATGGATTTGTTCTTGCCGCAGTCCTCGAAAAATTAACGAGGATATTGTTCTATTTCTTTGACTATCAGTTGTACAGGATTTGCTTTGCCGATGAAGAACACTTTTAGCAATCATGGTGAGCGTATTGTGGAGCTCGGTTGTTTCTTAAAGTCATTCGCTGTTTTATGGGGTACAAATGACGGCTAAGCACATGCCATCTTTTCGTTTGATAATGCCCTTAGGCGTTGAAGCCTAAGATACGAGTAAAAGCGCTGTTGCTGAGGCTATTATTGTATTTAATATAAGGTGTTTTTTATATATTTGGGTTTGGGATAGCAGAGAGGCCTTCTCTGGACATCGAACATCAACGGGAGGGTGATTCGAGCTTTTCAGCCCTAAATACACATCGGACAGCCATGGTCTCACATTTCCTTAATCACTTCTTAGTTTACTGCGAATCGAATGAAATTTGCTGTGCCAAATTTTTTCCCATTTGGGCAATTTAAGTTTGTACATTCTATATCACTCTACTTTTTCTGTACGATTGCGCGTTGGTTTCATAATTTATTGGGAGATGACGAAATAGTTGCGAGCTTTTATTTTTTTATTGCTGCTGAAATGATTTTTGATAGGAAAATGTACTGGATTTTGGTAAAAAGTAACGGCGATTGTCTTATAATCAACTGAATTGATGAGATTCGAAGGTCATCTTAGTGGGATATTTCCGAACGCGACGAATTGAAATTTTTCTTGAAGTTGAGAGCTGAACTATGAACGCTTGTGAATTGAATCCCGCAAATGTTTGACCGAACGAGATCGAGCAGATGTTCGCGAGTGTTTTTAAACGTCTCAAAATTAGAGTATACTTCTACGAGGTGAATATCCTAATCAAAACTAAATCACCATTTTATTGTGCAATTTCGATGCTGAAATATTTCCCCACATTTTTTCCATATTGTTTGAAGAAAAATTTCTTTGAACGAGAGAAAACAAAGAGAAATTTGTTGATTTGCATAAGATGTTGATTGCAGAATTTGCATTCAACTCTCAAATTTAAAAGGAAAGAGTTGATGGCCGATGAGGAATTCCTCGTGATTCTGCGTTAAAAAATTTGAGTGCGATAACAAATTTAGATGTTTTGTTGAAAATCGGTGAAATGGATCCTGTAAAACTCGAAGAGTTTTACCCGATATGTCGAAATCCGCAAAATTTCAAGCTTGCAGCATTTTCCTAAGACGTATCTGATATTGGTTTGTCTCCTTGAGGAACTTCTTGGGGAAAATTTAACACCGATGGTCACTCAGGGCAAATATTCCACAGAGATATAATTTCTGACGGCAGGAATAAATATCGTTACCACATTGGTTGCAAATATATTTATGAGATTTTCTCAGAAATAAATATTTTCGTTGGGAAATGAATGAAAATTCTTTTAAGTTTCTTTATTGCTGTCATTGAGGCGTGCTTAAATGTTGTAATAGAAATGATAGTGCGCAAATTTCGATTCAGTTTGGAATTTGTATCGAAACCGTTGACCGCCATATGAGACTATAAAATATTCCTAAGATGCAGTCGAAATACGAGAGCCAAGTAAAGGTAAAAGCCGAGTAAAGAGAGAAACCTCTTTTGCCTTACTTGATGAAGCTTTCGCTCGGAACCATTTCTTTTCTCTCAGGTCTTAACTGTGTAAGTTCATTACTTGAAGCGCTTTCAGGTGAAAATATTTCGCTGCAAGAATTGAGTATATTTTTGCACTTAAATTCATGCTGAATTTACCGCATATTCAAAGGTGATGCAAACATTCACACTTGCTGTTTGCGCAGCCTGTTATTGTTGCATGAGATGCGATCGTTTTGTGATGCTCATTCGGTTTTGGACTGTCGGTCGGATCGGTTCTCGAATCAGCTCGTTGTCGATTTATGACTCGAACCTTTTTGGTGATTTTTAGTTTCTCTTTTTTATGTGTTTAAAGGAAAGTTGAGCTGAGGAGGATTATTTTACACAAGTGGCGCAACGCCGAACAGCAGCTCAACGATATGTGGTTCGGACTCATTTTTCTTCGGTTATCGTTGCTGTTGTTGCTTTGAATGCCACGTCTTTATTTCCATTCGTTGATGCGCTCAAGAAGGCCGTTATTCGTTGTGGATGCTAATGGAGTAAGAGGGATGGGGAGGGAAGCGGAAAGTGGCCACTGAAGTAATGTGGCACATTTCGAATTTAAATATCCAAGTTTTGCATTGATGAGTTGATGAGCCTTCTGTCAAGCCGACCCCATCAATACTTTAGACTACGCAGAGTGCGGAAAAAGGGGCACAGACGCTGAGTGGGTGAGACGTCTCCCAACATTCTTTTCGTATAAACAGATTCCTCTCTGACAGATTTTCAGGCGATATTTCCGGTGGTGACTTACCACCCGACAAGTTTTGATATATCCGACCAAGAAAACCGCTTTGGTGAACATCAGAATGTTTTTTTTTCTACGCTTAGTAATATTTTGCCTGTAATATTGCCACTGTTTGATGTAGTATGTTTTCAGTATTTCTCCACGTCGCAGTATTTTCTTCTCTCAAAACCTGAAGTTAATTGCAGTAACTAAAGTCGTTAGTAGACATTATTGCAATCCTCGTTGTCCTAAGCGATTGTTTCGAAGCGTTTTTTTCACAAGCTGTTTGAAGGAAAATTTGCGTAAGCGCTTTCGTCGCCCAACATTTTTATTTTGTTGTTTCGTTTGTTTAGTGTGCTACCGAGTTGAATTCTTGGTTGATGTAACAATTTGACAGGATAAATTGACAAAATGCACCAGGAGAGCTGACACAACGTGCGCCTTCTCATCTCCGTTTATGGCTTGCGCAAATCCCCCTCCCCCCAAAGAAGTGAGACACTTGCCTCACCTACCGGTTTTTTTTTTGCATCTCAAAGAGTCGTGTTCTAAAGAGAAGAATCGCATCAATTTTGGAATTTTTCGAAGTACAAAGGCCTCCATTTGCTCCGTTTCTTTGCCTTTTGTTCCCTAAAACTCCTTATCATTTGTTCTCCAGAAAGTTGCTTCCGGCGCAGCATTGGTCTTCAAAGTCATTTACAACTTGGTGATCCTTTATAGCGGTCACATTAGGAGTGCGGCTATTGAATCCTGCCGAAAAGAGTGAGGTTTTTTCCCTGTAGTGACTTTTTTTGGACCCTCCCCCTCCCATCTCCTCGCTGTTTCTCTCCTCTTACTCCATCCTTCGTTTCCATGTCCACTCGCACAAAGTTGAAGAAATAGCGCTAACAGGTGAATGATGAAGCGCATTGTGGCGTTTGTTTCCTCGATCGGCTGCGTTCATTCATTGATCACAATACTTCTGTTGTCCTCGTCGTTTTGCACGTTCTTTTATCATTGCTGGTCACTTATATTAAATTACTTTCGCATTCCCTGTGTCCTGTTCATCACTGAGTATGACTCCTCATAAATGCCCTCTTTAATAAGCATATTTCAAAACCTCGCCTATTTTATGGATATGGTGATTGTGTTTTTATGCAGGACAAACGCTGATTTAAAATCGTTTTACCAACTGTCGTGCATCGTTGACACGTTGTTTAATATCGGTCAGTATGGTATAATGATGCACCATTGCGAATTTATAGGTTGAAAATGGAACGACGGAAGCGGCGTTCACCGATAGACGAATATGTCGACTCGTTCATGGACTCACCGGAGAAGTTACAACGCTGCACGCAATTCTATCAAAATTTACGCTCTTATTATCGAAGGAAATGGTATGGTTGCGTTTTGTTAGTTCTTTTTTTTTTTTAACTGATGGGGCGAGAAAATTCTCCAATTTTTCACTGACTCGATGCTTTAAGGCAATTTTTCTCGTCCACCCCTTTCTCTCGTTATCACCTTGTTGGCCTATTTTTTCGCCATTATATTTGAGGTCGTTAGTGCATAGGTTTACCTCTCTACATTGATAGGTGAGATCATGTGGCAGCTGGCTTACAGTTCTCTTCCTGTCTCATCGTCCCATTTCCCCATCGCGTTCTCATTGAGTCATTTTTGCTCATGTCACATCATGTTTTGTGGGAAAGAATATCGCAGTCTAATGACTGATTTCCGTAATTTCGCCGCGTGGGATTTACGTCTGTGATATTTTAGAGTGATATATACTGCTTACAATAATTGCACATCATGGGAGGGGAGTTGGGTAGTTGGGCATCGCAGTCTTTTTTGGTGGGACATGAGAATGAGTGGGTATCGGGTTCTTCTTTTCGATAAGGGGTGGAGGAGGGATCGATGCCCATCGTTTTGTTTCGTTCCTTCACGTACCATTAAATATGGCTACAGTTAGGAATGAATGTAGAATTGGCGTCTTTTAGCATGAGGAAAAACTGATTTGATTTCTTTGAGAGGTGCAAGCGGCAACTTGAAATGTTGCAGGAATTGCCCGTTGAAATCGCCCTACATTCAAGGTGTTGAACTGAACCTGTCTCGCCTCTATTGTACGGTCGTCTCCTTCGGTGGTTGGCAGAAGGTGAGGTTGTCATAACTGTTGTTGATACGTTTATAATCTGTGGAGCGTCAAATTCCATCCGTCTTGTTATGTGACGTTTCAGACTACCGGATAAGAACTAAACTTGACTTCGGGAAGGAATTGAATTTAGGGATCTTGTAAGACGACATCTCAGGTGAGCGAAATATATTTAAGGGAGATTTGTGCGAGCCACCTTATCCAGAAGAGAGGGGCACGGTGAACGCGAGCGTTTTTAGTGTGTTTATCTCGATTCGCAACGAGCTGGTTTTGCATCATAACTTCCCTACAAGTCATTTTCCTCGGCCATTTTTGATTGTCTGTTGTTACCTATATGTGCATCGTTACATTATTTTTTTAATTGTGGGCTGATCATGGTTGAGGAGCACTTTGGACGCGGAGGGAGGTGGGAAGGAGAGATATATTCCTTATTTCGGGATATTCCTCATTCTTTATCTTGAGAGGAAGTGTCTGCAGAGAGTCCATTCCAATATAATTGCTGAGAAATTGAGAAACAGGCAGCTGGAAATGGAGGAGGGGGGGGGGGCACTAAAAGTGCCCTATGAAAAATGCTTCCTCACGCATGATGCGAAAGTTATCGCGCAGTTGCGGTTGTGGAAAAGAGCCTAATGCAGTGGCGAAATCATTTTTTTTTTCTAGCTGAAGGACGGTGTTGAGGGTTGCCCCTACTGTATGCTGTCGACATGTTGCGTCACATTTCTGTGATGATGATGTGACGGTTCAAGAGGCTGCGGAGTGTTGAAGCGTTTACCTTTATCGTGTTAAATTGGAGGAATTAGTCCCGCCTCCACCCCCTCCCCTCTCCTTCACCCTCCACCCCCACTGACGTTCTCACTCTACTGAGCATTGTTATCCCACGGAGAACCCTTTATCTAATCAGAGTGTTCCTGAGTTGTTGTTCATTAGTGAAGTAGTGCTTGAGGTAGAGTGCCTTATGCTGGTAGGAGTTATATGCTCTTAGCTGCAATGCTGTATAAGGCTCTGTCGTTGTCTTGGTTCTCATGTATTACGTATGAGCGCCAGCAGGAAGAGGTCGATAACACACAATTCGAAGGATTTTTAGGCACGCTGGACACTAGACTGTTTGTTTTTAAATACTGAAAACTTGCTCCATTGCAAAACTTTGGTGGTCGCTATTTGATTCATCTTGATTTACAAGGTGAAAATCAGAGTGGTCATGCTTTCGTATTGTGGATCCGGAGCGGGTGTTGATTAGTACGTCGATGAGAACAGGAAAAAGATTCCTGGTATAAACCCGTTTATTTGGTTGTGCTTTATTATGGATCGGTTGTGCCGCAGTGCAAACGTTATCAAAATGTTCATTTCCCCTTTCAGTAGAATCTTACTGTCCGCTCGCGAATGGCCTTAGAGGCTATTCTGTTTGCCTGGATATCGCATTTGTCTATTAGCAGATGTGCTGCTGGCTTTTTTTTTCTGTATCGTTGCTGATTTATTGGGTATTCATTAGCTGTTGTTCATGCATGATCGGCTTAAGTTTTTGAAATTCCATGGTTAGCGGGACGACTAAAGTGCTTGCTTGTCAAGGAAATGATATAAGTTCCATTTCTTGAGCGATATAGTGTAGTGTTTTGTGGCCTCAACTGTAGTTGGTCAGGTTCTCTGGTAACGGGTGATAAAGGAAATCGGCGTTGACGCACATGTGAATTGAAGCGCCTGTCGAGGGGCGGCGATGTCTCCACGGTGGCTGCACTGACGAAGCAGCAGCCAAACAGGAGAGGAGTTCCCCTAGTTGACGTCATCTTCATTCTCTGATACCGACCCGCCATGCCGCTTGTGGCTTCGGCTGTTCCCACGACGCACGCCTCACGCACGCCGCCAGTGTTGCGCGTCCCGCATCCTGATTACATTTGCGCATCCGAAGAATGCGTGTTACAATCTGCATAGTTTTGTTGAGGTCATGTGCAGCCGGTGTTCTTCTGAAACACTGCCTTTGGTTGCTGACTGATATTGGATTTGGCAGAGGGGGTGATGGTTGAATATGATGTTTGCGACATTGAGGGGGGGGGGGGCACACTGATGAAGGATCCCCAGATTTCCTGCCCATTTTTTAAAAGTTGTGAGGTACTTGGTCTTCTTTGACGTTTTCCTGCTAGGACCTGGTTTTGGATTTTCTGACTAGGGGGGGGGGGGTATTCGATGCTATCAGCATCACGCCTTTCCTTTCTCTCCATCTTGTTCCCCTCCAACCTCTTTTGGTTTAGGACTTGTTTGCCGCAGAGTATTAAGCGGAAGCGTTTCGGGATTGCTCGAGAAACACTCCATGTGATTCTTCTATCCACTGGAAATCTTCCGTTTCTCCAACCCCATGCGGATTTCATTGCGGACGTTTTTTCTTTGTAAGGTCTGTAAGAGTTGGAAGGTCTTTTGCATATGTGAATGAATACTGATGCAGCAACGTTATATCGGATAACGAATTTATGTGGGGAGCTGAACTGAGTGAAGTAGATTCATCCGATGCTAATATCTAAAGCATTTCACTGAGGGAGATGCAGTTAGAGAGTATCTCGTAGCTGCCGCTCTCTAATGCATCACGTGGTTACTACCATGCATCCAGTTTCGATCAAGTATTTTTAATTCACTCTTTGCAAATCGCATCGTCCGCTTTGACTGCACAAACTAATGTATATTTTGGTTGCATTTTCCTGTCGTGGTAAGGAAATGTGGATTTGAAGCGTCGTCTTGTTTATGTTTTCCAAGGACAAAGTGTTGGTCCGTAGAGACGCTGATGATATTGTGGGAAAGGGTGCCCAAGCTGAGATACATCGGACGTCGGGGCCTACAGATTCAAGCAATGACATCGTACCATTTTGTGACGTCAGGCTCAAGTCGACACCTGGGGTTATCGCTAGTTTCTGGATTGGGGAAATTAGGAATCACCGATGGAATCACATGGTATGGCCGGTACGGTTAGTGAGCCGTTGAATTACTGGAAGAGATACTCGTTAAGAACGTCTTTGATTTAAGTTGAGCTAGTATGACGAATTAGTTAAGTTCAGTTTCGAGTGCTTGTTGGCAGGTATACTTTCCGATCCCTTTCTTAAAGCCCTACTTCGCAAGGTGTTTTGATCTTTTCTCCCCTCCCCTCTTTCTTCCTGCCTCCCATTGTCCATCCTACTTCACAGCTATCCCAAAGTGCGACTATGAGGCAATTCCATAGGATTGGCTAGCATTCGACGTTGGTGTTATAACACGCGGCGATGCCGCCAAGTTTTTAGAGAATTGAAAGTGAAAGCGAGTGGCCGATGCTGACAGTGACTTCAGTTTTCGCTATAAACTCGTTTTGAAACGCCGAGGGTGTTTGCTGTTTTCGGTTTTTATCGGCCGGAAATAATTCTCGTGGCATCGAAATGAGCTCATATTTATGTGTTGCTTTAATCAAATATTGAAGCGTTTGTTAATCCTGTTGGAATTTAAGTTGTGTTCGCATTTATTATTGCACTATATTTCAGAACGTTGCTTCGTTATACTTTCTAGTTGTGCCTCCAATGTAAAGACGCACTTTTTTGTAAAGAATGACGCGTCAGTACCGTAATACATGCGCTTATTTGCATATCCATAAGGAAGTTGCAATTAGATAACCATGAAAGCTGCAATGCTGAAGTTTACTAGATCTTGACTCCTACTTGCTTCATCCCATCTGCTGAATTGTCTGATCACAACCACAACTGATAATCTTTGATTTGCTGGCATTTGAAGATAATTCCAAGATACATATGCAAATTTTGCGTGATTAATGTATTGTCGAGATGAGGGATTTTTAGTCGACGATTACCTTAAGCAATTTATTACTGATGAGACATAGAAGGGATTGCTATAGTTGTAGTAACGATGAGCAGCTTGTTGTGACACATAGGATTGAGAAAGCGCAGATTATGGCAGCTGTGTGATACGATCTTTTTATTTGGCATACGTTTACCATTTCGTTAGGTATTGTTTAAATCATATAGATAAATCTTCATGTTTTATTTGCTTTGATAGAGCTTCTGCCTGTGAAGCTTGAAGATTCCATCGGTGAAGTCTCTGTGTGTTATGAAGCTTGAACCCTCTACCTCTTTACGTTTAATGGAGATGATATGGCGAAATATTTCAGGTATCACAAAGCGAGAAGTGGGGTGATGTGGCACAGGCGATCGGTGTTTCGGAGGGAGTCGCTGTCGCCGAACATGCTGTCAAAGTCCTCTATATGCGGTATGAATGTTTTCACTCTTTTCTTTGTCGTTATGGTTTGCCTCTGAATTGATCCGAATAGATGAGCACATAACAAAGAATATCTATCGATTTCCTTAATTTTATTATGCGAAACGATGCTTGTTTAATTGACTGACTCAATGTTGTGGCCATATTATCAGTCGGAGTCTGGACATATATTCTTGGATGAGATTCAAACCTTCATTGCACGTAGAGGCACGACGTTCAGCCTTATCTTAGATTCAGAGAACGACATAACGTTGCAGTGTTATGCAGCCCATTCTGCATGAGAGTGCAATTTTGCGCTTGCAGCATTCCGCTTCACGTAACGATCCGTTCTGCTTAACGCATTCAGTGAGTATAGCAATCGAGCTGTTGTTTTCTATTATAATGAATGGACGGTAGAGAAAGGAAGAAGCGTGGATGTTTAGTTATCATCTGATATCCTGTGAACTTCTGCCGGTTCTCTTTACTCGCTCCGTTGTAGTCCTTGTTGTTGTTGTTTCGCATATATGTTTGTTACTTGTGTAATGTTGTTCTCGGATAGTATAGGCCGACATTCAGCACAAACGCCACCCATTTCTTTAATAATTTCTCCTGTAGCCACTTTGAGAACCGCATTGTTATGTTTCCTTCGCGTCTGTCGTTCCCCTTCCACTGTCTCCAGTCCGGACTCCAAGTTTCATTTGATTGCCAATCGAAAGTTGACTTCATTGGATTGATGTTCTGATAATACATAGACGGCAAGATCTGTCATCTGTTGAGATTCTCTTTGCAGCTATTTATCCAAATATGAGCAGAGCGAGTTGGTGGGAGACGTGGACGATAGCGATGCAGATTTGCTCGGATCGCGAGGGCGAGGCAAAGGTTTTTCGTCATTGGCCACGGCCGACTGTCCTGTCAGTGTAGCCAGTCGACAAACCAATGGTATATTATTTTATACGTTTATGGAACTGGGATGGTTGATGTTGTTTGCGAAAGAGGGCAATGCTTTCGCAGAATTCACACAGTAACTAGGAAACATGGGGAGGAGAGATGATCTCAGTGTTAATGGTACTTTTTAGTACGATCGATATGATTCGGAATTTCTGAAGTGTGCGAAGTCGGTATTGAGCGTTAATATTGTTCAGGTGGTAGCTATTGCGAATAGGTGAAAAGGCGTTCTATAGAAAGTGCATTTGCAGTCATCTACGCAACTTATTGCCTTAGTTGCGAATCTAAGTCTTTTCTGTATGTAATCCCGTAGAAAAGAATTTCCGCTTGATTACTTGTGCTGGAGGCAGATACAGGTATACTGATGAGGTAGACATCTCTCACCTTGCGTTTCTTATACTTCGAAACGTTTGCTTAGAAAGGTTTCGTAGATATCTAGAAGAGATTTTTTTCTCTAAGTTGAAAGAAGATTGCGTGAAGTGGTGTGTTTGCTGCATTGCTGAGCCCAATTTAGTTCTCTTGCATCGAAGTATGTGTATCTTTTTCCCGCTTTTCATTCTCTGCGTAAATAAGTACTTCTTCTATTCTTAGCATAAGTGCCGTACATAAAACTGGAACCGGTAATGGGTATATAAACCCCACCTTATTCGGATTTTCTGAATTAGATGCACATGTGCTATTGGTTATGGTGACTCGAGGAGGAAAAAGCCTGGAATATCTTGCTTCGACAGATAAGGTACTTGTAATTTTTTTAAAAATTCAGTAGTGGTATAATTCTGTAAATGTTTCGTAGAAATGAGAATAAAATAAGTTTGTGAGCGAACGAAATTACAGCTTTATTAATGGTTGAATGAACGATGGCAATTTTGGTGTTATGTTGGTGAATAAATTGCAGATTTCTTTCGTGTGCGACCAGAAAAGAAGACTGAGGCGGAATATGAGCGGCTGGTTAAGAGTCTTCTATGCGGGCTTCCGAATGAGGTTTATTTAGTTTTATGTTTCACATTTCACATTAATCTGTGAATGCATTGCGATTAATAAGGGAGCAGTGTATTTTCCATTTGCCATGGCAGACAATTCTTTTTGAGAAAGGCGCTAGGCACTAGCACGAGCATCTTTTGAACATAGTTTTTGTGATGTATGGTGGGTTCATCAAAGCGTCACATAGTCGATAGCGTAGGTGGTAGTGCGTTAGCTGGGTAACCGTGACCTCCCTGGTTCTAAGGTTGGCGGCATCTTACGCTTGTTTGAGTTGTTTGCATGCAAATATTACTTTTTTGTACGTAAACGAATAACTTCATCGTTGACGATTTATTCCCTTTTCTTTTTTTCGTAATCCATCTTATGTAATCACCTTTCCACTGGATTGATTGGTGCCGAAGCTGTTTCCTGTAGCAGCTGTCCTCTCCTCTCCCTCTTCATCGCCTCAGCTGTTCCTCTCTATAACTCTTCAAGTGATTGGCCAATTGTATTGGTGCCGAAAAGTCGGAATTGGTTCAAACAGCCAACTTTTAGCATTTTAGTTTTATTTTAACGTGTTGCAGTCCGTAATATTTCAGATTGGAATGAAAGCGTCTTGTTGCACTAGTTGGCTTTTTACGTTTCACTATAAACGTGCCAGAAGAATCCTTTATGTTGCTTTTCCCCTCGGTGCTGAATTGCAGATGTTTGCAAACTCCTTATCGCTGTCGATGAGAGGATAGTTTTGCCTACTGAAGTGGTGAAGAGGGCGTTGTAAAGATATTTCTTCAGGTATGCTGAAGTGTTGTGGGCATATCGAACTGAATGCTTTTCACATTGGTCGTTTTTCTTCTGGCTTGTTAATGTTCTTATTACAGGTCGATTTTGCTGTGAACGTATGCACTTTGCTCTCTCATCCGGGACCGCGAGTGCTGCGCCTGTCGGCGGCACCGCAATTAATCACTCTTCTTGTCGCACATGTCGCTGTCTTTGCTGATGGTCTGTCTACAGAGTTTTTCGAGTTTTGATTGTGTTAAAACGTTTTATGGAGTTTTAGGTGTGGGGAGGTGAGTTTTGGTACATTCATATGTGAGGCGTTCAAATGAGTTTGGAGAGGATCACATACTTAGAAATCTGCTGACGTCTCTGCTGAAAGTGCTGGCAAACAAATTTAGACCGAACTTGATGAATTCGAATGAAGGAGAATTCAGAAAAAAGCTCGATAAAAGCCTCAAAAATTGGCATGCAGAAATTTGAGATTTGAGAATGCGGCACAGATGCGTTAGTGAACTGGAGGAAGAGGAGCGAAAGCGTTAAGTGACATTCCGTGAGTCAACGGGCAATATTCGACCTAAACGAATAGAACATTTGCACGAAATCTGCAATAAAAAGATTGTGGGCAATGTTTTATGATAGATATTTGCAGGCGATAATTCGTTGTATGATTTGTACGAGAGTTGGAGTAAAGCGTCAGGACGTGATTTTATCGCTTTCTGGCGAGGAGCAGGAATCGAAGATGAAGAGATTCTCGCGCTTCTTCCAAATGTCACTCGCTCTGAGGTGTGTCCTCCTTTAACTGTTTTGTTGCTAACTTTTGCAATTTTTTTTTCAAAGCTTTGATTGAATATATCAATTTGCGCATGTTTCACGTGTTTTTTGGTGGAGAAAATAATCATGTTAGAGAACGGCTTAAACTCACCTTCTCCCATGTGGATGCAGGAGTGTGAGCGGAGGACTTATTCTTCTCTCAGATTGTCTCGCTTTTCTCTTTTTTTAGCAGGCTTTGTTTTTATCTTTTGGGTCTTAGTTGCCTTCCACTCTGTCTAGTTCCAGAGTCTGGCTTCATAAGTGGTGCGTAGGGGAAGGGAGGCGTTTGAGAAGATGTTTAGTTTTGCTTTCCCTTCTCCCCGTCCTCTGTCCGCTGCCATTGATGTGACAGTCAAAGCTGCTTGCTTCTGGGTGTACGCCCTACGTTTTGCATATAAATAGCGAGAAGAAAATAAGTGAGTTTGAAGGTGCGGAAGTGAATTACGTGCATCTGTTCTTAGAGGATGCACGTCCACATCCCGCTTGCGATTGAGTGGTTTCAGTGAGAGGTATATTCGGGTGGTCACTTTAACATATTTCAGATGCCAAAAGAGGACCTGGAGTTGTTCACGGGTTTAGAGGCGGAATTTCGGCCACGCGATCCGGTGTCTTGGCGTGTGCAGCAGATTCTCTCTATTATGAGGAATCTCTCATTCGAAGTTATCAACAAACCTATTATGGCAGCTAGTTGGCCACTTCTCAAGTAAATATTCAAATTATTTGCGTTTAATATAACTGCAAGTTTAGAATAATATCGACAATATTGAAGCCGCTAAAAGCAGATGATGCCGATGATGTTATTCATCGCCGTTAATATCTGACATGCGATTTTTTAAGTGATAAAGTTTGTTCGAAAAAGTGCTGTTAAGAACCTTAGTAGAGCACTTATGAGTATGTGGTCTGCATTTGTGACTAATGGAAAAGGAAAGTGGTTTGAGAGGTGTCTTGGTCTGACCGGAGTGAAAGGTTTGAGTGATCTAGCGAGGTCTTTTTTTGAAAATCAGAAAGTTTGTCTGTATCGGAGAATAAAAACCTCTGCATAATAACAACTTTCGATATTTATTCGGTTTGAATCTATGAATATATTATCTCCCGGGCAGTATGTACTTGCTTCTGTGATGTAAGCAACTTAACTAACTAAAGAGCGGATAGTAGGTAAACGGTAAAGCAATGTGAAAGCATAGCGGTAGGGCGTGGAAATGTTTGGCATCAGAGTCGTTTACTGAGGCGGCGATCGCGAAAGACGATTGTGATTGAGTACCCGGAGCGAACAAGTTTCCTTTATTTTTGGAAGATTTCATCTACGTATGAGAAGATAGGCGATAAAATTTGCCGGAATGTTGTGTAAAGGTTTTCTGTGTAATTGTGTGTTGTATTTGAGGTTCTTGTTTGTGTGCAGTAACTGCAAATGGAGTGCACTAAGGACTGCTGCATTGGACGCATTGAGCAACATCGCAAGCGAGGTCTCATTGTTCGAATTGTATTTTTTTTTGTTTGCTAGTGAAGGGAATGGGAGGTAGAGGCGTTATCAGCAACTAAATTGCACAGTGCGAAGTATTTTCTTTCTCTTTCACTTCTGTCGTTAACTGTATTGTTTTCCGAGATGCTGGCTGCATTGCAACATCAATTCCAACATATTTATTGCAGATTATCACTGAAGTGGAGTTGCTAACGTGATGACTAGGATTGATTGGATGGAGAAGAGAGGAGTTGGCCTGATCTAGTGTGCAAAATATATGTGCTCTCAAATCACAATGCTTTTGTGGACGTTTATAGGAGTCATTTAGCTGGTGAGGTGAGAGCGATTGTTGGGATGGGGGTTGGCGATAAAGAATAAGGGAGTGTGAGGAGAAGAAGGGGAAGATGAAGGTAGCGGTCATCCTTAAAGGACAGAGCTGAGGTGTTATTTGCATAAACTGACGTTGGAAAATATGGCGACTTGAGGTCACTGTTCTGCGGTGAGCAGACATTGATTTCGCAGGTTTTATGATTATTTGTATGCTTTGTCGTTTATCGCTGAGTTGCAGAACTAGCAGCATTGCTATATTGCATCATGTACTAGAATTGCACTGTGCTTTAGCGTTCCCTTTATTATTTGCGTAATTTTGCAGATCGATCTGATGTGTGAGGAGTCGTCTGTGACGAATCATCTTCTACTCAAGACGGTTTCTCGTTGCCTTAACTCTAGCGATAAATTGCAGGTACATCATGTTGGTTTTTGTTAATCATTTGAGGCAGTAGGTATATCCTTTTTGATAGATGTAGGAGCTTCAATCGGTCGATAGAGCTGCCCTCGGAGCAACGTTTCAGCTGGATGGAGTTTGTTTCTGCTTTTCTTTATCTTTAACGAAATATTTTCATGAGTAAGCAGATCAATTGTTGAATGGTGCTATGAGTTATTTTGTTCGACGACGTTCTTTGGGGGGTAATATTCGTAAATCGTGGGTGGAGCAGAGTGCGGTCGTTTGCCTAGTGTGGTGAATGGCGTAATGACACGGCAACAAGCTGAGGAAGAAATTCCCAAACTTCCTCATCAGAAAAAGTGAGCGGAGGGAATAGGTTGTGGATCGACGGGTCTCGTCATCTGGCATTGTTAGATAGCCAGGATTGTAACCGGGACTAAAGAACGTTGCGAGTGACTACGATTGCTGGCTGAAGTAAGATGTGAATAGTTAATTTCAGGTTATCCGCTCGTTGGAAATTCTTGCGGGCCTGTGCAATAACGAACACAATGAATCTCTTCTATGTGAATTTCTCGACACTCGTATTCTCAGTAAAATTTTCGATGTTATCACTGTTAAGGATATTATGATGTGCGTTTATACGTTGGAGGCGCTTTATCAGGTTCGTTTAATGATGTTTCCTTGGTAATTTGATCGTTTCTTGATGATAAGCATTGCCCTCCACTCAGGCTCTTGTTTGAAACATTTATTAGCTTAAGTGAGAGTGTCCGGACAGCGCTCTGTTGATCGTGGATTTGAATTCACACCTCATTCAATTTTTGTTCATCGTGCCTCAAAAAAGAAGGGTTAAGGAGCTCGTTAATGGTAAGTATTTCTTACCTATAACTTGTGGCTAACGTTTCAGAGGGACTTAAGGATGCATTTTCCACAAAGTTATAGCGTCACGGTGGTCCTATCGTCTAGTCGGCTTTTATATCGGCTGGGGTTGCTTAATGATACAGTGGGGAGGTGAAACTGCTCTTATTTACCTCCATTTCCCATAAATTTGCTCTTAGCGCAGACGGAGTGAGCAGAGTTCTTTCAGTAGTAATGCTTTTATTAATTTTCATATGAGCTTCCTTACATCGCAATTCGCCTACCTCTATCTTAAAACTTACCTGGGCATATGGGATTGTGAATCACCTGCTGTGATTTTGTGTCTCCTTTGCCATTGGTTGAAGTATTGCTTTTATTTTTGCATTTTGTCGGCTCATGTTTGGAATGAGGCTGATGGAATTTTGATGCCAGTAAAGAAATTGGACTCGTCGGGGTAATTACGCGGTGACAGCCTTGCTGGCAGGAAGTTGTTTCGGTGATATATCAATATTGTATTCGGTCCGCAGCCCGTCCTCAACCAATCTTCTCCCCCTCCCCTCCCCCTCCCCTCCTTCCCCTCCCTCCATCAGTCGGATACTTATTACTATTAGGCATGATCTAATTTCAGATCTCAGAGCTTGGTGCGTCGGCATGTCAGCAGGTGTCACTCTACCCACGTGCAATAGATACTTTAGTGGATTTGGCTACAGTGGAGGCTGTATCGTTTGGACCGTCAGGATTGGTCGGTATGAAAGTAGTTGAGTTCCATGGGCCGCCACAGCTTGCACCGCCACCGCCTCAAAATCTTCCTCCCACCTCGTATACGACGCATGTATGTTACATTGTATTTGGCACATTTGAATGGTTTAAATCAATGGGATTTAGGAGTTAGAAAATTTCTCTAGGCCACCAACAAGAAGGGATTTTGAATCTCTATCCACTCCAGTCACCTCACAGGAGTCTTATTCCGTGTTGACTCATTCGCGACCGTCTTCCCAATTCGTTTTTTGATCTCCGAATGGCTGGAGAGGAGAAAAAATGATTTTGGTAAATAGCTGGTTCGAAATGTGCTTTTAATTAAAATGAGGAAGCCAATTAAACTAACTGAAGCCCATCATTGAAGTATTGAAGTAAACAAAGCACCAAAAAATGTCGGTCCTTGAAGCAGAATTGAGGAACTAGTTTCAGGTAGTCAGGGGTTGACTGCGACGGTGTCCTCTGTAGTTGCGACGGTAGGGAATGTGTTGTTGTGGTCGCTGGTTCACGTTCGATTTGTGTTTGGAAGAAGTGGTCCAGCGTCTTTGGCTCATCTGTTTTCATTAAGGCTTCATTCAGGTTTTATTTCAGACTCCTCGTCCCGGTGCGTTTGCAGCACCAGCTCCACCAGGAACCTATCAGTCATCGTCACGAACACTGATCCACTCATCTGCAATCCGAAGTGCACCTGCTACTGCTACACAACAGAACAACACAAACACAACAACAGTTGGCGAATCAAAGGTTTGAATAACATGGGTCGTTATGCTTACTCGAAGACAGTGATTTTTATTATTTCGGCGGAGCCCATAGAGCTGAGCATCCAACAAAACAAATGGGGAGGTTGTTTTCTTGTTATTCCCATCTGTAATGGAAGGTAATGTTAAATGACGGTCGCAGATTTTCTAAGAGGAGAGAATGCATTTATGAATGCTATACAACTCGCTTTAGAGGATAGAATGATCGCATGTTTTTCTTCGTTTTTGTAAAGACCGTTATGCTCGTTGCGTTACAAAATGCAGTCATAGATTGCGTTGCAATTTTTCGGCGATATATCCATCCCTCATTCAAGTGTAGTAACTGGATCATCTTTGTATATATTATCTTCGAATATTTTTCTCTGCTGCACATTTTACCTTCTGTTTTGAGTGCTCAGTTTCACATAGTTTCGCCCTGTATCCCCGATGCAGCGATTTTATCGCCCTCTTAAGAAGGTAATTTTCCTCTCTCGTCTAGTTCGCACCGAAATTGTTGTAAGTGGCTATCAGAAAATTTTTTCCCCACTTTTTGTTGTAATTGTCGTCGAATGTTTTAGGTGGAGCAGTTAACCGCCAAATGGTTGCGATTGAATTGTCTGCTCGAGATGGGCAATATAACGCCAAGAGGAGAGTTGTATGCTTGCTACGTGGATGATCTCAGAAATCACTATAACGCATTGTCCGGATCGGTGCAGATGTTCACTAATATCCTCAAGTGAGTTGTGTTTGTGGTTTTAATTGAAGCCGAGAGGAGATGGGAGGTGCGATGAGGGTTTGCGTAATTCATTAAATTTGGTAGCATACAGTTTGGCTGGTTTGATGTCTGGTGTGGAACCACCGTTTTTTTTTTCTGCATGTGAGATAGAATTTTTTTTTGACGTAGCGAGGTTTAGGTTTGAAATGATGTTGGGTAAAAGAATTCTAACGTAGTAACTCGAGAAAAATGCCACCCTCTTTACCGGAAGAAGCAGAAATAGTTGCATTTTTCAGTTCCTCAGGTCAGGCTTAATTAGGTGATTGCTCGCTAGACTATTAGGAGGGGGAGTCGTGATGTTCTGCGAAAGCAGAGCGCAACTGTATGTATGTCGTGTGGCGGAGAGATAAAGTTCCTTCGCTTCTCTCACCTGAGGCCGCAGCATTGTTTGTGTTAGGAAAGCATTGCACTTAAAAAAGGAGCATCGATAGACGCTTTTCAATGAAGAGGACAGTTTGTTTCAGTGTAGTCGACCACTTGCGGAAACTAAGAAATTTCAGGAGTATATTCCCACAAGCAGTTGTACGGGTGGGGACGAATTCGTCTTCGATGGTCATCGAAAATGTGAAGCTGAGCAAAGGACATGGTGTTGGGACGATTGGTACAATTGGTGTGCTTGCCTTATTTGATTTCGATTTTTTGAGTTATGGTGCGCAGTTCACCCGGCTGAATCACTTCCTATTATTGTTTGTGGCTGAAGAGTCGGAATTGTTTCGATAACAAGATACTCTTGAGCTTATTTATAGTGGAATGCTGGGAAAGTACTTCCTTCATAATGGCCTCTCGAGCCCTAGGTGACAGATGCAAACAAAAGGATAGCGCCTGTACACATTTTATTAGGCATAGTGCGTTTATTCAGAGAGGAGAGGAGAGTGGTGTGACGTCGTTGAGGTAGTTTTTCGTGGTGTTAATAACGAGGGTAATGGAGTCTGCTGGAGTGTAGACAATCAAACGGTCTTTTAAAGTAGTACTAGAACCCAAAATGCGAGAAAATTGCCGGAGCCGAGAGTGGCTGCAACTTCCTCTAGCATCTGTTTCTTATTTCACTATGCATTCGTTCAGGAAGTTGGCTGAGACAGGAGATCACTTGCGATGATAAAGAAGACAGTTGGAATTATTTGTTGCTGGCTGAGTGGTTAATGTCTTTAGTGGGTGCGTATAAGTTAGACGTGGATGTTTACTGCGATGTGGGAGATCAATGCATCACTTAATGTTGCATAGGTCTCCACTTCTGTCAGCTTTCCCTGAGATAGAATTGAGATGTTTATGATTGATGGCGAAACTGTTTCCACTTAATTTTTGATATTTGCTAGATTTAATGGAATTCTGCACTAACTGAAATGAGCTGATAAAATGTTCGGTCTGAAACTTCTGGACCTTACCTCATTTCCTTTGCTGTTTGTCATTGAGGTAACTGAGAGTTGCGTCAGCGGGGATGGGGGAAAGAAGTTCTTAAGTATTCTTGGCGATCTCCCCCTCTTTCCATCATTATTTTTTCCTTGGCGATAGAGCGGGCTTGCTGTTCATGTTATTTTCGCTTTTTTTGCCACCATCAGAATATTGGAAAGTTTTGAATTATTTTTCTTTTTATTGATGCGAGCATTGAAGCCTAATCAGAACTGTTTGCAGTGTTTGTGAGGTGAAAAATGTTATAGAAGCGATGTCCGATGAAATATTGAAGGTGCTTCATAGTGAGTTATTTATTTTTCTTTAAGCGACAACCGCAACAACGGCAACACCAACCGGCTCGACGGGTATGGCGGCTGCTCATCCTCTCGTTCAGAAGATGCTTTCGGATGGAACGCAGTCTGCATCTCTCAATGGTCATATGAGCAGCCCTACTGCGCAATCGTATGCTTAAAAATTGTTGTTTTAAAAGTTGAGTGTTGGTAGTTATATGTGAGTGTACCCTTTGATTGATGTTGAATGCACCGTTTCTTTCATTAATGCCGTCTCTCTTGTGCTGTTGAATTTTATATGAAGGTTAGGCATTTTGCAGAGGCGAGTGGAGTTTTAGTGGACGGTGGCGCAACAGCCTGCCTCAGTCGGCAATCAAGTACTCCTGAATTTTTGATTAGGAAATCTAATATGGATTCACGTTAACGCATTGCAAAATTTAGGATCACGTTATTCGCACAGAGATGGTGTTTGATGGGAGAAGAGTGCAAATTTTAGGTGGGACAAGATTATGCACAAAGGTGAATAAGGAGTTATAATTTTTACTAGCCTGACGGTGAATCAGAAATGGTCTTGCAGCAGTGAAGTGAATGCGAGTGGTTCGGATTCGCCAGTGTCGAATATCTCGGAAGAGGCTTCCAGGCCGAGTGCTTCGCGTGCTTCAGCTAACGATTCGTCTAATAATATCAGTAGTGGTGCTTTCCTTCCTGGCCCGAATAAGGTAGCTTTACTTCAGCGTTTTACTTTCTTCGATTTCATTTAGGATAGCGATGCTTCTCTTGGAGGTTCTAATGTTGAGCAAGGATGAACGAGATACTCCGCATTGAATAGCATCTGAGAGAGAATGCAAAATTTGCAGCAACGATTCTGTATCTTCACTTTTGCGTTCTGCATAATTCTTTAATATATTTGTGTATGCGGATAACCGCAATGATTGCGATTTGTGAGGAGATCATTTCAGCTCATTTCGCTTCCAATAATTGAGCTGACAGTGATAGAGATTCACGAGGAAATGACAATATTTTTCTATGTTCGAATAATGTTTCATGTCATATTTGCTATTATTAACGTCGAAGCAACCTGTATTGTTCGATTGATGATTATTGGTCTCTAAGGAATGAGCGGTAGAGAAAGAAGCGAACATTCGCTTTGAAATGTGCAGTTTTTAAATACACTCATCTATTTTCGTAAATGGAAGTCAGATTTTGTGTGTTGGTAAAACGAATGGGGCGAATTAAATGTTTTGAGCGTTCTCTGCCGCTTGATCTTGTGAGTTCAGCATTCTTCCGGTCGTATAATACATCAGACTTGTGATTTCAACACTCACCCGGTCATATAATGCAGCTAGCTGTATTGAACGTCGCCACGAGTAGCGATTTGATCGCAAAATCAGGAAATTGTTTATTATGCCGGCTGCGTGGTTTTTTTGGTCAGAGTCTAGTAGCTTAGTGTAGTTTCTAACCGCAGGCAAGAATTCACTGGTAATTTCTCGACCCATCCTAAGTAGTGGTGAATAGCTTACTCCCAGAGATCAAGGAATTTGAATGGCATTTTGAATCCGGGATTTTGGAGTGAGAAAGCCGAAGGAAGTGAGTTGTTAAATTCGGTTGCGACGATGAAATTCAGGTGCAATTGGAGGTATGTCGTGCGGCGGTGGAGGCTCGCGATTTCATTCCGGATGATGGCCGACATGAGGCGAAGATCGTTCGCGTCGAGAATACTTGTCGTGTTTTGCCACAGGCAGCCGCCGCCCCTCAGGCCGTTATCGCCTCACAGGCGCCACTACTTGTGGCATCAAAGGGACAGCATACGGTGGTAGAAACGGTGTGTTTTGAATTTTTCTACGTGAACATTGGTGCATTTAGTCCAGCGTCTTGAATATTTTTCGATTTTCATTTTATCGGCCTTCTGTTCTCAATCAACGCGATGATCTGGGCTCGAAAGGTTATTGCTGCGGTGATGCTCAAAGAAGCACTTCCAAGTTGGAATGTTTTTATGTAAATGAGGCGCTTTCACAGGCGATTTGATGTTATTTGACGAGAAAAAGGCTCCCAAGAGCCTCATGAAAAAGTTGCGATCAGAAGTACAGAGTTTTTGCAGGACAAAGGAGTTTACGGCCACGTTTCATTTTATTTTAAAATACTATGGAAGCTCTTTTTCCCAACGCTATTTTGACTTAATGGAAACTGTTGTCGCTTTTGCTGAGCATCTTTTATCATGGGAACGTGTGCTGATGGTGTGAGAATATTTCTGTGTTTGTTGTTTATTAAACGAATGTACTTTTTGATTCATTTTGGAAGCACGTGTGAGAGGAGAGAGAGGGGGGGGGGGGGGGGAGAAGGTTTACTCGAAAGACTACCGCAGCTTCATGTTTTCTGATTTGAAAATAATTGATATAATGCTCATGTTTTATAATATCCCACAGAGTGTACTGAATTATGGAGAGCGTCTTGATGGCCGTTGATTACTTCGCTTGGGAAATGTTGATGCAAATTTCGGATGAGTTTTATTGGGTGTTTTATTGACCCTTTGGCCACACCATCGAGCTGCAGAAAAGATATCAATCGGCTGCGAACAAGCATGTCTTCGATATTGGTTGTGATCGTTCTTATTGGGTGTTAAGGTTGTTATATCTGTACAGGTTTCATGTTCAGTGTAATATAAATTCCCGCGCATCGTCTATTTATTTGGTTGGAAGCGTTTCACAGCTTTATGTTTCATCGACATATTGGCATGTGTTAAGGTGCTTTGATTGGCAAGATGGAAGCTGATTTGTGTCTGTATGTGGGAAGTTGGCGCAACACTGAGGGAAATCCTCATTACTCTCCGGTTGTTTTGCTGCTCAAATGGATCTTCTGTCAGTTGTGCATTTGCATTTAAAAATTTCTCTAAGCGTTTAGTTTCAGACCCAGTTGAAGAGTGCAGTGGCGCGTCGTCTGAACGGAATGGTGGAGGAGAAGGCAATGAATGGCGATATGAAAACAAACGGTTGTGAGACGACGGCAACGCAACAAGCATTGCATAACAATCGCGCTTTGAATGGAACGACGGCAGTGCAGAATGGGGAAGTTGCGGTTCGTTAGTTTTTCACTCCTCACGGATCGTAGGCTTTCATTTTAATTGTTTTCTCATATGTTGAAACTATTTGCCTGTTTTTTTTTTATTCTCTCGTACGCTGCATTGTGGAAATTTGCAGTTTCTGAAATCATCTTTCCTCCTTTTCCCGCACCCTTCCCCTCCTCTCGGTTGTAATTTAGTCAAAGTTTGAGCTTTTTTGGCATTTTCGTGGTTAATCTTTTCTTTTTTCGTGAAATGCACGATTCCGTCTATCATATATTTACATCTCACGTCTCTTAACTCCATCGCCTTGTCTGTTTATGACTTCTTTGCATGTAGCTCAGTAGACAATATTTTTTTGCCCTCTACCTCCCTTGCCAGTTAAGCGGCCTTACGTTTGCAGACTGATACAGCAAGTACGTCGGCGGCGGCAGATGGTGCGTTGCAAAATGGAGGGATAAGGGAAGTAGCAGCATCCACATCGGGCACATGTACCACTCGTGACGAGGAGAGTGAATCTAGGTGCTCGTCTTCCTCTTCTGCAGTCCACTCACCTGCAGTAGTCAAACGAAGACGTACTTCTGCATGCCCCACTCCAAAACCGAACGATCCTCACGCAGACAGGGGAAACCCGTCAACATCGGCGGATTGTGGAGGGGATTATCTGTGCGAATGGAATGGGTGCGGAAGGTTTGTTGGGCAGTTGTATTTGTGGTTGAATTTATAGCGCGTCACGCCGGTGATCCGAAGGTTGCTGGATGCGAGTATTGTTTGTGAATAGTTTTCTCCTTTTCTTATTAATAAATGTGTGATGTAATTAACGCAAATTTATAAGGAATAACTTGGGTCCGAAGTTGGATGGGATAGCTGTTCTTATGTTTGGAGTGTTCGTAAAGGAAGTCGGTTTAATTCCTAGGTGTGCATCTGATGTTAGCGAATATTGATTTAACGGTAGGTAGCCGATAAGATAATACAGAAGTGGCAAGCACGTTGGCAGCTAGCCATTGTTATTAGATCACCTTAGCCCTTCGAGTCTTCGTTACCTGTGGAAATCAACTCACTTATGGCACATGGAAGCATATCCTACTTGGTTTCAAAGCGGATATATAGGTTGCATAGTGAATTGTTTGTGTTTCAGTACTCTTGATGTCCTGTACTCGATGTTAGGCATGTTCAAAAAAGGATACTGCGATATCCTCGGAGAAAGTTGGGCGTGATGGTTTATAATATTAGATCATGATTTCGCAGTGGTATATGCAGTTGTCTGTTGCAATACAAATTTTTTGTGTGGGCGTAGTGAAAAAAGTATGTTATGCTTTCAGGTATTTCACGGTGGCTTCTTCGATGCTTTACCACTGCACAATGGAGCATGTGGGGAATGAGGAGTCAATTCAGTGCCACTGGCCACGCTGTGACTCCACAGTTCGAGCCAAATGGTCGATGGTCACTCACCTGCAGGACCATCACTGTAATGAAGCCGCACTCCAAGCTGCGGCCAAAAGGCGTCGGGAAGGTCTGTCAGTTGTCTTGATCTTGTTGAGCTAATGCATTAACTAGCAACTTGCGCTTTCGAGTTTTTTCATAGAAAGAGGAAGGGGATCAGTAATTTCTAGGTGAACGGGAAGTGGACTATGTGAAGGGAGGGAACGCTTGGAGGCGTAGCTCGAAATTAAACTTATGAGAGCCCTTTACCCTGAGCTAGTTTTATTATGTGATTGCACACATCAAAGAAAGGGATCAGAAACAGAGAGAGTTGTATTGTATGCATATCAACGCTTTATCGAATAATTCTAAGAAACCATCCAGCATTGATCTATCCGAATTCTTTGGGAGCGTAGAGGGGTCCTCGAAACCGGCAGCATCAGTAGGAACAGAAGGCCGTGGGGAAGTGATTTTTTTAGTGGAGAGAAAGGCGGACTTGCAGGACTTGGTGTTCCATTGGGACCGGTGAATCCAGAAAGACCTCGTGATGCCCAGCAGCATCCCGGATATTCGAAAAATGCGGCTGTTGAGGCTATACGGCGTCATGCTTTCAACTACTTGCCAAGAGATATTACGGTAATTTACGCATCCAATTTGTATTCATATAATGCATTATTAATTTTGGTGTTGTTTTTTTTTCGCCGCGTTCTAGATGGCCAAATGACAAAGCGTATGGCTGAAGCGATTGGGATAATTAGTACGAGGATCTTTTCCATCCCTCATTTCTAGATGTACGGACAACGGGGATGAAGAACAAATCGGCAGAATTAAAGAAGCGATTCTTTTGGGAGTCCGGTTTTTAAAAAGGATCTTAAGAACAGGGGGATGGGGCGGGCGCTTACTACGAAAATGCGCTCAAAGCAATAAGCTAGTAAATTATTGAGACGGAGGATGCTCTGCTTCCGATTGCAATCAATTTTCAGGCACGTTTACATTCAAGTGCTTGAGGTAAGAGGTGGGGATAGCCGGGAAAAAGGGTCTATCGGCGTTGCGTAAAATGAAATTCTATCTGATTTCTGATGAAAGTTTTGTGGGAAGATGTTGAGTGAAATAAACTGTTGGAGAGTGATTTGTTTAAGGATGACCCTGAAGGACCAGTAACGAAGAGTATCCGCCTAACCAGTTGTCTCATACTAAGGAACCTCGCACGATATTCCAACGACGGACGGAGGTGGGTCATCTTTTGCAACGTCTTTGCTTTTGATAGTGGCACAATGAAACGACTTTGCTTTTCCGTTTTTAAGGTGAATGAAAAGTAAAGGCCGGCAGATATTCAGTGATGTTTGGGCCACAAAAAGAAATAAAATGAACCAGAGAGGATTACTTAACTTGCAGTACAAATCGTAAAAAGATGTTGCAGTAGCTCTTCGGGTGTTTTACTATCCGAGGAGCAACTTCCGATGGTATCGGCATAGGATGGAAAATTTTTATTTTCGTAAGAGGCATTAATCTGTACCGATGCATTCGTTACGTGTCAGAGGGCGTGCTGTTTAAGAATTGCGACCATTGTTTGCATATGAATTACTGCTTGTTTGCAGCCGTGTTTTTGTTCTTTTCACACAAACACGATAATGGACTAATTTCTTCAGAGAGTTGGTTTGGATTTCATGGGCAGCAGCTTGAGCTCGAACTTGCCGGCTAGAACTATAACCTTTCGTTGATTTTGCTCCATTTGCTTCTTTCGCTCTATGTGGAGGGATGGTCGGATTTTCTCAACTTGTAAATTTTCGAGCACCATTGTTCACAATTTTCTGCAGTATGTGATTGTCCTTTTCACGAGCCAATCCTGCTCTTGGACTCTGCTGAAGCTTTAGGAGCCATAAGTAGCGGTTGACACTGCAAAAGCTTTTTGGCGATTCCGCTAACTTCGGTTGTTCGCACTATGGCGCGAGAAGTTTTCTAGAAGGTTATAGAGTTTCGCGAGTTCGCCCCACTTATGTTCTATCTTACTTCACTTCTCCTCCCTCGATTCCCTTGCTCTTGTTTTGTAATCTCTCACGTGGTGAATCTTCAAAATGATGAATAATTTCAGTGCAATTTTGTTGCATATTATTCGTTCTTCCATCCTCACATTAGCATTCTAATGTGGGAGAAGCATTCAAAAGAGAGATTATTGTTCGTATGCGATGCCAATTTCTGCTTTTTCTTTTCTTTAGCGAATTGCCAGATTTGTTCTCTTTTAATGGGTTTTATTGAGTAGTTGGTGGCAAGAACTGACTCCTGATTCATGCAATATTCTGCAGCTATTTGAATTCTGAATCCTTCACTGTCTTCGGTCCTTTCTCTAGCCTTCTTTGTTGTTGCTCACAATTGTTCGAGGAAAGTGCCATCATCGAATTTGACGAGGTTGGAATCTCTCGTTTCCACAGATCTGATATGCGAATTTTAATTGTCGGAAAGCTGTCAAATGTGTAAATTTGTTTCAGGCTGATACGTCGCCATGAACGTCTGCTTTGTTGGTTATCGCTGTCACGTGTGGAGAGTAGTTCAGCGTTGGCGCAACTTCTGGCAGAACTCTATCCCCAGCAGCCGTCTTCCTGACCTCTTTATTCCTCTTGTCGTTTAATGGTACCAATGACATGCCTCATACACAGCCTTCCGATGCATTTGTTGTAAGTATTGTGGCATTTGGAGGATATTGTTCTCTTGAAAGGAGAACGATCTAGAGGATTTCGGAGAGGGATTCTTTCTTTGATCACCAAAGTGAATTTCGAAACGAAAGAGGGGTGTCGCTTTCGATTGTTCTACTTCGGTGAGTAGAGCAAATCCTTAACAGCTGAAATTGAACGTTGAATTTTGGAATTTTTAATTCCTCAGTCTGTTCAGAAAACGCTCCTAAATCTATGTCATAAGAGCATAGTTTAAGGAGGGCGACCATCACTTCCGAAAAACATCAAAGCAGTCGCTAGAAAGGGGTGGCTGCGAAAAGGGGTGGTTAGAGAGGGAGAAGGCGAAAAAGTGCTAGTGGAACCTAGGATTCCCTCCTCCCCCTCCTCATCCTCATGCAAATCGCGGGAGTCGTTTACCTCGTCCATGCGAGGAAACATTTCTGATTGCCTCATCTCCAATTGAGTGCCTCATCAGCTTCTTTAAGTTTTCCACTTTCGTGCATGTGGGTCATTGAGTTTCCCGTGGGAGGAGGGGAGGGGAGAGAATGATAGTAACGAGACCGACCAGGTATGCAGCATGAATATGAACAAAGTAATGCTCTTTGATTTCGAGAGGTACCGCACGGACCTAAAACTGATGACAAAGAGGAATGACCTAAAGTTGCATTTTCTCACCTTCGATCGATATGCTTCAAATTTACGTCATATTTTACCTGTCACTCAGTAGTCACCCTTTGAAAAGTTCCGCCTTTTCCTTCCTGATTGCACTCTCCATTTGGTTGATTTGGACATGTTAAAATCCACATCAATACGAAATCTAGTTATATGAGCCGTATGTCTTATGATTCACTTTATTGATTGATTGATGATCGATCCATCGGTTTCGTTAAAACAAAGAATTTGATCATATTGACGATTACGAGACCGGTGGCTGAAATGTTGCAGGTGGTTGGCTGTGTGTGCGTTTCACTGTTTAGTTGCGATATTTTTTCATATAATTTCCAGGATCAAAGTTGTTATCTTGTCGCCTTCATTCGCAAACATGGGCCTATTTTTGTATATTTGGAGTGCATTTTGAGTGCGGCAGCAGAGCTACTGTAACGCATTGTAGTAGGATGGGTACCGTGTTGAAGTGCAGCGTCCTCCTACTGGTCACTTGGTCGATTGCTATCGTCCAGAACTTTAACTGAAATTTCCGTCTATCTTTGGCCCTGACCCTGTAAAGTTTATTCGGTGCTCACATGTACGCATTGGTTGAATTTAGTTGAATTTCATACGTTAAAGGTTGAACTATTGAAGATCCTTCATGTATTTATTTTGCACTCCGTAGAGGTTGACCATTGATCTGTGCAGTAATACGGCCTGCGCGAAGTGCGTGATAGGGGAACGTCAACGTTGATACGGTTACATTTGCCAATATCAGATTTCGGTTGCATTTACATCAATTTGATTTGATTAATGCCGAATGAATATTGCATTAGAAACTATCGATATGAGATGTTTGAATCGATTGGCGTAATTATTGTGGAATTTTTTCTTTTATTCTTTTGGCACTTCATTATCGGTACATCTGAGTTCAGATTTTCCTATGGCGGTGTCTACTATCGCTTTCGTTATGTCTAGCACGTTGAAAGTTTTCTGCATGTGATGTTGAGAGAACGTGAGATCATTGAATTGCGTTTCGTTTTGTCCTTCATTACTATTGCTTTTACTATGATGAATTTGATTTCGGCCATTTCGAAGACACATCAAATGCTTCGCGGACTACGAATTTGATTGTGCGGCGCTCTAACTTTTTGGATCTTGCAGCCTGATTGGGGGGGGGGGGGGAGTGTTTTCTTACTAGGAAATGCTTTTAGACGTGCTTATATGGTGACTTTTATAGCTGTGTTATTTGTACTAATTGGGAAGCTTTGTCAGTTAAGCTCACCTTACCCTGTGCAGCATGCGAAAATGCCGCGTATTTCCTCTCCCCTCCTCTCTTCCCGAAGTGGAGGGCACGGAAAAAGGAAAAGATTCGCGTTTCATGGTTAGGGCGCCACGAAACATCGATCGAATTGCTTGCAGTGCACGTTACATGTTGTGCTCTTCATAGTTTGATTTGGTTTCCATGTAAGAAGGCGACGGCGATTATTCGTCGTCGTCGTCGTCGTCTCCATCTACCTGAGTGATCGCAGAACACTGCGCCCATACCATTCGCACTATGGAAGTTGTTGTTTTAGCGCCTTGTTATGTCACACATATTTCCTTATTATTGAAAGTGTTTGCATTTGTTTTAATTGCTGTTAATTCATAGCACCGTACTCTACTTGCATTATGACATTACATTGCTCATTTTTAGGGATTTATTTGAAGTGAAGCTGCAAAAGGTTGTATATTTGATTGTATAGGGGGGCAAGGGGGAGGGAATAGCCCTGAAAAAAGAGGATTAGATGTATTATACGGGGGGGGGGGGCTCTGACGTAGGCGTACGGTGCCGGTCCGTAGGAACGCAACCTACGATCATAAGCGTTGATATCTGTGCATAAATTGTTGTTCTTTTCAATTGTTGAGCATGAGTAGTGCGCTACGGATAAGCAGTGGTGGATGGACCGTCCGATCGGTTCGTTCGATCATCTGCTCTAAAGGCGTCGGTTTTTTATGCGTTGGCTTACATGGCCTTCGTACCGTCCCAGTTGTTCTCATTACAATCGGTCTCTTACTATTATTATTATTATTTTTTTATTTGATTTATTGTTCAGTCGTTTTTTTATGGCAATTAAACGACTATGAAACGTTTTATGCTGAACATTTCCGGCTGGTGAAGCGTTTGTGGTGGCTATTTAGCTCCAATGCCGTCGAATGGCGGTTGTGATATTTGCTTTGACTTCATTCTCACTATAAATAGCAAACTTCTCGTTAATGGCCCATTTAATTCAGAAAATTTGTTTATGTACCTTGCGAAATTTGTCGCTAAATTGGGCAATTATTGAAATCCTCTCTTGAAAAACTCAAATTATTGATGATTGTGAGGTGGTGATTGTTAAAATTGAGATTTAACCCACCGAAAGCAGATTGATACATCAATAATGAAGAAAAAATTGGGACAGAGATTGACGAGAGTATAAAAAACAAATAAAGGCAGAATACAGAAATATGAGAGTAGGAAGGGGATGCAATGAAGTAAGGGAATTGGTATTTGAATACTCACTCAAGAAAGGAAAGCGGCTTGTAGTCGCCGGATGGTGCCTGTGGTGGTTCACGCTAATAGGACAAGAGGTGGTGGATGCGGGACAAGTCAAAGAAAAAGAAGAGATGATCGGAGAAGATGACAAGCGATACATTTGTTGTATGAGGCTTTTAAGACTTACGGTGTAATAACTGCTCTGAACATGGGGTAAGGAATTGGGGACAGGTAGCTGTTGCTTTAAAGGAAAGCCTCCGAACTATTACATAAATGATGCCGTGAATTGTTCCTGAAAGAAATCCACATTTTAGTAACCTCGGTGGGGATGCGGTAGTCGTTAGCTTTCGAGTAGGTCTGGATTCGGGGAACTCGAACTTGTGTTCTCGAAGAAGGAAAATTTTTAAAAGTGGTCGCAGTAAGGTAGAAAGTCAGGTGTTGACTATGTCACTGCGAATACGTGGCAGCTACTGCAATTGTGGGAAAGTTTTTATGAGCATGAATACCAAGAGAAGGCAGGAAACTGTGCCGGAGAAAATGATACACTTCTGCGGGTTTTTTTTATTTGATCGCTGAAAAGAATTCTGTGATTCGTCCATTCAACAGACTATATCTCGAAGCCTCTGATGTATCCCAGCGAACGATCGTTTCGTCTTTCCCAACATTGAAACTGCAGCCAATATAATATGAGAGTTAATTCTTTTTGAAGTTTTTGTGAAGAGAAGAACGCAAAAGGAATACTAAAAATCCGGATGGTTTCGCTATGGGAACGGAATGTCTTGGTGTGTGGATTTGCAGGAAATTCTTCAAACCGCAAAAACAAATCGGAAGATGATCGGATAACATTTTTGAGGGAGGAAAAAACTTAAGTACCAGACATAATTTGTTTGTGGTTAACGTTAAGGTTTGATCTCGTAATTTTTGGTTTTTTTTTTGTTTGTTTTTTCTTTAGCATTCTGCACGTTCAATCGAACACTTCATAGAGGTGGACACTCTGTTCTTTATGTCATCTTAATCAATAGATGAGCAAAGACTGATGGACAGAGCAGTCCCTTGAAACATTCGTTGATGCAAATGTGAAGTGGTAAGGTGTTGTTTGCACTCGGAGAAACAAATTCTTTGACGCTTCAAAGAGTCATAAACGAGATGTTGGCAGTTCATTTCGCGCTGCTTCACCATCCGATGATTTTATCTACTTCGTCTTTCTGCATTGATAACATCATCAGTATTGATTACATCAGCTATTATGCAGATTTTCGCAGTTTTAGGCAAATTTTTAATGGCAAGGTGTATCAGATGACCGCTTGTCTGTGATGTGTCTGTCTGTTGGTCTGTTACGATAGTTCCATCTCGAGAAGTAGCATTACGAAGTTTGTTGGATGTAATCTAGGCGTCAACTTTGAAAGGAATTATGTCCATTTAGGAGTATCAAAGATTTTGCGTTCATTTAACGACGATTGGTTTTTTTATTCTGCCTTCATCAAGTTATAAACAAAAATATTTTATTGTTCTGTACGAGCGGTTTGGTCTCGCTTAAAATTTAGAGATTTTATTGTATATATTTGGTGATCGATTGGCAATTTGCGGGAGTGATCAGTGAGGTGAGCGGAATGCAAAACTGCAAGTTAGGCTAATCGTTCTGGCACATTTCTTTATTTGTTGATACATCAAATTGTTTTTTTTTTCGTCAGTGTTCCACGTTTTCCTGTGACGGTTCGTGAGGTGACTGTGTTTACCTTCAAGGTGACTGATAAGCATTAATAATCAGGCTTAATTGACTCAAAAGTGAAAGTCTAAATTCACCTAAATAAATTGGAATTTAATCGATATTAGAAGCATAGGAGTGAGTTTCTATGAAGTTACGACCACCATCCATCCAATTTCCTCTTTCCCAATATTTTTTTTTGTAGTGATTGCAAAGAAATTTCGTCTTCTCTTCATTTTACAAGAATCTGAAATTGAAAGTCACTACCAGTTGAATTATTACCATTTTGCAGAAATTTGCATATCGTTGGAGAGATATCTCCTGTGAGCGCGGCAACTTGTGTTCATTCGCATGGAATGACGTCAAAGCGTCGGGTGTGCTATTATTATCACCCGGATGTGGGAAGCTTTCATTATGGGCCGAAGCATCCGATGAAACCACAACGATTGGCCGCCATTCACAGCCTTGTCGTTAATTATGGACTTCACAACGAAATGCTCGTATTGAAGCCGCCGAAGGCATCCGCAATTGAGATGGAACGATTCCATTCGAAGTGAGTCTGAAGGATTGAGGAGGGGATGGAGTTTAACCGGCTAATGAGTGGAATGAAGTGTTTCTGTCGTATTGATAATCGAGTTGAATTAATGGTCTTTTTTCCATTGAAATGCATTGGAAGGAAGCCAACGTAACGCTGAAGCACGACGGCGAAATCCTCGAACTTCGATTTTCCACCCATTTGATAGTGGCCTATAATCAGACAGAATGGATTTGCTCATCTTTCTGCGGATTAGCTTATGGCTTTAAGCGATATTTATTTGGCTTACATTCTTACTAGTTCGTAAATAGCTAAATAGGTATAAATAAATAAATGTATGTATATGTATATATAAGTATATGAGTAATTTTCAGCTGTTTTTATGGAAAGAAGTATAGATTGATTGGGTTATTGAAGGTGCAAAAAAGTGTGGAAATGATTTCCACGGAAATCCAATCAAATTGAGTTTTTTTTTCTGCAAGAAACATATGAAGTCTGCTTGAGTTTTTTGTGAATGATTTGAGTATGAAATCGAGGATGCAGTTTTGTAGCTTGAGTGCAATTTTATTATCTACTTTTTGAAATGAAATTTACTGAGTGTGAAGTGTCGAGATTAAGGGAATAAGAAGGTATGGTTATTAGAATTGCGCCATGGGATTCCCCTATTTGCCCTG
This sequence comes from Ascaris suum, assembly GCA_013433145.1. Taxonomy (NCBI): domain Eukaryota; kingdom Metazoa; phylum Nematoda; class Chromadorea; order Rhabditida; family Ascarididae; genus Ascaris; species Ascaris suum. Next base: position 2,600,692 of record CM024183.1, on the reverse strand, counting down.
AAAGCGTTGAGGAGGGACCGGTGAGCTGAGAAGGGGAGGGGGAGGATGGGAAGGAATTGCAGTATTATCTGATCTGAAATGATTCAACGATCGGTTATGTTGCAGGGATTATATCGACTTCCTGCAAAGAGTGTCACCAAAAACTGCCGATCAATACGAGCATTTATTCGCACAATTCAATATCGGCGAAGATTGTCCTGTATTTGATGGGATCTTCGAATTTTGTTCCATATCAACAGGAGCATCGCTTAGTGGTAAATCCTCGTTTTATTGAATTAATTTATATTCCTGTGCTGCCGTAGTTTTACATATTTTGAGTTTCGAAGGAATGTAAGGGTATTTTATTTTCTTTGATGATTCCTTATGTCACATGGAATTGTTCGATATGAGACCATCTTACGAATATCATAAACGTTGAAATGAGGTTGATAGGGCACATCTGTTATAGAGGAATCCGACCGATCGGCCATTAATATGAGGTTAAGACCGGAAGGGAAATAAGCAAATAAACGAGAAGTTAACTTGAATAAGCATCTATACTTTGGAATGCATTAGGAGAGAACGATGTAATGAGGTTTTTCTTTTCAGTTTTTAGGCGGCGATAAGTTTTGCATAAGTCAGATTTTGTGTTAACATTAAGTTATTGTATAGGGCGTTTCATTGAGGTCGTGGGAGAGGAAGAGAATTCGAGCACGTGACGCATCGTTTAATCCTCATAAGCGAATGATCTCTTCGATCGCTTATGCTCATATCGATGTGTTGTAGGTGTGTCACGTTTGAATCACGGATTAAGTGACATAGCGATCAATTGGAGTGGCGGTCTTCATCATGCGAAGAAGCGCGAGGCGTCTGGCTTTTGTTATGTCAACGATATTGTGATCGGTATTTTAGAGTTACTTAAATACCATCCACGTGTGCTTTATATCGATATCGATATACATCATGGTGATGGAGTACAGGTTATTGCCTACCTCGATCCACTTTCGTATTGTCCTCAAGGTGTAAAAAATCAAAATCTTTTTGTTTTTTTTCGTTTAGTATTAGCATATCGTTTATGAGGTCTGCTTATTTGAATTTGTTTAATTTATTTCTGATTTATTTGCTTCATTTCACTATTAATTGAAATACTCAATAATTCTCTCTATTCGTTAAAGCATAGAAAAGGAAGAGGAAATTGCTTTACCGAAAACGATTTCTCTTCCTTGGTTATTTCGATTCAATGCCACTGTAAAATCATTCTTATATGCAGTTTTTTTTTTCTTGCTATTTCTTTATCTCTGCATTTATTAGTTAAATAAGTGCAGATGATTGCTGTTCTTTAGGAGGCATTCTACTTGACGGATCGTGTAATGACAGTTTCCTTCCATAAATACGGTAATTATTTCTTCCCGGGTACCGGTGATATGTACGATATCGGACAGGATTCAGGACGCTATTATGCGGTTAACGTTCCTATGAAAGAGGGAATGGATGATGAGAGTAAGTCTTCAAATCGCGTTTTTTAAACTGTTTAATCGGATATCGTTTTATGCAGTTTTTGGAACACATAGCGACGAGATTATCTCCAAATGCGTATTTGATTTTGCAGGCGTATTTGTGTGCATATCGCAGTGTTCCAAAATTTAACCACAACTTGCAAGAAGAAGCCGCCTGATCTTGCAAGAGTAAGTGGCAGAAAAGTTCATCCCCCGGCTCCTCCCCTTCCCCTCCCTCTTCCAATACGCAAACTCGGTTATGACCTCAGTTGCCTAATAGAAAGGAGTTCTTCGAAAGAAAGAAAAAAAGTTTCTTTCGTTGGGTTTTCTCGTTTTTATTTACTACCCTTTCATATCGCATTATATTTCGTACTCGTATGTAATTTCATATGAGTGATTATTAACTGCAGCGAGGGTTTAATGAGAGGGATAGGTTGGTTTTTGTTCGTAAATAAACATTACGCGACAATAGTTACGACACCAAAGTGTTTGCAGATTATCATTCTTTATTCAAGCCTATAATTCGTACGGTTATCGATTGCTTCGATCCATCGGCTATTGTGCTGCAATGCGGCGCCGATTCATTGGGATGTGATCGATTAGGCTGCTTTAATCTTAGCTTCACTGGACATGGGTACGTCGATCAAATCGCTTCGTTACTCACTACTGCTGGGGACATATTAAGAACTATCTATCTGAGGCATGAGCAATTTTTTTTGTGGACTGATGACATTCTTTTTTGCGTGGATATTTTTGTAATCGAAATAAACCTATCGTACTCCGTGGAATGCTCGTCGTGAAGTTCAGATCTGTGAGTTTTTATTTTGGCTTTTAAGATATTATTTTATACCGAAAAGTTTCTTACAGGATAATTTTCAGTTTTTTTTTGGGGGGGGGGGTTGATGAGGCTTATATTCAAATCGAATTTGATTTTTTTTTTTGCACTATTGCACCTGGTTTTTGCAGCAGTTTAACATTCTGAGGAAGCTATGCTAGATAAGAGCGGGGTTTCTATCTAGAGAATATAGTATCTGCAAGAAAGGGAAAAGTTTGTAAATAGTGAAAGGACAGATTAATTGCAGGGAATGCGTGGATTTTGTGCGCAGTTTGGGTCTTCCGATGTTGGTGGTCGGTGGTGGAGGGTACACACTAAGGAATGTGGCTCGATGCTGGACCTACGAGACGGCAATCCTTGTTGGAAAGAAGGATGAGATCCCGGACGAAATCCCGAATAATACAGGTGGGCAGTTTTTGAATTGTTGCACGATCTCGCATCTATGTGCTCTTCTCGGATAATTTCAGCTGTTCGGACCTCTCGCTAAGCAGCAGTGTTCGGAAAGATGAAATTGTAATTTAAGTGGTAGAGTGTCGAAGTAATGATCTATGAACTGCGAGTTCGGATCCAGTATTAAATGTTTTTAATGAAAGTTTTGAGCAGTGTTTCTGTTGAAGTCGTAGGCTTTGTTGTGTAATGCGAACCGACGGTGATGTATGTATGCAGAAAGTAAACGTTGATGGCATTCGGCCAGTGGCGTGACGTTTTGAAAATTGGTTCTCATTCGGCTAGATCGGAGTATGTAGTTCTACACCGCATTCATGTGAGTATCCTTTCGCAGGAATATTCTCTACTGATTTCGCTATCAAAGCGGCTCAGTGAGTGTGGGATATTGTCGAACACTTTTGTCACTGAGCGAATAGTGAATGCAAATAAAATCTAAAATATGGCATCGAGTTGATGTTTCTTTTTTTTGCAGAGTATCTTCAGTTTTTCGCTCCAGAATTTACACTGCGGCCAACTCTAGCAAAACGTCAGGAGAATCAAAATACGAAAGAGGTGAACACTTTTCGTTAGTCATCTGTTTTGCTGTGCTTTGATTCTTTTCGAGGGTATTTTTTGATCTTCGATCCTGTGCACTTTTTGTGGTTAATGAAAAAATGCGATATAAATGAAGTGATTTACACGAATGGGAAGGTTGGTGTTTTGAATTCATCAGGTTCACACTCGAAAGTTGGTTCTGTGGGAATGGTTGCGTAATTAGTAGAAGCTTTTTTAATGAAAAACTTGTTAATATATGATCATGCAACCTCTCTATTGCTCTGAAAAACAAGTTCGATACTGAAGTCTCTTCACTGATGGAATGTCTGAGGCGTTCGATTGCTGCACAGACAGTTCTTAGTTCGATCATATTTGTAAAATTCTGTCTTGAAAAGGCGATGACGATGATGTGATATGGATCCCTCTCCCTCTCCCCTGCATGAAATCCTTCAACAATTGTTACATTACATTTAACTGCAGTTGTCGTCCTTCTGGGTTATGCTGTAGCAGTAGGAACAACATTTGAGCTGCAAAGTAGTCGCACTGTGTTATTAAAGCGCTCTATAGCAGTTGATATGGAATTTGTTGAAAGTAAGCAGTGGTATTGCGGTACATCCGGTTTGAGCAATTTCGGGTCGGAAAGGAGTAGGCCGAAAGGATGCATCACTATGGCAACGGTTATGAAATGCACGAGGAAGAGTCTTGATGGAAGGGCAATGGTGGTCTCTAAATGAATAGTCGTCGCGTTTTTTCGTTTACTAGAAGAATATTTTCAGTACATCACAGCGATCAAGCAGGAGGTTCTCGATCATTTAAGGCAAATAAGACACGCACCATCCGTTCAAATGCAGGAAGTGCCTCCGGATTTATTGGATCGTGATGAGGTTTCCTTCGCCATCGACTTTCATTTTTCATTTCTCGGCTTAATTAAATACTAATTTCTTTGGTTCAAACCGAGTCCGACTGCACGCAGATTACTTTTGAATATAATGGCAATGAAAAAAATTTTTTTAATTGAGTAGAGCGTTCGCACCACTCTTTTAAGTGCAGATAACATTTTACTACTCTTGTCAAGAAAGTGGGGCTCTTTCCCCTTATGTAAGAGAGATACTACAGCCATTCTTTCTCGATTGGCTTTCCTTCCCTTTTCCTCTCACAACCGACCTTTCTCTGCTTATACTGGTCACCATTTCGGTCATAATTCTGCAAAGTCAGGTCGTTGTTATATGTTTGAAACGTGTTATGTTGCAGCGGTCTGATAACATCTCAGGAAAAGTACCCTTCCTAGCATCCACAATGAGCCGTCTAGATATCTTGAGTAATTTTTAACCTCCCTCAGGGATTGTTTTCAAGGTGGATAAATATACCTGTGGTGAGATTGAAGAGCACTGAAAAATACATGCGACCGTATCTGCTGCCAAAACCAGATTGAACCTTGTTATGCAAGGTTTGATCTTCCCTCGTTCCTTCATCTACTCGCTGTATAGTGATTCTTTTATTTCTCTCTTTATTTGTGAACGTTGGATTGCATCCTCTTTGCATCTATAATGTTGCAAGTCGTGAGTCGAATTTCATATGGCTTTCTGCCAGGATCGTGACCAGAAAAGTTCTTAAAACGGTGGAGCCTGCCATATGCTGGTGCCGCTTTTGCCATTTTTTCCTTTCTTTCCTGATCGTTTGCATTTTTTTTTTCATATACATCATGCCGGAAAAATTCATGGGGTGAACACAGCTTGTCCCCTCTCCTCTGCCTCTTCTTTATTACTACTACACGTGTGGGCCTCCCTTTCTCTTCCTTTTATGAGTTTTCAAAAATTTCTGCGCAGGTTGTTGTTTGCTGCATTTCACGTTCTATCCTTTTTTCTCTGAATTTGGAGCTCATTGTTTTTGAAACTTTCGCGTAATAAAATTTTGATTCAAGTAATAACATTGCGAGGAGTGATCTGCTTAATAGCCAGCAAACGATAAGCCTTCTTTCAACTGGGAAAAGGTGGTGGGAGGGAGGATTGTCATTGCGTCATATAGAGTATCCTCACTGAGTCACAAAAGTTTCAGACAGAATTTGCAAAGTTTATTGTTAGGTTCATTTGTTTCCTGCAGATGTATAGCATATTTGCCAAAACGGTTCTTTCAGATATTCTCACTTCGCGAACCAGGTCCTGACGTTCTGCTGGAAGATCACGAGCCTGAAGGGTGCACGTTTACACCATCACATTTTTCAGACGAAGAGAATATGTCGCCATAAGAGAGAAGGTGGATGGTCCAGCAACAATATACAAAGCCCTGTATTTGTTAAACGCGCTGTGAGTGTGTTGTATTTTTATGATTCGAGTCGTTTCTAGTGATAACAGCGAGGCGATAAAGATTTTTGCAGCATTTGAAATGCTGCGAAATCAGATGAAGTTCGGGTATTCGTATGTGAAATGGCTGAAAATAATGAAGGAAAAATAAGAATGTCCAAGTTTTCCTCTTCTGGTTGAAGGACGCTCTGATGCCCTTCAGCCAGAAAGACATCCGCTCTTGAAGTCGAAGAGGATTGGTTGCAGTCCAAGGAAGAAATTACAAAACAGTAGTTGCCCCATAAGAGTGTTTATTAGTTTTTTGTTTTATAACTCTCTTATGGTCCTGAACCCCTTCAGAGAGGGGAATAATTTTTGCAGTTTTTAGTGGGCTGCTACTTTTGCTCTCCATATTTTTTGCATCGTACTAAAGCAATGCACAACGTTTCCGGTATGTCGAAAGAAGTCATTCTTTAACGTAAAGTTATGTAATGATGGGGAGGGGTAGATTCCACAAAAGATTGGAGGAGAGTTTTAACCAAGGTTTGGAGGCATTTCTGAAGAAGAGGTAAGTTGCGTTTTCTGATTTTTAATTTGATTTATTCGTATGCTTTTCGCTTGAATGAACACTGATGTCATCTCGCGAACTCAAGAACACCAGGTCGTTTTATTCCCCAGTTTGATTTTGAGGTACTCTAGACATATGTTGATGCTTTCAGTGCGTAATCGAGAAGCTGGCTGCTAGTCGTTTTACGGGACAATTATCGTGTAATGCATATCTGCTCTTCGTTTAAAGTGTCTTCTACGTTTGAACAGTTAACCTTGATGGTAAGTCGACGGAAAGTGAGTGATCGCGATGTGGTCTGCGCCAATCTTCAGTGTACTCAACGTTGCACAGATTCGTAGAAGTATTCGCGATCTCAAACAATAACTCAGATCCTTCACCGCATCGGCGTTGGGAACATCGTCACGAATCTTCTGGAGTATGATGTTGCTTAGTGGTCGAGTGCTTCACTCCTGTATGGTCATCACATTTACTTCCAGATGTAGAACTTATTGAAAACATTCATAATTAATTCACTCTTATTATCTTTCAAGAAATCACAGGCGAGATGAAAATAGCTGATTAGAGGTCTCTTCAAAAATATTTGTTCTGTAGCAACTGGAACAGCGACAAGCACGTTTCGATCCAATGCTTTATTATACAACATTTAAGGGAATAGTTTCGCAGTTATTAGTTTCAACGAATTGTTTTCTTTTGCCGCATTCTATAAGAATATATCATCGGTTAAGGAATCAATGAAGTGAACGCTGTTATCAATTCGTTGGTTGTAGGATTGTTTGTTTTTTTAGTAAATAACGATCGTTTCTGAAGGCAGAAAATTCCTCTCTCTTTATAAATCATCAAGGTTTAATCGATCTTCAATAAAACGATGAATACTCGTCGCTTATTTTGTTAACTGTTATTTCATTTTGTTTTAATCTTCATTATTCGTCGCATATATTTGCTCATTTTTTTGTATTTTCTTTTTCTGTTATTTTATCGTCATATTTGTCTTTCTACCTCATTTATGTCATATTAAATGGGTAGTCGAACCTCACCTATGCGATAGGTTTTCTTTACTGATAAGATTGTGGTGATTTGCTGGTGATGAAGTTCTTGAAGCCTGGAAGTTCAATAATTGAAATGAACTTCCTGAAACCTGAAGGTTTGCTTGCCCGAGTGAACTTTCTGGAACCTGGGGTTATGGCAAAAGGCTCGTATCCGACTTTGACCCATCATTGCTATGTGGCCTTGTTTACTGCTTCATAATGGCAAATTCGATTTGAAAGAGCGTTTACTGTCATCTAAAGATGCTATTTGACCAAAATTATCGATTTTATCGATCGAGATTTGCATAAAGAAATTTACTGCAGTGATAAAAATAAGTAAAACATTTGCAACCTTCATAAATAATAAAAATCATAATAAATAAGGATAATACTATATAAAATGAAATCTACGAATTGAAATAAATGAGGCGACAGAATAAAAACTAACGAAATCGTCTGACTCAATGCAGTCGATAAAATGCAATGAAACATCGAATATCAATGATATGAAACTTCAGAAAGTGATGACGGTTACTAGGATTATGTAGTTGACTGGGTATATATTACCTAGTCATTTTTGGTTTTTTAAAGCCAACTTCGTTCACCAAACATACTCCCTCGTATTAGCGGTGATGCTTCTTGACTCGAATGAGGTGCTTGATTCCGGAGGATAATGGCACGGAATCGCTTATTCTTTCTGGAGATTTCATCATTCTGTTGTTTATTTCATTTTTGCCTCAGCAAAATAAACACAAAATCATATTCTTGATATTGTTATCGAGAACGATTACAAGCCCTGGTCCAAAGAATCGGTCTTACATACCCGATGTTTTATGTTTTCTTGATTCCAGCTTTCCGGTTCGAAGCCTGCCAGGGATGAGGCTTCTTGCGCCACATTCGTGGGAGAAACATCCTTTCGAAATAAGGCAGATTGGGAGGGGAGGAGGACGGATAGTCCTGTCATTTCGCGCCAAATCAGACAGAAAGGGCAAAGAAAGCTGCAGGTGATAGGCGGATTGTTCAGCGTAATAGGGGTGGCACGTGGCATGTAACTTTGGATAGGGCTTTCTGGATTGTTGAAGGACCACTTTGTATGAGGAGCAAAAACATATTGAACGAGTGATGTTATATGCGAACGAGCACGAGCGTAATATGGAGTACCACTCGCTCAGCGTTTTAGCTGCGAGCAATCGTCAACCGATAGGATCCACTAACTTAAAGGTGATAACTCATAGCCGATAAGTTTGGGGAGTTGTTCTCTACTGCGCTGGGATTTATTCAAAAAGAGGCAAAGACAACGAGTTGGTGGCGGATATCGGAGAAAATTGCCTGATATTACGTAAGGATTGGTCATGTTTATTTATAACTTGCATCATTTGTTTGTTACCAAATGACTGGAGTGCTGATAAGAATTTTAAGGAAGTTTTCCTTTGAGAACACTATTTTGAAAAAAAAAAAAGAAAATTTTCTCATCAAAGGAATCGAATTATTAAAAAACAAGTGACCAAATATCATCTATTCGAGGTTGCAACTCGTAACACCCGTACCTCTTTTTACACCACCTATACAGACACAACAAAGACCTCACCTCGGCGTCCCTCTCAGTTATGTAATCAAGGTTTGTGCTGAGTTGCGAATACGAGAACTGCTCAATTGTTTTTCGTTTTTTTTTTGCCCAGAAGTCGACCTACACCTCAAACTTTGGTAGTCGAACCAGTCGGGTAATTCCAGGTTTTTCTTTCTGTTTTTCCTTGCGAAATCTTTAAATAAAAGTATAAACTTCAAAACAGGTAACCCTTAGAAGTCTTTAAGCTTGAAGTTCCGTTTATTTCAGCTATTCAATGAAAGTTTTCATCAGTCTTGCAATACTTTCTTTTCTGCTTATACTGCCAACGTTGTGATACCAGCTATATAGTAATAATCCGCGAAGTTACTTTTTACTCTCTGCGCACTATGTTTCTTTACCTGCGTAATTTTTTCTCTCTTTGCAATATTTTCACCCAAAATTTACCAATGTTTTATTTTCTCCCCAGATATCATTCCTAAGCTTCGAGGTGCAAAAAACCTCATGGCCAGCTATCTCAGTCGCGTTGCGTTTGATTATTTTTTGAAATCCCGAGAAACCGAAAAGCTCACTTGCACCTTCACATCACGCCACTTACAACGTCGTCGCGCTAAACATGTCCAGCTTTGTCGCTGTCTTTTCCCCTTCTTCTGCACTGACGGGAACAACTTCCCCAAAACCAAAAAATTTCCTCCTGCAGAGACCGAGGTACCCGTCCACCCCACCCTTCCTTCTTCCTGACCTCAGCCACTGGTTGCTCACAGTAACCGCACAAACACAACTTCATCTAGAGCAGTCCGCCTGTCGTGAAAATGCTGCAACTTGCACTCACCGTTCTCTCTTCACTCTGCCGCATCCGAACCGCCTTTGCATCTTCAAGCTCACATCATTTTCCTGCGTTGTCCTTCTTCGGCGTGTTAAGATGAAATGGCGTGAAGAGAGGTTTACAATTAAAGAAGGCGACCTTTTCGCGCACTGCCGAAAGCACTTCAAATTCTGCGAGAAAATAAATTAGAATGAAGCCACCGTCGACCACATCCGTGCAAGGACATGCTGTGCATATGAGATTGTGGTGCAAAGGAGGAGACATTTCCTCTGATTAGAGAGGTGGAGGGGGATACTGCGTTCTTAGACGATTGCGAAATTGAATGCCTGTCAGAGTGCTGGCAATATGCCAACGGGCACTAATGTCCTTCACGGTTCATCAACATCCGTAGGATACTTCTTTGCATAAAAGGTCTACGTTAAATAGAATTACCAGAAGAGGTTTGGGGGGAGTGGGAGGGAGGGGACGGGCACGAGTACTGTTTAGAACTGCCTTGCAAGCTAGCGAAAGTACCACAAATTTTACCGCTTTATCGCTCTGGAAAGACCCAAAATTTTGCAGCTATAAAGCAAAGAGTGGCTATAACGTCTATTATCAGTGCTCAGTGAATTCATGGATATAAGGATTCATTGTTCGGTGTTCTTGGAATGAGCAGGATGGTCGTTACCTGTATATTTGATTGTATCTGAGCTTGTATATTTTCAGGTCTTTCTGCAAATACACATTATAGCGATGTCGTGTTTATGTATGTGTATATGTGCGTTTGTTTGTTTATTCGACAGTTCCAACTGATAGGAATTATATGTGCAAATTTCGAATCGGCTGGTACTTGCAGCCACGCGGAAAATGTGCAAGGAAGGTTGCCGCGATGTACACTTGAGCAGTTAAGCGGATTAGCCAAATGAAATTCGCTTTGAACACACCATCGTTAAAAAGAATTATTTTTTGCGTCACATTCGACCTTAAACCTATCGGAATTCGAAATCGTTTTTCGGTTGGCGATTTGAAATCACCCCAAAGGGTATCACCTAGTCAAGCATGCACATGTGTGCATAGATGTTATGGAATTTTTGATGTGCGAATTTATTCTTGTGGGTACTTCCGTAGAAAGTATTCTTGAGCCGATTAGCCACGAGTGATAAACGAACCTTTGCTGAGCTGATCGGTTCTTAGGGGTTTTATTTTATTTTTCTGAGTATTCGTACGCGATCTGATTGAGGGAACTACAAAGAGCGCATATCGTGCCATTCTTTCCGATGCATCCCCTTCCGCACCTGTTGAACAATTTCCACTCTTTGAAGCCAAAAATTTTATTAATTCTTTTCCTTATTTGCATATTAGATTCAAAATATACGGCCTCATATTAATATCTACATTTCTTCTATAAAATTTATGCAAACGTTATTTTTTTAAATTGCAACTACTAAATTGTGGATTTTTTTTCCTCAGTTGATTTCTTCTAAAATTTTTTTCGAGATTTGAATTAACTCAAAGTTCTCATTGATACTTGCCAGCTATGAAGATTAAATCTAACAATGAGCGAACTAAATTATGAAGTTCAATAAATTCTATTATTTCCTCCTATAGAATTTGCATATATAATATTATTGCAATAACTGGCTATGAGATTTGAATAACGCAATCCATAGCTTCCAGTTATTAATAGTCATATTTATCCAAGAAGCAAAAAAATTCCCAAATTTAATAGCACCTTCAATACTACGTTAAGGTGCTATCGTTTAAAACATAGTTTTGAGTTATAAGGTGGATTATCCGATCTTCACAGTAATGAAAAAAAAAATCGAAAATATTATTGGTATTATTTACGTCGATGCATCGATAGCGCTTCATTATCGCGTTTACTTCTGAAATAGATTTAATGATCGTTCTTGCAGGTTTTAGTTTTTCAAAGAAAAAAGTTCAACTATGAAGGCAGATATAAAAGACAGAGATTATATGTATCGGCTGATTATTGGGTAAGTCCACTGTGAAGTTATTCATCCTTTCTTAGCCATAAAACCGGATATGACTGTGGCAGAATTCTATCTCACTTAGATTATTCTATGCTTCAACGAGTTAATGAGTCGTAAATTATAGCTGCAACGATCTAATAAGGGTATTGGGTAGATTTTCTTTAGCAGGATATTCGGTAGTCGCAGTGCATCATGCCCCCCCCCACCCCCCATTTCCATTGTATAGACGTACCTCCTTCTCGAAGCTTTACAGTTTAGGGGTCTCTTCTGTGAATTGTGTGATTCTAGCTTATATTCATTTTCAGACAGCTTTTTTATGATGGTCATCAGCAGCTGGCACTCAATCTGGCAACTGCTATCGGATGTTCGGCACAACCACCTCCACCTTCCGACAAGCTATTTCGTCTCGTTTCAGTGGCCAAACAATTCGTCGATGATCCGATCCAAAGGAGAAGGATAGTATCATGCTGGTTTGTCTTACACATATCAATCGGATCGGTGGTTTTTTTTCCCTTGCATGCAATTGATTTGTTTAGCCATTAGCCGGGAATGCAGGGGAAGATTTGGATATTACACTGAGCGCTTATAAAGCAATAAGGCAGATGCTTGCTCAGTGCACTTCGTGATTAAATAGCAGAAAGTTTTATACTTCCAGGTGAAATGTCCTTCCATCTAGTGAATTTACTTCTGAGAAGGACCAACAGGATTGTGAAGGCGAAAGATACCTTGTGATATGAAAAAATTGTGGAAAAGATGCTTTGAAATGAGAAGAGCAGTCATCATGATATTGAGCAGCAGTGAGAACTCGAACCCTGGTCTCTAAACTTTTGAACAAAGGCTTTAACCATTAAGTTGCGTTTGCAACCGTTTGCTCTTAAGTCCATATGTGACTGGGTATTTGCCTCGTTTTTAGATGGAAAGCCTTTCGACGGGTCTCGATCTGGAATTCGACGCGGATATTGAGCCGACCTCCCCCGAACCTAGTATGTATGAAACAATATATCTCACGTCTCATAAGTCGCCATGCAGAGCATCGACTTTCAACGTCGACGGTGATTATTTTCATTTTCGTTTGAGGGGGGATTCGAAAGAGTTGTATAACATCAAATGACAGTATTTTTGCCTGGAAAATGGATTGCGTTAAAATATCTTTGAGTACAGTTTCGTTTTTTGTATATTTTTGTTTGTTATGTCATTGATTTGCTTATTCATTTTTCGTTTTGTTTAACTGTAATTTTATTACTTAAATATACTCAATTCGTATGCGCCGTCCAAAATAGGGTTCAAACACGTGTGAGTTTCAAGATTGGAAGGGAAAAGGATAATGAGAGGGGGACGGGGTCAATATCGGGAGGTTATATATAAACGGCTACTGCGATTATATTTTTTGTATCACTAGGACGAGAGTCTTTTTGACAAGAATTCTTATATTTTGTAAGGATTGCATGCTCAGGAGGGAATGGTTTTTGAGGGATTCGGGTACTCCGTGAGGAGGTGTACGTGCGTTCTAGAGGCATTTGTATTGAAACCGAGGTCTTTATCCTGAAACATAAAGTCTTCTGTATTCTGAATGCTCGATTCTGTTTCAGGAACGCTATTGGCAACTGGCTCTGCGATTGCTCAATCAAAATTCTGGATGTGGAAAGGATTATAGCCCGCGAAGTGAGGTGAGTGCTTATCGACGCTTATATGCTGATCGGAATTGTTGCTCTGCTAACAAGTTTGTTTGTGATGGAGATCGTCGGAATCAAAGAATGAAAGCTTTTATGCTTCTTTGTTGGGACGAGGGTCAAAGTGGTGGTGCATTTAAGGGAAATTGCAACTTGATTAGAAGGACGGAGCTAATTAAATATGCAAATTTGGTTGGTTGAGTGCTAACTTGGCAGCCAACTTTATGAATACCAATCATTAAATTATTATCGAATAAAGCGCTAATTGATCATTAAATGCACTAATTAAGCAATGAACTTGTTATTAGAATGGCACCGGCATGAGGCGGAAGTTCACGATTATAACACAAGTGAAGGCACGTCAATGTAAAAGACCACTCTTGATGCCCTATTTGATTGTCCTGAGAGGCATAGAAGGCATCACTTGCAAGACAAAGGTTATACTTGTCTGATTGCTTAAAGCAAGAGAGAGAGCCTCAGAAGGTGATGAAATAGAATCGGGGCATGAATCTATGCTTGGAATTATATGTCTAAATCATATGCCTGTTATCTCAACTATTAAAAAATATGGCTATTGGAGTATTACCACTCTGTCATCGGTTGTTGCTCTCTTCCACGTTTAACGATTACTCGTTCACCATTCTCCCATTTTTAGGGGCGAAGTGAATTTAACAGAGAATGGTCCGGATGCGCAACATCCGGTTATACGGACGCTCTACGACCATATTGATGTTTGTTTTTACCACATCAATATTCGTTTTGCTTTGTTTAGAAAACATTAAAATCTTATATTTGCATCCTTTTCCGACAATGGGTTTTAGTTATTGAGGACAGCTGTGTACTCTGATGTCACGTATGCTTGAAGCTCTAGGATTTGAGGTAACCTTATAGGTACTTGTGAAATTATTTCCTTAGTCCCCACATTCTAATGTGTTATTTTGCTTGTATTCGCTCGTGTCAACTTTTTTAGTCATTTCGATTCATTTCATTCATCGTTTTTGGTAAAAGTTTGATGGAACTAAGAAGAAAGGTTGCTCGATTAATGCCATAATACGACAAAAATGTAAATAAATAGCCTTTTCTTATAATGTGCAGAACCCGTGATGTTATTTTGTTCTATATTCCCAATTAAATATGGCGGATATGCCGGTGTTATATCGTTAGGCTAAGATGTACGGCTTTTTATAAAATGAGTGTAACTTTTAGGGTCTTTGCTTCTTTTTGAATGAACGTATTTTGCATCTAGGTGGGATCTTCAGTTTGAATTCGAAGTTGCTATAGTTTATGAATTCTCTTGCGAAATGTAAAATAAACTTTGCTTGTATTGAAGGAAGTGAACTGCTTGGCATTCCATCCTCGTGAGCAGATTCTCGTATCGGGAGCCGGTGATTTCACAGTCAAAATGTTTGATTATTCAAAAACAGCCGTGAAGCGGGCAATGAAAACTATTTTTGTGAGTTTTTTCTTCAGTGATCTTTGCAGGTAGAAATTCGATGCCATGCTAGCCAAAATAATGAGGACTCTGTCTCGTTAGAACGTCTCTGATTTCTTGCGACGATGTGTGTCAATCGTTTTTATAAAGAATATTATTCATTCTTTGTATGACCTTTGTTTCGATTCAGAAAGTAAACAAGCGTTGCGTAATTTGTTCTTAACCGAGGTTTTTATTTTTTAAGGTTTAGTGCTGAGTTTCGTGATAGGAAACAAATATATAAGTGGGAGGTACATATTCGAACCAGGCATGAGCAACTCTACCGCTTCTTCCTCTTTTTACTCGGAAGCAGAGTTCGGGGTCTGTGGGAATTGAGTCGCACCCAGGTGGTACAAGAGTAGGAAAGAATTAAAATTTTTAGACTTATGGAAAAATCGTCGAAAAGCATAAAATTCTCTTCGCTTTTGATTTCTTTTCCAGTCGAATTATCGAGTTGTCTTGCATTGTGGAGGTCTTTTCTGTTTGACTATATACAGAAGGCTTTGAGTTTTAATTTTCAACACGTGGAATCCTCCACGTCTTCAAAATGCGTACTTGTTTTTCGCTTTGTCTTTATTCTTCATATGATTTTCTTCGGGAGCTAATATGTTGCTGCAACAATCCGACATGTTGCATGTTGCCGTTGGCAGTTGATAGGTGTTGGGAAGAATAATCTCACCTGTGACTTCTCATGTGATGGGAATGAGGGGACAATTCCTTCCACTTCACTTCTAAAATGGATGTACCCCTTTAAGAGAAGAATGCAGCTTGCAGGAGGTTGAACCGATCCGGGCACTGTCGTTCCATCCCGGAGGTGAATTTCTTCTTGTTGCTACGAATCATCCCACACTTCGATTGTACAATGTTGAAACACAGCAGTGCTATGTTTGCTCGGTGCCCACCGATCAACACCGGGAAACGATTATGGATGTTCGTTGTTTTTTGCTTTGATGCACCGTTGTTGGTGATAATCATTAAGAGGGTATGGAGGCTTCGGGTGGTTATCGAAGTTCAGAGGAGGAAACATAGCAGTGATGCAATACGGAAACGTTGGAAAAACCCTCGATTATTGGAAAATTGTTTTGCATATGATATTTTTCTTTCTTTTGGGCGGGAAGAGGTGCATAATAGTGACATTATGAGAAAACGACGCTGAATGTTGTACGTATTAAGCGATATCTCAGAATTTCGCTCTACAGCTTAAGGCCGTTGTAAGAGTGAAGTAGTTAGATTAAACTACTCAGGCAACCTGCTTACCTAACTCTCTCATCACATCATTTGTTGCACTGTTTTTATGTTCGATAAACGGTGTAGTGTCGTTGGCTCAACATACTGTGAGAAGCGCTTTTCACTGGAACGAAATTGAACGGTAAATTATCGGCCAGCATCCATGGTGGTTTTTTTTTGATAATGAAAGCTCGAAATCGAAATTCACTGTCAGTGTTTGTTGTAGACCTCCTTGGTGATATAAATTGCAGATGTTGGCTGCTCATTTCTATACAGAGATGCTTTTTTCAAAGTCGGCATTGAGCAGCCAAAAGTGGCAAATCGTTTGCTTGGGGGGGGGGGGGGGGGTCATTTAAAGAAATTGGAAAGGAGTGAGAGGGAATCTGATTCCGACTAATGCGCCTACTTGCTTATAAGATAAGTGACATTTGAATTGATTAAGAATTAGGTGATGTGTGAATAATGCTTTCAAGGTGAATTATTCGGATAATGCACGTCTCTATGTGACGGGCTCAAAGGATGGCGATGTAAAGGTTTGGGACGGAATTTCGAATCGATGCGTTGAGACATTCCAAAGGGCCCACGATGGAGCACAAATCACCAGTGCTGCGTTTACCAGGAACGGAAAGGTTATTTATAATCTTTTAATTTTTTCAATAAGACGAAATGCATCATGGTGGCCATTTCGGTCATTGTGTCGATTATTTGCACAGTCTTTAAAAGTCATTTTGCTCATTTGTGACTAAGCTTTTGATAGGAAAACAAAGATAATTGAGCTGTTCGTTGCTTAATTATTATGGCTTAATAGCCGAATGCGCTTTACAGTATATACTCACATCTGGATTGGACAGTATCGTTAAGCTGTGGGAGCTGTCGACGAATCGTTGTTTGATTGCTTATACGGGTGCTGGCGCGACTGGTGCCCAGGAGTATCCGATTCACGCATCTTTCAATCATAATGAGGACTATGGTTTCGTTTTCATGATGCTTCTTGACTCGTTCCTTCACCGAATGTGGCAGTCTTTTTTCCATGTGGTTGACGCGATTCAGTCATTTTCATGTTGCATTGGAATGCCAAAGCGCTGTCACTCTTACATTTAGAGCGCTGCTATCCTTACATTAGAGTTGCTGCCACCCTTGCATTTAAAATACTGCCAAATGAGAGGAATTTCATCGGTTGCATATCGAGGCGCTTGCATTTTCCAGATTCCTGGTTCGGCATTTGTATAGAAGCCTCACGGAGTTAGTCTACTGAAGCTACACGCTAGCAATGAAAATTTGCATCGACCTAAAGAGTTGAGAAAGTCAAAAGTTTTGCCAAAAACCTCTTAAATAATCAGGAGATGCATGTATGGACCACTTGCTGACCACGTTAAATTTTATTGCTATTTGTTCGTTGCGATTTCTTTTGTTGTTATTCTTCGAATGGGGTAATTTGCTATGGCGAAAATGGCTATACTTTTCCTTTGGGTTGTTCCGTGGATTTTATTCACTCACGAATTTTCCAATGACGCTAGAACGCTGAAATTCACGTTGGGAAATGTGAGCGCGTTGTCAAATATGCCTCTTTTTTGGCGATATGGATTTAGGAAGTGTGGGAGGGAGGCGGAAGGGAGGACTCTTTGATTTAGTTTAAGGGTGGATGATGGGCATGTACAGTTTATTTTAGATACTTCCCGATATTAGTAACTAACCTAAAGGACACAACGGTTGCAATATCAGTTTGTCAAGAAAAGTGATCAATGAACTGCTGTTTTTATCTGAGTTTAGTAAGCGATAGCACGCTGTGTGTTTAATCTGTACTATTATCTCAGGTACCCGGAGTGTATTTATTTTGATCATTGTTTAGGAGTTTGGATAAGTGCATTTTAAGGATTTGGTGGAGAATCATGTGTCGTTGTTTTAATTGTTGTGCAGTATTGCAAATATGGTGTTGCATCTTTTGCAGTTCTATTTCCCGACGAGAAATCCGGTAGTCTGTGCTCGTGGGATGCGCGAAATGCTGATAGAAAACGGCTTCTTGCACTTGGTGTGTCATTCATCTATTTATTGTTTATTGTATTTATTAGTATTGAACGGTATGTTTACATATGCGAATACATGTCATTTGTATTTTGAATTACAAATGAACTGCGTTTTCATCGTCATCGTCATGAATAGGATAGTAATAGAAGAGTTCGTTTTTGGGTCGAATCGAAATAGACACGTCGCTGATGTGTTTCTTTTGTACTCTAAAAGGTTTTCGAATCAGGTTTCATCAGTTCCGTTTAAGTCGGACTTTTCATTTCAGTGAGAGTCACTTGAATTCAGGAAATATATCGATAAATCGATAGGTTTATTATCTATTATGTCCGTTTGTTAGCATTTGTGTTGGCCGTCTCTGAAAGTGTTCTCGAAATGGAAGATTTTTGACGTTCAGATTTTTGTATGGATGGAAGCTGAAATAAAAGGTATGGAATTCACAAGAATAAATACGATCATTTTTGCATTGTTTCCTAGGGAAAAATGGGAAAATTGCTTAGAATTATTTTTGGAATTCCCATGTGGAGGGGGACCCGCAAGTTATCCCCCATTTTGGTACACCTGTGTGTCCCTCTTTGCGATGTTGCCGAAGATGTTTTGACGATTTTTTCTAGGCTGTAATTTAATATACTCTTTATTAATTATGGGTGAGTTTCGCCATATATGTTTTTTAAAGGAAAAGGACGTTTTTTATAAGTTGGTGGTGCAATTACTCTTCAAAAATATAAAATCTGAGCGTTGTTTTTCTCAGAATTTCTCAAATTCTCATTCCCTCTTTGTCTTTCAGTTAGTTAAGAATGAGACTATTTCTCTTAAGGAGTATTATTTTTCAGGACACACGGCTGCCACAAGAACATTCACTCACTCGCCAACAATGCCCGCATTTGTTACGGGCAGCGATGATTATCGTGCTCGTTTTTGGTATAAGAAATCTCAATAGAATCTGCTATATGGGTGCACTTTGTCGATTTGGTTGGATTGGGGAGGGAAATGCGAAAGAAATAACTCCGAAATGACGCGGATCTATTCATTGGTGGATTATTAGAACAAACGACATCAGCAGCAGCTCAGTGACGAGCAGCCACTCTGCGTCCTTGAAGAATTGTTTTGATGTGAATATTCATGACCGGTATATTTTGTTGTATCGTTGTTGTTTTTATGGGTTTTTTAATGATTTAAAATTTTGTATATGATTTTAATTGTGTAATCATCAGGGAAGGGGAGAGGGCGGGATGATTGTGTTTTGAATGAATGTCATATTCTTCAAGGTTTTGTGCTTGAAAGTTGTTGTTGAGGAAGATGTTGACTGTGGCAACTAGAAGCATTTAGCAGGAAAACATAAAAATCTTATGTCCAAACACAAATCATGGCATATCGATCATGTAATTGGCATGTGAAGTTTTTAGTATATGAGTTTTTGGCGTTTTCATCACGTAAATTCAGGCATTTGGCCTATGGCCGTTAGCCTTGACTACCGCGTTATGCAAATTTTATAGAAATCATGTTGCCTTGGCTAACAAATGAAACTTGTTGAAAATTATTTGTTTTAATGCTGCTACTCTGTCTGATTGCAACGAGTGGGAGAGAGGAGGGGAAGGGAAGAAAATCTCTCACTCATATAATTTTGGGGAGCATCCATATATGATCCGTAAGAGCTGAGTTATGAGCAGATGTCTCGAATTTGTGCATTTTGAATATGCTCCTTATTTCCTCAGGTTGTTGAATTCGGCCTTGGGCAAATTTTTTCGAAATCATCGGGGAATTTGAATGAAACATTGTGATGATGGTGCAAAGTGAGCGCAGTTCGTTGTGATAGAATTTCGTCTAGCATTAGCAATTGATTGTTTTTTTGATAGGTAAGTGAATAATCTCTCTTTTTTTTTGATATGTGCTATTTGGTCAATGAAATATATTCTATCAATTTAGAAAATGAGAAAACAGTTTCGAAAAAAATTGTTTCATTTAACGAAGGAAGACTTTTACCTATTTTTGTTGCGCGCTGTCATAGTTATCTAGTAATGAGCGCTCATTTATATGTTCAATTTTTGACAGCAGCAATTTATGAGATATTCGAGCGATCTCATTAATCGACTTTGCACTATTCATGTTATTTGCCTCTAAATTTATGCTCTATCGTTTGTGTGTAAACTTAATGCAAATTGCATTGGGCGATGGCGTCGATGTGGAGGCGCACAAGAGGACCCCGTCGAAGCGATAAAGCAAACGTTTTATACTTTAGTATAATTTGAGTGAGTGAACGCGTCACACCTAGTATTTCTCATCTAAGATGAATTAAGGTCATATGAGGCGTTGTAACTCAAAAAATAAAGTGCTGAAATAGGAGTCGACTCTTGGGAAGGAAGAGGGAGGGGAATGGTCCACGAGATATATCATTGAAAAATTCATGCAACAAGCCTATGTTGACGAAGATGCATAGAGCCTTTCCGAAGTTCATGCATTGGAAGAATGGAAGGAGTGTAGAATTATTCGACGAATATAAAGAGATTAAAAAGTCTTTATTTTATTGATGAATTTCTCCTTTTATAGCGTTAATTCGTTTCGTTGTTGCGATGTAATAAAATAATCTTTGGCTGATTTTCTTTAGTTTTTTGAGACGTTCGTTGAAGCGAATCTTCTCGTTACATTTTTTTTTCTTTTATCATTGGATATCTCTGAGGTATTGATGGATGGTGCCGAGAACTCTCGATTTCATTCATTTGAGATAGTGGAAAGGATTGCGAACAATAAAGCGAATTGTAATCAAAAGTCTGCATAATATTTTTGAATTGAGAAAAATCCCTCTCATCCACAATGTTTGATTATAGTGTTTGCGCATGTTGTGCTTGAAGGGGTCGCCGCCGTGTGAAATGATGAATCAAACACCCATGGGGGTCGATGAGCTTTCTCCTTGCGGAGGGTTGATTTCTGAGGATCCCCCGCGGGGTGGGGAATTTCTGGTGGCGGGTGTCCCTGTGGAGGTGGGGGGGGGGAGGGGAAGATTGGAGAACGCGGGCTCCGTTACGGTATTTTTCGTATCGTCCATGCCATGTGCTGTATTGTGTTCACGGGAAGCTGCAATAGGGATAATTTTCAAAAAGTAACTCGGCATGTCTTTGCGAACTCGTCATGTAGAAATCGTTGAAGCCCAAAATGTGTATTTTTGTCAAATGCACTTCATGCTTTGTTAAATGCGGGTGGCAGCAAAATTTTGGGAATTGCTTACACGAAAGGGTATTCGATTTGTGGGGAGAGGGGACTCCGATAATGTTATGTTACATTGGAATAACGAAGAGTAGGGCCACTTTCTTGATGCAAAAGTGATCGCAAATGAGATGAGGAGCGATGTGCGTCTTGGCATGCGTGTGCGACGTAGTGAAGATGTTAGAATTAGTGCGCTTTCACTTTCGGCAGGTTATTCATTGTTTTGCCTGGGTTCACGCAGACGATTACAGCAGATCTCTCATGGGCGTGGGGAATTTTTTGATCGGGGAATCCCGCGGTCCAAAATTATGGCTCATCTCAATGCGGGGACTCCTGCCGGAGGGGGGATGGCGGTGAACCTCGAACAATAGCACATAGATAGACGATGGGAAAAAAGAAAAACATGTACCCTTGATTCGGTTAGCGATGCCGCTGTGTCATCTCCAACTCTCTCACTTATCCTCCCAACTGTATTTGGTTGTTATTTAGCTCTCTCATCCCCGCCCCCACTCCTATCCGACCTCTGCATCACCCCCGTACTTCTGAATTTCACAACTCTCATATCTTCCTCTTATATGTTTTGCTCTTTGGCTCACTTCTTGCCGGATGATGACGCTGTGTGACGACGTGGCGCTGTCACCGTTTTCTGTGCAATCTCAATAAAACAAAGGAGATATCCTATACATGGCAGGATCTCCACCTTGAGGATCGTCCACCAACTTTTCCGAGGAGTTATAAGTACTTAAAGTTGTTGAAAATTTGTAGGCACTTCGCGGCGGGCTGAGTCGGGAAAGCGGAGGAAAACTTGTTAGAAGGGCTGGCATAAACCTTGGGGAAGTGATTATGATTATTTAATACTCACATGGGGATCACATTTCACAGTGAACTATTTTGTATGGTTAATCCATCACCGCTGCCGAGTTGCGTGCAATGTCGATTGCTTTTTCTTGACGTCCTGGTGGACCATCGACCGTTTTGCAATGAGTCGCAAAACAGCGCACCACACCTGTTTTTTGTGCAGAATTGGTCCCTCAGTTCCACCGTTCACCGTCGAGGATGCATTTATGCAGGTTTAAGAATGAATATATGGACGGGAAACATCAAATGACGACGAGTTGAATATCTCACCGTCTTAGGCTGTATTGAGCGTCATTCTTGACCGGCAGGTGAAGTCGGATTAAGTGATCGGTATATATATATATATATATATATATATATATATATATATATATATATATATATATATATATATATATATATATATATATATATATATATATATATATATATATATATATATATATATATATATATATATATATATATATAGCTTCTTAAACGGATTTTGGCCGCCTTCTCTGGTTGCGGTTGTTTCAAGCTGATATCCATAAGAGTTCATTTGGACTTGCAGGCGAGAGACGCCTCAGAAATTTGGTGAACAAAGAAACGTAGGCTATTGGTGTATTCACAAACCGTTCTACACCGTGTTATTTATTTCTCTATAGCGAAGAGCACCCCAGTTTTCATCAGGTAAACAGCCGATGTGATACTTCGGCATTCCGAGTGTTGCCATAAGTTACAACACTAACGCCACGCCGATGGTGAATGATTTTGGGGCGGTTCAGTGTTCGCAATAATTCAGGCGTTTGCTACGGAAGATCGGCTAACTCAGCAAGCAATGTCCTCTTGACGCATGGGGAGGAAGGGAACTCTGCATGCCATTTGTCTCATTTGTAGACCTGCACAGGGTCACAGGACCGACATTCTTTTTTGCAATAAACAAGCATGCAGCTTTGTTTCAAAGAAAGTTGAAAAAAAAAGTGCATCTGCATCTGGTGGATGGTTGGGTTTTTACGGGGCCTTTCTGCTGCAGAGGTACTCCGCAGTGAAGAACGCACCGCGTGTTGGTTATCGCTTGTTGACGGTGGGTTGAGGACTGATTAGAGCCTGTTGGCGTTCACTGTAGATCCTTCATTGGGGGACCTTGGTCGGTCATATGGGATTTTGGATCAAGGTGGTCCAATGTGTCAAATCGCTCTTGCTTTGTCCTTTTTAGGACCTCATGTTTCTTGGGGATCACCATAAGAGCTCGTACTTTCCCTAGCGGGGGAACTTTTGCTGTTTCAAGAAGAGATTCTTTGAAGGTGGGGTTAGCGGTGAAGAGAAGGAAGAGCGCTGACACAGATGTTGCCTGTTTCGTTGTTGTTCGGTTAGAAGGTTGGGTGTGTGGCGTGTGAAGCAGCTGCTGCTGCTTCTCTAGCTGTGTGCTCGGGGTTGAATGAAGTCACGTTATTACTTAATATAATATGGTTTTTCTTTGTTTGAAGCCTTTAACTTGTCGTGCGTGAATTGCCAGTGACACGAATATCCGTCGCCCGAATTTTGCGAGTGTCGCTCGCTCGGAATATTCCGTTCTAATTCCTGCATAGCCTGTTAGAATGCCTGCCTTGCAATATTTATATGTGAGAAGTGGAGCACTGTGTCGTTGTTCACTCTCAACAACCTCTTATTGTCAACGGCGTGCTAATTGGTTTTTCCACCTCGCAAAGGTTACACCCTTCCAAGGAGAAATGACGCAAAAATTGAAAGAGATATTGGAAGTTATTGAATTTTAAATCGTACCAAAGCCGTTCGCAAATGTTTCCCTCTTTGGATACTCCCTTCAATTTCTACTGCCTATCTCATTATCCTTTATTCTTCCAGCTATTGCCTCTCATTTCTTATTTCGCAGTTCTCCTTTTTCTTCTTCCTTTATTTTCTTATGTTTATTGTTTTTTAAAATCTCTTTTGCAATTTTTTTTCTGGCATCCCTGCCACGAGTAGTTGATTTTAAATTTGCTTCCTCCATTATGCCTGTAATCTTGCCGCTGTTTAGGATGATCGGTGCGGATGTGACGTCCGGTTTATTTCCCGTCTCCGGCGAGAACTTGACGAACGATGTTACGGCAGGGACATGTGATCGGCCACGGAATGTTAAAGCAGAGACACGGGAGGAGCCACAGACACATCAGCCTCTCGCGCCTCTGGAAGAGCTGCACATTTTCAGAACGCTGGCCGTCAGTGGCAGACTAAAAGGCGAACTTCCTCCAGGATTTCTATCGCGATTTCAGGATCTCCCGAATGAACTTACCTTAAAAATTTGGTAATTCTTACTCTATTTACTTTTATATACCATCACGTTCTTCTTTCTTTTAGTATTTTTTCCGTCTCGTTTTAATGGGAGCTCGATTATTGTTGGTGCAATCTCTGGAAGGGTGAAAAGAAGCGAAGTTGATTTCTTTTATCTTCTCAATTCTGAATTCCGTCTTTTACTGA
This sequence comes from Ascaris suum, assembly GCA_013433145.1. NCBI lineage: Eukaryota > Metazoa > Nematoda > Chromadorea > Rhabditida > Ascarididae > Ascaris > Ascaris suum. Next base: position 2,576,260 of record CM024183.1, on the reverse strand, counting down.
CTCCTTTAGGAGGGGGAGTTGTTGCTGTATCTGCTGAAGTCTTTAGTCGGCTGAGGTTTTGTCTTGGGGATGTGGGGAAGGGGATCGTAGAGGAATCTACTCGTGGGAGGTTTGATCTTATAGTTTCTGGATTTTTTTGCCCACTTATAGGGACAGTTGGCGTGGGGAGGGAGAGGTGCACACGAGAGTGCATGCTTAGTAAACGTAATGCTTGTTTAGCGATGTGGGGCTTCAGTTTTCTGTCGGGGTCGAATATTCGAAGGGGGAGGAAGTTATTCGATAGGTCGGGAAATCCACATGGTTGAGCGAACATTTTAAAAAGCTTCGGAATTAACCGTTGCACTCGTTGTTTATTGGAAAGTTTAATTTATGTTGGAAAAAGTTTATGAACAATTTTGAAAAAACTTCATCAGAAGCTTAAATGATATATACGCCACTTCCGCTCATTTGTTCATCTCATTGGAAAGAGATTTTCGAAATCCGATTCATCTTTTAGCGTTACACATATCTACACGCAATTTAAAAAAACGGTTTTATTCCAAAGCGAGGAGCAGAAACAATTGAAAATTAGTTCACTAAGTGGTTTAGTCTTTGAATGATTGTCTGAATGGCAGCTCAAAGTTTTTAGGAGCTTTCTTCCAAAAAGACAGCTACGTTCATTTCGTCTGGTGTCAAAGCATTGGAAGGCGCTATGGGAGTCGACTAAACCGCGGAAGATCGTTGTTTACGCAATGAGCATCTCTTCCGAGGAAGGAAAGGTATGCACTGCAGGGATGGAAAACTTGACTCAGTTCCTGCTTAAATAGTACTTATAATCTTTATTTCGTTCGTAGGTCGGCATCAGGAAGGTTGCTGTCTTTGTTTCATTCCGCCTACCACATCGATCCCCGGTAGGGTCGCACATTTGTTTTTAGAAAATATGTCAACCGAAACGAGTAATTTACCATCCCTGTGTATTAGTAATTTGTAATTACCTTGCGCCATTGTCTTTCCGATGCCTATTCGCATGCATAAGAGAACCAAAAGTTGCTTGGTATTTTTTACCTCTAAAATCGCTCTTGTCGCTTGGTAAAGATGCGAGAGTGGTAACCTCGAGATGATTTTCATGTTTTCATGTTGTTGAGCATTCTCATTATTCAGATACAGGACTCTAACATTGGCCCAGTCCAGAGCTAAGGCCGAACCGTTCCTTTATTACCTTCTTTTTCAAATCTTAGTTTCGCGTGGTTTCAAAAACCCCTAAGTTTGCAAATCCACTGCACAAAACCGTTCCGGCATTTTCTATTCGTGTCTGCCGTCCTGACCGGTTCTTTCTTTGAACCACTGAAGAGCTTTTGTTGTGGCAAAAGTCTGATCAACACAAGATCATAAACCCAACCTCAGTTCGGTTCACTTTCCGGATGAGGTGGTGGGTAATTGAAGTTTTTAGAAATTTGCATTCGTAGAACGGTCGGTCGGTCGGTGACCCGAACCTTCTACGGGATTGTTCCTTCGAAACAGAAAGTTTCGCCTTTTCTCGACATTCAGTAGGATCGTTTAATCGTAATCAGTGAACTATCCGTTTATTTTGTAAACTAAATAATATACGTATAAATCGTCGCTATAGCAAGCAAATTGCGATTAGGTGAATGCGGCTTGATCCATTGCGCTTTATATTCGGTTATTTGCCTAACTCTCGAAATCCTTCATATATCACGGTTTGTCCAGCACCTTGGTATTAAACTGGGAAAAGTTGCATTGTGGAATACAAGCAGCGAACCAACATGTGTGGAAGCTGAAATGAGCTGCTAGTACGATTCGGTTTGCTGTAGACCTGTTTATGCGAAGTGCTAACAATCTTTATGCAGATGAATGTCTGAGGAGATGGCTTCATTGCCGTCGCGACGACAATATTGTCTTTGAATTATCTCTCCCTCATCACTTTCATTACTAACTCTGTTCCTCCGACTAGAACATAAATTCTTCTTATCATTCCTTCGTTTGGCCTGCCAGTCTGTCCCTCTTCTGCAGAAGTTCTGGTTGGATTACTGAAATTCAGTGTTTTTTCTAATGGAAGTACTATTTCAAGTTTGTGGTTAAAACGAAGAATCGTCACGGTTTCGGCCGCAAAGTGGAAATCAATGTGGATGCAGCATCTGTCCATCAAGCATTTTCACTTGTGACCTTCAATTACCAAGGAGGTATTTCTGTGTAACTCTGCGTAAATGCCGTTCAGCTTTGAAAGATGAGAACGTTTACAGCGTGGCTAGATTTCATCCTTGATGCGTGTTTATGTGATATATTCTGGTATGATTCATATAGTGAGAATGTTCTCTACGATTGAGTGATCAATGGATTGTGGGTAAATATGCTAAAGGGTATATGCTCGTTAGGTTTGAATGTGGGGGATTGTGAAGAAAACTCGGAATTTAATTGAAAAAAGAAGTGCCGTCCCCACTTTATAGGATACATTTATTCCAAAAGTGAGCTACCGAAGCGATGCTAAGCCTTTTTGATCATGCTACTGTGAGTGGCAAAGGAACTGCCTATGAATTTACTATCTTGCAGTGAGGGATCACCAGTGCCATATGTTGGCCTTGGAGGGAGCGGCCGCTAATCCAGTGGTGCTAGAAAGCATACGTGCAGCCGGATGGGTTTTTCACGATCTCGCATTTAAGGGTGACTTAAGGGCACTCACGGAAGAAGACCTATGCAAATTCCTATCTTGGCTCACCAACTGCGATCCTCGTGGAATTTCTTTACGATTTATGGTAAATATCTCTATGGATTGAAACAATTATGGCATCATTCTTGTGGCAAATTGTTAGTTTGGGTGAGAGTTGTGAGTAGGGAATACAGGAGAGGCATAAAAGGCGGTAGTTCCGGTTGAGGGACCATTGCAGTGGAATGGTCATCATTCCATCATTGCAGCAGCGATCGTCATAACTTGACCGTTAGTAGTTCACCTTCGAGAATATTATGCCCTCGACTTTGGAAACTTTTCATTGGTGCATCCATACTTCTTCCAGCGTCAAATAATGCTTATGAAATGTTTGTGGCCTCACTGCACAGGGTTGCATATTGAACTTTCTCCCATTCAAAACCGGTTTGGTTGATGTTAACAAGTGGGCAGAAATATTTTGTGAGGATGCCAAAGTTCAGCAACATGGCATATTCCTGCGTTGATCTTTGGGCAGCTTAGTGTTTTGCTGGAATAGTTGGTTTCAGTTTTGCATATCGTATTGAATGAATGATTTCTGGATGATGCGAAGGCAGTGCATTCATTCTGACATGTTCAGGTCTGATCTGATTTCTTTCCACTGCAGTCTTTCTACTTGGTCTCTTTGAACAGAAGGTGGATTCCATCACCTCTGAAATGATTCTTATTTTATAACCAAAAGCGAAAGACTTTGGAAATTTGAGTGAATAATTTTTAATTTCCTTACTTTAGTGACACTATTTTAAATCATTGAGGACGTTGTTGTGGACGAGAATGTGATCACGGACCGAGTTATCGAAGCGTGCTCCCAGAAGCTGATTGAGCTGGTGATTATCCTGGATCCGGAATGCGCCAAAAAGTTTGTTTTAGTACTTTTTTTTTGTCTCATAAGCATATTTCAACAATAACTCGTTTTCGTCTTAACGCGACGAACTATACGTGATTTTATTTCAAAAATTGTGGGCTGAATTCTTGAAATCCACGATTGTGGAGGCAAATTTGTTGAGCTGCTTTGGTTTCGTTTAATCCCTAAGGCGTAGGGGATAACATGCACTAAAAGCGATCCATCTTATGGTCTTGTGCACCGTGCAATGCTTTTCTTCATTCTTCGGAGTTTTACGTTCACAATTAGCTATTTAAGCTGATCTGGAAAAGTGTAATTGGTTTATCTGCTCGTTTTGGAATTGCCTTCATTCACCAGTGAAAGCGGTCAGTTTGAGACATGGAAGAGTTGACTGCGTGTCGCGTGTGATAAATGCGCGCTCATATCGTGTGCATGCCTTCATGTCTATAGGCGCTTCTGAATATCTCAAAGAACAGAAGTCAGTAATATGTACTGTTTGGAAGTAACGATATATCAGAGTTCTTCGCCATTGTGTGGTCATCGGTATGAGTAATACGACATGTTCGGGGACTCCTTCGTTGTCAGAATTCCGGTCATTATTTTGTTCTACGAGCACACCTTCAAACTAACGCTTCGCAGATTAGATGGGGTTTCTCGAAATCGTTCCACCAGTGCACCACTGCAGGGGAGACTTGCTGTGGAAGCTGGCAACGTTGGCTTTCAGCGTCGCGCCAAAGCTGTTGAAATGAATAGGACGACTTCCAGCGGCAAATTTATGCTAATCATGTGTCTCATGCTCCATCGGGTTATACCTGAGACCAATTCAATATGTTCAGCACCAGTCTTTTAGGAAAAGACAAAAATAATATTGGTTCTGTGAACTTTACGTCGACATCGTCTGGTCATCCATGGATCCTACTGCACTCTGGGTCAACAGCGATTCCAGTGAATTTTATGCAATCCTACTGTTGTGGGCAGGAAAGGAAAGGAAAATGCAGCTACTAATTCTCAGACTGTGGAAACAGATGGCCTGAGGTTTTCGGTGGGCAATTGCTTGAGAAAAGTCAGGAGATGGCTCGATATACTGGAACGTTAAATTTTTTCGAAGGGATGATTTTGCGGTTTTTTAAAGAAACGAGTATTGTAGAAGTTGAGGACGACAGAATGCGAGAAAAATAAGCGGAGTGCAGAGCGAGTGGAAAGAGAAATTCCGTCCGAAGCATTGAAATTGCGCTCATTCTTGCAAACTGCAAACTTACAAATCCCTTTCATCGTCGGCGATGCATCGTTTTCGTGGAAAGACATAAGGTATATAACTACCTTTATGAAAAGCTAGAGGATTTCCGAGGGGGCGATGCTATTGTTCCCATGGAAGCGAGAGAATCTTGTTGAATATTTCAACGTTTTACGATCAGCTTTCTTTCGGTCTGCACCTACTTCCATTGTATGATGGCTGACGGACGTTGGCTCCTTGCCACATCATGGTACTCTTCAAGTGCACGTGCATTTATTGAATCCTGAACTCGGAGAAAAGAAAAAAAGATTTGTCATTGGGACTGCAAGTTTTCAGGAAGCCGGTGAAATTGACAGATCGCAGCCTTCCTTTTATCGTTAGAGAGGGGCTAATGTCGGTTATCCCCGACGCGTCGGCATTCAAGAATTCCTCGCTCAAGAAGGCTATTTCGGTTAGTCAGGACGCTTTTAACTTATTGGACGGAGAACAGTACTGCTGGCTATATAGTATTTCTTTTTCATGATATGATTAAACGAGTTAAGCATACAATGATATAGTTATAAAAATTGCTACGTGCAAAATCGGGAGACAAGGGTTGGTTCGGAGGATTGGTGGCAGGTCCATGTGAAAATCTTCTTGTAGGTTTTCTCGGTCGAATGGACAATTTTGAACTGTGATTGAATTGGTAGTTGCATAGCGGATGGACTTCATTTGGTCTGTTTTTGTATCTAGGTTTACTCCGTCGGTAGAGCAGATAGAGCATTCAACGTTGTGGTCGTTGACGCAAGTGATTGAATGTGAAATATTACAGAAACGTAAATCACCTTCGAACCATTTGGCCATATCTTTGCGCCATTTGGGTACGAACAGCTGATGGGGTATATGGATGGAGAAAGTAAAGAGTCGGAGTGGAAAATCTGCTCCAGGGATGTTGGAGGTTAAAAAACCTCATGATTCCAAGCTTATGTCCCCAAAGGATACCCATGGGAGGGCGGCCACTGGTGAGTGCTGTGAGTTATGATAGCAAATTCCTTGCAGCAAAGGTCTTGCAAAATTTATAGCAAATCGAAATTTTTACTGTCAGTTGCAAAAGTATATTGCAAATTCGCTAAGCACCTTGTATCGTAAAGTGGGCATACTAAATGGCTTTTCTCACGCACATCACTAATTGTAACGACTGAGTGTAATTTAGGATGTACTCACGAACAGGATGCCAGCTATTCCTGATGGTCAAACGACTGACAAGATCTACAGCAATTCAATGTTGGCATTTCCGGCTTCTTGTGGATTCTCAATGCAACGCGTGGCGCAGTTGAAAGTCAGGACTCCTGGGCGCCCAGTGCGCAGATCATTTTACACTCGAGTTGCGACCGTTTTCGAGAAGAAAAAATTAGTCGTAAGAAACAGCATGTTTACTTGTTTACTGTTTGAACAGTAGATTACTTGTTTGAACGAATAAGCTGCTCAAATATCGTTTATGAATTTGGTGTTCGATGTCACATCCTGTACAGTGGTGACCACCGTGGGCAAAGAGTGTGGTGCACGCCATAATTGCATTGCTAGGAAGTAGTCGCAGTGTTGTTGATGACTATGTCAACGAGTGGGGCTGCATCAGTTCTAACGAATCGTTGTAATGACGATCGCTCTCGAACTTTATGTTGGATTTTGTAACGCTTATGCGTAGATGATATGTTAACTAACATAAGATACCCGCTAAGGTTCCACTGATCGGGGCACCTTATTTTCTACCTGCCACCTGGTTGAACATTTTGATCGTGGATGCTAATGGCTCAAGGTTATTCGGTGGATTGTCGCAGAGCAGAGTTGTCGTCATAAGGCGAAGCGGAAGCTGAAGGATGGAATCGAAGCTCTTGGACCAGTTCGGATTACTAGAGTTTTCAAATTGTATCTGGTATGCTGCGGTGGAAATAATGCATTGTTATACATTTAGTTTCTGGCAAGATGTAAATTTACCCCGCATGCGCGTGACATATTCCCTCGAATGAATTTCTTTTTTGGACTCAGCAGCTATCGAATGGTTAAGGTGGCGTTTATGCTGCGCGAGGCGTAACATTGCAAGCTCTAAGATCTTTGCGGTTCTTACGTTGTGAGGATCCAAGCCTGACTTTTGCTTCTTCAAAACACTTTTTCCAATTTTTTGCCAAAATCACTCGATTTTTGGGAAGCCGAGCCCAAACATGTATCTTCTGTTATTCTAGCCGTAATTTTGATTTTCGTAGAAGTTTAAATCTCCATCTTCCACCTCCTTCAAATCACCTCTTCCCATTTGCTCAAAGGATAATATCGGATGAGAACAGGTTAGATGAATTTGAGCGTAATCATTAAGTTGTTGTGAATAGGAACAGCACATTTGCTCTTGAATCTTTGGTGCATCGAAGAAGTGTGCGGCATCCGAGATTGCTTTAGTTAGGCAGATTTTACCACAAATAGGGTTCGTTCCTCTTTCCGTCATAAAATAAATTTTGGTGATATTTTGGGGAGTGGGGACTCCTTCAGTGCTTCAGAGGTGATGAAAAATCTCTCGCGTGTGTTGTTCAATTTCCGAGGTTAACCGGTTTTTCAGAGCAAATTCGAGTTCACACAATTGACGGGTGGTATGGTTGAGTATGGATTTGATCGCGGTCCGGACTCAAATCGCGGCATATACACAGTCGATATTGCCGGTCCGGAGGTTAGTTACAATTTAGAACAGCTGTTTCACCACTTTCATGAATTCATTTCGAGATTCCTTAAGAAGCTTTTGTTGCTTTTCGCCATCAAGGCCAACGTATATTTGGGAATGGAGAGTGAATGAGACAGTTTGTTTGCAAATTCTGGAAAGGGCGGTCTTCGGCATTGAAAATTTGAAAAGAGCGTTATCTGGAACAACGAAAAAGATATGCCTTTTATTTTTGGTCGGTAAGTTCCTTTGAGTGTAGGAAGTTGAGAGAACTGTTCGATGAACATTTCACAAGGCGCGTGCCCCGTCCTCTGTCTGATCACCTTTTTGCGGCCCACTTCGCCACCATTCAAATAATCGTTCCATGTTTCACACAGATTGAATTTCAGCGTATGAATGAGCTACGCAGTCAGTATGCGATCGCAGACATTCATATTGCGGATTCAGACGTCCACCCTTGCTACTCGTATGACTCGTTTCTTGGAGCGGATTATATAGCCGACCTGAGTGATTATTCAGGAGAATATTCGGGCAGTCACGACTACTGGGATGATTACGATGGTGAATATTATGATGAGGTCGACGACGTGGACTATGAAGATTATATGGGCATGTAATATCTTCTTAGTATTCGAATTATGCTCTAATAAGATGGTCAACAATAGGGTTTCGAGTTTTGTTGGGGGCGGGAGGAGGGCATTCGTTCGCTGGATTCCGGGAAAGTCGACAAAAGCACATGACTGTGGTTTACACTGGAGGGGTTCTTGTGTGTTTGGTAACCAGATATGCCACTTACTTGATCTTATTTTTCTCGCATCGATGGTAATCAGATAGAATGCATAGTTAGGAGCGGAGTGCATGACGGGGTGAGTCTGAGACTCGAATTTTGTGACATTTAGGAGACGTGGGGCATTCGTAGTGTGCTAGACGGTTTTTGGTTGTTTTGGTTACGTTTTCGGCTAGTTGTCGTGCCTTGTTCAACTTCAGCTGTAAACTTTATGTTTGTAAGCATGCTGAAATGCATTTTTCCACTTATGTTATGTTTCGTTACACTTTTTTAAGTCTTTGCTTCATCACGAATAGATTCTCGACCACAAATGTTGCTTGTTGCTAGTTCACACAAAAACACTTTTGCTTGCAGGGTTTTTAGGCCTTTCTACTGGCAGTTGGATTACCTATCACCCACATAGATCATTGCCATTAGCTGCGTTCGCTCCGTTACGAGAGGGAACGCAGAGGAAGGAAGTAGGAATTTTGATCTCAGATATACATATGATGTTCTTTTATATGATATTATCTTCACTGTGACCCATACATTTCTCATTGGTCATATTATATAGAGTGTTCTTCGTTTCGGCCATATAATTGTTACGGTTTGACCGAATGAGATCGTGAATATATAGTGTGTAGTAGCTGAACAATTAGAACAGTTTAGGAAGTGGAAGCTCGATGTGGGCAGAAAATGAGAACTTTCGTGTCTCGGTGCTAAAATCAAATCTAGGAGGGGTATTCCACCGAGTCGGGGTTGATATAAAACTTAGTGCGCGGAACGTTTCCCGTTTAAACTGAACTAAGACCGTTGCTCATCGCGTATGTTATGAATGCTCCTCTGGGGTATGTTGAATGTGATTTCCCGTCCAGTACTTTTTCATCATGTGTTATTTTCTGTTTAGTGTTATTATTTCGTTCCTTTATAAATCTGTTTTGGTATAGGCGAACAACTTTATTATTTATGCATTTCTATCGCCTTGATCAGTTACAGTTTCGTTCCAAATGATAACTGTTTAACACTGTGTGAAAATGAGAAAGGTTTGTGGAAGAACTGTGATGTTGTCTGTTCCGTCTCCAACGACCGCATCATTTTTGCCCCTTTTGTCGGGGAACGATGACCTCTGTGCCCTCATGGATAATTTTTTTCTTTGTTCAGTACGAGGTATCCACAATCATATTCACTTTGGCGTCCTGTTTCTCTCTTTGAACGCTTATGCAATTTTGTTACTTTCATTCTGTTATTTTAATGAGTTTGAAAAGCTTTAATGAGATTCTTTTATCGTCTTCAGTGCATAAATATTCACTCAGCGAGTTTGCGTTTCGTCTCTGACACCTCTAGACAACCTCCGTCGTTATATTTTTATGCGTTGTTTTCAAGAGGACGATCGTTTGGGTACCTTGGATTTGCGCTAGAGCAGGTGATAAGTTGGTTTTCTTGAAGAGCCCAAAAGTTCCTTCGAAGACTAGAGTCATTTTAGCGGAGGTATTCATGTGCGAAAGATGACGAGGACTCGGCGAGACTCTTGGAATGCGCTCAGAGGGATATGTAAAGCCTTTACTGATGTTGAGGGCACAAAGTGGATAAGCATTCCAAAGCAGTTGGACTAATAAGTGATTTCAAACGCCGCTGACAGAAATCGCTAGAAATGAAAGGGCTAGAAATCGTTCATAACTACACAAAGAGACAGCGAAAAAATGAAAAAAATTTCGCTGCTTAATGTTGGGAACTTATTCTCTATATTGACAGTAGAATGACCGGCAAGCATAGTAAGGCTGCGAGGAATCTTTTCAATTTCGCAATAATTCGACGTCATCTACCTGTGTAATTTGCTTCTTGGTTGGCTAGCAAAAACTTGTATTTCACTAAGGTGGGTTGAAAGAGTGGAGACTCGGTCTATCAGGCTCCTCACAATAAGAGGGAGGAGGTAGGTTATTCTCTGATTATCCAAGAAGCAACGAAGTGTGATATTGCAACGGGTCTCGAAGAACCTCAGGATGAACACCGTTGATGTTCGACCTTTTGTTGCCATCAAAATCGGTAGGATAACTGAATGGTTTACCGAGACGGTGCATGGTGATGAAATGCTCGCGTTGATGAACCGATATTTGTCGAATATTAGAAAGGATTCAAAGAGAATATTGGAGATCAGCTAAGTTTTGAACTAACTATTGGAATGATTGCTGTCGGATCGTAGTATATATAGAACCACAGATAGGAATTTTTATTATATTCAAAGCTTAAGGGAACGTCGTAATATAGTAGTATATCTTTATCTGCCTCTTTATTCCCGGTGTTTTGAATTATCTTAGGTTAAGGATGATTTTAATTGAAGTGTTGCTGATTGTTGTGGCTGGCGATCATTAAAACGGAAAATGTGCTGTTTATGTTTTATGCATTCATGATTTATATATTTCATTACGTGTAAATATCGCACAATCCAACTATATTACCGTCAGTTTTTTAATGCTATCGGTGAAAAGCATTCCGAACTAAATTGCATTCCATAATAAATGAAGGGCTTTTTTTTTGTATTTCTTTGCAGAAAATATTTCTTGCATGTTTTCGTAGACTTCACTAGCGTCGATTTCTGAATGCTCGTGATCGACATTCTTCAATAGCATCAAAATCCTCTCAACTCATGGGATTGAGGACTGAAATTCAACACCCCTCAAAAGTTCTGGTTCGTGAACATGACCAGTAATCCTTCGATTAATGACATTTATAGCATATATGAGAATATCCATTTGTTATGTGTGCTTCAATATTTCGCTAGACAGCGTAGTGTATTTTATATTTTATTTTGTCATCCGTCATTTACGTTGATTGTTGTTTACATCATAGATTTTTTTTTTGTTTTGAAATTGCACTTATATGGGAAAGTAAAGAGGGATGAGCGCTGTACTCTTGTAACGAACGGGAGATATGTGCTTTGGGTAGGCGAAATTTCTTTCTGTTATCACAGATTCCTTCACCTTGACATATATCCATCCGAGTCTTCTCCATATATTTCATTCGCGGAAACCTGGAAAAAAATGCAATAAGTCTTATAAATTTATAGAACTCATCAAAGATGAAAAGCCCCTGCTGATATACCTTTTAACGGTTGAGAATAAAATTAATCGTATACGTCTGAAAAATTTCTTTGCTCTTATTTCTATTGTCGTTTTTTGTCTATGAATATTTTGAATGAAAATACGCTTATTAACTATATAAAAATAAAATGTAGAAAATGCACACCGCGCTAATCAGTAGTGAGAGCTCTTTTGGCGGTCTTAAACGCCTTCCCACTTAGTTTTATTGAAATGTGGTAGTGTGATTTCTACATTTTGATGATTGCCAAAAAATCAGCCAGATATAACGGATGTAATTTGATCGAATTTGGCACTCCACTATGTTTCTTTATACTATAAGGTTGTTCATTGTAGTATACGTTGGTCCTTTAGCTGAAAAACTATATGCCAACTTCGAAAGGAATTGCGCACATCCCATGGTAGTCAACAAATTTGCATGTGTTTTATGATCAGTCGAATTGCACTTTGCACCAGCCGGACCGCGGAAACAGGAATCTCATACATATTCGGGTGTGATCACTGATCGGAGTATTTAACCCGGCAAATGTGGGAGAGTATAGTCGGATCCGAAATCGAAAGAACATGGACAAGTCGCCAGTTTGGGGGGAGGGGGGCGCAACATAAGGTCCCATACCACAGGAGTGAGGGTACCGCATATCATAGGCCGTAGATTAAAGTCCTACGGCGGCGATCCGGCGGACAACAACTATATCGCATACTACAAAGCTATTATCTGTGAATAAGTCTTTCCGGTGTTCTGATTTCATCGCTAGAATATGTAGTTAGTACACCCTAGTAGAGCACTGAAAGTTGGTACATCCTGGTAGAGCACTGAAAGTTGGTACATCCTGGAAGAGCACTGAAAGTTGGTACACTCTAGTAGAGCACTGAAAGTACACCATAATACAAAAAACACCAGATGCTCTATGCTCCCACGAAATTTTTTGTGCACATTTGTTTTTCTTCAAACGATGGTTTCTGGGTGCACTTAGATGAAGTAATGTGTAGCTATGATGAGAAACGGGATGCCTTTATATGTTTTTATTTTGCGCTTTTGTAGAAATTTGTTTTCAACTTTTATTTCTTATTCTTTCTTATAGCTTGTTATCCGAAAACGACACTAGGTATGGAACTTTATCCTCCGCCTTTCTCCCACCGCCCTTTCGCCCGAGTCAACGGCTTCCTTGCAAAGGGGGAGTTCAACCGCCAGCTTAGAGATCTTTTGAAATTGCGCAGAATTTGTAGGTGCATTAATATACCTTGGGACGACCTTCATTATTCAACAGTTCGTCCGATCCCCTGCGTCAGAACGTTTCCTTTTTTTTTGATAATTTGTTTCGTTTGGTATCTGTCCATGAAGTACGGACATCCGTAACGTCCTTTCCTCACCGCGGAGCTTTACAACGAGGGAAAATTAAAGGCTGATGAACAGAAGGGGCGGAAAAGACTCTCGAGTCTATTTGCCACTCGCCTCCCCCCTCCTCCTCCCCCTTTCGCGCAGTCCTCCACTCCTCGTTCTTTGCGATTCATGTATTGCCTTTGTTTTTACCGATTTACCTTTCTTCGGATGCTGTAACAGTTGAGGTTATACTTCTATCTAGCTGTCAGACTTTCACTGTTTCATTCAACGAGTCTTTTCAACGGAATCGGATAATCTCGAAACGATGTTATATATTTTTACTTTCTTCAGATACTAGAAAAATCGAAATGTCAGATACGATTGCTGACAATTCCGATAAAACTAGCAACGAAGTGATGAACGACTTTGAAGCGGAGATGCAACACGAAATACAGGACGAGAAGCCGCTTTCGGCTATGGAGGAATTGCGTCTTTTTAGGACGATGCTGGTCTGCGGTGAGCTCGTCGGCAAACATCCACCTGGCTTTCTTTCGCGGTTCAATGATCTTCCAGACCACATCCTTTTGAAAATATGGTAACTTTTTGTTTTCGGCATCTTTGCCTTCATCGATTCCTTTAGTGAAGAACTCAAATGCTCCTCTTCTAGTTGTTTTTCTACTGTTTTCAAGAAGAACGTCGCATCGCATCTCATCATTTCCCATCATCTCTCATTTTTTGAACGTATTTCTAATAGTAGTTGCAATGCTTTGTGCGACCGATTTGGCAATCAACTCAACTGGCTCTTATTAGCTTCACATCCGTTCCCAATGCCGGAAGTTGCCAACAATCAGAGCTATTTTAAGAGAGGTGAATATATGCAAGAATGTTCTTATGTTAACTAAGGTTTATGTTAATACTTACGTTAACTCTACATGCATTGGTGAGATACTCTCATGCTGTCATGTAAGCAGTTCGTTGCAAATATTTTATTGGCCGTTCGCCTTGGTACATCTACGCTACGGCCAATAATTAGGTAAAGAAGGGAAGGAGAACGCTCTTCTCCATCTTTTTCCGTAAACCTTATATTCGGTAAATGACTTGTTGGATTCCTTGAGGAGGATGTGTCGTTGCGTTAATTAAAATATGTCGTTTCCATAATGTTGGTTTGGAACAGACTGAAGATTGAACCTCTGCCAGTTTCATTAGATTCACCTTGTGTCCACTAACCTAGAAGTCATAGATATTTGTGGCCATCAAGCTTCAGCAGAGGGGATGCAGGTGATGACGGTGGAGTTGCCAGAAATCTGTCATTTCGCTGTCGGATCTGCCATTCTGAAGAAACGATCGTTTGAGGACGCCCTCATTTATGCAAATTCATCTTGCTCTGACTCAACCTCGGTCATGAGTTTCCCTTATCGAGTGAATTTTTGACATCCATTGGTTACCAGTTCCGCAGCATCGAGCAGTCTCCATGCCAGAGCATCTTGTATAGCGATTTTGACATATAATATTATGCATGATTATGAGGTAAAGATTAGCGTGAAATAACGTGGATTAGCTGCGTGATTGCACCCGATTGATTGATTTTCCTTCACTCGGTGATATGTCTATATTTCCTTAGAAATAGTGTGATTGTACACAGAGCGTCATCTTTCGACCGTTATGAATAAAATTTTTCTCGCACGAGTCTTCGACTGTTTTAGTCAAATGATTTTTTTCGTACCAGGCTTGATGCTTGTTGGCTATATTTTAGCGAAAATACCGCAACAACAACCATCAACTATTGTCATGGAAGTCGCTCCTCATCGTTGATACTTTCCCGTAACGATAACGCAAGCAATGATCAGAGCCTTGAGTTGATTGAAAACAGTGTTGTTTATGAAGGTCGGCTGTGGTACGAAAAGTTTAACCTATTTTCTGATATAGCTTGACGTGTATGAGCATCGATTCACATATTCCAGGAGTTTTATGCCAAAACGGGAGATGCGATCGTTGCGCAGAGTATCGAAACATTGGAAGGCATTGTGGGAGTTGTCGAAGCATCCAAGATATCGTATCAGCCATTTGAATGTTTCTGTAAAGAATGAAAAAGTACGTGCTAAGTTCACATCTATATTATCGTCTTTGTGACGGATCTATAGGAATGTTCTCTTTCTTTCGTTTTGTTCTATCAAAAGATTTTGAATTGTACCAATTGATGCACGCCATAGATGGCACAAGTGGAATTGGCTGCAGATCATAGATCCGTATAAACGGGTCGTTGATTCATTACAGGGTTCACCTTCGCACATATGGGGAGGTGGAGGGGAGAGAGATAAGGGATTGAGTCTTTGATGTATATCTTCTACCAAATTTAATTAATATCTCCCTCGGAGTATGCGCGTTGTTCCGGTTATCTGTATGTTTTGTTATTGGAACACGTTCTGCTTGTATTTCGAGGTCAATGTTTTGAAGTTTGTGTTCAAGGAATGGTATTGCCGTTTCTAGTTATTTTCTTCCTTACGTTGTGCATTATTCTAAAGCAGCTGCTTTTGCTGGCCCAGTAGAAATATACGAGGAAATTATATATCGCTGGCTATTAAATTTGCTCTCGCGCATTTCCGAACGTTTGGAAACATTTTTGCCCGAAAACCTTCGCCGCTTTCTTTTCTTCTGTCACATGTGCTCTAGAATGTGCCCCCACTTAACCCCGTGAAAAGGTTTTGAAAGTAAAGGTCTTAAGAAAAAGGGAGGTTTCAAATGAAAAAGTGAGGTTTCACATCCAAGATCGATTGATTTCTTTCTCATCGGTCTCCTTCCTGTGCACTGTATTTTCCTATGTGAAGTAGAGTTGCGCCTTGTTCTTTTTTACTGGTTATGCGTTGTTTATTTGCATGAAGAAAAGAATCGCTGAAAATGAACTCTCTCAGCTTTTGCCGTCTCAGCTAGTGAGACAATGGAAATTTGCGACTGACTAGTTATTGTCGCACTTATCAATTTCCAGATCTGTCTGAAGAGCTTTCCCCCCCCCCCCCCCTTTCCTCCTACCCCTGACCCCCAAAAAAGAATTGAGGCAGGAAACAAATTGGTGGCGATCCGTTTGGATGCGGTATAAAATTTGTTCATCATTTCATAATGATCTACCTTATCGATAAATCGCTGACTGAACGAGATGCTTTCTGCTTAAAAAATTCATTTGTCCATTGCATTAAACACCGTTTTCAGTTTGTGATGAAAGCGAGAGGTCGCCATAGATTGGCCGGCCGTCGATTGGAAGTCGGGATGGATACCGCATCGCTCAATTGTTTTTTCTCGTTGATTACTTTTGGACGCAAAGGTATTGCTGACTTTGTTTTTTGGTGATTTTTTCCAGTATTTATTTCGTGAAGCTCTGAAAACTTTGGCAGGTCTCCACGAGGCGGGACTCTGCTGTACCTGAACCGTCTAAATGCTTAGAGAAGTGGAAGCGAAATAGGACCATGTGTGTTGTTGCCTCTGAAAAAGTTGATTCGAGGCGCCCTGACCTCGCTGTCTCGGATATCAACCCTGGTGGTGTAAACTTCTTGATATTGAAGAAATGAAACCCTTTGACGTGGATGCTTGACGTGGTCGAGATCCTCGACATTGTTGGCATGGATTCTTGCTTTTGGGTTGCGATGTCGCACCAAAATTGGCATCCGAGACAGCACATATGTATTGCAGAAGTGCTTCACTACTTCCGAACTGAGGTTGTCGTCGGAACAAAGCCTCTGAATTTGTCAAAACCTGGACGACGATACGAAGTATGTTGATGATACGAAGCCATAACAAAGCGTTGTTGTATTGCAGTCTCTATCCGATAAGGACTTGCAGTAAAGATTAAGATTTTACACGTTAATAGTGCCGTTGTGAGGAAATGTGATATGAAAGAGTTGCTTTCTTTTGTAGGCGGGATTGAACTGAGCATCGAAGGTGCTGCAGCAACATCGATACTGCTCGAGGGCATTTTATCGAAAGGATGGACTTTCACTGGCGTCGTTTTCATGGGCGAATTGAGTGCACTTACTGAAGATGATCTCTGCCTATTTCTCTCTCGTCTGTGTAAACGTTGTAATAAAGAACTCTCATTGAGATTTTTGGTATGTCATTGATTGTGTTATATTACTGCTGCGATAACTCCGTTTTAATGGCGTTTTTTATAAACGATTGTTTGAATAATTAGTAAAAAGTAATGATGGATGGGTAGAATATGTTAATTTTGGATGCGAGGAGGGGGATGGATCAGTGGATAGGATTCCCGATAGAGTATTTGATTTGCCACAATCGATAGCCTTCAGTAAGTTTTTATGGTGTCGGTTTAAAGCTCGATCTCATGCATAATAACAAACTCACTCCTATAATATAATGTTTTATGCAGAGAAATGTCAACAAAAACTAACATTTCAAATTTCGGAGTCCGTTAAACTACATAAAATTTTATCGAAGCTGCAAAATTAGTGACGCATAGCTTAGCTGACCACCACCTGAAATTTTGTGATTCATTTTGCTTGTTCGTCATTCAAAGAGAAGATAAATGAAGAATTGCGACCGTTCCATCATATCTGTTTCGTTTACCCATGTCGCTGGATTGAGCATTTGCCTATGTGAAAGTTCGAAGTGGTCGATTCAGGATTGTATAACCCCATTGTGGGAGAGTGAAATACGTTAATTTACATTCGTATTCTATATGGCGCATTGTGAGGGCATATTACTAGTAATTTTATTTGCATGCTTCTATCAATTGATAAACAGAGCAAAAACTAATCTGATTTTTCGATTTTTGATGCCGAATTTCACTATTTCGCTTGAACATTTACCCACTTACGTTGAATGGTGATCTTTTTCTCGCATTGAAGCATCCACGCTCATTATAAGAAATGTGGAGTAGTGTTATGTTGTGCATGACAGTTTACGACATCATCTACATCATAGAAATGATGTATTTTGAATTTTTCAGGACGTCACTGTTGACGAGGGGATTATCACGGACCGAGTGGTAGAAGCGTGCGGATATAAGCTAAGCAAGCTGGTAATTATGCTGGACTCGGAATGCGCCAAAAAGTACATACCTATTTTTTGTATAATTAAAAGAGCCATACAAATGTACTGTATTCCTTGCAGCCAATACAGTCCTTTAAAAGGTTTTGCTATCAATGGTTACTACCTCTCGAAGAGGAGTATCCGTGATCGTCAGGGATTACCTTGTGATTCTCACCCCCGGAAAAGACTATCACACTTGAAAATATCAAATCTGGACTTTCAGAAGAAAATGTAATGTCGTCTCATTACAATCACCTTCGATGAACCCATTCTTTCCATCTTAAAATCTAAGAAAATCGCAATCCCACATTTGTCTCAAATCTTCTATGCGCTTGTCTTTCACTTCCAGGTTTTGATAACAAAAATACCTCCATGTTGTCTCCACTCTTTGAAAGCCCTGGAAAATTTCTAACCTTGAGAAGTTTCCATTCAGGACGATAGGATACATTTGGATACAAAATCATGATGATGGAAAAGATGGTTGTTCTATTCGTTTAGTTTTATGAAATGATATAAGTAAAAAATGGTACAATTTAGGCACAATGGGAATAGCATCAAGGAGATTAGATGTGTGTTTTCGATATTGGCATAAGTTGCAATTAAACGTTCGATATGTGTGTTTGGAAGAGAATTTTTCTTGGGTGGGAATCGCTCTTATGCTCGCAAAAACGATTTGTTGGTTCATATTCTCTTTTTGGTTACTTTTGAAGGAAAATTTTCCGTTTACCTTTCACCACCCTTTACAATGATTTTATTTATCTTAATAGAGTGATATTTTGCAAAGTATGAGTTTCCATATGCTGTGACAATTTCATCTCGTAAAAAATTTCGAATAGACAAAAAGGTTTTTTTTTGTTGGCGACAAATATCTTCTCAATTTTTCTTATTCTTTTCTTAGTGCTGTAATGTTTCAGAGTTATTCTATAAGGTTTGTATTCTTTGAGTAATCTAGTTGTTTTTTAACTTTATAATCTACGACAAAAGCACGGGGCTTGCAAACTCTACGTAGTATTGAAGTAAAAGCAGCTCATCGCATTCTCGTCATATTCGAGACTTCGAAATTCTTGGTTCTCAGCTGTTTTAAATGAAGCGCTAAAAGTGAGAGGGAGGGAGGGGAGAGGGAGTAAAATCTTAGAAATCCGGGTCATGTTTTCTCCAGTTTATATGATATTAAGGTTTTTACTCATTATTAAAAACTTCGTAGTTACAGGAAACCGGTCCTGTTGACAGATCGAAGCCTACCGTTTATCGTACGAGAGGGACTCGAATCAGTAATTCCTGATGTGTCCGCAATTACGATTCATTCACTTGAGAAAGCTATCATGGTTACATTTTAACTTCCTTTTTTCGTTGTGTTGCCGATATTATGGGATAAATGGCGATCGTTAACCGACTGAGATGCTTTTTAAAGATTTTTTAACGGGATATAGTCGTTTCTTTTTCTTATTAATCAAATGATAGCAACATTTAAAACCCTGGAAGTGTTTGAAAACTGCCTCAGTTTATAAAAATCACTCAAGGACTCCTGACCGAGTTCCGTATTTTCCCCTGCAACTCAGATTCTGAAATCTGTGTCGTAGTGGGATTGAGATTGACAGCGATTACCATAGAGGCAACTTCTTTTCGTTGTAGATGAATGTATATTTGTTTATTGGTGAATGTTGACCTGCTTACAAAATTCGTAGTGTTACATTAGAGCGTAGAGTGGGTTCACAAATTCGGGAGAGGAATGACCATTTCCCGTGCCTTCTGAATCATTCAATCTTTGGAGCGTTATTAGGTTGTTTGAAGATGAGGGAATCCTTTCAGATTGGGAAGACCTTCTTTTTGAGCGATATGTTTTTGGGGATGAGGGAGTTCAGGTTGGTTTTGAGTTTGAGTGAAAAAACGACGCTTTCTATGCACAGGCTCGGCTCGGCATATTCTTCTAGAGTTCAAAAAATAGTTTTGAGTTTTGTGACTGGTCACTGCAACTTTTTATTTCTCATCTATGATATTACTATCAAGACATTAAAAATTGCGTTATAAAATTAACGACATCTGACCTGCATTGTGAGCATTAAAGGGGAATAAGTGTTACTTAGGAAGGAGATCGCTTATTATTTTAAGGACGCGATCACCGGACCGATTAAGCTACCAAGTGATATTGAGCTGTCCGAAGAGCTGATCGTATGGAGTGAATCGAAACTGGTGTTTCCGAAGTCGGATAATTTTCTGATGGCATGTTTGGCGAAGACGCGATCGAAAATTTTGGTGAGTCAATTGCCCAAGACACTCTTCAGAGAATGCTCTGACCTAGCAGTACTTGTGAGTGCTGGATGATTCACGAAGAAAAAAACTTAAATTTTTTTGTTTTTCTGTCTGAGAATGTCTGAGGTTGTCTCTTTACGGGTGTCTGGAAGAAAAAGCAGTGTCTGGACTCTCATTTGTGGTGGACTGTGGATTAGAAGGATATATTTTGCGGTCTCGACCATAGCTAAGAGCATCGTCAGTCTCACAGCATATTTTAAAAGAGAATTTTATTGGAGCAGCGGTTATTTCCATCAAATTCTAGTCGATTAAAATATTAGTATATAATATTTCTGAATTTTATCTGTCGACTTCCATTAAGAGAGAATGCAATTTATTGCAGTTACATTAATTTATTCAGAGAATGCAATTTACATTAATGCAATGTACAACTTCCATTAAGACAATTTATTGCAATTTATTGCAATACAATGCAATTACTTCTTCAGCCAAGAATATGAAGGAAAGGGATATTGTCATTGTGGTATATGTGAAACAGTTTATTTTTCAAGTTGTTGTTTTTAAGAGCGAGTACATCTCCGGGCAGGTGGACAGAGACTCCATCACTTTCGCAGGCGATTCCGAAAATCGTTTTTCACACAAGACATTCACAATCCACGCTGCAGATCCTCAGGTTGGCTGCATTTTATAACAGTCGACGAAGATAGCTTGTGGCGAAAGACGTGAAGTAAAGTTGAGGCCCGGAGCTCCGGCGCTTTTGGGCGCGAGGGAATATGTCACCAATTTCAGGAGCCTTTCAGGCTGGTGGAGGGCACTGTTCTGTTCACAAGCCTCAGACGTTAGGTAAAGGTGCATCTCCACCTGGGGGTCGAAGCTTGGATGGCATCTCACCTTCCAAATGGCGTCCGGAGGTCTTTGAGTATCCTTAACTAAGTGCTACAGAAAATCCGAACTCGATTAGAGATATATGCAGCAATAAGCCTCAATTGGCAGTTCTGCGTCTCGAAAAACGTATCTTAATGTATTCGGCATTCTATTACCAACCTTAGTGATAACAGCGATAAACGTTGTTTTGATAATGAATGCAGATTGTATAACCACTGATATCACGGTTGATAAGTGAACTAGTAAGAAAGCAGTGAGCCAATGAAACCTTGTAACACGGTTGGCTGTCTTCAACTTTTTACCGTCCATAAGGTTTTCTTCTCGGTTCTATTTCCTTTGCTCGTTTTCATCGAACGATTCAAATTACGTGAATGTTTTCGTAATATAGAAGGATTTCTTTAAAACGTGTCCGTGTGAAAGCCTTCTCTAAACGAATGCAGATGTAGTTATTGGCATGAGACGTTCAGTTGATCACCTGTTAGTGAATCGATATTGTTCTCGCCAACTGCTGCAACACTTTCAAAATCGCTGACCATTATTCGGTCAAACATCCCCGACACGTTGGCTGTTTCTTTCATTTCTCTTAGCCGTCTATGGATAGCTATTACTGAATTGTCTTAGTTTGCCTTTGAGTGGCAGGAAAATGGGAGAAGGATGGTGATATTAAGAGAGAGGATTATAGTAGAGGTAACAAAGTGGCACTTGCAGAAGTGGTGGCAGTAACAAGAGTAATAGAGAACTTCAAAGTTCCAAACGTCAGATTACAACATTCTTCGCGCAGGATCCGAGCCTTGACAAGGGCACCCCCTTCCCTGAGGCCCACACAGCTCGAGACTTTTGAGGTGAAAGTTGTTCCCAGAATGTACTTATGTGAACTGCAGCAAAAAGCAAAGGTTTAGGAAAGGAACAGCACGAAGACGGCCAGTTGTGGAGTGGAGGGATGGGAGGGCCGAAAACGGGCTTCTGTTTTCCTTTTGGAAGCGTCGGACATTCACAGAAGTAAATAAGCCCGAGGGTGAGGGGCAAAAGGGGAAAGGTTGTTATCATCTTCAAGTGGATCATTTTTTGTTGTAGTGCGTTGTTGTGAGCGAATGAGATTGCGAATACTAGCGGATAGAAATTCTAAGGCGGCTCTACAGCTTCCTCAACTCTTTGAAAGAATTGCGAGCAAGACAGACAGCATTCTCCGCGCTCTGCGTTCCGATGTCGCAAACTAGACGGAGGGAAGCTAAGGGAGAAAGACTGAGGGAGAGTCAGTTACAAAAGAATAAAGAATGCACGACATAAAAGCAATCGAATCGCTTCTCATTTGCAATATCCCACCTCCGATCCTATTGATAAATATATCCTTCTTTGTGCACTAATATAGAAGCGGAAATTTTATTCTTTTTTGCATTTTCGTAATTTACCTCAAAGTGCCATTACCATATTTCTTTCTCATCGGAATTTCTAGATGACTGTTCAGCAATTTTCTTTGCTTTTGTTTTCTGCACTTTGTGAACTCTTCATCCTAATTTACCAGTTTCATTAGCATATTTGTTGTTTTGCAAATTTTACCCTAATTTACTTTGTTATTCGATCGAGCAATTCCTTTTTTCTTCTTTGAAAAAGTTTGATGGTTTCTTTATTCACCACCAAGTTGCGCGACACAATCATTTAAAATGTTCTTTTGAGCTGATTTGCTAAGCTTGAGCGCACTTTTCTCGACGTTTTGCTTCTATCACTGTTTTTCTATGAGGCGTTGAAATGTTTGATGGCAGTTGGGTTTTAGCATATGAACGAATTGCGCCGTCTATTCGCCCCCCTGAAAACGGCGCTGTGGACACATGGTGACCGAGACTCCAGCAACGACAGCTCTATCAGTAGCTATTATTCTGAGGATTGTCACAGAGACAGTGAAAGCTGTGATGACTGGATCGGAGACAATCGATTCGACTGAAACTCTCAGGAAGTGTCGATACTATAAGGTCAGTACGAGCTGAGACTGCCGTTTAATTGGATAGGGAAGAGGTGGGAGTATGTTATGAATGGAAACGTTGATTGAATTTAAATCTCAGTATGAGTGTGTACGGCCTAGGGGGAGGGGAAGGAGAAGGGGGCAATTGAACTTTTAATTATTAATTAAATGAATCCATAACATGCCATGTAAAAGTGGGTGATTTATTGTGGATGATTTTTTTTTTGCATATATCAAGACTTCATATTGAGGTTTCTATGGAACATTTTCTCGCGAATTAATCTTCTATTCGCGTTTCCATTCATACGTTTATGTTGCCGCATTTATGTTGTGCTAATGGTTTTATGTTTTATGTTTTTGCTTTTATTTGGGAGATTTAATATATCTTTTTACGGATTTTATAGTTAATATTTAACTCTAATTCCTCTCAACAAGTGTTCAGACTGCAGTCTCATAACGATTTCCTTTTGTGTTATATCTCTTCTCTTTTGCTGTTTCGTAGCGAATTTCTAGACGCATATTCGGGGGAACGAAACCGTCACATATTTCAAAGCATCAAGTTGTTTGATGTCTTCAGCTGATTAGTTAATTCATTATTGAGGTTAAAGTATTCCAATTAATTTCGAATTACTGTTCAATACTCCCTGTTCTCTTTTCTTTGTTCTTACATTATGTGGAATTTCTTCTTGCTTTACTACTACGATGTGGATGTTGTTGTGAATTTCATGTCTCATTTTTATTAGTTTGGAATGGATAGATATATACTATTACCTTCGAAGGATACCATTTTCTTGCCAGCTATGCTGTCAGGTATTTTCTTCATTTCAACGAATATCTTTCAAATATTACTTCTCTTATGACGTTATATTGAAAACTTTCTTTTTGACTTTAATGTAGAAGCGGTTGAACAAATGGTGATGTTAGATGTGATTATTGATTATGGAGACAGCATTTTTGCATATTAAATGCGGCGGATTGACTCTCCGCGGATCATGTGAATGTTTGATCGATGAAATTCTGGTCTTATAATTTTTATGCCCTCTATTTTAATGTAATTTTATTGCACCTTTCTTTCAATATTTTTTTCTTATTCCATTTATATATTGCTGTTTTATGAGGCAGTGACAATTCGCGTTCTAACTGATGAAATTAGACTCGATTTGTTATTAAAACGACTTCCATGAAGAAGTGGTCGTTTTCAGCATATTACGGTTGACTGCGTTAAATGTCCAACATTGCTACCAGGAAGGATGGTCATTGGTCATGGTAGTTGTAACGATTCAGAGACGAAACATCGTAAGAGTAGAAAAGAGGTTTTTTTTTTCTGTAGAAGTAAGGAAACAGATTCTGAAGGAGTTTTTACGGTGATAAGAATGTCGATACTCAGTAAGAGGAGCAGATGGGGAGCGATGTTATCCAGTGCAACTTCTCTGAAGAGCATCATTGTGGGTGCTTCAATCTTGAAGCGCTGATTGGTAGTTGAGATAATGGTGCCTTGGATTTAATGCGATCTCTGCAAACAAAACGTCCGCCACGAGGTCTGCTCCCGCAATGTACACAAGGAGAGAGGCCTTCGCGGACGCCTATGGTTATACTAAACAAGCGGCGACGCAAGGATTACAGGAAGGAACCATTACCATATGTATTGATGTGACATCGCCGAGACGCTGATTACTCGCATGTTCGTCCCTGCGTGCAAATGTGCCCATTCCTGCTCCCGTCCGCCCCCCCCCCCCTTCCCCTGTCTAAACATCAGAGGTGTCGACGCGGTTTTCGCATAGCTAATCATATTTCAAATTTTCAGTGCTGCCTTAAGTGATTGGCTTCAGTCGGTCTTGAAAATGGGTATTGTCAGCTGGCAGTTATAAGATAATTCTATATCACGTCCTTCAGTTGCCTACGGATCAAAAGATAGAGTCGTGAAAATTGTGCTTCGCTTATGCAAACGAAAGTCGCCACCGTTCCTTATCACATCCATCCACATTTATAGCAGTTTGATGTAATTGCTGGGAATAGAGCTCGAATTGGGGAGAATTCGAGTCAGTTCTGGCGGATTGCAGGAAGAGAAAATAGGTAGATTATTGTGGTCTCTTGGGTGGACGATTGTTTGGTGTCGCACCTGATTCGTTGATGAAGTAGCCGGCTTGTTTGTTTACGAGTTGTCTTGAAAGGTGATATACTTGAATGTAAACCTTCTTAGGTAAACCACGGTAGGCTAGAAAAATCACTTTGTATCACCTCAACCTTTCTAACATCCTTGGCGATAATCAGCACGGCTTCCTCAACAGGAAGGTTTACGTGCGCTTAAGTATCTTATGACATCATACCTGTGAAGCTCTCAATAACCGTTTCCAGGCAAGTGTGGGTGACCTGGCCTGGTCGAATTCTTTTTTTGCGGGCGAACTTTCAAGGTGAAAGTCGGGAATCGTTTTCGTACCTTCATCCTGTGCTAAGGACAGTGGGGACACAGGGTAGTATTCTGGGACCTAGTTGACTTCCCGCTTTATGTGAATGACCTTCCAAAGAATTTGCTAAGCGATTATAAGCATAATGCCGATGACGTGAAGGTATGCAGACCTGTTGCTGAGCCCCAGTTTAATTACAAAGCGTTGCATCAAGAACTTCCTTCATAAGAAGAATGGTCATGGTTATAGCGGATTAATATGTCCACCAAAAATGCATTGCCTTATATGTAAATTTCTCGACCTTTTTACGAATGATGCGATGAAAGATTTAGTTGTTTATATGAGTGCCTACCTTAGCTGACATAGAGGAAGCTTTCGTTGCTTGTTCTCGTCCAATTTTGGAGTGCTACATTCTAGTTGGATCGGCATATGTGAAAAAGGACAACCAGGTAATTGAGGAAGTTCAACGGTGCTTCACTAAGGCAGCCTTTAAAAGAGCATTTCATGCGCCTTTCGAGCCTAATTATGAGCAGCCTAATTGAATTGAAATCTTTGTGATATCATAGAGCTCAGTTCGATTCACATTTCGTTAAAGGTTTCTATGGGATTCCATTCGAACCTGTTTTCTCTTTTACGAAGATTGCACTGTGCTCGACGCCACAGCCACACTCCCCTAAATTGAAAGGAAGTCAGCAAATGGAACTGATATGCTCGGTTCATTTGCTTTCCATCTTGTTTGATTTTGGAATTGCCCGCGAATCATGTGGTTATGACCGGCGATTTGTCTTATTTCGAGCGGCGATAGAGCAATGCGATATGGTTGCTGTATTCCCTGCTCGGCAGGCGGTGGTAACTATAATCATGGCTGTGTTATTTTCGCGCATTCATGTCTGCATCCCCGTGTGCTTCCATTCCTCATGATCTCTAGGATTTTTTTCGGAGCGAAGAACGGCAGTTTAAATGCACAAGTGCGTCGTCTGTTTACGGTTACATGCGTATTTGCTGTTTCTTTGAATATTTATTTTGAACGCATGTTCCATGCTTTTTTTTTAATTGCAAAATAGTGATGACTTTTTGCAAATTCTAGAATAATGTGGTACTTTGATGAGGATATCTGACTCCGCTTGATCGTGCTTGTCATCGGACAGCAATACAACCTACTTTTGAAGTTACGGGTAATATAAAGGATCTTTTGAAGTTACGGGTAATTCTGTACCCTTGCATCGTTCACTCCTTCAGCGAGAGGGTAAAAAGTTGAAATGCACAAAATAGCAAAAATAATTTATCAGTTCATTATCAGTGATAAATGTTTGGTATTGTGCTTTAATACTCGTAATTGATCATAAAGCGATCAGCATTCCTGATAGATAAGAAGCGGCGGCAATATTTTGATCTTTATATTATTGGCATTGGTGATATGGCGTGATAATTGTTAGGGTGGAATATTGGTGGCACAGGTGGCCAACTATAGGAAGGTGTGGCGGTGTGTTTTCGATGAATCTACGACATGTGCCACAAAAAAGGCAGTCTATCAAGGATCGCGTTGCACATGCGTATTATAATTATGGCAGGTAAGTTTTACCGCTTCATTTATAGCAGGTGAAGTTCCATCGCTCCTTCTCACCTTGCTTGATATCATTTGAAAAGGGGTAGGCGGTGCTGAAGAGAATCTCTTTTTAATGCATGCGGATTAAGTGTAAATCTTCATTCAGCTATCTCACATGAAAAGTTTCATTGAGTTCTCGAGTGTTCATAGGCTCTTTTAGTTGAGGCTGCGTTTGACAACTGGAAAATACAATCATCGCCTCAATGTGATGCATTATTTACGGGCCAGTATCGTTAAAATTTTGCGCCCTTCTATGCTCCTTGTTCAATCCTCTCGGACCTGAATCCAAGATCCTCTTCCCCTGCCCCTCTGTTCGTCTTTCTTCACACCGGAATCTCGAGTTCAGGGTTTATTATGGTGCCATTGTCCGCATTATCCTATTCTTTTCTTGCATTTTTTTTTGCGTTCATCGTACAAATGAGGCTTTCAAATATATTTCATTTAAAATCCGTTTTGCAAAGCATTTTGCGGCCGTTTGTCTTTAATGCGAAATTTGCGCTAATGAATGTTTATCCCTTATTTTACTAACTTCTTTTTTTTTTTGTTTGGTAAAACACTGCCTTTTTTTGTTGAATTTTTTTCTCATTGATGTGAATCATATAAGAGAAAATTTAAGTGATCTGTGGAATATGTTACGATTGTGGATCGAAGGGCACACATAGTATCCTCTCATTTATAATGAAACGATGAGTGGAAACCTACTCATAATTTAAATAATTGTCGCAAATATTATGAAAATCGATGAGATGATCTCATACCTTTATCTCTTTTTCAATAAGTTCCCTTTGTTAAGGTTATGCTCAGCACATCCTGGAGCATGTCTATCGATTTCTATCATAACGATCGTTTTGCTTTCCTATCCGGCGGCAATTCGATTCAAATTACCGGCGAGTAGTCCGATGGACGTTCATTGGAACGAGAAGCATTTTGTCGAGAAAGGTTGTTCAATTTGCTTTAGTTTTGGTTGAAAATACCTTTGTGATATTGACCACCTCCAACCTACACATTATTTGTTAAGCCTTCAAATTGATCTGTAATTCCACTCAAATGGCTTATTTCATCTTATACTAGTTTCGTAGCTTCGCTTTTTTAAGGTTTATGCAATATTAAGTTTTTCTAACGCTATGATGATGGAGGTTCTAAATAATTCATTCACTTCACAGAATGCGAATTGATGTGGAGGTCGTGAGGCGAGCAAAGGCTACTCAAAGCTCTAACTGGAACTTACTTTCACTGAAATAGAGGCAAGGAATTGTTCGCCTAAACCGGAATTTGTTCAGTCCGCTTAATCTAGGTTATTTCTTCGATAGGCTATCAGTTTGGACTAATTGAATCAGTTCTTATCTTTTTCTTATCAATATGAGCTGGCATATACCTGCTTGTAATTCATGTTCCTTTTTTGAATTGTATCACTTTATTTTGATTTTAGATGAGCGTGCACCTGAGTGGCTTTATTTAAAGCCATCTGTATATCTACAACAAATAATTGTACGAGGAAAGGTGGAGCCATGGAATATTTACAATCTATCGTCAATGCTTGTTAGTCAAGTTCATTTTTTCAGTCTTTGCTTTGTTCGTCTTTGTATTGCTACGCACTAGTACGCTTACGCTAGCAATAGTCAAGTTTGCAGAGGGAAAGTAGTCCAGGGAGACGATTTTTGATTCTTGGTTTGACTATTTTCTTCGACTATGTTGTTTTCTTTTATATCCTACAGTTTGATTATATAAGAA
Organism: Ascaris suum; assembly: GCA_013433145.1. NCBI lineage: Eukaryota > Metazoa > Nematoda > Chromadorea > Rhabditida > Ascarididae > Ascaris > Ascaris suum. The sequence continues at coordinate 2,547,751 of CM024183.1, read as the reverse complement.
ATTGCAGTGAGTGGGGCCACCCTCTGTGTTCAAGGACTCAATAAATTTGTGCAGGTGGCTTGCTATATTCTCGTTAAATGATCCAACGATTGCTTCTTTAGCTATTTATTAGTGTCGTCTATCGTTTTGGAGTCGTTGGCATTAACCCAATATCCCTGGGGTTTTTTCAGTAGCACGGTATACTGGTGTGAAATTACTGCCTTCATATATTAATAACAAATATGAGTGATTATTACTGGAATAATTGAGGATTTATTTAGGCAGTGAAAGGTCCATTGTCGCGTGCATTTCACATACAACGATTGCTTCTTGAATTCCACGCCTCGACAGAAAGAAATCTACAAACGCACTGTTTTCTGGTGCACGAACGGCTTGCAGCACCATCGGATGGTGCCGAGTTATTGCCGGATCGAGGATGTCTCCTCTTATCACCAACACTTTTTTGGCATAACGACGAACAAAAGTTCTACAGAGTACTTACCTTTATTTATTTCCTGAAGAAATAGGAGAGCTTTAGCTATATGCGAAGTAGATCAACGTAGTCCGCTTTAACAGCTGAGTTCTTGTGGGTGTTAAAGGTTCCCATAAATTGTTCATCCTAGAAGCGGCCATCATATCTCCCAATATTCTTATCGATTTTATATTAAGGTTAGATGGAAATCGGGGGCAGTATGATCGTGGGCTATGTTATTGAATTTACGAAATGGGATCGGGATGGATTCTGAAATGCTTCCAGGATGATGATATTCTAAGGACTATTTTCTCGCCGTCATGCACACCGTCGATGTGTGTACGCGAAATGCTTCTTGGGATGCCAACACGAATGACGGGAATCAAGAGAAGATACCAGACGAATCGTCCTCGAAGTCGGTTGTTTCCATAGTTGAATGTATTTCCAAAATTATTCTCCATAGAGGAGGATAGGGAAGTGGGAGTTTTTGCCTCGTGCGGCTTTCACGTAGGTAATTCAACCGATGAATACTTTGTGTTTTCCAATTTTAAGTGCTATTTTATTAAGATTCTTCCGACCAAACTTCTATAAAAATTCATGTCCACCGTTTTTTTTACTCTCAGTGACATCTTTTTAGAAGTATAACTGCCTAAATAAACGACTTTAAAGGGAAATCCTGGCTAAGGAATTTGGCAACGAATCGACCTGAGTTTCTTCGTTGTTAACCGAACCCCTTGTTAACGAAATGGTTCTGTGATAACCGCGAAAGGCAAAAGAGTTGAGCCATGATGTGGGATTCCATCTGCAACCTATTTGCGTAATTTTCCCACTAGAATTGTTATCACCGTCAGAGTGATAATAAAGGAAAAACTGCAAGATGTTCTCTAGCGCCCTCCATTTCCGCTTTCCCAACCTTTCCCAACGATATAGTGCATTTTTTTGGCTATTTTCAAATGTGTTTCTGTTGAGGCATCTGAACTATGAGTTATGGTTGTTCGAAAATTTCCGGCACATGTTTTCGTTTGATCTGACGCCTCCTATCCATTTTTTGTTGGTAATTATAGCTACATTACTGCCCAGTTTGGTTGCGATATATTTGGCTTAGAAGGTGGCAGATAAGAGAATCAATTGTGATTTATAGAAATAAGATAAGCTAAACTGAACCATAAATGCTTATAGTGTTTGGAAGCAGGTTTCCTTATATATTCACTGAGATTATTCTTTTGAATGCTGTAGCCATTCATCAGTGTATTAACGATTTATGTGTGCTATGGCACTCATGAAGACTTCTTCACCAAGCTGAGATAACCACGAATGTTCATAGTATATCAGATTACTTTAGGGCAGAAATACGTTAATTGAATGCGTCAATCGCAGTGAGAGTATAATATAGGAAATTCTTTAAGGCATAGACTATGCAATTACATTGTTCTTCCCGAAATATGAGCACGAGTATATCTCCTCAGTTCGTGCTGCGTTATCAAAGGAATATGAGATACAGAAGTCGAAGGAAGCCGATGATTCGACTTTTGTCCATGTTTTCTATCGGTTAGTCGTTTGTTTTATGAAGACAGTCCGGTAGCACTAGGTGCAATTTAGTGAGTGGAGAGGAGGGCAGGTTTATGAAGCTTGTTGCTGCATTTATTATAGGAAAATATTGTCTTAATGAGTACGTTTTACGTTTTGAGTTCTCGAGATATCATGTGGTGGTGCGTTTTCCTTCAGCAAGTGCCCACTCACAATAACCGTATAGTGTTTTTTGCGAGAGACCGCGAAAAAAGCATTGAAGGCTGTATATTTTATCGCTGTAAGGCCATATTGTAAGAGAGTGTACAGGTGTGTGCATGAAACTTGCCTCATAAAGTTCGAGCTTGATGTGCACATACGCAGAGGTTGTAACTATAGGAAAGTGGAAGATTCACGTAGAAATTAGCACTGCTGTGGAAAGTGATGGTTAGGAAAGGAAAGCCCTATTCAATGATATTGCATAGATTTTTGCAAGTTTTCGATGTTTGTTTAAGTGTTTTGCTTTCAGTTTTATGTGATTTAAATTTTAGGCCTCGGAAATACCTTGCCGACTATTTCCCGCTTGTGGCTTCCTATTTTTTACTTATGGTCAGCCGTGTTTAGAAAATATCTTTTGTTTTTCGTTGATTTAAATTTCATTTGCTCAGATTTCATTATTAATTTTACTAATTTGAGAGATTTTTTGAGTAATGAAATATTTGTTAGAGGCTTCTTCCAAATCACTGTGTTCTACAAATGTGCTTCTGCACAAAACAAAAGAAAATCATAAGGCCTGTTATCTGCTTATATGTTAATGGTATATAGCAAAAATACCCGCCGGGAATTTCATGAGCACTCAATTTTTTAATGAATGGAATGCATTTTGTTTGATAGACTAGAACAACTGTCTTGTTGAACTCTTTTATAGAACAGATGAGGGGGGGGGGGGGTAATGGGGCTACTCGTATTTTTGTGAGGAATAAGCCAGCCACTGTGTGTTTATCTACATACATGTGATATACACAATGCAGCTTCCATACATCTTCTTTCATTTCTGTCAGCCCCGATAGCGCCCTCTTGTAGACGTCTAGTGCATTTGGGGCTTAATGTCAACTATACCACTTTCAAGTTCTATGAAAAACCTATAGAAAATTGAAAGGGAAATAGATTGTCGGTTGATTGCTTATGTAAATAAAGCCTGTTTGTTGATGGAAATAAGAATTACCACAATCAAGTTTATATTTTTGGGGCAAATTTATTTATTAAACTTAGCTTGTAAACGTGAATTCAAATATGCAAATATTCTACCTGCTCATCTCATTTACGCACGTGAATTGTTTCGTTTTCTTCTGTTCTTTTCGGTAACTTTATTTCTTTTTCTAATTATCGTTATTATTGTTATCTCTTTCTTTGGTGATATTTTTTAGACACATATTTTTTCAGTTATATATCTATTTCTCAGTATCAAAAATCGTAATGGTGAAAAGTAAATGGGGTTTATCGTTGGCGGCTGTCGTTACGGTGGCCACCGCATTGACAATGACGGCTGGTATATGTGCACATATCGAAATGATGCCTTCATTGTGGGGAGCAGAACTCTTCCCTTATTTGGCTCTCGTCGTTGGATTTGAAAACACGCTATGCTTGACTAGGTAAACTTATCATTACTTATTAAGTTGTTTTGCCCATACTTGTCAGATACATTTTTAGCTATAAACTTACTGGTGATCAGGGTCGTAGCGAAGGCAGAATGGAGATATGCCCACCCGAAACATGTGCAGACTATGGGGTTTTATACCTTTCGAGTATGAAGGAAAGTTTCCTGTGAAGTTTTAACCGGCGCTGGGCTTGTCTTATTGAGTTGGGGTCGATGAGCTCAGAAGCGCAATTTTTTGGCATGTAATCTTTGTTATGTAAGTAAATCGAATTAATCATAACGTCCTCTTGAGAGCGGAACCGTGCTAAAATGTCGGTTGCAAAAAAATCCAAATTGCTCTTGCTATCACTTTCTTTACTAGTTGCAAGCTGTCACGTCGCATCTTTTGTTTTAAATTGTGGATGTTATTGAACTGGATGTTGAGCTTCCCATAAGCAGGCTTTCAGTCGTAGGTGCTAAAATTGCTATATCTGAAGTTGACATGTTCACTTAGTGGGACCCCCCCCCCCCCCTCTTCCTTTTTTGGGAAAGAGGCTGTGGGAGATGGAAGATTCTGTTTATGCCTACTATAATGTAAAATTATAGGGCTCTGCTTTACTTTATTTTTGCACTTCATCTTTGTTACGTACTACTGTGAATTTTCAATGGTGGTTTCATTCTTTGGATGGGGTTGACCTTTGTTAAATTAAGGATAGTGAAGGAGAGAGAGGCAAACGAAAGGCCTTGAAAGCAGCTTCTTTCTTTCTTTCATTCTAACAAATTATTCAGCCGTCGTTCAAGGGAAGTGTAGAAATGAGTGAGTTGGTACAGCACGGATATTGATGAAGTTTTCCCCTTTTGTAAGCGAAAAGCAATGTTGCTTGCGGAACTCGTTTTTCTGCCCATATGGCGGTTTTCTGGCAAGTCGACATCTTCAAGCGCTCACGAAAACTCTCACTTATTGTCAAGAATTATGTGCATGCAATTAGAAGAATCATTGTAGGTCAGTAGTGTACACACCGCCGACGATGGATGTGCGATCACGTGTTTCACATGGATTGAGCCAGGAGGGTTACTCGTTCACCAAATATTTCCTTCTTGAGATGACCTTCTTAGCCGTTGGTTATTCACATTCGTGCCTGAGATACAAGAGTTCTGCACTTTCGCTTTCATCGGCCTCTTCGTCGATTTTTATATGCAGGTGAGTTTATACTTAGTCGGTTGCGAAATGTTGCTCAGCAAGAAAGAGGGGGGGGGGGGGGGGTGAAAGAAGGAATATCTGAAAGAAATCTCTTTTTTGCGCAAGACGAACGTATAGGGTTGTATAAAAGTTTCTAAGTTCTCTTCGGTTGTAGAGATGTGTCCTCTAATGTAGCTATTTCCTGGAGCACTCGAAAGTTATACCTGATGTTTTGGCAATGGGGAAGTGAGCGCCTACATTCTAAGGAATAGATCTGCAATGTTCTCTCGTCTAGCATATGGCCGTACGAATCGGTTGTGATCTTATCAAGTTTGTGATTGCCGATCGTTACAGCCGACTTTGCATCGTCGACGGTTGTTACAATCATTTTGATAATAGGTGTTGAAATAGCATATAAAGTTTTATTTCACCGATATGACTGTGTGTTTCATACTTATCCGTCTGTTAGATGTGTTAGTTGTTTGAATAGAGATCTACAGTTGCTGGTTTACGTTGACCAGATTACTGGCTAATTATATCTAGCAATATGTCGCCCAAGGTTAGTTCTTCTTTGTTTAGTCAGTTGTGTTGTTTTGAAACAAAGAATATAGGGCAGTAAAAGGTATTATATAGATAAAAGTAAAAGGTACTCTCTCCAGTCCCTCGGTTCGAGTGGCAATAAAGTAATCAGACGAAACTTTTAGTTTTTCTCGTTCCCCACTTTTTCCTCTTGTCTTTCGGAGTTCACCTTTCGCAGTTTCCTTGTCATTTGTTTCCCCTGGTTCTCCACTAGTCTCCTCTGATACGCCATTGGTCAGTTTTCGATTTTGTATTATCTTTTCATTAGACAAAATTCAGCAGTCTGAATGACACAAAGCATTTTGGATAAACCACAGGAAAAGAATTATAAAATTTCTTCAGTTCGTAAAAATTTTCAGTTGTTTTTCTACGTGCCGTGTTTGACGTTCGATTTGCTACGTTTAAGCCGTGCAGATAAGCAACAATTTTCATTGATGCTCTTCAACTCGGATATCCGCCAGTATAAGGCTTATCCAAGTCTCACGTTGGTATTTCATTTTCAAATTCCGGTTGTAATTTTTAATTGAGGCATTTGTACCAAGGTGTTTACTGAATTTTTATTTTCTTCTTCGTTTCTCTTAATTGTTCTTTTTTAAATTATAAAGCAGATTTTGGGGAAGATTTGTGTTTGAAAACGAAATCAGCAATATAGATTTCTAAGTATGGCGATAAGCTCATCGTCAAGTAAATGCATTTGCTCGTTAGTGGATTCGTGTTTACGGTAAGAGCGGGCAAGGGAATAATTATTCACATCTAAACACTCGTTACAGATATTGACTGAGGAGGGCGAGTTATTTTTTACCGTATTTTTAACTCAAAGTAGCCAACATTATTCTTAGTACTGATTAATTTTTCAGATACTAGTTAATTACTATTACTGATTAACTGTTTAGTGTTGATCTATAAGTCAATTACAGTTGTCCAATGGTGCGATTATGGCCACGTTTCTTTGTTCGGAAAACGACAGTATATCGTGTGAAATCAGATTCCGAACTGAATGAAACAGAAAGACAAGACGAAAATATCTCAAGAGTGCGAAGTTTGTTTTCCCTTCTTTTCGTCCACTGCGTGAATTCTTTAGCGTGACGATGAAACTTCATATATGAGGTAGGAGAGAGTGCTTAATGAAATCGTCCTTAGGTGACGTCTTGCTCGCCTAATTAGTGGAATTAGTGGAAGAACCGCTTAGATTATGTGATCGAAGATCCAAAATTGACATTCCATGGCGAGCGTTAACAAACTGAAGGGTCGGACCTCATGCCCTAGGGCTATGAAAAATGGAAGTACAAAGAAATTCTTTAAATGAAGACAAATTTCCTCTCTTTCATGTGATATCACTTTGCTGGCAATCCGCATATACTTCGTTACACAGCATCATTCATGTAGAATTAGATAAACCCATGTCAGTCCATGTGGGTGTAGAATGTATGCCATAGAAGCTGATTTGGCAACATTAAGCTGCTAAGATTAAGACCGGCTGTAAGTAGATCTCGACCAAATTCCTTCACTTTATCCTACCGAGCCACTTGGCCCAGCCCTCCATCGCAACGAGAGTGAGGGAGTAAGTCCCGACCTCACCACAATAAATCCCGACCTCATCTCGACCCCGACCCGCCTCTTAAACGGAACGACGGTGAATCGACTTGTTGTTAGCATCCGACAGGCAAGAGACGGACCTGAGTGCTAGCCTTTGCGCAACTTTAAACTTCTGCACCCAGGCGGAAGTGGAAATGATATAAAGACGCGTTTATCCGTAATGGACGCTTTGTTGGTTACAGTGAAGAGTAAGGTAAAGAAATGTTAAGATATTTGCAGTGCACTCGCGGAAAAAAATTTCAGAAAGTTTTGATGAAATATACTGATTTGTTTTGTGGAAATCTTTACTATGTTAATTTTGATTAGGTGATTAGTTAGTTGGATAGCTCAACGATATGAGTGAATGTCTCATACTTTGACTTTGACGGTCGCTGATTTTTTCCCGAACGAATTAATTTTGTTTTATTATGTTTTATTTTTTATATTTCTATATGGAAATTTGTTTTTTCCAAAGAAATGCTTTTTTTTTTCTCAGCTCATAGACGAACCATTTCGGCGGTACAAATGAAGCGTATACAATCATCAACGCGCCTTCGTCTATTATATTTTTGGACGAGAACGAGAATTGTACAGGTGAGTCAATAAATCTTTTTTCTTCACTACGTTTCTGTTTCGATTTGATTTTTTAGTATGTTACCTTTCAAGTTTTCTTCTCGAAAGGTGTTATTATTGCAAGGCGTTCAAGCTTTTAATATGTCACAGGCACTCGTATAGATGCATTTAAAATTATCTCCACCTTGTATACTTCATTAGTTGCGGAAGTGAAACTTAGTCGACCATAACGTAACCGCAGAATGTCAGTTATCTCCATTTTTTTTTCCGGCTTGATCGTCTCTACGAGTCATTGAAATTTGTTGATTGCAAAACTGTAGTAAGTCTCCAAAATGTTCTCTAATTATCTCCAAAAATTAAGCTGTAATAAAGTTTGCTGGTCAAGTTATTGATGCGGTCGGTCAAGTGAGACCACCAAACAGAATTCACTGGAAAAAAAGCTATTGACCTCATCAAGTGAAATGCAAAAAGCGCATGTCATCGTAGTCCTGGCATGATTTTTCGTTTGCCTCGATCTTACAAGCAAGGAACTAACTGGATGTAAATTTCTAAGTGTGTGTTCATTTAGAGGGCGATGATGGTTCTTTTTGTCGTTTGGACTATTTGGATCGGATTCATCGTTCACAAATGGCGTTTAGCCGATGCATTCTCATCCGACTTACCTGCAAATTTAACCGCATCTGATGGTTGTGATGTAGATTCTTCGAAACCACCACGTAAGACTTGTTTTTCAATAGTCATGCTGCATTTTTGGACATTATTATCTCATAACATAGCTATGCAGGGGATTTTTTAAAGAAGTTTTGTGTATTTCCTTGTCGGGTTTTGGTCGCTAAGGAAACAGCTGTTCGCTGTATCCGTGAACCTAATTCGTTTTTTACGATCCTTCTTGTTATCTTTGAAAAATCGTTGATGGGCTGGTGTTTGGGGGGAATCGAGATCTTTAATTGGAAGTTGCAGACAATTTAATCAATTAATTTCAACCTGTGAAGTCATGCTTTCGTGACCAGTCGTGCTTTGATCGGCTCTTCCTTCGCTGTATCGTCGGCTGTATTATTCAGGAATGTGGGAAAAGAGGTGGAGGTGTAGATGAGGGAGGGAAGGAGGGGTGGGGGGAGAGAGATACCGAGAACTTTTTTGTTGTGCTTGTCTCTCTTACTCCTTAGGCTATACATATATGAAGCATGTCTTCCCAATGTTTCTTATGAATTCTAAGCGTTTTCTGGCTCATGTAACAGAGTGAGAGGTTCAATTTTTTGAGCTGCTGATCCGTAGTTTAGCACTTGAAAGTTTATTCGCGGATTTCAAGCCCACATTCACATCCCTTATCAGATATTGCCCGCAGAATTATTTGTACTGTTTCATTATTTAATTCGTGCTTGATTCGTAAATCGGCTGCTTAAAATATAATTAAAAAGGAATTGATTAATAGGAGAAAGTAACAAACTCTGAACTTATGGAATATTACAGAATCGAAGGAACGTTTTGGAGTGAGCCATCGCGTGCTCGAGTCGGCACCGTTGCAATGGGGGGAATGGCCACGAAGTACATTCAACTGGTGGCCCGTCCTGTTCGCAGAGTACAATCTTTCGCTTTCCGGTCATTATATCACCTTTTTGCCATCGATCGTATTAAAGGCAACCGTAAGTGGTCGTCGAATATTGGACGCTTATCTCTCTGGCGAAAATAATTAAATGGCACAAAGTCACCTTTGTGTTTCACTCGATGATTTGTTGTGTGAAAGTTTATTGCCATATTTTTAACTCTCACTTGCATTGAAAATATTGGAAACTGGTTTTAGAACTAGAAGAAATGATACAAAGATTGTTTTAATAATAGGTAATAAAACTAGTAAATTATGGTGTGGGAAAGGTGGAATGGAGGACCGCCGGGATTTGTTTTCTTGTATATTGCTTCGGAGTAGCAAATATTACAGATTCCTCAAAGCGACCCAAGTATCGTATTTAGCGATGGTGACTCGGAAGATTACATGCACAATGGACGACCGAGATTGGGCTCATCGACATCGGTACGGGAATCAACTGAATCGTTGTTGAAGTATGAATTCCATTTTTTAAAATTCATTTTCTTTCAGGAAAACAGAAACTGGGATTAGAAGAGGCCTTTATCCTTGTCACAGGATTTTCGATTGACTAGACGTGGAGGGGCGGGTGAAGAGGATTTGATTTTCCACCGAACAATTTTCCATCTATAATTACAGAATAGTCAAGGTTTTCACGTCATGTCATTAGGGAGGTTGGTGCAAGACATTTTGTAGAGGATGTTCTTTCGATTTTCTCTGTTTAACGCGAAAAAATTTTAAGTTTACTGGTGCAATTTTGAAATAATTTTTTTTTATTTGAACTCATCTATGAGGAACAGCAGTTAACTTAACGGCGCTTCTGATCTCAATTTTTTTCGACTTCATTAGTGTTCGTTTTGTGCATTTGTTTTTAGATGCATTTGGAATATTTGCTAGCGTTTATTCATGCACTTTTTATATCTTTTCTTTTGATCCTCGCGAGCCTCGAATTCTATTTTTTTCAAAGTTGTTTCAGGTCATCAGCCTGATCGATTTGCTCGCAGTAGATATAGTTAGGAACGAAAAGCGTTGCAATAATGCATATGCTGTGTAAATTGTCATATTTTTCTCTAAGAGGCGAATATGCTTTGATATAACCCCTTGGGATTCTCATACAACTTGAACCATCACGAATGTTGCTTTCCAGAATGTTCAGAGAGAAAGCAGGAAGGCAGGCGACTGAAATCGGGCGTTGTATCATTAAAGGGGTTCGTAAATTCTTGCTTTCAACGCAGCGATTTCGGCTTATCGCCGGGGGGAAGGAAGGGTCTTCGGGTGGGAATGTTCCATTTGTTTATTTTATGGTGTGATAATAAGACGCTCAGAACAGATTGTTATAGTTTTGGTCGGTTTTTGTCAAACATACGTTCCAGTAATGCAAGTACCTCGATCTAAAGATTATATGTATGTGTCGCTTAGCAGGTAAACGAATTAAGCATGATATTGCTCAAAAATGTGTGATAAGCTGGAATGGTGACTCCATTTTCTTCAAGATTCCTGCCTCGACCATGCTCCTTTCATTCTTCTTCTCACCCCACCTCCCCCTTCTTCTCTTAGTCATTAAAAAAACTCGTAGCTCTTGTACATTTATAAATTGGGTAGGCAATTCGAACATTGCGTTAAAATTAGGTTATTACTATTACTTGACTTTTGGATTGATGCTCTATGAATGATAATGCCATTAATTTATAGTTCACGAATCTACAATCTGGAAACCCAAATGAAAGCTGTGTTGGTTTTATCGGCTGTATTTCTGTTTTCGACTGTCACTATTTTTATTCTCTATACATGTTTCCCGAGCCGTCTCCACGGTGAGAAACCGACCAGTCTGTGGCAAGAGGTTTGTAAATTTCGAAATTATTGCATTTCATAGTGACCTTATTCGGAGGGGAAAAAAGTGGATTATAGTAAAAGGGTATGTAAGTTTGTCTTTTATCCTTAAGTGCCAAAGGTGGACAAGTAGGCATCCTCCCTCTTGGTTGGAGTCTAGAACATTGTCACTATTGAAGCATGATCTAGAAGCGGACCATTTCTTGTCTATATCAGTAAAAGAAGTGCCACTTTGTTAATAGTTTATTGTCATAACTAAATTGAGTTCACTTCGGTTCGTTAAGTGTGGTGAATTTAAGGTTTAATAAAAGCAAATATCGTTTTTAGACCGAGTCATTGGCTGTGCTAATACTTACTTTTTATTTGATGTTTCCAATCAGTGTTTGGGAACTCATCGCTTTAAAGAAATTGTGAAAGATACAACGATAACACTAATTAATTTCTGTAAGCTGAGCGGCATATATCACGGAGAAAAGACGATAATGTATCGGATCTCTTGACGTATGTTTTTTTTTCAGCAATCGCCATCGATATGTGATACAAGAAAGGCATATAAACGCGTTGGAAGTAGATCATTTATTGAGTCGGTTAGCTTCCTTAATATTTAGCTCTTTATTTAATTCGTTGTTTTAATCAGTCGCTTAGTTTATTGCTTATTAGCATTGGGTTTTGGGAAGAGGGAAGGCCGATACGTGTAATTATGGAACCGCCAGTGGCTAGTGATACATGACTGAATGTACATTGTATGGCGGTCGATGAAATGTCCTTTCAAGTTTCCGTTGATGTCTAGATTGGTGAAGGAGACGCCAGATATTTAGAGAGAGTGGCAGACTTTGAGAGTGAAAGTCGTAAAAGTTGGCGTGGAAGCTGTACGGATATCTCAGAAACGGAACGCTTTTATAGCATTTACGAGAAGAAAAATCATATTGTAGAGATAAGGCGGTTCGCCAAGAAATAAAAATTCAAAGGAATGGAGGCTATACTAGAGCATTTCTTTGGATTTCTTTGAAGTTTTAGAATTTTTTTGAAACTCGAATCCAAGGTAGCGAGAGGAAATCGATGGGGAAAACTGAAAGGGGGGCGGGGAAAATGGAACTGTGTAGAGTATTGCAGAAAGAGTACATCTTGTGCTGTGCACTTGAGATAAGAGGGGGAGTCCTCTTTCATCTTCTCAGTCATATCGAAGTGACCCCCCTAAATGTCATGAACGTTGTAAATTAAGTAGGTTTTATCAACGTGTTATAAATATTGAATGCTGTTACACCATTCCTTGCTGATAGCTGTTGTCTTTTTAATTCATAAGGTCATTCTATTTAGAAAAGATTCCCCGGGACGAAAAGTTGCCTTGGGAAAGGGCTGGACGTAATTGAGGGATATCGATTCATAACCCATTACCCCGCTTGGTGGAATTGAATATTTTGTGGATAAGCCCGTTTATATGTTCGTGTCTTACCGTCGCAATAACTCTTTAAGATACGTCATTCAATAATCATATAGTGTTTTGATTATTGAATGACGAAATTTGAATCGTTTTGTAGAAATTTGGTAGCTGTGGATTATAAGGACCTATATCATTTTGTTGATGGAATTTAAGGTGCCACTGGTTTTCTCTGGCCACACTTTGGCTATAGAATGTATTGGCCTATGCGGTCAGGATGCGATTGTCACGAGTTGCCTGCAAGGAAAGGTATTCGTATGGGACGCGAAAACAGGTCGTATCGTTATTTAGTCTTTTATTCGTTTTGGCGCATTGTTGCAGCTAAGAAACGACTTTTATCATGCTCGATATTGGAAGGAGATTTTCATGCTTTCCGCGCTCTTGCCAATTTCTGTGTTACCATTTTTTGTCTTTGGACTTTGTGATCTCCTTTTTCAATCGCTCCAAAAGTCCGCGCTTTTTCTATATCAGGCAGATCTTTCAATGCCATTAGTTATCAAAAAAATCTGTCAAGAACCGTATGCCATCTACCATTTTTGGTCGCACCAAGTTTGTTGCTTATTGACCGCAATTTTTCTCTTATTCCTCTCATTTCGAGCGAAAACCATTGAGGATGTCTCCCGAATTCAAGCTTTTGAACCAGCGGTGATCTGATAGATGAACGCGTCGGTCCCAAGTGAACAGTTCATTTTTCAAGAGTCACGCCAGAGACTGTCGTGTTATCTATGATCCGTTTGCTCATTTTTATTGCTCCAGGGGCAGATGTATATTTTACGCTATTTAGTTTTTATGGAGCAGATCCGTAAATCAACTAAAAAGTTTTCTTTGGCGGCACACGGTCGTTTTATTTTGGGTTAGCTTTTGTATTTATTTTGTATTGCATTCATTTCGCGGTATTTTTTGTGCGAGTAACTGTTATGTCATTTGTGGTGAGAAAGGCTGATTGAGAGAATAATAGATGAAGCCGGTTTAGCCGCATCTCTCAGCAATTTATAAAATAGTTTGCAGCTTGAAAGTTTCTGCACCATACATTGCAGCATCAAAACTAGTCAGCCGTTCCATTCGACGCTTGATTTCATATTACTTGTTGATCGATGGAAACGCTTCAATTTGAAAGGATTTATAATCTTCATTTGCCATTGAACGGTATTAGAGGTGATCCTAAATATTTTGATCTTTCCTATTTATTTGTTACAATACAGTCAACTTTTTTCAGAGAATATTTTCTTCTAAATGAACGTTAAATCGTCAGTGCTTTAGGTGAAAGAAAAAGGATTATTAATAGGAGTTCGCGATATTGGTCAAATGCTCATTCACAAGATCAGACGACGAATAGAAGCGGTATGTTAGTTATTTTGAGGATATACTGATGAAGATATAACACTTTAAATTATTATGAGAGATTAATATTTTTCTGAGTCAATTGCTAATTTTTATCAAGTTGTGAGTTATATGCTGTTGTCAGTCGAATTTTTATATTTTGAAACGTTAATCAAGCATAATTGCAAGTTTCAAGGAGTTGTGCGAAATGTCCTTGTAAATTATATGCTTATTTCAAGGCATAAAATGGAACTTGGCTTTTCAAATATTGCTGTTATTTTGGCTTTCTTTGCCTTAACTTTTTTATTCATCCATGCTTGATTTGGGAAGATTCGATAGTGATAAGGGGATTTTTGAGGATATAGAGTGTGCTAACTGCGATTCGAAGCAACCACGCAGTCGATAGGTCGGTCTGTTACGATCGGCTGGTTTTTTTTATTATCTCAGTGGTTTGACTGTTACCTTTGTGCTTATCCAGGCAGAAAATCCTCTCTCAGGATACGCCATTGGCTCTATCCTCGGTGCCAAATTACTCCTTTTCTTTCACCCTCTTGCTCTTCCCGTCACCATCTCGCTCATGGTTGCAAGATTATTTTATAGTGCAAGAAATGGAACGATATGGATCATTAAGACACCGTGCAGTTCCAATTGCAATAGTTTCATCGACACAGTCCTCAGTAAGTGGAGCGCACCTTTCAAAAGATATCAAAGCAACAATCCAACGAAATGGACACGCGCACGAGCTGGCACAGATCTGGTGTATGGCTGTCATGTACGTAGCTTTATTGCCACCACCTTAACATTGTGGAACGAATAAGACCCTCACTTCGCAAGGAAAAGATAGAGATTAGGTCACCGTTCACAGTCACAGGTTTTATGCCTTTCATTAAGTCCTTATTCCCTTTTAGGAAGGTTTTAGCGCCATATGCAGATTGAGTTGGTTACAAATGAACGCTGCATTCTTTTGAAATTGTTTGTTTACGCCATCTTAGATGATTAATTGCGGTAATGTTTTTCGTTATCTTAAAGGTTTTACTGAATTTTATTGTGTTGAGGAAACGGATAGAATTATCGAACCGTTTTTGATGTGCTGTGGATATAGTTGCTTCCTTGATTAGAAGCAAAGAGTAAGGTGAAAAAAGGCAATGAAGAATTTATATTGGACTCGTCACTGCTATATGTGAAAATCACCTATTAAAATCATTGTAAATTAGGATGGAGACATCATTTCAAAAGAAATGGCCTTAGCGGAATTTTTAATATGCGCGTTGCTGCACTTAATAAGGATTTATCGTTGGATTTTGCTCGTTTTGTAGTGAATGTCGCCTTAACAAATGAATCGATTGCAACGAAAAGTTTGCATGACCGATGTTTCATCCTGTAAAGAAGGATTCAGTGAAACATTCTAGTCCATTTTTTGCAACGTGCTGAAATTTCTTCGAAAGTAAATGTGATATTTGAGAGTTTGAATCTCCTCACGTGAAATTATTTTATCGTTCGAAGTGAATGATCTGATTTTATGGCGTACTTTTTATGGCCATTTTAGGCAGAACACGATAATATTGGGATGTGCGGATGGTTCGGTGGAGGTGGCGAATAGTGAGCTGAGCCATGTGGTTGCCGTTTTCAAAGGTTCGCATTCAAAAGCTGGCGTTATTCATCTGCAGGTTCGCTAAATTTCGGTGATATAACAAGTCATTGGCTGCAATAAATCTGCATTTGATTTGCTTCTCGGTTTCCAACGTCAGGAGTTGAGGGTGGATGCTAATCAAGTGTTTTTTTATATAGAACGTTTATGGAAGCAGTATTCCTGATAGCGTTGATTGGCTGATTGGAAAATTATTAATTTGTGAGACCACATTCTATGTGTTTTCTGGCGCCATAATTTTTTCCTCTTTATTATCCGAATAGATTTATTTGAATTTTCCATGGTAACTTAAGTAGCCAGTCAAGTTGGCATTAAAAACTTGAGCGTAGTAGGTGTACAGAGAAGACACGACGGTAGATTATAGTCAGCACGCGATGCGCAAGAACTCATTTCAAAGTCACTCAGCAGAATTGCAAAAGAAACCACTTCCGCATGAAAGAGCATGGGGATTGAAAGTTGTCCTGAGAAAGCGTGCATGTGAACATCCTGTAGGGTTTTTAATTCTGTTTTTATTCATTGCAGCAGTTTTCTTCAAAGATATTTGAAGGGAATTGTTAGGATCAGTTCTGCAGTTAGTTTAATTATTTTTATCACCATTTCGACTCTTATTGTTTAATTGTTTTAATATTTTTAAGTTGCAGCTCATCACTATTGCTGCTTGTTTTATTATTGCTATAGCAGTTAAATGCAAAGTAAGACTGTTTTGAGATTTGTTGTGGCCGCGCAGTGATTGTTCGATTGGATGGCACCGTCGAGTTCCTCGATATAGGCTTCACCGTCGATCAGGTCTCCTATACAAAATCAACTTTCACTGAAAACATGAAATATCTCATAGAGCTTGACTTGACTTGACTGAGCTGCAACGTTCAACCATTCTGCTTTGTTGTGCCTCATCGGTTAATTCGTATCAGCTTGTAGAAGTTTGAGTTTTACAGGTATTGTAATAGTCTTGTTGTGATTAATTAAAACTGCGTATGAAGTTTACGAAGTTACTCGGAATCTGTTGGTTCGAGCCTCGGGCATATTCAGTCGTTCATTTTTAACTGCCGAGATAAACTATGTAGTAGTAGTTGGAGGACAGTTATCAAACAATTAGTGACCACAGTTAGGCATTAATGGCATCTGATAGCGGCGTTTTTTGTTAAACAAGCACTCGCAAGATCTGTTCATGTGTGAATCATTCGGTCCTTTACCTTCACTTCGCAAGCTGTAGGGCATTCTTATAAGTATGGTTTACACCATGATTTAACACCCTATCGCCGGTTTTGTTTCCACTTTTTGGTTTGCTGGTATTGAGAACTGCCTGCTTTTACAAGGGAATGGATTATTAGGCATTTTGTGTTTGGTTTTTCTCTGTTTTTGGGCGACAACTGAAGCCAGTGGACCATCACAACAGAACGCATCTTGTGTCCGTTTCTCAAATATGCCTCCCTTCCGGCTATTGACTGGGGTCAGACAAGTACGAGCGTGTGATTTCGACTTGCTTATGAACGCATTCGAGGTGATCACTTCATGTTGTAAAACAAATTTCTTAAAAGCATATTTGCATTGCAGCCACAATCAGTTCATCACATGCATAGTATATGGTATGGACGGGCACATCAGATGCCGATCACACGCCTCGTAGCTGGACGGACGAACGTTGTTACAGCGAGTGATGATCACACGTTAAAGGTTGATATTCCGTTGTAAAGTCCATAATCTAATACTGGTTACATGCAGTAGCCTCCACAGAAGTATTAGCAGTTGCCCTTTCTTTCAAGTATCTCGCATCTGCGAACGACCGGCTGGAGGAGGGGGTAGGGGAACCACATATTGCCGCAAATAATATTGCACCATATGGACTGATAGGTCACACTCATATTTCGAGATTTGGAGAGTTCACGATCGATAACGGCTTTTTCTTACAAAATCTTTGCAGACTTCCAGAAGGGAATGAGTGTGGTGCGTAAGTAGTTGAGCAGAAATTTTGTTCTGCCAGTGGAAAGGAAATAGATGACGCTTCTTTTGAAATTGCTTAAAATCCCTCAAGACAGAAATCGGAAGCTTTGCACTCTTAGCCGTAACCACCGTTCTTGCTGGTGTTTCGATAAAGTGGTCGAAATATTCAGGTGTTTGATGTGCGATCTTCTCGACTTCAGTTCACCTTACAAGGACACAATGCTCCTGTGATTTCTACATGCATCGACCATGCAACAAATGTAAGGTTAACAAATGAAGTCGGCAGTACAAGATAGGAATAGAAAACGTGAGCTATAGCACGTTATACGTTTTGAGAAGATGGCATATCTCCGGAAGTAAAAAGTTGGATCTCTTAAGTTTGAACAGAGAGGTCTTATGTTCAAGTGGTCTTCGGTTCGAGAAGTTCTCCTCCTGTTCAGGAGGACGCGGTACCCTGAATACGAATCGCGCTTGAAATGTGGAGCAGCTGATCAATTCATGAGGGATGTGACTGCTACTGCACACTTCATCATATGCAACTGTTTTCTTGAACGAGTGTCAGATTGGAAAATATGTTGGTGCCACGAAAATAGTTGTTGAGTTGAAGTTTTTTGAATCTCACTCTTTAATCTTGGAGGGTGAAGAGGGTACGATAGCTCGTAGCATGCTGTCTTGAATGTAAGACCTCATTCTCGAAAGTTTGGATAATTGGGAGGTCCCGTCGAATATGGGATCCCTTCTTAAAACTTAAAAATTAGAAACCCTGTGTTCTCTATTAAAGCTATATCCTACGTTTTCGTTGATTGTTTTTTCTCATGCGAATCATGCTTTCAGATTTTGTATAGCAGTTGTGAGGACGGTATTATTTGCTTTTGGGACCTTGAAAATGGACAGTTGATAAGGTTAAACCTCATTTGTGTTCTTTAATCAACTTCCTCAGCAGATAGTTGACATAGAAAGCAGTTGTTCATAGTTGTAAGGTACGTAATGTTCCAATAGAAAAGAAAGGGGATATCATCTGACTGTTTTTCGAAAATGCCACAATGATTTTTGTTGTTTTAGGAACGTTTCAGTTTATAATCGCCGATGATGTCTGAGGGTGGACTGCATATGTGGTTGATCCCGATTCAGCTGTGTCAGCATCCTCTGAGTTAGGACATTTAGAAAGAACAGCGCGCTCCCTTGTATTAAACAGAGACCATATAGGTATTCAACATAAACTTTGTTTTGTTAAACCCTTGACTTGTTCTTTTTCAACCTATGCCATTAAATACTGAACCCTCGTGAAGAAGACAAAAGCAACGCAGGAAAATGTTTATATTGACCCTTTTCTATAAGTTCAGGCAACTTTATCATAGTGCACAAATGCAGTCTCCGTGGCCACATCAGCGGACACTTTTGTGGGAACCACATTCTTTGCTGAGCATTTTTGTAACATTCATAAGGATTGCTCTAAAGCCGCAGGCTTGTTGCCTTCCAGTGCTCGAATGTGGGGCCCAAGTTTTGCGAATGCTTGCAGAACGATAGACGATGTATTTCCGACGAACGAAACCGTCGAATTGGCGTGCACAGATTTGATGTTGCTAGGTCACAGCTCTGATGGTCATCTCTGGATATGGGATAAATTCAGTGGACAGTTGCATACAAAAATACGGCCAGAATCGGACTCACCTAAGAATGTAAGTTGTGGTTGCATGATGCACGTTAAATAACGACTTCGTGTAGGAATGCTGTATATGTATGGTTTGCTGGGTTCATGTTGTTGCGACGTTGTATCTGCGTAGATGTTCATACATGGGACCACGAAAGGTGCTGGTCGGGAATTAGCTTCGTGTCGTTTGATAGTCTCTTTTAGAAATCAGAAAATGTCACGAAATTTGGGGACAAGCAAGAAATGGAAACGACGTCGTAACCCCAATCCTGCTATGTTGGCATTTGAGTTAGGAGTACCTAAAGAGCTGGATAATTGGCGAATCAAGGCGACTCTTTTATGAAAATTAGTGCCGCTGCCCCACACAAATCACATCAATGCAGAAGCCGAATATACGAAACCGGAATATGGGAATATATGAAAGAAAATTTTGAAAGCTATGTTTATCGGACTTGAGTTTCAGGACATTTCGGTTGTCGAGAGGCGCTTTCTAGTGGCGATGAGCGATGACTTGGCTGCAACCAGCTGTGGCGATTCTCTACTTTTCTGGGATCTAAACTACAGAATTATGATTCGACGGGTACTTTTTGGCATTTTGGCCTGTAAACGTGTTCACATCCCATTTAGTTAGTTTTTGTCATTTTAGAACATCCCTTACTAGAATTACTAGAATTGGAGGGCTCAACGCCTTTCTTGCAGCCGAGCATCTGAAAAAATTAAAGCCCAACAACAACGAAGCAACAATAGTTAAGTAAGAACTCACATTACCAACCTCCGTTGCATACAGCAACTTTTAATTTACTAGAAAGTACTGGAAAGGCGCAGCATCGAATCCCCAATGGAAAATTCTTCTGCGTCTGGAGCCAACATCCTTCAAAACTCACTTATGTCAACCGGACCACCACCAGAATTCTGCTTACCGTAACACAGCTGGCGTGGCATGCGATTCTTGACCTCTAATAAAATTTCCACTCAGCGCTAAAATTTTGATATACTCCCAAAGATCCAACTACAATAAATGCATAACTGATAAAAAGCTGCTCATAAATTCTTGCAATATTGAGACTAACTTTTATGCAAAGGAATATATACATAGTGTTTGTATCCTCAAAAATAGCAAGTATACAGTGAAAAAAACCTTTTAAGCAGAAGTCCAGCATAATCAACACGGACATCTGTAAGGTCACATTATGAAATGCGGTGATGTTCAAGATGGGCATTCATTTAACAAGTGATGCAGCTCAATTGGATATATATAGCGTACCTGCTAATCCTATAAATTTTCCCTCATTTTTTTTCGAACAACCAATTTTCAGGTGCGGATATGTGGATCGGTCGATAAACTACTAACTCTGGATTCCAGATCAGTATTGTGCTGCAGCGCAAATAACATGTATCGGGTTGACATACCAACAATACGTCTCAAATAACCTTTTGAGTGCGTCGTCTTGAATAACGGTTCTAAACCGCTCAACGATGCACACCTTGAGGGCAACGACATACCTGTCGGTGTAACCATCGATTGTTTTAGAGGTGATCACTGCCGACATAAAAAAGAACTGGTCGTTTCCTCAAAATGCAGACCGCCTCTGATGTTTAACACCTCATTTCGCTTAGGCGGATTTCCCCTTCCTCCTCTCAAAAAACAAACGTTTTCGATGTTTTTGACGACATCTTGGTATGATGATATAAACCAACCGCTTAAGCTGCATATTTTTCCTTGTTTAATGTACTCTGTTCATAGTTATATCCTTTCTTTCTCTAAGAACTCATTTTGTTAACTTCTATTTCAATCACGGGTATAAATATTTTACAGACTGTTTACATGCTCCGCTTGCTTTTCCCTCTTCCGAGTATCCTTTTTTTATTTTCCTGTAAATTTACGCACTTAACTGGTTAATCGTAATTGCAACCCTATGAATCCCTTAAAAAATTTCAACATTTCGGCGAAGCTGATATTATAGCAGCTAATGCGTTTTACATGAATAGCATGCATTCCAAAACTCTCAACTGTGGACGTCCCACCTAACATATATGGAAATGGTGCACAACCCCTAAGAAAGTTAGTCGATGCCGGAAGCTTTCGTCTGATTTTAGATGTAAGGACAGACGACTGCTGATAACCACTTCAGGTTCGCTAAAAGAGCAGACGAAAGGTTATATGATGATTCTTTGACTGGCGACTATAAGACTGACTACATCCTCCAATGCAATCTCTTCATGAAAACTCAAAAGAACCGTCTTAAATTCCCTCCCCTACTGAAACTTGCAATTCGAGAAAACTGCGGTTTTAAAAAATCAGGGTTATACTGCAGCTGGGTTTGTCACACGCCCTGTTTATTCGCAGCCTTCATAATATCACTCAGGCGAGCACGTAAATCACCCGTAAAAACTTAGCTCAGCTTGACCTCGACCTCAAACTTTGGGAAGCTGAAGTGATTTAGATCCGAGCCATTAACTATCTTCTTATTGTTGTGCTCGCGCATTGCCCGTCGGAATTGCTCCACATGATTTGCATTCGTTAAGTCCATAACAACCTTGTCATTGGCAAGTTGCCACATTTGCGTTCCAGCCGCATATTCACTAAAAGGACATTCAATCGGTCACTTGTGAAATAATTTTTTCTCTAAGGGAAAAAATCTCGAAACAATGCTCGCCTAAGCGGATGCTGAAACGAGACGATGAAAAACCAACAAAAAGAGAAACCCTAAGGTGCTGATTGATACTACATGCGCTTCATAAAATCCACTTTGTTAGATTAATGGGCACCGAAGTCTGAAGAAAAAAAACAACTCGATGAGATGTCTTCTAAGCGGTCCATAATTAATTCATGAACGCTGTATTCTTGTGACGTAATCCGGCCGACTATGCAATGCATACAAATTTGCGCGTGCAGATTTAAGCGATTTTAGGTCTTTAGTAACTTATGGATCAGTCGAAAGAAGGACCGCACATGAAGATTTGAAACGCAGTTTTTCTGCAGTCTATCAAAAAACTTTCACCTAAAATTAGCTTTGCCAAGGATGCAGAGCACCAATAAATTCCAATCCTCAACACCAACAGACAAAATCAGTGGGGCATGAAGTCTCATCTTTCACATACCTACGGGCATTTTTTGCAACCGCTGCAGGACTTTTAGCCCTAGAGTTAAGAAATTCACCTGTTAAAATTACAAAATTAATGTTCATTGGTACCCAGGCTCACCTCAATCCATAATCGATTTCATCCAATAGCGACTTCTTTGCGCCCGTAACTTCGCGATTTAGGATTCTTCGAGGAAGGTCTGTAAGAATTCAAGATAAATCAAACTGCCACCTCAACGACCCGAAAAGAAAAACAACATTACATGAACGTATCCAGCGAATAACCCAACATTTGTAGAATTCTTCGAAGATACGATACACAGCTCAAAATCTCTACGCAAAAATCATCCCGACAAACACAAACCTTCAGCGCATCTGAGTTCCGGAAGTTTGTGGGGTCCGATCGAAGAAGTGTTCCAAAAAGGCTGCGCAATCACGCAGCTCAGACCAGTTATTCAAAAAATGGTTACTTTATCCGACTGTTTTCAGCGTCCTAAGGAAAGAACCCACCCAATCAACGTCTTGTTTTACTGTATTTTTGCGGTGCAAAATAAAGTTCCTCCTTCCCGTCCACCGATAGATGCCAAGCCATCAGTGGAAACCCACCTATGAAAACTTTTGGCTGCACCTGATTTTAAGTACAAGACGTTTCCACATCAACACCAACAGGCATTGCTCGAGTCGCGAAGTCCCTTATTTTCAAAGATGATCATATCTTTAAAAAAAATCTTGCGTTCGGGTTGACTTCTTTCCCGAGAATCCTCTCACTCGGACTCCTCCCAAGAAGCAGATATCAATGCCTATTAATTATCCTATCCTCAACGATAACCTCGTATAAGATGACTCAAAAACGTCTTGAACGCTTGAAAGTTTGATGTTTTACTGTAGTTGGGTGGCTTTAGAACACTTCACAGCTTCGAGTGAAGTTACTCTGAAACTTGTTCTAAGATTCCCTCACAGATCTTGGCTTCTAATCAAAGGTTCATAAAAGCAATCTTCGAAATACGAATCATTGTCACCTGGTTCGGCTGCTAGCGGTCTTGCAACCATGATTCCATCCGTCCATCCTTCATAAATGGCTTCCCACATCTGATCGGCAGCTCGAAAACCGCCGCAGAGAAATGTCTTCGCTCGCTTTATATTTGTGCGCACCTCAAGAACAACAATCATCGTCTGGCCGAATAAAACCGCACCTTTTATGCGCAAAAATAATGGTCAACAAAATATAATTCAAAAGCACAACTTCAATGAGCAAGTGTATACAAAAAAATAGCAGCATTACGGCCAAGTAGGTCTCTCAAGGGCATTAAACCTTTGTTGTTTTCCTTTTTCCCAACGAACCTTTTGCGCATCTCTGGCTTAGTCTTTGTTCACATTCAACTTCCTCACAGACCAGGTACAATTTTTTAAACAGTGTTAATTTGATTGTGACATTTTCGAACCATCAAACAATAGCACTAAAAAACACCTGCGTTTTCAAATAATTACAGGTGTACCTCGTGCAAGAATACTACAGCTATCCGAGCAAGAAGTTTTGCAATAGTAATTCCAATCGAAACGTAAACGCTCTTCTCTTCCCTATTCAGTGACACTCCCTCACCCTCCCTCCCCCTCCCCTCCCAAAAAAAAGACTTCCAAAACCATGAAATATACAGAACTCACTGCTATGACGAACTTGACAAAAAACGCCTCGGATTTCCTGGATGGATCGCGTTCTATTTTCTCTCGTTGTCTGATCGCCTCATAGTTAGCACCAGTTATCACAACGTAATCCAACTTCGTTGCCTAGATATTATTCTTACTTTCAGATTAACATAAAATTCTACATATCTACATACGGCGACCTAAATTGTTCGGTCGCAATCCCTCCACCTCCTCCCTCTCCTATTCAGAAAAAAACGAGCAATATTTAATCCCTCAACTAGGGGAAGGGGGAGTTCAAATTATTCAGTTATTAATAAAATTAATAAAATTCTCACAGGATTTCTTGAAATCAGTGAAAACGAATGTGTAATTAACAAGAAAATTAAGTCTTGATATTTTCAAAACAGTGAAAGCACAAAAATCTCCTCTCCATGAAAACATTTCTAAATCATGACGATGTGAACTGATAGAGGAAATCCACAATAAACAAAACAGCGGCACATATACATTCCAGCTTCCTACAGAACTACCACAAAATATGGCAGAATTTTACTTGTTTTCCTCCATTTCGTAAAAGAATTTGTTGACTATCTAGGCGGTGTAAACAGGGAGATCATTTTGTAGACACATAAAGAGAATATTGATCTGCGTTGCAAAGACTACTTACATATGGTGAAGGTTTAAAAAAAACCAGGAAAATCATCTAGAAAAAACTAGCGCTTTTCAATTAAAGCAATGAAATGGCATCAATGAAATGCTAGATGCTTGTTGTAAAAGCTTTAAAAACTTTTAGTAAGAAGTGAATTTCTTAGATTTGGGCAAAACTGCTCAACGTTTCACAGTTGAATTCCTATAGAATTGCTCGATTTGATGAGCTTCATAAACTAATTACGCATTACTTCAAAGTATTACTATAAGCAGTTGATAGTGTTTGTTACAACGCAGCATAAAAAGTTCGACTTTATTTTAGAAAATTGTGGGGAATAATACAAGATTTGCAGGAGAAGCTAGCCCAACTGAAAGAGATGGGATAAAACAATTCTTGGCGTAACTACGAACCCGATCAAAAAAGATCAAGGCATCTTGGTTCCAAGTATTTGCGCAAATGGGAGACACTGAGATAAAATAGAAGATCTGAATAATCGCATTTCAAAATTCGTTAACTGCCTTCGATTTCTTGATGATGTTTAGTTGGATGAACTCACATCAAGGCGTTTGCAAAAACGTTCGAATTCGCACTCGTCATATCCGTCCTCATAATTCAACGAGCTCAACTTCAAGCCCAAAACAAAGTTTTTGTCATCCTTAACACGATCCCTGCAATGAGGACAATAAAAGTATAAAGACACGTCATACCTCAACAATGAGATCACCAAATTACAGATAATCTTTTTTGATGCTCCTAAATTGAGTGCACTGAAGACTGCTTTTGTCGCGGAGAAACGCGACAAATGTATAGGCGGCAACAAGGGGGGGGGGGGGGGGGGGAGTCGCGAGCTTTGCAGATATGTAGAAAAGGATGACTAAGACGAGGCATTGAGATTTAAGTACACTTAGAAAGAAGGATAACAATGAGACGAGACATAGAATCCTCTCACAACAATGTAGGGATTCTGTTTTCTTTTCCACAAAACCTTCAGCGAAATCTTTCTGTTCATTTCGCTGGAATTATATTTTGACTGTTTCGCCGATTGACGCGACAGCTTTCAGAGCTCAGAGGGCGGTTTCCAGTTCAGTATCAAAAGACGGACTCGTTTTCGCTCTACAAATTCCGAACGTTCCCTGTTCAGAAATTCTACCTCAAATACCTCCCCTTTTGCTGAATGGGAGAAGCAAAACTGGAGACAGAGAAAATGTCATCCATGCAGCAAATTATATAAGCTTTGGAACTTTTCAAACGGTATCAATAACTGAGCAAATTACTTCACTGAGAAAAAATTAAACGCCATCATGTGCTTCAAGAAAAGGAGCATCGGTTCGCATCAAACGAATTGAACAATACGGCAAAAATCCAATTGCATTTTAGGAGAATTAATTTATAATTTTTGCTGATTAGTAAATCGCGAACCGTTGGAAACTTAATAAAAGTATCACTGATTCAATCTAAGATTCCTTTCCATTATTCTCTTAGGATAACTTAGAAACAAATCAGTCAACTCAGCACTCAGCAATCAGCAAAACTCAGAGATGAGTGCAAAATTAGACAACAACAACAAACCCCACTATTGTTCGCCAAATGCAACTATAAATCGAATTTCCTCTCCATCCAAAATAACACATTCCCTTCAATCTCAATTTGATATGTCCCCAAAATTTGTTGTTTCTAACGATTTAATTTATATTTTAAATGCATAAATTATTACAAATATACCTTTACATAATTACCTTATACTATTGATAACTTCAAAAAGAATCCTCGTCCTGTTCTCTAATGAACCTCCGTATTCATCGTTTCTTGAATTTGTCGTCGCAGTAACTAATTGAGCCAATGCGAAATCCATTCCAACATTTATTTCAACACCATGAAAACCTTCAATGAAGACATATTGAACTTCTCTCGTCTTTTTATTCTATTTCCATCATCTTGTCTTAGAAATATTGGTTAAGTAAGACCACAGGATGTTCGGATTTGCTGCATTTAAATCAACTTCTTGTCTTCGTTAACACAGAATGAAGAATGTATTCTTCCTTCATAAACCTACAGGACACAGTAGCCGTGATAGCATAGCTTTCCAACTACTTCCACACCTTGATAAGGTTTTCACGCGAAACGTTATCAATGTCAGCAAGAAATGCAGCTAAAGGGAGTCGAGAATATACAATAAAGAAATAATAACATCGAAAAAAGCATTACCACAATCTTTTACGAATCCAGCTGCATATGCATATCGTTCCACAATATCGTTGATTTGATCCCGTGAGGCATTATTCATATCCAATGGCTGAAATCCTTGTCTCATTCGTATAGCCTGTCTTCCTGGCTAAAAATTACATTAAATCACTCTCCTTTTATTAGCACAAAACTTTTAATCCCATACAAAAATTCGACGAATTATTCGTAAGGCGTAGGAGAAAAGTAAGCGACTGCCAAGATATGCATCAATCGAAAAATAATCACTTCATTTGGAAATATGCCAACGTAACATTTGTTAATGAATATTCCACAGATAAATGATAAAGTATCATATCAACTTACGGCTCGTAAAAGTTTAAAATTTAGTGATAAAGCTTCAATCCTAACAACTTATTTCCATGAGGTCATACTGTAATGCTAGTTTATGATAACGGCATGAAAGGTCGCAATACTGGTTCCCACATGTCTTATGAAGGTCATTTATAGGCTCCTCATATGTAAACGAATGCAATTTGAAGATAAAAATAAGCCTAGCCCCATATCGAATTGCTTTCTTGCTTCTCTTCAGGACTTAAAAGGAATGAATGAAAAAGCATGCAGTTTGTGCCCTTTCTACTCATATGAGCAAGCGGAAAGTATGACTCGACCCTTATTTTCGGTCCAATTCACTTCAGCAAAGGATTGAAAACTGAAACTCAAGTCTGAGAAACACCCGAAAATCATACCCGCATGGAATGGATTTAATCTAAAAACTTCCTGTTTGCTTGATGAAAATTTTGGAAAACAAAGACGCAATTTTTATGAAAGCAAATAAACCTCACCGAGCAGAAGGCACCCAATTATTTGCGTAATTCTGCCTAGATATATAACAAAAAATATGTTGATTAAGACATAGCTCCTAAAATATAAAAACCCGTATGCAGTCTCCTTCGACAAAATGAGAAAACTTCAAATCCTGCACGAATCTTTCCGCTCACCTCATCACATAAGCTTGTCAATGCACTTTCCGTCAACACGAACATCTCACTGCTTAAACATTAAATGGTACTTTTTTAGTCGCGGCAATTCGTCTAACTTACATAACGGAACTTTCGCTAAAGGGCCGCAAGAACAATACAGAGACCGGAGTATTACTACGAAGTCCATTACTTCTCGTGCTTATCTACTTCTCAATTAGGGAATGCTAAGAATT
Source organism: Ascaris suum (assembly GCA_013433145.1). Taxonomy (NCBI): domain Eukaryota; kingdom Metazoa; phylum Nematoda; class Chromadorea; order Rhabditida; family Ascarididae; genus Ascaris; species Ascaris suum. The sequence continues at coordinate 2,520,068 of CM024183.1, read as the reverse complement.
GAGCGGAAACGAATAGGTAGAGACAACGGGGATACTACGGAAAGTTATTTTGTCAAACGTAGAGGATTCCTCCAGGAAGAGATAGTGAGAGTGTTGTTGCTTGTCATCGGGAAAGAATAGAATGCTCATGCTTCTCCCCTAGCCCTAATAAATCTCTCTACTTAAGCACCTATATCAAATGCATTTTTAAAATATATATGAAAAATCTGGTTAATTATCAAAAAAAAGATAAAATCAAGAACAACACATAAAAAAGATCGCCAATACGATGAAAGAGATAAGAGAGTATTAAAAGTCTGTTCAGGAAAAAATTGAAAAACACTAACATGAAGTAGCTGTGCAAAGATCAGCGTACCATTATGTGCGATCGCGGCCAACTGCTTAAAGAGACGTCTTCGTTCTACGGTGTCAATTTCTTTTGCGATTATCATATTGCCCGTTCCTTCTAGATCTTCCTAAATTATAGCCATCCATAAATAATTCACATCAACTGAAAGGCATCTTCAAATGCAGCTACACTTTATTTCATATCCTATTTCTTAATTATGAAGGGTGACGTTCTCTTCACACAGAATGATTTCTGACAGGTGCCTTATACAATAAATGGAAAAATAATTTCCGGCCAATTTCCTCACCGCTATTACAGTAATGGCAGTATTAATATCCCTAATCGAACAGCTAATAAATTGCGATAATACAACCATAATTACAGTAGCTCTGTTAATATTACTACCGTGACAGCATCAATCGGTAAAACTTTGGCACGCCATCGGGAGTGCCACTTGTAATAATTGGTAACCATTATGAAGTCCTATAAACAAGAAGAGATAAAGATTCTATTTCGCATGGTACTTGAGGGAAGAACTTTTTTGAATAGATTTTGAGCTCATTATACAGCTAAAGAAACAAGCAGAGAAGTAGCCCACACAGCAGAGCATCGAGCACAATTTGCACATTAGTCAATTTGTGCAGAAAATCACAACTATATGCTTGCTAAACGCCTTTGGTCGAGTCACCGCCTATGTACCTGCAGCGTATTGGTTTATGACATCGTCTGCGGCAGAAACATCCCCAAATGCAAGAGTTTTGGGCATAGAACCAAAAGCAGTGGAAGTCAAAATTTGGCTGTAAGCTGTCATTAAAGTACAGCGCTGATTATATCATCAAAAAGAACAAATACGTTCCACTATGAAGTAAACAATAGAAATTCACTTGCGACTTCATTCGGAGATCGTACTCATTGCACAGAGTTCAACCAATGACCGCACTGCTCTTATTCCTTTTCGTTTCCTTTATTACTTGAACAACTTCGGAAACCCATTTCCAATAGATCTTCGCAATGCAACAACCAAACTAAGTAAAAATAGAGTTACACAATTCAAGCGATCAAAAGCTAACTGGTGTGATCATTGTGGAACCGGTCACAAGAATGGCAGCACCCCCATCGTTCCATTTCTTATAGAGATTAAAAAGTGCCTCTGTCGGGAGTCCATTTTTCGACGATTCATTCGAGTTATAACTCGCAATCTGAAAATTGCAAAAAATTTAGTAAAATTCCACACTTCACTTCATTTACCATTCTACATCTCCGCAGCTCAAAAGATGCGAATAAATCAATAAGGCTATTTTTTGGACAACGTTCGCTGGGGCCACAGCACCTGAGAGAGTCGAGCGAGTAACTAACGAAGTGAAGGAACGGTGAAGTGACGAAAGGAAAAGCGAATGAAAGCAAATAAATAAGTATTAAAATCAGTGAGGAATTTTTTTTCAGCAATTATGACCGGTCGGTCACTGGACGAATTGCTTAGAAACAGCAGTAATGTTCTCCTGATTGCAACGTTAAAAAAGTTGGGAAACGTTTATAGAAGAACGCGACTCAAATATTTTGGAAATCTGACGTAAAACTAACGTCACTTAAGACAAGTAATTGCGGCCATATGTATATCTGCATGTGCATATCCTTACAGATCGAACCATTCAGTTCTCGAAGATTTTTTTCCAAACTTGATCAGAATAAATCTGGCTGATGGCCCGCTGCCAGAGTTATCAAACCTACTCTGACGAATATAAAAAAGGCCTCATTATTTAGTTGACCCCACCACTTCAGGTGTGCTTGCAATTTTTTATAGCGTGATACTTGGTACAAATGACTTTGCATATTATGTAGATCTTTGTTTGTCATAAATACCCCTCTTAAAGATTGCTGACTTTCTCCAGATTCCCTTATATATGGCCGAAGGCTTTCTGCAATCGAGATTCGTTAATCGCAAATATTATTTTAATCATTGATAACGAGGCGTTAATTTGCGAGAATTCACAGCCTTCATTCTTAGGATTTTTTCAGCTCTAATAAGTACAGAAATCGTTCGCTCAATTTGCAACAGCCATTGTTTCTAAACATATACAACTCTAACTTATATCTTATTAGAAATAATAAAATAAATAATTTCGTGAAGCTTATTTCTTTTTCTGAGCGCAAATCCGCGACATCTGCCAATAACACGCAAAGGAAACGATTCGTCACGGCAAGGTAGTCTTGAATCAGGGACACTTCATCGTTGAAAACGATTTCATCCGCAGACCAAAAGAGAAAACATATGGTACTATACTACAATTGTAAGTAATTGCGCATATTTTAACGCAACAATTCACCAATGAAAATCAAATAAATATGCAAATTTACCATTTCAGTCATTGGCGCTTTAATAATTTTATTCATGGCTGTAATATTTTCCGCAATTGGAAAATCGATCGGTTGCTGCAGTAATTCGATCGGAACAAATTGACTAGGATAACGACCATCTGCAATAAGGACGACTTTAAAATCCAGCACTAAATTAAGAAATCATGCAACAACTTCTACGCTCATTCTCATCATTACAATAAAGAATCCCTCTAGAATACTAGACCGACCGTACTGAATATGCGTTCGTCACTATTGAAATCTCAAACCTATAAATGATGTACGAATGGCTCACCATTGAAACGGTATAGGTAAAGAATCATAAAATGTTGCAACGGTGAGGCAGGTAAAAGCTTCCGACGTGGTCATCAAATCGTCGAACAGCAATTTCACTTCTGTTGAGTGGTCCTGTCCTCTGTGCTTTATTGCATTTCTGTGCTCTATATCAATCTCGTTTAAAGTATCTTCATCTACTCATAGCAGTAAAGAATTTACACATGCTTGAAGCCTTCATCACATTTGGCACTGCGTTATATGACCATGCTTAAGGACACCACCTTGTTGAATCCTCCTTCCCCCTCCCCCCTCCGTTGTCAAGAAGCTGGTTGAAAATTTTTGCCGGCTGGTGTCTCTGCAAGTGATCTGAATTCCAGTATTCTCTGTTCCCGGATCAAAACTTCCCCAAATCTCCCCATAAAATAATTTTAAGATTGGACACTCCTTGAAAAGCAACGATGTAATGAAATGCCCGGCATAAGGACGCTAATTTATTGTTGTGAACGGCGGAGCCCCGATCGGATTAATAAAGGCGGGGAATCCATTCAGCTGCAGTCAACCTCCAGCCAGCATCACCAACCGGTATCGCAGAAAAGAAGGGAAATGTTCTGCACTAATAAAAACATTTGTATCGAAAAATCGCCGCATTAGTAAGAACATTTAATTAATGCAAATCGTAGCATACAATTAGTATCATAAATAATTCATCAAAAGCAAAAAATTCCGATTCAATCTTTTTTCTTCATTCAAATGTAGAAAATACGAGATGCTGTATATGAGCAGCCTTCCATCCTTATCATCCGTTAAGGATACAGTCCTCACTTCCACTAGCTAACGCTCATATTATTATGCAGCTTCAGCTAGACAACAGTGACATACGATGTCATCGGATGTACACATAACAGGTGCAGTTTATGTTTAAACTTCCTGCCTTAGCATACATGTGCAAGTTATGCATCAGCACCCCCCCCCACCCACCCCCCCCCCCCCCCCACCACCCTCCCTCTCCTTCAATTTGTGGTCTCTCAAGTTGTAAAATTCGTTCAGGACAAATTTCTTTGGGAACTTTACGTGGATGGGATAGTATCCCATGGAATACCATTTTAAACAAGCCGATTTTAAGAAGCAAAAAAAAATGATCAGCTGGCAATAAAGGTCTTAAAAGAATACCTGAATCTGGCGGTCCCAACGACGGCATAGTCAGAAGCACTAACAAAACTAGTAGCACCGTTGTCAACTAAATGTAGAATACCTATAAAATAATCAACTTTCTTGGAGGTAATATTTCTTTGTGAACGTCAACGCAATTAACGATTATTTTTGATTAAAGAAACAAGTTGGAAATTAATAATGCTGCATAGTGTGAATATATCGCATGCACTCTCCCACATCCTAACTCCCTCAACCTTCCTCGTCATATCGGACGATGTCTAACATTCCAATCTCTTCTTACGACTGCATCATACAACGACGGTCAACGGAATTGGACATCACCATGAGCCAGCCAACTAAAAACAAATTAATAAATGAACGGTCACCAAAAGATGGTGACTTAAACCAGGAATCCAAATTTCTGGCTTCAGATTTCGATCAAAAGCTAGAAAATTTACTGGATGTTATGAACGCCACCATCAGATAGGCTTTTGGCCGCATCTACTTTAAACACCTTCAGTTTGCTAGTACCACAAGATCTCAAATTTAAATGGAAAACTGATTGGTGATGTTGGGTGGAATTAATAACCTCCGAAAAAATTTGTCGAAGTGTTCAATAAATACAAAAAAAAACTTTTGTTCACAAATAATGGAGCCAATGCCTTGAAGGCCCTTAATAATGCTTGGATTAAAAATTGGCCGGGAAAAAAAAGGTTGCAATCGAAAGTAATAACAACATTTGTGTTCAACGATTCTAAAAATTCCATTGTCACAAATGCATAAATCCTAAATTTCCCACTAGAAATTACATCAAATAAAAAGAGATTCTCTTTAAAAATTCCCGATAAATTCATTTTCATGAATTAAAATTGCTAAAATAATACTAAAATTACTATGTATGATCGATTTTTTGGCAGCATAAAACAAAATACAACGAAGACAATAAGCAAATCGTTAGCCAACATAAAACAGCGCAATTGATTCTTCATTGCTAGAACACTAGCAACGCAATTACTAAAAGAGCACACACAAATATTGCGGCTGCTCGACTGTCGCTATGCAGCTGTTACACACATTGCAGCAAGTATGCAACCGCAAGCGTAAACAAGTAAACCAGAAATTATCTACGCCCGATATGGTTGTTTTTGCTTTTTTTTTTTTTTTGATTTTAGGTGTAACAACTGTTGGGAAATACTGCCAGAAGTTCATGAAAGCACTGTTCCTCTGGGAATACCTCTCCATACAATCAATTCTAAGATCAGGTGAAATAATAAACGACGTCAGAAATGACCATAATCCGATCGAAAAATCTTCCACTCAATTACTAATTCCTAGCTGTGATGTACTTGTGGCATGGATCCTTAACTAAAAAGTTGTAAGCTCTTGCATAAAAGCAAAGGTACAGACTTAACCCAGTCTAAACCATACTGTAAAGTATGCTATATGCAAAGATATCGAGCAAAGGTTTGTTGCCTAGAACCAAAACGATGGATATGGGGTCTTCTATACGGCTCTATAATTAAGTTGTAAAGTAATACATATTTCAATTAAGCTGGTGGAGCGAAAGGTACATTTCCCAAAGGTGACGTATGAAGGTATGCCCCGCCATATTCGATGCTTTTTTATGGCGCATCCAATTTTGAAATTTCCGTCTCTTCAGTACTTTCCGAGAGCGCGAGTTTAAGCACGTCGCTAATGTTTCGGACTTTATTCAGTGCTATTATTTAAACTGCACGGCGTTGAATCCTAATGTTCCATGTCTTTCGCTTTTACACCCTTATTTTGTTTCAGGAAACTGCTTCAAGCCCGTGCCAACCAGGCAGCACGCCTCGACCCAACGCAACTGGTTACCTGAGAATTGGGTTCAGCTCCTACAAGTTAGGGCAGGTCCGAGTCGTGATTTAGACCAGGTTTAACCTACACCGCTGCTCTTGTGTAAGAATTTATGAGTTACACGTTAGAAGGAGTGCATGTTATCAGTATCCTGGGATGCTGGATTGAAATATGAGGATTCGAAGTGAGTGGTCAAAATGAAGAGGTTCCTCATGGTCTCTTTTGTTCCCGAAAATAGTATCTGATAGCATAGCTCGTCCAGATGTTCTCATTCCTCAAAATTTCAGGCATCTACAGTGAAATTTTGCGAGGGGAACAAGAAAAACGGGAACTCCGAAAAGGACAAAAAGATCCGAACTCGATTAGCTTTTTATTAGAGGATTAACCATTTGTAACATGATCTATTGCAATAAAATTACGCGCAATTCTATAATGCTTCCCGAGAAGTACAATTAGATCAAGCAATGCTTCAACAATGATTGAATCCGCCAATAGATGCTGAGAGAATTTACAGGCAAGGTTGAAGTGCCACGATTGGCACAGCTGTCCACGCAACGACGACGCTAGATCAGCATTCGCTCTGGAACCAGTTTCTGGTAATTATCGCTTTCGAACCTGTATGCCGACAGGCGGGACACTATGGCATTCGTTGAAAGAACGCATGACTTCAGTTACATGATGTGCTTTCCACCATATTAGAATTGACAGAGCGCACGTTCATACCGATGGACGATAGTATTCAAAAAAAAAAAAAAAAAAAAAATTTAATGCAGAATGATATTCAACCCTTCCGGGAGATCTTGTTCGTTTAATGAAAATTAAATAAGCGAATAAATTAAATGACAGCACTCAGAATGGGCACCACAACGCACTATTCTTCACATGGTTTCCGACGTTGTCGTTCATTGCCTTCAACAACTTTCAAATAAATCGGATGAACTTCTAGAGCTTCCGGCATTAAGTAAACTGTCTATGTCCATTGCTTTTCAGCATTTTTAAACATTTTACCTGGCTTTACTGCATACTGTTTACGTAAACGTATAGACAGTTTTTCCCTCTAAACGTATTTCCCTCTAATCCATCTGTTCCGTTCCCTGGCGAAGTGTCTCAAACAGCCACTGTGCGCACACATTCCCTTGTTTTCTACACCCATAACAGAAGCTTTACTACGCGTTACAAGGTATATTCTCTGCTCGCTGACCACTAGCTACTTACCTCGTTCAGTCTTGGAATGCCGTTTTACTTATTTCCAATCACTTCCCCTCTTAAACGGCACATCGTCCATGATTCCCGAACTCATTAAAACGTGGCAATTACATGAAGTGGCCAAGCTGGTTTGCAGGCTATCTCGGGGAAAAACAGGACATATTGTTTGAGACGGCAAAGTATTTAGTGAACGAAAAACATTGCATCTGCACAATTTGAATTATGGTTTCATTTTAGCACAATTAAACAGCGGAGAAATATTTCGACAGCAATAATTCATTTCAACCATTTTAAAAAATAATTAGGACAAGTAAGGATAATATGACTTATGTTCCCCATTACATTAAAAAATCGATTCCTGTTCCGATTTTAAATCTCTCTATTGGACGGATCACATCACATTTCAATTGTTATTTTGTCAATCAGCTTTGAGAATTTCGTCTCTGCTTTTTCTTTAAACTGTGCGACTTCGACTCGACCTCTTAAATGAATTGGATAGGAAGCGGAACGTACTGTGAACCGGACACGAATTTCTGAACGAGGAAATTTCTACAAAGCAATTTAAAAAAGACCCATTAGAATCGCCGCATCTACTAAACTAATTTATATCTCATTTATCCCTTCCTCCTCTCCCGCAAAGAAAAATCACCCACGCGCTTGAAATATAGCGGGTAGTTTCCTCCATATTATTAACGTATAGATCACCATATTATTATGTGTAGCTTCCATAATAAAACACATTATTAACACAGCGGTATAAATGAAAACAATCAAGAAAAGTGGCAGAGATCACGATAAGTCCACAAAAACACTGCAATGGGAGCTGAGGAAAACTGCCCGCAGTTTAAAGAAAAACTCCTGCATTATTCTTTTCATCTTAGCGCAATTCAGGTCCCATCTCGTGGTACAACAGTAATGAAATGAGGTGGAGGTGCAGTACGACTGAGTCCCTTCTCCTACCAAATTTCTGCCCCGGATCGATCATCGCAATACCGCTGATTTTATGCATTTTTCTTTTAACGCACTTTCCACGGCCTACAATCGCAAGACCACTGAAAAAACCAGGATTACTGGAATGTACAATCAGGCGATATTCCTGAACCGACATGAATCTCAGGTATTCATGTCTACATGCCCCAGTTAACAAGTACGCGCAAAACGTATGATCTAGCGGTAGTGATTCGAGCAGAAAAAAGGACTTGAGGTACAACTTAACTCTTTTAGCACCAATTCATCAACGACCGTCCCAATGACGAATGAGGTCTGGTGCACTATTAAACGTATGAAAACCGAGCATGATGCCCTGTTCATGACCTCGAGGTGCTCGTGCTCTGCCTTGTGGCGTGTAATCCCTCGTTTCAATGCAATTCCTCAATATTGGCGAATATGCATTCCATTCATTTTGCATGAATGGTTGCTGGGCTTTTCCAGACATCCTGCAACAAGACGGTGCCACACTTAGCGCCTTTGAAGATGCTTAACTTTCATATGGTTAGAGGGGCATTTCATGGTAGAGACGACGAGGAACAAGCACAACACACTCTTCGCTTCTCGTTACTTGAAGTTACCTGTGCTCACCCCCTCCCCTCCCAACCACTGAAAGTTCACCCCGTGATTCCCGCATGTCTGTTATCCACCGTCATTCACACTCACAGGAGTTCAACGCTACGTCGCTAACTAGCAACACGCTTGTTTTTAATTCAAACACAATCAACTGTGCATTTCAACAAAACATTTAGAGTACATTACATTCAATAAGTGCTGCAAGTGGGCCAAGAAGCCTATCCGACCCGCCCATGGTCTTCACCTAACCTCCCAGTTCGCCTTGAAAGTTTCATGCTGTTACATCTTGGCAGAGTAATTCGTCGGTTATAAACCCCGTCCTCATATTTTGAACGATCCAAAATTCATCCATTAAATGCATCAACTCAATAACAGTAAAAGCCTAACTTACCACTCATTTTGATCGAAATTCATCGCCATTCGATGTTTCTCGGCAAGTCTTTGATATGGCGCTGCTATAAACAATAGTAATTTTTACTATGCCATTAAGTCTGATAGCGTTTAACCTTCAATCGACACCTTCACGAAGAAGTATTACCAAAAAGAAAGATCAGTGAAACAACATAAAGACCGTAAAATATTAGCCTTTTTATTCAGCAAGTGAAATACCTGCATAAGGCACTTATTATTTGGCACCTGAACTTCGTGGTCACTCTTTCAATTCTTTCAATATGCGTCTCTGCAAGAAAACATTTTCCGGACTGTACTAGTAGCATTTATAGTATTTAATATGCAATGCAATGCATATTAAATACTATAAACGCAACCATAATATAAAGTGGCATTGCACTGGTAGCATTCCTTTCGCTCTTTTAATGCACCGCAACCTTTTTCGACATTTATGTCTATTCCCATCACAAGATTGCAATTCACTTCTTCAATTAAATACTATACAACTAACCATAGTAATCGTTGTTTCGTTGCGAAGGACTATATGATGTGTTTATTCTTCTGCTAGCATCTCTCTGGACTGCGGACCGCAAGGAACGTTCATCTCGTCGATGATGACTGCGATTCCAGGGTTCTTCAACAGCCGGGATCGTGCGGACAAAACGATGTTGTTGGGCTTTTTCTTTGTATTTCCTTTCCTGCAAACGAAAACATTATATAACCAGAAGTGAACTCCCTTCGACATTCTAGCGCAACAATTCCTTTCTTTTAGTCTCTCCGAGGATTAAATGAAGATCGCATAATATAGAAGATATAGCATAATCTCGTAGTAATAAGGAAAATAACAACAATAAACATAGCAATATCATATATAAACAGAACAAAAGAATGGTAAGCATCACAAAAATCAGCAAAGTTTCGATCAAGAACTTGATAAATAAAACGATAAGCAAATGAGATGCGTAGGAATGGGGTGACATTGCAAAATCGACGACCTTTTTCGATGTCTATTTGGTATCAAAAAACCTGCCAACAAGCCCTTATCCCATCCAGCAAGGTCACTATGACCATCAAATGAAATGAACGTGATGTCTACCTGCGTTACCTTCATTTTTTGAAAACGGTATGCAACACCAATCAAGTAGCAGAAATGTCTGCCTCCAATTGGAAACGAATTGAAAGTTACGAGGCGACAGTCGATTGGTACCTCTTCCGACGTAAACAGTGCTAATATTCTTCCATGCCAAACACTTCCGTCAAGATGAGAGTGAGTGGTCATTAGCTAAAGAGGTCGGCGATGGAAGCAGGAAGCAACACCTTTAACGTATTAAAGAGTACTTCAATCAGCCTGTCAGCAAAAAAAAAACCTTCCAAAACATACAACAATCACCTGTTCAGTTCCTTGTTTCGGACGAACGGACAATTCCTGTCCGAACATACGAATACCATCCATACATTCCGTTGCGAACAATACCGATTCCTCGTCCTTAAAAACGATGAGTGCGTATCGATGTGCTGCCCGTCCTTCATTTGCTTGTCCCACCGATCGTAAAACCACTGTTTCCAATGGACCCATCTTCAAGATGTCATTCATACGTTTAATACCTCAGAAGTGGTAAAATCACCCACCTTTCAAAGACCCTGACGGTATTTTAATTAATGAAACACTACTGGTGAAGGCTGATCCATTAACATTAGCAAACAAAGCATACTCTCAAGCAGCGAATGAAATAAACCATACAAAAAGCCATAGTAACTCGCAACCGTACTACAACATATATAAATCAAGGGAAAAAAATCATCTCATGGTGCTCACAATGAATAGGATATATCTGTTCGAGAAAAAGTTTTCAACAAAAAAAGATACCTGAATGAACAGTTCCTCAAGTAACGATTTTGTTACCTTCTCATGAAGACCACTCACATAGCATGTGCGTTCGCTAGGATCCGTTTCGCTCATATGAGCAGCTGTCAATAATCACAGTCACCCACTATAAATAAAAATCTCTAAACACAACTGCAATAGTTTATTAAATTTAAACAGTGATATTTCCGATGCATTACGATTTTAAAAAAAATCTTGCCAAGCAGAAGTTTTCCAAAAAAAAAGAACTAATGCCGAGTCTGATGGCTGATATGACTGTCAAAACCTTTTATTAAAAGAAACGACATTAACGCTTACAGAACAACATCATACGATGCTTAACAAAGGAACTTCTAAAAGACATCTGTCAATTAATAAAATATGATCCAATTAAATCATTGAATGAAACAATTCTGGATTAGATCCGGACCGGCCCCGACCCTCATCCAGAGGGTAAATTAAACCGGGAACCGATCCAAACAACGCAACAACAAAGCTAATCGCTCATTATGCCCGCCAAAAACTTAGACACCGACACCATCCACTAATCGTACTACAAACAAAACAATCGATAAATGAACTTGCTCGATGAATCAAAGACTATTCGATAGGTTCGCAATATTCTCGGAAGTTCAAAAAGCAATAATCGTGACGAAATTCAATTCGTCATTAGTAGCTATTTATTTTAATTAAATTTTATGAAGAAATATTAGCTTTGTTTAAATCCACTTAAATATAGGTATATGAGTATAACTCATAGAATGATGAAAACTCATTGAAACACACTTCTCTAGCAAATATTCTGCAGTGTTGATGATGATATCGAATGCAAGGAACGTCGAGGTTGTCACAGAGGTATAAACTGAGAGAGTTAAAAGGATGGACATAATTTACAACACCTCCAAAATTACCCTCTCTATACTCATGCAATAAGGAAAGACCCATAGGAGAGGATAATTTTAGTTGAATGGAATACGTACTTCACAAGCCAGAGTGCGCCACTCTTTCACCGTCGGATTCGGCAACACACAACAGAAGGAAATTCTTCGAGGAATATATTTTCACTTCTTTCGTTGTTTCGTTTTGTTTCAACGTTAGATTTGAGTGCTGTGACGAGGACTTTATAATCGCAACGTTAGCTCAACGACAAAAATATTCTTCCTCTCCGTTAATTCTAACAACATCGCAATGATAAAACGTTCGACTCATATTTATTTTAACCCACAACTCTTCTGCATACCTTTATTATTTATTTATTTACCTTATCTACTTATTTATTGATCCATTTATTTACTTACTTTTATTATGAAAGTACATTTATAAAATAATGAGGCAACAAATGAAAGAGACTGCGCTGATGGATTGCGAAGATTAAATGAAACACTTGAAAGATGAAGAGTGACAATTAGAAGAGAAATATGCCTTGGATATGCTATACAATTAGGTGTATTTCGAGACTATACATTTCAACTTACTAGAGTCAATTGGTTGCTTAAATAATCAAACGCATTGCAAAAAAAAAGCCCTTAAAATGAGTTTATCAATGGAATGCATAAATTCTTTGCCAGGAATTCGTTTTAATGATTATGCTTAGCTTGCAACAAAACAATTTTCATATGCAAATTTTTTATCACCTTCGAAAGATTTTACAACACACAATGATTATAGAATATAATATTAGTTTTTAGTATAATATCGAATTTGAAAATTACAAATAATTAAGTAATAATTTCTCTTGGATTCGAGGTTATATCACTGTATTTAAGGATCCGCAAAGAAGTGCTATGCTTTCGAAATGATTCGGTGAGAACATTGATCGGTGAGAGGAAATCGGCGATATCTGAGTGATTTAGTCGTCTGAAGATTGCACCCTCTTCACCTTCTGAACTTTCGTTGTAATTAAGCCTGAAATTATAATTTAAAAAAAAAAACGATTTTCAATGTTTTTTTAAATTATATCGCCTTAAAAATTTTCACAAAATTTCAAACTATTATATCACTCAAATATATCGTCATATTTTTACTTGAAATTTTCATGAATCTCCTCGAAAATATCCCCTCAGAATGTGAAGATTTTTTTAGAGATGAAGATCTGAAATCGTGAATGTTCTAAGTGGAAACACTATCAATATATTCTAATTTGGGAAATAATATATTGAAGATGTATCTAATATTTATCAGAGGGATGCTCAGTACGAATGAAAAAGAAAACAGTGCTGAGGAAAGAATATTGTCGACAATCAACTAAAGAAATTCGTATCAAATCTTAGGCTTTTATGGCAAATTTTAAATAACGACAACCATTTGCTTATACGATTGTTCATTCTGATACTTGAATAGATCACCTAACGAAAGGTAACCCATCGAAGAGGGATATTAGATACTGTAGTTAAGTATATCAGATACTGTAATTTAAATTAGATATTGTAATTAAGTCTTTTGTTTGAATAGTTGCTAATGAAACTATGCTCTATCGATTGCAATATGCGATTATCTTGATGTTTGAAGCATATTATACTTATTTCAGCATGGAATTGTCACCATAAGGGTATTAATGAAGGGATGAAAGGGGGTATAAATTAATGGGACCCTAAGAAAGGGTCATTACAGTGGAGGGAAAGGGTGGGAGGCATTCGGTAAGTGCAATGATAAAATATGGGAATTGTATCTTGTAAAAAGAAGAAATTCTTTATTAAGAGCCACTCTATTCACATCTACATTTGAGTGTAATTCTCGTCTTGCTTAGCCCCAAGATATTCAAGAAATAAGGCGCACCCCTCCTCAATCTCTCTCTCTCTCTCGAAATTTCCATTTTTTTTTTGAATCCGTGTAAAACTTTTTTCAAATCTTTAAAGAAAAAAATGATAGTGATTTTGAGATAAAACTTTTCAATCCCCAAAAAAATTGGCCCAGTCCATCTTTATGGCAAGCTCCCCACCCTCTTCCCTTCGCCCACCGTCGAATTCGTACCGGATTTACAATTGTGATTAAGCTTCATGCAATATTAAAGTAAAAGGCAAAATAAATATAATAAAAACATTGCAACGAACCTGAAATCGCTATAGTATTGATCAGCAATAAGATTCATCGATCCATCGAGAAGACTAACGAATCCATGTTCATATGCAATATCAAACATACGTGCCGCTTCGTTAAGATTCACCTTACGCCAATCCTATATTCGAGAATTGAATACACATGAATTGAAAAGAGATTTCACTATTAGAAAATAATCTGATTTCACAAAATACATCGTAAAAATGATATCATTTGTTTCCTTCTGATATTGTCTTCTAATGGTACTTTGAATACCTCTTTCTAGTGATACCTATGGTAATTTCAAGAATATTGAAATGATTTGAAAGTCCTATGAAAGAAATTTCCCGATTTCATTTGCAAAATAGTTCTTTCAATATTAAAATTGCTAATTTAGATATTAAAATCTAATCAAATCTTAATTGATTCTATAGAAGCTGATGTTGTATTTCTATTGTTTAATATATACATACAGCGATCATTTTTTAATTTATGTCTACTGCTGGGAACTAATACCTCATTAAAGTGTGGCAAAGGTGGAGGCGGTTCAGTAAGTGGCAAGGATAAAATATGCCCTCAAGTGTTTCAAAATGGTGCGATCTGCAATATTCCTCTTTGTGTTTGTTGTAAATATTTTTAAATCATATAATAGAGGCGTGAAAACCTTCTCAGGAGTTGCCCATACTTGATAAAATTTGATGAAAATTCCGCTCATAAATTTGACATCATCGAATTGCATTGAAATATTCTCAATAAACTCAGCTAATTAATATTTGTAGAAATTATGAAATAAGCGGAATCGAAAGCATCATATAAAATGAGCATACTCTTCAATAGATTAGCGATGCTATTCAAATATTACCGGATGAGAAGATGGTCGTATATAAGAGAGCTGTGCAAAAAACGAATTTGGGATAGGGAACATCTGAACACCTCACTACCTCATTACCTCACTACCTGTAATCTCATCACCTCACTACCTTTGACCTCACACCTCACTTCTGGAATTTCCAACTTCAAAGCCTAGAAAGTTGGCTACAGCCGAATATCGCTTAAGAGCCACGCGATTCGATCCGTCCGTCAGCTCTTTAAAGCATCTTATTAACCCACAGTAAAGAAAGCAGTGAAGTGTTCTTCGTATGTTTAAAAATATCCGTAAAGTCTATCACATGATTATGTAAATTTAATTCGCTTCATAATATAATGTCTAAAAAATTACCTTCATTACTCTATCGGTAAGAATATTACCAACATATTTTGTGATTAACTCATATCCTATTGGTCTAGCAAATCGGACACAACGCAAAAATTCACCAATTTTATCGATTTGTTCGGCGCTTATATTGAATATTCCTTTTAGTGCAAAATCGAGAACCTTAATTCAAAAAAAAGGGTCTTATCGTTTTTTTTTGATGCTCCGATTATCAATCGATATCACGAGGACTCTTCGAGTAGATCCTCAGTGATAAATCCTCTAGCACTTTTTAAAAATCTCTCTCGTTTTGAATCACAAAAATTATGGCCAAGTTTTATAAAAAGTTATGACCAAATTATGGCCCAGCTTTATTAAAAAATATGACCAAATTATGGCCAAGTCTTATAAAAAATTATGACTAAACTATGGCCAAATTTTAGGCGTACTATTGTTTTTTCGTCTTTCTATTATGAAAAATTCACAAAATTTGTCGCTACATTCATTTCGACCTCAAATTTGTTATTTTGCTTTCTTAAGAGATTTTTTAGTCGGTATTTATCGTTGTGTTGCTTATATGTATGAGAGTAAAGTTTAGGTTATCGTAAGAGTAAATTACTTAAGAAGTAAATTTGCATATGTTTTTGTGTGTGTGTGTTTTTTTTTGCAACAATAAGATAGGAATATACCGCCTTAACGATCTCTTTTTGAAAATTGAGACGAACGAACGATGCGAATGGATTTGCGCTTAAAAATTCATGAAAATAATTCATCGTCACATAGAGTAAATATTTCGATGTTTGAATTTCACCATCTTTTACCATTATTTTAAAATCTCTGAAAAGAGAGCGATCGAAAAAGATTCCAACATTATCATTTTATTTATTTATTTAATTTAATTTAATTTATTTATTTATTTATTTATTTATTTATTTATTTATTTATTTATTTATTTACTTATTAATTAATTAGTCGATTTATTTATAATAAGACGAATATTGAATAAATGCCACGCCTTGAAGCAAAAAAGCGTTGCAAATTTCTAATAGGGTTATAACAGAGGCCGTGATGAATTTGTGAATGATACTGGAAATATATTCTTTTAAATTCGTCGTTTCAATGGAGATATTGCTAATAATTACCTCATAAATAATAGTAATTTTTTTTTTTTTAAATCAATATAGAAGAAAAAATTATCAATAAAGAAACCTTTGTTTGGAAATAATTTTTGCGAGTGATGTTTCTCTGAAATCGTTTGTTAGCAAATATGTTGGCGGAGCGATTTCGGCTCGAATTGTACAATGAAAGAAATGATTTGGTGTGAAAGATAATTGAATGATGAAATTTATTTGGCCACCTTCAAAGCTTGGCTGTTCTAATATACGAAAAAGAGCCAAGAAAAATTCATTGCTATCGGCCACCACATAGAATCCATTGAATAATGCCACTTTCGTTTCATTTTCGGCTACTATAATTAATCATGAATTAAAATTAAAAACGAGAATTTTAAAGAGAAAAGTTTTTTTCCAATTTCTATCGCTTTCATTATTTATCATTAGATTTGTAAGCAATTTAGCACTAATATTATTAAGTAATTTCCTAATTGGAAGCGTAGATTGATGAATAGAATCTATTCCAACATTAACTAAATAATAGCATGCTCTATTATTTCATAATAGAGTAGAAAAAGATAAAAATCAAGACGACGGCGATGTTATTACATTTAAATATCAATTTTGATCATAGTGGATTTTTGCATAGTGTGAAAATTTATTGACGGATTCATAACGCAAAGAGCCTCTATTATAGCATTATCAATTTTATCACCAACAACTATTCGATGAGATGATTTTCTTTTGAATAAACGTTACTCATTTTTGATTGAGTGGCTATCGCAACGATTAGCTTTCAACGAATTATACGACTTTTTGCAATAGAATCATTAAGTGAACAATTTGAAGCTAAAGAATTTCCCATTCGAAATGAAACGATCGCAATAAATGGGTGGAGGATAGCTACTCAAGAAGACATTGAAATTGCCTCGATTTGAGATTGAATTCTATGAAATAAACCTGTTTCGTAATTTCTCGACATTGCTTTATATGCGAATTTACAACTTCCAACCGGAAATGCTTCATCACTTCGTCGACGTCGTTGAGCAAGTCGAATCTGTGGTGAACGTCGATCCGAACATACATCAAAATACCTTAAAGAAGCCATCTTATATGCTTAAAAACGATCTCAGCAATACTTCTTAATGCCTAACAATTTTGTGGAGAAAATGTTTTTGAAATCTGTTTTTTTTTTTAGTACAAAAAAAGTGAATCGAAAGATCGAAAGACTGAGGGAAAATAGAATTTAAGGAAAGGTCTTTGAATATTTTGAACTGAAGGTGGTAGCTGCTGGATATTTATCAGTATTCGAACCTGAATTGAAAGCGCTTATATATAGGCGAAAATTACATACCAAATACTTGACGCTAGAATATATTCAACGAAATTATTGCAAAAATAAAAGACACAAAAACGGAAATACTAGATGACTATTTATTAATATAAATTTAAAAATTGCAGTTTCCGCAAAAAAAAAAACAATGCATTATTTACAAGCGAATTAGAAAATAGAAGACTGATATATAATTACTTCACAATATTAGTAACAAACCATTCAATCGAACGACTACCGTATGCCGTGGCAAAGGTAGTTGAGTGAATTCTTGAATCGGTATGAAGGATACCGTAGGAGAAACGATGAATGAATAGTAATTCCTTGGGTAATTGTTCACCATCACGTCTGAAGCAATCCATCTGGAAACGACCACTTGCCGAATCGCTAGCCAATTAAACAAGCTGTGTGGCAATTATCCGCCGGTTAGAGCAACTCATTTTGCATCGAATTTATTCAAATCATGACTTGCCTTAAATAATCACAATTTTTCGTTCCTTAATTGAAAGGTAAACTCTAGACTGGAAAGACAGTTTATCTTTTTGCCCAAGAAGCATTTCTTCTTTTTGCGAAGGGATCTTTGTCTTCCACAATATGTCTTCATCGCAAATTTCCACCCGAAACGCCAACAAAATCCATGAACGCTTTATATATCGTATCTTTCCATTTATAACCCCATAGAGTATTTCATTAATTTTTACGCGGACTACTTAATAATTCACCTGATTCACCTGACGATCCGTCAACTTCTCAAGGGACGGCGCGGATCTGTTGAGTTCCGTTCACATGTCTGCGCAACTTTTTAGCAATTACGGTTTGCGTTAGTGACCTTCGGGTTGCTAGCCCTCGTGTCCCTATAGCTGCGGTTTGCCTTTCCGCACCTTTCCGGGATGGTCTCTAAGAATCAGACACGCAGTTATCATTCCGTGACATACTGGGAGCCTTTCCGGCACGATAGGACCTGACTGAGCGTAACATTCGGCTGCTATAGCCTCCAGAACCCTTTGCTTGTCCCGGGCGGGCGAAGAGGTGGTGGAGTATGGCTTGCGGGATCAAATTAACTGCCGTTCTTGGCAACCAGTCAACTGATTAAAAAAAGTAGAGAAATGCGGTGTATGAGTGTTTTATTCGTTCATAAACAATTAGAAACAGATCAACAAATAACTTAAGAAATATATCGCCACTTTGAAGAACGTTATCAGTGATCCATACATTTAGCTTTGTCTACGATGATAACAATATTGATGGAATTATTTTTTTCTTCATTGATTCTTTATTGATAAAACTATAAAATTATACAAAAAAGTCTTTGTGAAATATTGAAATTCAAATTAAGAAAGCAATTTTGCGTCTTTTTTTTTGGAATATATTGCAATAATTTGCGTAGTATTTCTTCAAAAGAGATAATGATTCGAAAGTAGTCATTGGTTGGCCACTATTTACTTGTCTAGGATGGAGTGGAGGGGAAGAGGGGGTGGGTGGTACCTGTTAGCTTTCACCATCTTTACTCTGTGCTTCGATGATAAGCTTTAGCAAACCTAGCTATTACTGAGAGACTCTGAGATAAGTGTACCTCATAGTATTCAAGTGACTGTAATAACGAAACTGAGCGCTGTAGACAATCTTTCCTGCCTGTGTTCGTTGATTAGCGTATTTTTCCGTTACATTCTCGGATAAATGTCACACAAAAAGATTTCTGTTTTTTCGACGTTATCTGTAAATGATGTTCTTCATCGTTTTCTCTCTCTCTCCCTCTATCTTTGATAAATCATTCAGCTGGCGGAAGGAACTAGTTTCTCTCAATATCTATGGAGTGGTTTCTTGCAGGAGAAAGCAGGGTGTGGGGGGGGGGGGGGAGGTTCTTGCAGAAGGAGGCAAGAAGGGAGGTTCTTGGGGGAGGGAGCAAGGAGTTGGAGGCAGCTGAAGGGAGGGTACTTCCTTGTTGCATTAGAAAGCCGAGTGTCCTGGAGGATCTTTCCTCACGTAAAACAACATCGTGGTTGTAGACACCTCTGCAGATCGAGAGACATTTCAACGATGTTGAATACGCATAAACCAAAACCCCTTTGAAGTTTTCACGAATTTCTCTCTCTCGCTCCCTATTCGAACCTATTTTCACTCACCCTCCTCCTCGCCCTCCCATTATCCTTAAATATATCTGAAGTTGTTACAATTTGCAAAGGTCCCAAAACGATTCTTATCTTCGTCGAATTTCTTCAAAAGAGGTTTCCTCAAGATATTTCCCACATTATGATGACATAAAAGCGTGCAGGGGTTGATCTGTCGGTATTTTGTTGAGTGCGGGAATTTAATGCTGATGTACTAGCATATAAGTTTTCATGACATTTGCGCCATAGTATTGTCACATTTCTTGCTCATTATGCATTTTGCGATAGTTTTTTATTCTATTGTGGCTATTGTAAGAAGATGTTTACAATCGTGAAATTTTCAAACAAGATCGGAAGGGCGGAAATGTCCACGAGGTGCCAGTTCCCCCTCCCCATTTCCAGTCAAACCGAGAAAAAATTACCTAATTTGATCACTAAGTCTTTCTGTATTCGTTCTCTTCTTTCAATCGAGATCGACGCAATTGCCTTATTTGATATTTTTGATGACCATTTCTTCATTGCTGTCTAAGATTTTTTGAATTTCTGCATCCCCTCTTTTTATGTGGTCTCCAACGCCATTGTCAGTTCAGCGGTTTTGATCGCTGTAGTGGGTCAAAATATGAATGGTTTATCGCAAAGGGAACAGCATTGTCCATGAGTCATTCTACACTAGACGGCTGAATATATTTGTTTTTTGATCTTGTTTTGCATGTTACCTAATAAAATAGAAATTTACGAAGTTATGAGTTGAAGGCGTATGCTTTGTGCATCATTATTAGGGTTCTTCCTTTCAGGCGGAAGTGGTCTTTTGACGGTGTTCGTTATGACTGACGCCCTCAAGGAAATTGGAATACAGGTTTGTTTCATTACTAACCTTTGTAAGTGTCCTATAAATAAGCCTACAACTTGAGGATGTCAATCTATAGTTAAATTGGCAGAGACGAGAACTTCATACCTATATCTTTCTGATATTTCATTTCACTTGCTTCATTTTCTTGTGCTACATAGCGGGAACAGGCCGTAGTGCGTAAATTCGCCTGTTCCCATTTCTCCTTGATTTTCTTCATAAATTCGAAACGAGTGGCATCCCCAAGTTAGTAGATGATGCAAATACTGCGTGCAGAAGTATCTACCGTTCTGGCACTTCAAAACTAAGAAATCGGTGAGATCACTGTTTGAAGGGGCACCTGTGTTGTCCTTTTGTAGCGGAAGGGGAGGGCGGAGAGGAAGTCAGATAGTAGCCTAATAATGCCCTGATCACTGTGTTGAGTTGTCACCTTCTTTTTTTCGTGAACAAAATAACAACACGAAATCCTCATTCCTCATTCCTCCTAATACAGAATAGATCGCCGACAACCTCTGAGTTGTTAACTGATTTGTTTGAAGGACTTGGCGCCAGTGGCAATAGAAACTGCAGCGTCGTCGAAAGAGAGTGCCCTATTGTCGACGGTGGTTGAGTCGACCGATCAAGACGATTATGTACGCTATAAAAAGCTCGAGAAACAAATGGAGCATCTCGATGTCATGGAAGAATACGTCAAGTTGGAGACGAGGAATCTGGAAAAGGAGCTTCTACACGCGCAGGAAGAGGTACATCAGTTTTTTGAACTGGAAGTTCAAGATTTAGTATTTAAAGCGGTCTACACTCATCGTTGGATGTATTCTATATAATTAAACGTGCCTTGGGACATTTTAGCCACTCTGTGCGTGCACTGTGCATGTATATTACCGAGCCTAGAGAATGCCTATGTAATACTGATATAACAGTGCTGCATTATAATTGCCAATCATTGAGCACTTGTCGGGCTATTATTGGTAGAAGCTACGCATGAGACGTAAACGGACGACTGACTAAGGCAATTGATCAGCTTTAGATGCACTAAAAGTTTTTTTTCCGCTAGTGTGAATGTGTTTTGTCGAGTGACTTTCAATAGTGGGTGCTATTTAATGAGTTGAATTTCATCGAGTTTTACTATAGGACAATTATAAGACACCGACATGAAGGTTAAATAGTTTAGTGAATCAGGAGAAATGCCATAAATCGTGCTTCGGGCAACAGCTTTGAATAGAATGTCTGATCGGGTGTTTATCCTCTAATTGTTGCCGTAATTCTGCGACGTTTACAACGAGTATAGCTGAAATTGTTGACTGTGAAATGTTCTCGTTATATGATAAAAAGTGCGCATTGTGCGTGTTGATATAAGGTGTTTGAATGTTAATAGTGGAGTTATTTGTAGGTGAAACGCATTCAGTCGGTTCCACTCGTTATCGGACAATTCCTTGAGGCAGTTGACCAAGACCATGCTATTGTTGGCTCTACGACAGGTAACCATTGTTGTGCTTTTCTGTCGAGAGGAACACTTTTTCCTGGCAGGTTGACTATACCAGTCAGCTTGGAAGAAAGGAAAACTATTTACTGGCAAGCTAAGAATAATGTAAACAAGCATGATCGTTTTCTTGAGAATTTTACTTTGCATCTCCGTTATTCTTGATGTTTTTTAATGAAGTATTTCTCTTCAGGTTCGAATTACTTTGTAAGAGTGCTGTCGATCCTTGATAGGGAACTCCTCAAGCCTGGATGTAGTGTCGCATTACACAAATATAGTAATGCGCTCGTTGATGTACTCCCTCCAGAAGCCGATTCGACCATTCAAATGCTGAGACCTGACGAAAAACCTGATGTGAGTGTCTTTCCGCAACTTATCTTTCAGACAGCTAGGATATAGAATGAGTAGGCAAATTGTCTTTATTTTTGAGGGGGTTTTATAATCCCAAAGGGCGCAGATATGCTGTTATGCACATAGGGCTGTCACCGAAATCGCTACGATAATATTCGCGGAAGTCAGTGTAAGTCTATGGCGACCAAACTTGCAATCCCCTGCGTAAGAACTTTAGTTAACGATTGTATGGTTTAGTAATTTGTGACTTTCTCAACGAAGCAGTGGTTGGTAGTGAAGCATAAGGCTGTAAAGGTAGGTGTTATTGAGTAGTTTATAATGAAGTATCGATCCGCACTAGGTTCTTGTACAGAGTCAGATTCGCAAGTTTTCCTATGCACTTATTTTCGGTGTATTCTTCATTTGTTTAAAGCATAAGTTTTAAGCTTGAAAAGTTTTATTCAAGATGCCATAGTTTTGTTTATGTATTTTTTTAATCGAAGATTTGTTCGCTTGAAGGTGTCCTATGCTGATATCGGTGGTCTCGATATGCAAAAGCAAGAAGTACGAGAGGCTGTCGAGCTACCTTTAACGCACGGGGAGCTTTATCAACAGGTTGTCTGATATGATTACTATTAGCATTTTTGTTGTCAACGTTGAACCTCTGTAGTCAAGTTTTACGAAGATTTCTGAAATAATTGGAATTCGAGAGAGACAAGGTTGGAGGTTAACGGAAGACGGGGGGAGGGGGGTTGACATGTAAAGCTGCAGAAAAAATTTTGACCGAGAGCGATGTGTTCGACATTATAACAGACGGGTTTTTTCTCGCAGTTTTTTTTATTACAGGTAGTGTTGTTTCCCTGCTGTTTATTTGTTGATTGTGGTTGTGGTTGTTTCTCGGCTGAATTGTTCTAGAGGGACAGTCTTGCTACCTCTGTTGGGTTTTAATTGCGCCGCGATAGGGCTTGATGAGGAGATGAGAAAAAGTCTCTGCGGTGGATTTTCGCAACCTGTTCCACCCGATCCTGAACTCTGTTAGAATCGGTGAGCAGAAAAACTGTCCAACGAACCAGCTATTGCAGTTATGTTTTGCTAATATCTTGTATTAATGTGATATACTTCCAGTCGTTTCATGTTCTGTGACATTTTTTATGACGTGGTTACATTTCAGATTGGTATAGACCCACCACGAGGTGTTTTGATGTATGGCCCTCCAGGATGTGGGAAGACAATGCTCGCGAAAGCAGTTGCTGCACATACAACTGCCTCGTTTATCCGCGTTGTGGGCAGCGAATTCGTGCAGAAGTATCTCGGAGAAGGTAATGACTCTTTTTCTTAATTTTACTGCATAAAATTTTAACTGAGAGCTTCTAAATGTGTCAGTCTAATCGGTGATTTGTACTTTGTATATAGTAAACTCATCAGTTGTTAATTGGACTGGAGCATTTATGTTAGTGTTTTTGCTGTTTTGAGTATTGCCAAAGTTCTGATGCTGTCTAATTTATCAAACGACCAAGAAGACTTGAATTAAAGAGGGCATGCATGGTAGCTTTATTGGGAAGCAATAAGGGTATTCGAGTACTGGTTATGGGACCGTACTTAAGTCGAGACCTTTGCAGGTATGATGTAGTGAAGTTTAGGTCCCCGTATGGTTCGTGATGTGTTCCGTTTGGCGAAAGAGAACAGCCCGTCGATCATCTTCATCGATGAGATCGACGCTATCGCTACAAAGCGTTTCGATGCGCAGACGGGTGCTGACCGAGAAGTGCAGAGGATCCTTCTCGAGCTACTCAACCAGATGGATGGATTCGATCAGTCTACAAATGTGAAGGTGGGAATTTCGGTCACAGTATAATCAGCAACAAATAGCCGTTTCAGTATGAAATTTATTCACCTTCATTCAGGTGGAATTCTACAGCATCTTTTCTTCCATATGGTACTTCACTGGTAATTTCAGATAAGCGAATGAAGAGAGGGGATAGGGAGAAGAGCTGGACATCACTTCTAATTGCTACTCAACTCGCAACCAAGTTATTAAACAATCTAAGCTCTGTGCTGTGAAAGGATGCTCATCTTTTTGATTGAAGCCGTA
Source organism: Ascaris suum (assembly GCA_013433145.1). Taxonomy (NCBI): domain Eukaryota; kingdom Metazoa; phylum Nematoda; class Chromadorea; order Rhabditida; family Ascarididae; genus Ascaris; species Ascaris suum. Next base: position 2,495,571 of record CM024183.1, on the reverse strand, counting down.
TTCAGGTGATAATGGCAACAAATCGTCAAGACACGTTGGATCCGGCACTGCTCCGACCTGGTCGTTTGGATCGTAAAATCGAGTTTCCGATGCCTGATAGACGTCAAAAGCGGCTGATCTTCTCAACGATCACTTCCAAGATGAATCTTTCGGATGAAGTTGATATGGAGGATTTCGTGGCGAGACCCGATAAAGTTTCCGGAGCCGATATCAACGCTATATGTCAAGAAGTATTTTTTTTGCACTTTTTCAATAATTACGTGCTCTAGAATTTAGAATAAGGCCGCGTCATCTCATAAACGTCGCTTTTGAAATTAAACTTCTTTTCATACTCTTCCATTTAACAGTATAAATGCGTCGGATGTAATGAGGATGCAATTGCAGATTTCATTGGTCTCAGTAACGATTCATTCATGAGTAATAAATCCAGTTGCCATGGAATTTAATTGCTAATCAACGTCAAGTTGCCTCGTATTTATTCAATAATTTATATTATTTTTGATATTATAGAAATGATATCATTTCAGGCTGGAATGCATGCAGTGCGTGAGAACCGTTATGTGGTATTGACAAAGGATTTCGACAAGGCTTACAAGTCTGTAATAAAGAAGGATCAGAACGATTTTGAGTTTTACAAGTAGACGATGATCGAGATCTGTGGTGATCGATTATTGATAGTCGCTGCGAATATTCCCACTTCTGAGGGCAGCATTGGTTTTCTTTGATTGGGACGATTGATTACTTCGTATTTTATTGTTGTTTCTAAAACGTTTATGATGTCTATAAAGTGAAATGGGATGATGCTTGTATAGTGAGAGTATGAAGGAAACGATATCACAAGAATTTACTGATTGGTGGGAAGAGGAAAGTTCGGTTGAGAGTGGATTCTGGAATCCGGCTTCTAATCTCACTCCCTTATGAGCTTTATTCATTTTTGAAAAACCCTCAACGGACTAGCGCCGTGTAATAGATATACCGACATGTAACGTTTCTCATATATGGTGACATATACAGTAAAAGGAGGTTGATTTATGATTGCGGTTTGGTACGGCTTGCATATATCATAGGCATCTACTGTATATGTAATAATCATATTGTCTTAAGGTGTTGTACTGATTTTTTGAATGGATGGATCGGTTTGCATTATATATGGAAATTTGAATGCGTTAATAAATACGATGTGGTTGGCTTGTTCTTTCAGCGCAGTATAACAGTTTTTTTTTGACTCTCATATAGGCGTATCAGTTCAAATTTTGCATGGAAAGATGTTTCTGAGGGATACGGTGGTGCTACATCCACCTCATAGTGAGTATATTGCCTGGGGGAGGGATGAAGCTGGACAATGAGATCGTAAAGGTAATGTGAAGAACAAAAGGCAGTCATCGCAAATGAATCGAAGTGGAGATATGCTCAAGGTCTCGTTTGAAAGATTGGCCGTCATTGTATTCATGTCTCTACTGACACCACATACAATGATGCATTTTCAATGAAAAAGGGTGCACGGACAATTCTTTTTTAGTGCATTTGCATCCAAAACATGACCAGGTGTAGAGACCTTGTTTGATGAAGGGACTAAGCTGTATACTATTATGCTGGGATAGTGTGGGAACTCATATGTATACCAACTGTTCTCATTTTCTCTCATTTGTTGCCTTTTGCATGTTGGTGATTTTCTGCACCCGAGCTCAGATCAGCTGCATGCGTTACTTGTAGTTTTACTGCTTGATCTCGGTATTTGACTGGGTGAGTCTATATTAAATGCGTTCTCCACTTAAGTCACGATTGGAGACTCGGGACCCGACTTAGGCAGTGACCACTTGAACGACGGTCAAATCGGACCTTGCACCGTCGCGATGGACCCGGTTTAATCCAAGCTGATAAAGAACAACACCGTGCCTCGGTTAGCACACATACTGGATAATGCGCTGCGTTCGATCTAGATTACGATTTCGTTGGAAAATTTGAGATGATGAGATCTGATTATGGTGTTTTTGAAAGATTCTGTTTCATAAGGAACTCTTAACGATAGTTTGCATGAATCGCAAGAACGTCAGGAAACGAACTTTGCAATCATACCGTATGCTAAAAGATAAAAAACGATAAAGTACGGGCGGAAGCGTTGGTTGTTTATTAAGTTGTTGGGGACGTCAAATGTCAACTCGGTTCATGGTTTATTTTTAAATGGTTGTAAAATTGAGGTTGAATTAAAGCTTCATTCAGCTGTTCTATGTTTGAGGCAGTTAATTCGGTTTTGGAGGGCTAAAAACCGCATCGAAAACCTTTATTTTTTCGATGTATATAATATTGTACTTTTTTTGGAATCTCAGCCTACTTTCTAAACATCAGGTAAAAATATGTTGTTTTTGACTCGACTAAACTCGGCTATTAAATGCTGTCACATTGCGCATAATGTGCGGTCCATTTCTTTCGTAGTCTCATCGCAACTTTATTATGTGTTAGTATTGTAAAGTTGCTCTCCCAAATATGTTAATAATTATTGCAAAACTCGAAGTGATTAAGACAATTACAAACAAAAGCGTTAACGCAGGGTACACGTTAAATCCCCTCCTCCCCCTCCCCCTCACCACTTGCTCCTGGTCGCGGTCATGGCCGAGACCGAGTTTAATTTACAACCTTATGGCGACCTGCGAATCCCAATCCCAGTCAGGTGCTTACTTTTTATCCATTCTGGACCGAGACCGAGTTTAGTCCATCCGTATACGATCATAGGTTAAACTGAGATCAGGTTCTAGTCGTAGTGGAGCCAGGTTCCACCTCATTCATTTGACTTATTGTTGACTCATTTGATGTCTCGTTTTTCGCGTTTTTTAAAGCATTGCCTTTGCTATAAATTTGCATAACTCTCAACATTCATAGAAATAGCCTCACTTCGATTACCTCATTGTAATATTATACTGCTTTCGAGTGCGTTCGCAACGAATGAACGGATTCGGATACGTCTATCTTTGTTGATTTATCTCTCCCTTACTATCTTCTCGTTGGTTCATCAAGGTTGTCCTTTTTCGTTGTAAGTAATAATTTATCAATTCGTATTACCTTTGCGAGTGTTTCTTCCCAACTTTCCAATATCAAAATTTTTGTGGTAAAGTTTTTTGGGTTGAAAAGTAGGTACTTTCCTTGAATCACTTCAAACTCTATAGCTTATCGATTAGAGGAATCTGAACTCGACAGTTGAGAAGAGGAGAGACTGTCACCGGATAAACGCTGAAGTTAGCTGAAAGCAGGTTTTTGCATTTATTGATCAGCGTTGCAGTTTAGTGGTCATAGAATCTTCCACCTGAAACCAGTTCCTTAGATTTATCTTAGCTTCAGTTTTTCCTTTCCTGATGTCGTCAGAAAGTTCATCCGCTTGTTGTACATTGCTTGATGGGAACTATGTGCGCTTTACAGCGTTGATGAAGAACGATGAAAAAAAGATTTTGTATAACAGGTTGATCTTGGGTGACGCGTTCCCTGTTTGCTACCCGTTGGGCGATGAGCGACAGCCGTACGGAGCAAGTGTGTACCGAAAATGTAGTTGACAGTTGGGAAGAAGCCGGTGATGAGGTAAGTTGACGGCGCGTTTTTCAATCTTGGCTATGTGTTGTTTTCTCTATTTTTCTCGAATTACCACATGCGGCGTTTATGCTATCGGATTAAATTTATGCTGAACTAAATGATATAATTTTCCACTAAATTTCAAATGGTGATATCGATACAAATATATCTATAGAGAAGCGAGAAAGGATATAAGAGAATTCACAGGTTTCGGTACAGCTCGAGCAGCGGCAAAAGGAAGTTCTGAAGAAGAAACATAAAGAAGAAGAAATGAGAGCGATTCAAGAAGCCGCCGTCATGCAACAGCTTCATGCACAACAACAATGCTCCAGGTTAGCAAAACTTTAATATGCACTCACGTAGCGGAGGGATAGCTAATTATTCAGGTTGTATGTGGGGTCAAATGTATGGGAGCTGATTTATTTATATTCTATTTTTTACTCCTTTCTTCACTTTTTATTCATATATTCTGATATTCGAGTATTCAGAAAATAAGAGTAGAATGGGGAGAGGAAAGAGAGGGTACAGGCGTGATTACTTCATGTCAGCGAAGACTCACATTATACTGTCAATCTGCTCGTATCTAATTTTTCTCTCAAAACCGTAGGGCATATAGGCTGCGTGCCCATTGTTTGGAAATGAAAAAAGGGGGGAGGTTAATGGGAGAGGGGCAGTATTTATGGGTAACACGACTATTGTAGTTGCATAGGAGTACGTTTCCACTAGACAATTATCTTCTGTCATTGTATCATCTCTGAATATATCAGCTAAATATCACATTATATGTCTGTATGAAATAGTTTCAGTCTTGGAGGAGACAAACAAGCAAGCATAAAAATTTTACGGCGACCTCAAAGTTATGGCACACTGCCATCATCGTCTAAGATTGAACCTCCAAAAACGGTGGAACAACCACAGCGTAAACAAAAGAGCTTAGAGGTTGATAAATTACATTCTATTTTTTGTTGTTATTTTCTCATGTGATATTTTATTTAACGTATTCATTCTTCAACCTTTGCTGCGCCGAAATTGTGTCATAGTCATCAAGTAAGATGATTTAGGTGGCATGAGAGGAGAAGAAACCGCTCTTTTTCGTTTCTTGCTGACTTTTTCGTTGTGACTGTAACATGTTGGAATATTACGCTCTGAGAAAATATTATTGGGTGATTGAACGTGTGGAATAAAAGTTTTTACTTCTTTTAGTTCTAGTCTTTGACATAAAATTCTCGTTAAAATCTAATACGGCGAATGTTGCAAATACTATTGATAAAATCCGAGACTTGGGGGTTCACCGTACGCCTAGAATGAAGTGGGGGAGGGTCCTCTTGAATCCTTAAGGAGGCATGATAATCGGGAAAAATTTATTAAAAAGAAAGGCCTCTATTATATGGAAGTGTGCAGTATTGTTATTGTTTATGAAGAGCATATTCCAGGAAAGGCAAGCGGCTTACCAACAAGCACGCGAACGGATATTCGGCAAATTCAGTCCAGAAGAGGAAACTGAATCTGAGGCCGATTTAGGGCCGACGTTGGTTCCGTTGCCGCCGACGACAGTCAACTCGCCAACTGGCATGCTGCAGCCTAGAATGCAGTTTTCGGCCCCGGTTCCAAGACCAAGAGCGCCGGTCGCCGCGCTTAGGACGATACGAGCACCGCATTTTCAGCCCATTCCAGCTTGTCAGGGTAGGCCTTTTAAGACATGATTAAACAACAGTGAGGGCATTCCTTGAACGACGGAATTTTATTGAATTGAAAGTGTCATTGGTAGCAAGTTGTACGGTGGAACCCTACGCAGCAGGGCAGCGCTGAATTGGTTTCATTATCATTTGCCTCACTTCATCCTTTAAGAAGCGCTAACCAATCTTCGATGATGGCATATCTCTCTTAGCGGTTTGATGCTCGAATATCTTTTTGTCCTTCATCTTCTCGTAATGGATTTCTGGCTATTAAAATCATTATTACATGCACATCTTCCGCAAGCGATAAATGATTGGCTATTGCAAGGAGGTATCGTACAGGTAAGACCATTTCTACAGGTGATTAATCACTGGCTATTCCAAGCAGATGTTTGTAGACGTAAACAGCAGAGTAATATTCAAAACGCTGAACAAAAAAATCCCGTTTGGTATATCGCAGCATAAGTTTGCAAGGTTTACCCAGGTGGACGATTTTGTTGACGAACCTCTGAAGAGATGATGCGTGAGTGTTGATGTTACGTGCTAGTGCATAGTGTGTTGGAGAGAGAGGGGAGACTAATGCATACTTGTATCTGTGGCAGCAGAACATCGTTAAAACAGGAAATAGATTGTTTCGAAATCCATCCTTGCGATGAAAACTTTTTGATAGGAAAGTTTACTTTTTATAGAGAATTTAAAAAGTAAACTTTAAAAAGTTTACTTTTTATAGCTTACTTTTTATAGGGAATGACAGTAATGTCGTACTCTTAAGACTTACTATATATTAATTTCTTGCCGCTTCCAAAAAGCCTTTTTACGTTTGCTTTGGGTTTAAGCCTAAGAAGCTTCACGCGTTTTAGTGTAACAAGCTTCCGATAACCTGTGAGGGGAATTCATCGTACGCATTATAAGTGAATTGATTGTTCGTCTAATACCGCGCTGATTTTATATGGACCTTATTGATGTGCAAAGAGGGGAGGTGTTGTGAAGGCTTTCAGCGATGAATACTGCATACGTGCTGTAGTCATTCATTTAATGTTCAAGGTATCGTTTATTCAATGCCCCCACCTCTCAACGTTTATGGACCGATGCAACAACAACAGCAACAGAGGTTGTCACCGACGGCCACATCATTGGGAAGCGGTGGATTGAAGCCTCGCCAAATGCCATTTTATGATTCACGGGTACCACCCCCTTTACCCCTCACCGTTTTCCCGACTTCGAATGCTGGTGTTAACGGACAAACACGACCACCAAACCCGGTGCCGTACGGGTTTGTATTTTACCTTATGCAGTTATTATGCTATTCTTTGGATGAAGGACGATACATTTTTGAAATGTTCTTCGTTCAATTGTCGAGTTTTCAAAACGGCGAACTTTCATCTCGAATTATTCCACATGACTGGCGATACTGGTTCCCTTTCTTATTTGCATAAGTAATTAACCCTCAACTGGTGGGTCAGTCATTCAGTGGGAGGCAGTCGAATTGACTCTTACTTAGTATGTGTCCTCATATCAGGCTGATCTACATATCCATTTAAACGTATCGTTTTCACTTAATGCTTGCTAGTGATGTCGCAAACTATAGTAATGCTGCTAATAGCGGCCAATAAAGTCGAATTACATAGGCTGTGTCTTTGCTTAGGCTGATGGTGATGTACTTGAGGTTGTGTGTGAGATGAAATATTTTCATCAACTCTTTCGTGGGGAGAATGTAATCAGGGAGTGATGAGCGCCCTTTTGTTAAAGAAAGCTACCCCGTGATAGAGGGAACCTTCATGATCCTAGTTGTACAAATTTTAGCTGTTCCTTGCTTGTATTGTCATTGAGGAATCGATCCTGGGATCCTGTTTTGAGTTGAGGAGGTGCAAACTAGAAAATCTATCAGCTACCTTGCTCTGATACCCGGTTGTATATTTCCGAAAGGTTGATTTACCTTGCGACGTCGGCCTAAATTTCTTAATCGTCACGAAGTCCCTAAAAGTTAGAGAAGAGGAACGAAGAGGATCATTTAAGGATATATGATGAGTGAGTTTATAGACGTAACGTTAAGCAAGTTGTCAAGGTTTCTGTTGACTGATTGCATTGAGAGGTGAGTGTGAATTGCGTTCAAATGACTAAGCCGTTTTTTACTTGTATAATTTATGCACGATCGCTCGTAACGATGACTGTAGATGAGGAGGCTATTTTCAGGCGACCACCAGTGCAACTCTTATCACAGTCGCAATTTTCGACCAACTATAACACGCCCTCCAATCCCAACTACTGAAGCTACATAGTCGGGCGCGTCCCGTTTATCGAAAATCCTTCACCACTCTTATGGTTGTTTAAAATTTTTGTGCTGGAATTTCTCTCTACTTCATCATCCTTTCTGCTTTTTATGCGCTTTTTTAAACCTGTTATTGTCGTAACGTTCCTTCCCATTGTTTTCGCTGGTTCATCCATTTTTTAGGTAGGGAGAGAGGAGGAGGGAGGTCGAGTAGGGAGGAAGATATTGGCCAGATGAATTGCAGCTGAAAGATGTAGAGTTTGTTTCGATTTATATCATTCTGAGTGCGGTAAAGTTGGTGCAATTAAGTCCAAACAAGGGGGCTTCTCATCTACCTATGGCGTCTTGTCGCTTTCGTTCGTCGTTTCGGTGCTGCAAAAGATGTGGAATTTGTAATGAGGTTGAAGTTATGGTTTGGAAGTGCGAAAATTGCGGTTCTCGAACCAACAAGGTGGCAAATAATTTTTCAGGAGTGCGGGTATTTCATATTTAAATTAATACAAGCATGTTCTACGTGCATGTTTTTCGGTTCACTCACCGTGTCGCATGGTAATAAACCATTTTAGATAATACTTTATAGGTTTGTTAGAGGAAATCTGAGTTGTTTTCTTCAAATGACTTGAAATGGACCTACCAACAGGGTGGTCGCCAAAAACTTGTCGTGACCTTCGCTATTCCTTTCTGGATGTTGCTGATGAAGCAAAATTGCCCTTGTTCGAAGATAAAGAAAGTTGTGAGGTGGTTCTCAAAATGAGATCCACCTCCGCCGTAAATTCTCCCGTGCAGGGCTCTCTTAAAATCGAGGTTGTACTTGAAAGCATCTTTGCCTGTTTTGCATTGTAATACGGTGATTGCATGTGGCGCTTTTGGTTTGAAATGTCTTTCCTGCTTGTTATATTTCCCTCTCTCGAAATGTGCAGAGTTGCATATGTTGATCTGCCTTTGAAAACCTCTCAGTCTCAACATTGTGTTCTCTGTTCGTTGATGATATTCAGTGGTTTAGTTTCATACCAGTAATAAGTCCTTCTTTCTCATGGCCAACAACTTTTTGTGAAGTTTTAATCATGGGCACGAATACCAGTTTAATTTGTTGTGTTATGGCTCTCACGTGTAAGCTTATACTCTTCCGTTGAGGAGCTGAAGGGGAGGAGGAAAGAAACTCAGTCCACCCTTCTGCTGGAGCCAGCCTCTTTGGCTGTATCATCACTGCTTGAGCAGCCGGCTTCCCCGACTTCTATTTTCTTTTACTTGTTGATTGTTTCATTTCGTGCTAATTACAGCTCGCATTGTGGGAGCCAACACACAACACAAATCCAGTTTGTGTCTAAATCCTTCCCTATAAGCGCCTCGATTGTAACGAATGTTTTGTAATAGAAAAATCTATGAGGAAACGTTGTTTTCGAGATTCTTTCTTTGATGATTTAATTTTCTTGGATTTTGTATTTTGTTCTTGTGCGATTTTTTTTCTCGATGTAAACAGTGAAAAAAATTTCTAATTCTTTTTTTATCTCGTCTTCTTATTAATCCAACAGGATGAAAAGGTGGAAAAGGCTATATGTCACTTGACTGAGAAAGGCGAAGCATTTCGGCTAGATTCGATATATCTGGTGACGCCCTTATCAGATGCAGACATAGTTGGATCCACCTGTGGTTCTGGAAGATAAAATTTTAGCGGTAAACAACAGTAGTTCGATGACGTAGCAATTTACGCGTTGATTTGATTGCAGGACTTAATATACGATTGATGATTTCGTTACCGAAGAGCTGGAATAGCTGTGAATATAAATAAGAGGTGTGTTGTATGATCAGCGGCGAATCTCGAGGATACTACCACTGTTTCCTGGGAATCTCTTGAGCGAGTGAGGTTCATCGAGTGAGATCAATGGAGTGTGCATTTTATGCGCCCTTTGGGGAAAATCTATTTTGGGAATGGATATATTGTAGTTTTCTCTGAACACCCCCATCAGATAAAACCATGTCATTTGAGTTCACCGAGATGCAAATCTTCGCCACCCTCACCACCTACATGTACAAATCAAAGATGAGAAACTGTTTCATCAAATTGGTATCGTCGAGTGAGGCATGAAATTCATTGAGAAATTAGTAAATCTCTATGAAACTTGGTCTCAAAGTGAGCCTAAAAATATGGTCAGAGGATCGTTCGCGGTTGTCCGTACTGAATGCCTGTTTGATTATGCGTTGGAAGCATCACGTGTACATATTAGCTTATCTCTTAAAAGCTGTCATGCTTCTTCTCTCCAGTGCATTAGGATGCATCGCATAGAGTAAATGGAGAAAAGGTGAAAACTTTTACTAATAACGTAGAGAAAATAATTGCTTAGTGATACGGAACAGCATGATTAAACTGATTAGTGACGTCGACAAGATTGCCATCCTTCCTCCCTCTCCTCTTCCCACCTGTCTCCCCATGTCGCCCTTATAGTGGTGCCTGAGGTGTCACATGTTACCCAAAGGCGACTAGCGACATGTTGGACGGATGTTTCTACAACGAAAAATCCTGCAAATGCTGTATCTTCTTAGGCAGGAGTATCGAGTTTTCCACTCTGCCAGCTTTTGACAGGTTCCACGGGTGTTTGACTTCCACAAATTTTTGAGGAAAACCTTCACTTTGAGCATTCAATTCAAAGGGTTTTTGTTAGAAAAAGGTTATGAATTTTTTTCCCAGGTCCCCCAATCAAAGGAAAAGGGAGCTTTTCCATAGAAAAGCAAGCGTTCCGATAACATTCGTTAAAGCAGTCCACGAAACCAGGTCATAAACCACCCGCTCGCCGCATTACTCGCATTTACCGAACAGGTCCTCTACAGGACTGACGTATCATATTCATTCGTATATATCCGGCAGCTTTCATTTATTGTCGTACCCAAGGAAGGTAGGTCCGTTTGATCGGTGACGGGGAAAGGATGCAATCTATAAATCAGTATGTGCAGCTTCCAATTCATTCCTTGGACGGTCCCAGAATTAGTGAAATAAAATCCAGAAATGAATTGAAAAAACACAACACGATATTTCGCATCTGTTTAAAAGGAATAAAACGAGAGAGGATAACACATAAATCGCAATGATAAACATTCAACGAAAGTATTACTTTCGAATATTATATTATGCAAAAAAAAAGCCAAAATTTCATTCAGCAATAGATTTAATGAAAAATTATCGGATAGTTTTATAAAAGGTCAAATTGGATATACATTTAAAAAAAAAATTCGAATTTTTCTTCGATCGTATTCAAATGAGTTGAAAATTATCACTTCATATTTCGTGAAATTTGTTTTTTTTGAAGAAAGGTTGTTCCATTTCAAAGATGCCCCCATGTGTTCTCAAGTTTTGAGAACACGAGCTATTCCATCTAGATTGGCGTTCTATTAAAGCAAATACGCTATTAAACGGTAATGAAAAATTACACGGTAAAACTAACACGGTAATGAAAAATTCAAAAGAAATCAATTCTACAATTTAAAAAAAAAATGCAATTTCAATTAATTTTAGGCAGCGAAAAAAAAAAGAACAATATGCAAGAAATTTTCTTCTATTCGATTCATAAAACTTTTGTAAAGGTCTATTTCTTTTAAAGCTATCGAAATATATCAATGCAATCGGAGTTTTAGAACTTACCAAATAAGTTGCTCCAAAACGACTCCGATAAACAAAAAAAAAAAGCATCGTTCGACTGGCAGCATTTCATAACTTCAACCCCTTCAAGCAATATTCAACATAAGATGCTCAAAAACGATGAAAATTCTTTTCGTAATGCAATATAAATTTGCAAAATGCAATGCAAAAAATGCAACGCAACAATTCAAATTCATTCTTTGCGTAAAGAATTTGCAAAAATGGGATAAAAAAATTTCCTCGAATCACATTAAATTTCACTATACAAAAATATTCCTCGAATTTGTTTTCTATTTAATAATTTGCTAAATTGAAATTCATTTATGCAAAAATTACCCAAATTTATCATTTTTTTTTGTTCGATTTCCGTATTGCAAAAGCTATCATTTTGGGAATTTATTTGTTCGAATAATCGAGGATTTCTTTCTCTTTTTCTTTTAAATCAAGTATGAACGTTTTAGTTTTGAATATTTGCTCCACTAAACAAACTTAGGCCACCCATGAGAGCATATCCGAAGCAATAGCCAACATTTAGAGCATCATTTAACCATCACTATCTTCATATTAATGTGTCGTTGTCTCAAATATCATGTCTCGATTATTAGCTCCTTTCATCATTTAAAATCATAGCTTTTTTTGTTTTTTCAAATTTCTGTTCGTAAAATACACTCGTATTTTGGTATCTTTATGATTCTAATTAGCGGAAGTTGGCATCGAAACTCCACACGGATTTTCTAAATTAAAATGTATCTTGCTCTACGGCTGAATTCTGTTTACTTGAAGGGGTTGAACTTTTTTTTCCAGAAACAAAGGATTGAAATTGAAATAAAATCGAATCGCATAAGCAAAAATAATGGTGTTCGTTCTCGTCAGATGTTCGTCCACATGTTCACGGATCATTGACGATCTTTTCACTGCAAAAAAAAAACGAAAAATATATCTGCAATAGATCAAACCTAAGCGCTAAGTCAGCTGCTTAAATTTATTAGAAGAGAGCTGATTTATAGCACCACTAATGAGAACCATAAAATTGCTCGCAGCACCTATTTAGAGGTAAGTGAAGAAGTTGAAAATTGAATACTTACTTTTATCTTTGCTCTGTCTTTTTTATCCGATTTTCCACTCATTTCAAACCCTCTGATTCTTCCTTCCACCCATTCCCCCCCCCCCCCTCCTTCCCTTAACTTTACGTATGCGCTCCTTACGTGGAACATTTATAGAAGATATCGAATGTGGCGGTATGTTCAGTGTTCCTTTCAACCGCTTCACATATGAGGAAATTAGAGTCGCATAACAATTGCAGAATTTCAAGGAAACGTTTAATTGAACATTAATTGTGGAAAAATGTATAAAGCGCAAGCATTCAGGATATATATATATATATATATATATATATATATATATATATATATATATATATATATATATATATATATATATATCAGCGACGCTATCCAATTTCGTGCATTTCTCATAATCTTTAACGTTTTCGATAAACTGTCTTGAAATCTCAAATTTTGTAATAAATTGGCGTGAACTAAACGCAATAGTCTGTGCTAACAATACTGCACTATTAGCCGTTAAAATTAATAAACAAAAAAGTACAAAGTTCCAATACCTACGCTGCCGTAAGAGGTTTCATTTCATGTGTGGCTGCAACATCGTATTTTCTCGTTTCGATATCCAGTTGCTCTGATGGAGTATGAATTCCAAGAGTCAACTGATAGATCCATGCACCGATAATCGCTCCAATGAATGGTCCAGCAACGGGAATCCAAAACCACGAGAAGTCACGGTAGCTGCAAAATCACAGCATCAGATCAGTTCAAAACTATTCAAAACAGTATACTACATATAACAATGTTATTAATGATTAAATTTGCAATGCGGGAATTAAAATTCAAAAGCCAGGAGATGGCGAACAATTGCCATCCTCTTCTGTTCTCTCCTCGAAACCTAATGTGCAAAATTCCAACAAGGAGGAGGGAGGCATTTGAATCGACCATTAAGGTTATAGAAAACACCCTCTTCCCCGGTTACACATTTACAGCTGCAAACAGTCAACCGGTCTTTGAGCAAAAAAGAGAGCCCTCAGCAAACATATCCAATATATCCCCACATTAATTCAAAATGTTGCGATATTGCAATACTTGAAAACGTATGGGACGCATAATGCAAGAAAGCCCATCATCACTTGATGACCGTAATAAAAAGTTGTCGTATTGGAAAACTTTAGTTAATTGCATCACCAACCTGAACACATCAACTCCATAACCGATTATGAGTGTGAACAGACGGGGTCCGAGATCACGAGCCGGATTGACCGGATATCCACAATTGAGACCGAATGCAGTACCGATCAACGTGAATGATGCACCGATCAATAAAGGTTGAGTCCACGATGGATATGAGTTGCGTTTATCGGTGAAATGAGCGATTAGCAGACAGAATATAGCTGTTGCCACGATCTGATTTCAAAGAACAAAAAATTTAGGTTTTTTTCAAAAATTGAAAAATCAGGTAAAATATCAGGTAAAAATTGAGAAATACATCGCAACTTTTCAAGTACAACAAAATTTACTTATTAATTTTCAATTGCCCTCCGACAAAGTTATTAAATTAAGATCCACATCGTCGAATAACTGTCATCGTAAAGCCGAACTAATACATTTATCGTTAGCTCAGTTAAGGCAGTGGTACCTTCGACACTTGATTTGAATCAATGAACGTTATAGGCGGACCTGCAACAGGAGATTGAAGGGAAAGGGACTTTGCAAAAAGCGTGCGACCAATGAAAAAGAGCTTCGAACCAGCCCATAAATCCTCTAGTATTTCACAGCAATTAAACTATCACTTCAAGAGTTATTTCTTCGGCACTCCGGTTATGTTCACCTCTTGGATATGTAAATATTGCTAAAGGAGAGGTGTGAAGGAATATCTGAAAAACACCCAACTAAAATGTTATAATTTACGATATAAAATCGCTTGAATTTATGTGATAGCTACTTCAGAGAGATTGAAAACACCACAAAACGTATAATTTATGATAGAGATGTTGAAGGTAGAAAAGGTGAGATGAGTTTATAAACCTGATCAACGAGCCCATTGAATACGCCAAGATGTGCGGCTGGATATGAGGCGAAAATGTTGGCGGTCGCTTTTGGACCGACGACGTGACGTACTCCTCTATCGAAATCGTCAATTGCATCTATAATTCGTTCATTTTAATTAGTTAGTTGATACCGGCATAAAAAGCACAATGCTATAACAATGCGATATTGTAACATGGTACTCAGAGCACTATTAGCGACCGTAAAATATGCTGTGTAAAGAATATGAATAAAAACATTAATTACCATAACCGGAAATGGGAGATAATGTTGTAAGTTCAAACTTACATGCCAAGTATTTAATGAACAATTGAAACAATATTTGAAGTGCTGTTTTGATGTTTTTAATTTTTTGTTTCAACATTATCGTTCTAATCGGTAAATATTATACGACGAAGTAAGTGACGAACCGTAATAGACAAGGTAAGCAAATGCTGCACCGAAGAATGCACCAGCCGTTTGTGCGATTACGTAGAGGACGAAAGCAATTGGCGTAAGTTGTCGGAAGGTGAGGAACATCAGCGAAACTGCCGGATTCACATGACCTCCTGAAACAACAAGCCTGTTATGTTTGCACCATGGGTGGACAAAATGGCTCGTCTATCCAGCACTACTGCATGCATGTGGCGCAAATGTACACTGCACAAATACTCAGAAATTTATGCTATGGGATAAGCGTTCATTGACTCAAGTGACCAAGGAATGAGACGCTCAGTCATTCGATGGAGGACACTCGTTTGATAGCGCATCGTTTCCTTATTCCAAGAAGAAGATGCATAAGAAGGGAACATATGAAAAAACACCTTCTGACATTTTGAGACGAAGTAAGATAAACTCAGTAAAGAAGAAAATCAGGTCGGTAAAAGCATCAGCGCATCTATAAGTACCGCCATAGCATCTGAAAGAATCTATTTTTCAAATTCCCATATGAACTGATTACCTGATTATATTAATAATAAGAAACGAATGCATTTCAACGCGTAATTAAAATCCGGATCTCCCACTAATTACCCACAATCTTGCAATATTTCTATCGGGCCTATAATAATTCGTCCGAATTCAACGGAACTGAAATTAGCTTGCATAAACATCCCATACATAATAAAACTCACAGTTCAAATTTAAGATATTTTCAGAAAATGCCGTTATATCAACTAGCTTTACGTTCTTTACTATTTGGGAATAAATGTCGAAAGCTGAAATATTGGCCAGAAGAACATTTTATGAGTTCTGGAAGAAAATAAGCGTCTGCAGTTCTAAGAGCTCGAAAGAAAAGAAAACGTCTATCCTATATGCATATTGGCGTTTGATCAAACGATGATTAAGCTTCTTATTCATTCAGATAGAGAGGTCCTTGGCGCTTCTTTACAAACTTTTCCCTTTGAACGCAAAACCCAAACTCGTTTATACCAATAATATGAGCAAATGATATTTTTGGGGCTGGCAGGTCTTACAGTGCCGAAGTTGTTGAATAGCCAACTATTCATCAACTTGTCTCTAATAATTCAAGCTATATGATCAACAAAGGGCATGAAAAAAAAGTAGTAGCGATCATTGATCTTTAGGATAGCGTAGCCCTATCAGCAGATATTGCACCATTCATCATAGCCTTTTAAAACCATCGTAGTAAAAACGTCTCAGCTCAAGAATTTATTTCCCCTCTTTCACACTCTTATTTCAAAGAACGATTCAAAAATAAATATGTGGAACTAGTTTAAAAGATCTTTTCAAGATCAGGATAAATTACTTCTGTGGCACGGCCTTATGGCCTGTATTTTAGGCCATTTTCCAGCTCTTTAGAACGTTAAAGAACCAAGTACTTACATCTTTTTAAATCTATCAGCTCATTCTGTATACTATTTATTACTTGCTTTCGAGCCTGATTACTCTGGCCGCGAGATGATAGACTGATCTTGCGGCCACTTATACAAGGGTAAAAAGATGTGAGAGAAGAAGGAACGATATTCTTGCATTGGATTAATGGTTAACGCATTTTAAATATGTTGGATCTCTCTAATTTTAAATTTCCACCTTATGGATACACTGAAAATATTCGAATAGAATTAGCAATTAAATATTTGCTGATTAGATGTAGAACTTAGGTTGGTTCAAATGTCGGAATAGATCTTATTGTTTCATATATTTGTTGAGATTTCATCAAGTTCTCGCTCGTTTAGTTTCCCCACCTCAAGAATTCTCTCGTAAGTTTCGCTCAATTACGTTATAAATGCTAAACTTCTAATGATGCTATAATAGATGCTATGCAGTAAATGAACTCATCTAATGAACATTTAATCGTTGCTTCTCATAATAATGCTTGAAAAAGTTCGAACATTTTTTGTTGAAAACACTATAACTCTCTTTTGAATTGAATATTTCTCATTTTTTAAAAACTTTTTTGAATATCTTTTTGAATATTTTACAAAAATTGAATATTTTTCTATAATCTTTTAATGTTGAAAGTTCTTCCCCTTTAGCTTATTTACCCAAGCTTGAAGCTAATTCCTTTCTATGTTCATGGTTTAAAGAGGCAAAATATATGCAAAATTGTACAATCCTTGTTCAACGCATTATATTATCAAAAATATTTACGCTGAAATATTGTCCAATATGTTTTAAAGAAACAATAGCACCTTCACATGTCTTTTCATCGTAGTCCCTTCCCAGAATTACCGCAAATTCTATAACCCCTGGGGTTCTAAAAACAGCCAAATGACACTACTTACTATATATCTCGTGCCGTATATCTACATTTTTGCTGAAGTAATAATGAGCGTTTTCTTCGTTTTCTTCTATCTCTTCCTTTCCCCATCTTTACGAAATCATTAAATGTGAATTTGTCAAAGAGTATAACCGGATAATTTGGCGCATATAGCGACAGCGAAAGCGATTGCCAGCCCAATACCAATGTTGAGGCCGATCATCTCGTTGACTTTACCTCTGCTTAACACCGATTGTGCGACGATCGAATTAATGAGAAGCTAAATTATATGGAAATTTTTGGAATGCTGATCATTCGATGCATATAAGTCACTATCATATCGATAATTTTTCAGTTTTTATGTGGTGTGATGCTCTATTTTCTGCAAGCACTTTACTGCGATGTTTACGTATAGCGCATCATTGCTATCGAAAAACATATTTTTAACTCCGAGACACAACTCAATTTTAGCGTTGTTTACAACGAAAATAGCCCGATCTTTGGTTTTGAGAAGATTTCACAATTAACACTCTTCTCGAATCGTTATCGCAATATATATATATATATATATATATATATATATATATATATATATATATATATATATATATATATATATATATATATATATATATATATATATATATATATATATATATATATATATATATATATATATATATATATATATATATATATATATATATAACCATACTCTTTGTTTTTTTTTAAAAAAATAAAAAACACAAATTTTTCATCGCATATTTTTCAGGAAATTTCATAAGATTTATTCGATCAATGAATAATTTCTTTGAGTTATGCAACTAAATGAAATTCTTATGCGTTTTTAAATGAATTTTCTATTCGAAGAGTGCATTACGGCTATCGCATTTGGAAAATGTGTGTTTTTAGCCTGCCTCTATTATGATTTTATTTGCACAAGCATTGAAATTATAGTCAATGGATTTAGTGTACATAATGCAAACTAAAGAACGGCCTTCTAAACCAAATTTTAAGTGAATTCGTCAGCCAAAGCAGGGAAGTGCAGGTATTCAGAAACTTCAGTGGATTGCGGGCATCCGGAAATTTCGTGAAATTTACATCTAATCTGTGTTGCATTTACATGAAGAAGTCAGTGAAAAACCAACTTTTCACAAATGGACGTCTTCTTCTCGCTTAGCCCGTCATAATGAATGTACTAAATTGCGAAATTCCATTATATTGATTCTAGACAATATTCTCAGAAAATTGCATAATATACCAAGCCCTGGGCTTATAAAAACGTGAAATACGGTAATCGCAAGGAAATCTTACGAGTAAGATGGCCGTGCCAACAAATTCTCCAAGAACCGCACGAACAAGCTCATGCTTGATTCGGAATTTTTCACTCAACTTATCCATCGCTATTCGAATTGCTCAACGATCAGCAGTTGGAAGCTGAAAATGTTCAATGAGTTTAAAAAAAAAACAGCAAAAAAAGCGAAAACGTTATAAATAAATGTTAAACGTCAAAACGAAAACGGCGAAAACGTTAACACGACGGCAAATCATAATTACTCTAAACGCATAATGAAAAAAGTTACTGAAAAAGATATCGTTGTCAAAAAATTATTTGCCTAAATGCTTCTTAAAAATTATTGATTTTTCAATTATCGATTATCTTTCAGATTATATTATTGCCATATTTGTTCCTAATTCTCTTCAGTTTTAAATCAATAGACACATGCCGTAAAGCGTCGATTAGAACCCCATGGGGTTAAGTTAAAGTTTTTAGAAAATTAGAATATACTAAAGCATCTAATTTTGCAGCCAATCATTCGTACAGATTGTTCTCTAAATAAAAACTTACGATATCATCAAAACACTAAAAATATGCTGATTGAAATGAGATATTAGATGTTTGGTTTAATAGTTAGGTTTCTATTCGTTCAAAATTGTCATTAAGGCAAACAGATAAAGGTAAAAGATTACACAATTATTACACCTATTCTCTCTGTCATTTACATCAATTGTTGCGTCATCGTTATACGTTATTATCACCTCTCATATTATATCATTTTTATACCAATAACTATTAAAGCAGAAATAAGTTATTATTATTTAGCACTATAGGAAAATTTTTCGATTTAGAAAATTATAAAAATTATGCAAATTTCAAACTTTTATTCTAATTTGGCATAAAGAAAATAAAACGATCTATTACGAGAGAAGAAAAATCAAAAGCGAAGCACAACGATAAGATGCGATAGCAAATCAGCATATTGCACATGAAAAATATGTTTAACAAATATAGTGGCTGATGAGTATATGTGAGATGTAATTTCGCTGATGGTGGTTGGCGACCGCAATTTTAATCCTATCAACTATTATTATGAGTATACTATTGAGATGAGGAAAGATCCATCGATGAATAAGCTGCAAATTTGTTGATTATTTGGCATTTTCAGTAGAAGCAAATGAGTGGTAATAAATGATGCAAACTATAACGAAGCATGACGAAAGAGAACATGAGACATTTGCGCCGTAATTTTGAAAGTACTTGTCCATGTACTGTCAAAACGCTTTTGAGTATAGGATTGTGCATATTGTCATGGGATAGCATTATGTCATTTATGGGAGTGTCTAGTTGTTTATCGATTGATTAGCTAGATTGTAGCTTATTTTGTTGGCTGCATTTACCGACGCGACTGATATTTCCGGATATGAATGCAAAAAAATACTCCTAATATGGAAGTTTCCAGAAATATATTTTTCCAGAAATAAAGATAACCGCCTCTAAAATAAGCTGTGGACAATACATTTGTTTATTTAATTAGTTCGATCGACAATAACAATTTTTGAACTTGCAAATTAAAAAAAAACTTGAATTCAAAGTTAAATTTTAGAATTATTTCAAAACTTTTAAATTCTTCAATTTTAATTTTTTTTTATTCTGAAAAATCCAGGATAAAAAAATTCAACTGCGAAATAAAATCCGCATGGGAAATGTTTTCCTTTGGAGACGGGAAAAAATAGTTGCAAACATTTTAAGCTTATCACTTTCTGAGTACTAAACATACGAGAATAGCATCTTCTATTGCAATGCTAGATATCGAAGCCAACCTTTTCTAAGAAAAGGTTTCGGAACTAAGTCCCAAGCAAGCAATTCCTATACGGGAAAAAATGGCTGATGATACCGGGAACTCCGCACAATGGAAGTAACCTTTTTGTATTTGATTATCACTTTCTATTTCCTGAATTTCTTCTTTCCTGAAATGTTTGGGAACACATTATTTCCATTGTCATTATACTTCCCAATTTCCCTCACCAAGTCCGAGGATTTGTTTCGACACTCTTCTAGTTGAGGCAGCCAACTGGAAGCGTACAAGATTTTTTCCAAGATACGATGATTGCATATGCAATTTGTTTGTCACAAATAATCAATTATCGTCGCTTCACATTGAACGTTTCATTTTATCCACGGAAACAATTCATCGGGGAAATTAACCATTCTATAAATAAATATTCTTTACACAAATAATTCAAATGAATTACATTTATGCGTTTCATTATTTAGGCGTTAATATTGAAATATATATCAAATTTGAAAAATATTTATGCAATCTAATAAATTAATTCCCGATTTAATCGATTAAAAAATTTTTACGATTATAAATTTCGAAAAATATATAAATATTTTTTATTAAATTAGACCGAATAAAATTGCTATCATCAAGTTATTTTGAGATTTTCTTACAGTCATTGAAATTATAAATTTTCCCAATTTCAAGAGACGGTCATTAATTTATCGAGTCATTCGATTTTTTTTTTTTTTTGGAGAGAGGGATCGATTAGTGAAACCACTGAAAACTATTTCGGATCGTTGCAGTTCATTAGTGCATATTTGTTGAAATTGACTTATAAGATCGTATGGCAAATAGATCAAAACATATAATTTTATGTTTTCTTCTTTTTGCATGAAATATTCGCATATCGTCGAATTATAGAATTCATAAGAATTTCAAAAACTATTACAAAAAATCGACTGCAATCCCTTCGTATCAGTTTTATTCAAAGTTCATCATTTAATGTTATTTCTTTGTTATTTGGTTATATATATGTTATTCATCATTTAAATATTTCTTTGATGTATTCATAAATATACGCATTCAAAATGTCCACGAGGCAAACTTTTCCTGTTCCTCTAGGGTTTTTAACCTTTCCTCTAAGGTTTACATCCAACTTCCACAATTGCAATTTGCTATGCTGAGCAAAAATAACGAGCTTTTTCAATTTTGACTCCAATTAATTTTTATTTTCATTTACTTCAATATTTTAATTTCATTTATTTCAATATCCTCGTGTCGGAAAAACGTTCAAGGAGTGGGTGAATTTTTTAATCATGGTCTATAAAACTTGACGGTTTATCGTGAAACCAATCACTGGCATGGAAAAATGAAAGATTTGGGCAATTTTGCTTAGGGTGCCAAATTCAAACGTGTGGTTGGAATTTTCTTGTTCGAGAGAACAGTGAATATTTGTGCTAACAAGAGAGGAAATTTTTCCCCTTCAACAACTTTGCTAACTTCTTAAAAGAAATTCATAGTTTTTGAGAAATCCGTAGTTCTCCATCTTCTATGGTTCACCTCTCTTCTCCCACCCACTGGCTCTATCCCATCATTGTTTGTTGGCATGCGATTTGCGATGGAACATCCGGTCTCTCATAGAGGAAGTAGCGCCAATAACGAATAACGCATGAAATGTTCCCTGCAAACGCGATGTGCCGAATAATTTGTCGTCGAAGGCGCATATCAAAGGCATTGCCGCTAACTGTGAAGCACTATTAATTCGGTGAGAACACGTAAACAAAATTGTAAAGTAACCTATGCTGGAATGCAAATAAATGAATGCAATTTGCAAGAGGCCGATTACGTCATTTAATGTTTGCAAGCCTTTCATCATAAACGAATAAACTGCTATCTAATAATAGAATATTGTAGATTATAAATTGTTGCAATTTTTTATAAAATTTTACAATCGTTGTAGTTCTAGATCTGATCGATATCAACTCAACAAACGATAGATCATAAAAGATCAAATAATTTACACAGGAAGAGAAAAGAGATATCACTACGAAAAAAAAACCCTTTAAGATAAAGTTCATAAAAATTAGATATATAGGAGAGTTGAATTGATTATGTTCGTCAAGAGAGCATTAATGTGATTATAAGAGGAAGCACAATTGGATAATGAAGTTGTTTATGCAATGTATGACCGGAAATTCAGTGGGAAAATAAGTGAAAAAAGAAGTTTAAGCTTTAGATACTTTAGAAAAATTAGAAACTCAATTTAAACCTTCGAAATTTTTTTTTTGACAGTACAAAACCTCTAAAGAAAAACTTTCTTTAATGTTAAATCAATCCACATTTATCGTTAATAATAAACAATAAATAATGGAAAGCATTTGCAGCAATGGAAGCATTTGGATGGTCCATAGAAACGATAGTGGAATAATATATGAAAACACATCATTAATACATCAATTGTAGAAAGTATATAAAACATCAGCGGATTATCACTGCCAAACTTCCGCTATAGCAAGCGGACGTATTCGTGAATGCTGTCGTTTGCCTCATCCGGCGGATTTTACCGTGTGACGAAATGGCTTATGACGGTTATGAAATTCTATAGATTTATGCATAGTGGAAATTTCAAATAGGCATTGATTTTATTCACCTTTCATGTAACATTCCAATATATGAATATTTCCAAGAGGAAATGAAGTAAGTTTTCCATTGATATCTAAAATATAATAATTATTCTTCGTTTAATATTTTCAGACACTTTTTTTTTTGAATGAAATGGAAGGAAGCAACGCCTTTTTCCTGAAAGAGAAATTCCTCTTTATATTTGCGGAAAAAAAAATCGCTTTTCTTGAACAGATCTCTTTTTAAAGTTGGAAGTAATGGACGCTTCTTATTTTAAAGGAAATATTCGTTAATGAGATCTTCCTATCTCAATAAAAAAATCATCCGTTTGAAGAAGGTTTCTATTGGAGAGAGAATCTCTCTCTCGATTCTTGAAAATTAGAAAACTATATTCAAAAGAACATCGTATCAAACAGAAAAGTCAAAATTTCTGAAAGTTGAGGGCTCTCATATTTTATTCAACGAATATTTTTTATAATGGAACGGAAAACACGGCTATAAAGAGAGTTTTTTAACCTCAAATATCAGACAGCAACGTCAAAAATGAGCACATTCGAAATAAAGCACAAAACAACGACATTAATGCTTTATTTCGATTTGATATATTACAAGCGCGTTGCAACTCGATATTGGCACGCATATCTCAAATCTCTTTTATGGAGGATATAGGGAGGAAGAAAGGCACGGGGAGGCGGAGGGGGAGAAGGGAGAGGAGAGGGCATAAGCCTACTCGTTGAGTAGTGATTTTTCTAAACAAACAAATTTGTCGAATATGCAATTTTCTTCCTGCAGTCCAAAACAGCCAATGAAATAAGCCATCACTATATATCATATTATCCGATAATATGAACTGCACATAATGTGTTATTGATGTCAACTCAATAATTCAGAGGTTGATGATGGCCGATTAGCAGATGTGCTACCAACATCATAACTTGCCTGATCATTTTGAATGTATAGCAAGTGATTTTTGAAGTAATTGGGCCGAAAAAGATTTTCAATTGCCTTGTAGCGAATATCGAATAAAACATTGTGTCCACCTCGTTAAGTTGTTCGATGATCACCCCAGGGTATTCGAAGAAGTGGTTTAGAAGAGAATAGATGGAGAAATCTACAAGGGGAGCTCCCTTAACCAAAGCAACCAGTTTCGCTAGTTACCAACAAAAAATTTAAAACACGCGATATAATGTCCCTAAAAATTTGGCAAATTCTACTGTAAAATTCATGCAAATTTCATAGCGATTCTAAATGCCTATCATTTCTGCTAAAGTTTGTAAATAAACGTGAAATTAATAATAGGACTTAACCCTATGGTGTATATACGGATGTATGCGCCTAAGTTCATAACTCTGGCTTCATTAACTCCCCAGTTTGAAGAAAAGAAAACTTTTGCAAGTTTATAAAACGAGGTTGAACCTACAAACTTGCAAAGAGGATATTAAAAAATTACAAACAATTTATGTCATGATATAATTTCATTAATACGCATTTCTCAAGCTAAGCCCGCATATTCGAAACAACCGCTTTTAAATGCCTTGAATAAATAGTTTGATATACTGGATGCACATATTGGTGGCAACTTTCATTGCTATGATGGAAAAATGGCACGGGATTTATTTGCTCCTCCTCTTTGTTCCCCTCTTCCGTTTCCTATTCAGTTCGCCGACAGCGATATGGTCTAAAACACCTACGAGATTGTGTGAGTGTAAATCTCAATGTGTTTCTTCGAGTATTTTGCACTAAATTAATGATTTAAATATATAGTATATATCACAGGTAAATATTATTATTCAATTAAATAGGCAAATAGATAAACCTAGTATCCACAACGATCTAGCTAAGTTCCATTTAATATTTCAAGTAACAAAATATTATTATGAATCGATCCGACTTGAGTTGATTTGCACTCTTTGACCATGAAATATGAAAGGAACACTGAAAAGACGATTAATAAAGAGAAAAAATGGCAGCAATATTATTCAATATTATTCTTCGAAAATCATTTCACCTGTGCACACGTAATGAAGAGAACATTCCTTGAAGAAAGTTTTATAGTCGCATTCTAGTTGTTGCGGTTTTTTTCTTATATTTTTCTGATTTTTGCTGTTGAATTTAACTTAATGACGAATTCGTAATAATTGGGTCTCTTAGAATGATAATAAAAAATTATTATTCATCGTCCACCCCCCCCTCCCCCCTCCTTAATCCCCTCTCTCCCTCATTTGCCTACTCAAAAGCCCTTAAGCAGCATTACTTGGTAAAGCGTGCACTTTATAGATTTAGCACAAATGTATTGTTAAATATTGGACGAATAATTTTTGCACTCATTGACGAAACGAAAAATACAAGAACATAATAATAAATACTCTCATAATAGCCAGTTATAAAAAATCTTGAAAATAAAAAATAAAAATAAAATTTCGCTCGATGAAATATTTCAGGAAGATATTCTTTAATTGTAAATAACTGGCAACAAAATCCGCATAATAGTGGTAAATTAAAGCGAATTCAGTAATCGGTAGCGTTGTATTGCATTGCACTGCAAACAGGTAGCAGTACAAATTCATTGCAAATATTCTCAACTACGATAAAATGGGCATATGACCTAAGACATGGATGAATAACTATAATGGCTCATAATTTATAGTGTCCTGAATGCTCAAAAGCGACCGGAAAAATAAATTCAATTGATTAACTAAATTTTCTGTAATAACATTAATATATACGAAATATTCTCTTAATGCTTCCGAGAAATTTTATGCTCATTGAAGAAAAACCCTTTTGGTATTAATATCCTTAAATTATTCGCATATATTAAATTATTTCAGGTTATTAGATGACATCCCCAATTGCGAAAAGTAAATAAAATGCAATTTTTAATTTCAACGAACAAGGAGAATTAAAATTCAACTTAAGAAGAACTTAAGCTGTTTATTAGAATGGTGATAACAATCTTACTAAAGAATACAGACACTATATCAATAGCTACAGCTATTATTCCATGATCCACGATTGCCATATTTACCCAACACAATTAACTCCAAAATGCATCGAAGCAACCAACTCGAGTTTATGTTCTCTATGAGTCTCACTTTCGGTATGAATCATTCTTTTCGGGAGGGGGGCGTTTAGTTTATAACAAACGCAAGACTCCTAGATTCCATGCTTTCTGCATACTTCTTTGTTCAGTATTTGCTGTTTGTGTAATTACGATCAGTGTTAAATCAGCCGCTATTTCCGTATTCTTTGAATGTCTGCATCCCTCAATGATTCATCGTTCCGGACTAGTTGCGCTGACGTCCAGCCACCCTCAATTCGGTTTGACCTCGTATTACTAGCCACACCATCAATAGAGAGAGAGGGGGAGAGAGAGGGAGACAGAGAGAACGGCAAAGAGAGATGAAGGTTTGGCACATGGCCAGTTCAAGAATTCTCAAATTCGCTAATTTTCTCTCATCATCGCTGAAAAACAAGGCAAGAAAATAGCAGAGAAGATGATTACATGCTATTGGGAGGGGAGTGAATGGCATGCGATGTAATGAGCGTGAAAACAACGTTTCGCTTCACTCTCCACCTCTCAGGGTATTGTTTGCTAAAGTGAAATAACGTTCACACCATTGTTGAACGTTGTCGAATGAATCGCTAAGCCTCTAAGCAGCTGTTTATTGTTTACGTCGATTAGCAAATGATAAAATATCTTTAAGCATTTAGAAAAAATTACAAAGAAAAATGTTTCAAAAATTATTTCAAAAAAATTTCTAGGGAACATCTCAATTAATGCTGTCATTCATAAGTCATTCGTATGGGCCATACAGAAATATTATTAATGCATACAGGAATCTTTTATATGTAGTGACATCAACGAATATCAATGAATTGTGTTTAAATCATTTAAATCGCAAGTTTTACTATATATGAGGGATAAGTCAAACAGCGGGAAAGTGGAAATTTCATGATAAAATCTGACTCAAGCACGATTTGTGAAAGTAGTGAATACATGAAAGGAAAGGTCAAAGAGCATTTTAAGAAAATTCCAGTGTTGAATTTTCGAGCAAAATAGATGACTTCAAATAATTTTATATTTCCTATCAAACACCCTAAAGGCAGCCTAATGCATTGGTTATTTGATAAACTAAACTGATTTCAATACAGTTATTGAAAGAAATAAATTTAATAAATGATTTTCTAAATATTAAGTCGTTATTCATAACTAACCTTCAACAAAACAAGAGACGGTGATGTGGAAAAGGCGAGGTGGAGGGGAACGAGGGAAGGGAGGGGAGGTGATGATGAAAAAAGGAAGTGTTTACGGGTACTCACGTCATTTCATTTCTGGATATCTTTCGGCATCTTATACATATGAATGAAATATGTCATATCATTTAAATGTCAGAAATGGCGCTGCAAATGTGGGTGAGGTTTCTATGTAAATCGGAAGAGGCACTTGAAATCACATTTAAGAACCGCGTTCCTTTGCACTGTTGGTTCCTTAAAATTGTTGGCAATTTGTGTGTCTAGAACTGGTACTCGAATGACTGTACAGTGAGGATAAATTCGTTCAATTAAGAGCTGAATTTTTGCAATTTAATGTACCCAGAATGACATTTTCAAGAGAGTTTTCCAAAGATTTAAATAATACTAGGTGGGTAAATGCTCCAACTTGGGAATTATTTTCCTCGAAATTTACTGTCTGTAGTGAATCGGGCAGCAAAGAGACTAAAAAATAATGCTAGAACGCTATTTACTGTCAAATAATTCTCGAGAATTCATCTTCTCATCATTCCACTAGAGAATGACAGACTAAATTTACATTCCATTCTATACTCTTGATTATGGCTTAAGCATGGCAAATATACGAAGGTAAAAAGTGAATATAGCGGTCAGACATATGCAGACAAGCATAGACAGACATATGGAAATATTCTATCATAGATAAACGAGCATTTGCCATGATGCATTTGTGAATGTATGCGTGAGCATTTAATAATATCCTATGGTATTGTGTAAGATTCATTGCAACAAACAACATAAAAAACAGAAAAAAAAAGCACAAAAATAAATGAGTCAGGATTTTTTTTAAAATCCAGAACGCCTAATTAGTTGGAAGTTTTTGCGTCAATTAATGAGGGTTCTATACAATAAAATAAAGAAATTAGCAACATTTTTTCTTTGCAAAAGTTTTATTTTTCCTCAACTTTATTATGAACAATTTGCGAGCATTATATGCGCCAAATGTGCAAATGATGAATCGCTAGAGACAATCTGAATAATGCTTACTATCGATGAGATTTGTTTATTGACAGCTTATATTATTTTGCTTAGCTTTTCCTACTCTTATAAAGGTATATTTATCCCATTTCTTCCCAATAGACGCCAATATATATAGTTTCTTCTAGCAAAATCTTTTAACACACATCAAAATCTCATTGTACCATACGAGTGAAAGAAATGTTGCATTGCAATGCCCATAAAATGTACAATGAAATCGACTCCGTTTGTTCGATTTGTCGATCGAGACTCCTAGTCATATACTGCAATTTATGCATTCTTGCATAATGTGAACGCATATGAAAACATCGATAAATTACTGAATTGTCAACAATTTGCAAGATTGTGTGCCTTTGCATGTTTTTGAACGATTGCAAAGGTCGTACGTCTCATATTTCCATTCGAACAATTATAGGTTTTAATATAGCATCTCTTAAGATTATTATGCAAATTGCATTTCCCTATAAAAGAGCATTTTTTTGATTCAAAATTTTCAGTATCGCATTTTCACTGAGTAATTTTCATAACTAGGTTGTATTTTTTTGAAACGATATTTATTGATGAAACATTCTGTCGCACCGATGATGTCAAATTTTTTGAAATTTCTTCGTTTTGCCGAAAGAACGTTGCTAATGCATTGACGCGTTCGAATTTTCTCCTTGAAAATGAACATAGTGAAAGATATAAAAAAAATTTAGTTTAGACATCCATATAAGAGATATTGAAATGGAGTATACTGAACCCCGAGAGAGAAACTTCGTAAATGTAGGCATTTGGAATGCGACGGGAAAGTCCAGCTTGATCAGAATATACAAGACAAAATAACTGAAAAAAAAATCTCGTAAAAGAAAATCTAGCCGTCGAGAAAAATTAAAGAAAAAAAACGGACAAAGAAAACCAAAAGAACGAAAAAAATTCTAGTAAGTGGCCAAAATTGTTTCGAATTTTGGCATAACGCTTATATCCATATGTAACGCAATTCAAATGACGTTTAATTTTGCCATATCATCACATCGAGCACTAATTATGCCTCTCAATGAATATTCACTTCAAAGAGAGGAAAATATTTCGAATGCAATCAAACGAAAATAATTCTATATTGCTGTCACAGTGCGGTTTGTCGACTGCATTAAAAGTTGTACTAGATTATTATTATAAGCGTTTTAGTCAGTCAGTACACAATATTTGCACTGAGCGAATATACGACAGTGATCAAAAAAATTGGCTTCGAATAACGCGAAACTCGTTTTGGTTGATTTGATTGCTGAAACCATTCGACACATTCACCTCATATATGAGCATATTGTTTACGAAGGCGTCACACAACGAGACACTACCCAAAAAGTGGGAAGATTTTATTTTATCGATTAAACTTCATATAATACAGTCGATAATATATGCATTAAGTTTTCTTACCTTTATTTACGTAATCGCTATACAGGTATTACGGCTTATCACTGCCGTTGAAGATAACCTCGAAGTTGAACGCATTTCTTTTCAGGCATCATTTACCCGTATATTAACCAGAACAACTTTTTGCTCTTGTTGGTTGTTTTTGGTGAACGATCACCCCAATCTTGACGTACATTTCTGATTCTTGGAAATAACGTTGCTCATCCGACTAAACCTCATTGCCGCATTTGAACGATCGACCTACGATGGATTTTTCAATTTCGAGAATAATAAAAGCAAAAACATGCTCTTATAATAATAATCAGTGAATCAATATGGCCCTCTGAAAGAATCGTTTCCTTGTTTAATCAGTGTGGCCTCTGAAAGAGTTATTCCTGTCACTTGCAACATAGACGCCCCCGCCTCATTACCCCCAAGCGCTTCAGCGTTACCTAAGACGATGGTTTCTGATAGAGTATTGCGCTAACGCAATTTCGTAGACCATTAAATTAGACTTCAAATTGCACTTCCATGACCGGAGGTGCATATAATTTTTTAATATCTGTGGACGTTCTTCGGCATAGAATTCAAAAATCTGAGGCATTTGGAGTCGAAAATTTGAATGCCATCAGAGTTACGTTCATCTTCATCGTGCATACTTTTCTACTGGGTTTTTCACACTGATATGCAAAATACGATAACAAAATCCATAAAATTGTTCATTTTTCAGTGCAACAATCAGAATTCACCCTTAGTAAGAATTTTATCGCTAAGGATTTTATGCATCGTTCGATGTTATTAGGAATTAAATACGCAAAAGAGCTCTTATTATGGAAATTTGCATCGATTAATTGCATTCATTTTCGCAAATAAATTTGCATATACCTTTCTCCTTTTCATACCTTTCTGGTGTGCACACAGGTTTGTTCGAACTCCATAACCATCGAAGCTAGAGTTGCAGTTTTGGTGGACATCGCATACACTCCTAGGTACAGTTGAGGATCAATCCATCAAACTCAAAAGGGCTGCTAAACGTCCCTATGTGTCAACAAGTTTGCTAGACTGCATTCCATCAGGACCTTCACAATTTAGCCCTGGCAAAGAAGAAAATCTTTTCTGGAAGATATCGAGCAGCAGTTGGATGAGTTAAAATATGAGCGCACTATTCACTCTATTTTGATGTTTCTTGACGACATATGAAACTAGCTGGTCGAGTAAGACGAATGCAAAAGCGCATATAGTATTAGCTCTTCTGGCATAGTTTTCCGCTCGTTTTGCCACTTGACCACTATGCAGCGCGTGCAAATTTTTTATCGCCTTTAGTACGCACAAGAAATTTTGAAGGTGATAGATCGACCTGCAAACTGCTTGAAGGATGGCATAGACTATACAGACTATCTCGCGGCCCCAACTTCGGTTTCTCCTGAGTTGAAACTATGAAACAACAAGATGGACCTGACGTCAAGACTTGAGTGAGTACTTGCAAAAACAAGTAAAATCACCGAAGGACAGTGCAATTATCATGTAAACTCCAGCACTTCTCGTGGAAGAAATCAGCCTGAAAGTGATAAGTCATTTTTGAAGCATTCACTAATTGTTGACGGCTACTGCGTGGTTGGAATCTCCTGGAGCGTGAAGGAGCAGGTTTTAAAGAAATATTACTTTGAGAATATTTGCCAGGTAGCGGTTTTCTTTGAAGTTTCATTAATAATGACTAGTGTTCGGAGTTCACTGCCATCTTCCCTGCTGGGGACCTGCACAAAGATGACTCATAAATCCTGGACCACAGGGAATTCACTCCCACGGAGCTCGCACCAAAAAAATTCCGGTCTCCGTTCAAGATTTTCTGAAATCAAGACCCCACAAGGACCATGAGGAGACCCATTGTGGTCTTCTCATCTTTGTGACGGATGCGAAAGGGCAGCTATTGTCTTCGCGAGTTGAAAAAAATTCTCTACACAGTTGCAGAAATATGTGGCAACTCCGACAAGCAAAGTATTCGACCAAGATACGCTAAACGGAAACGTGACGCATAGATGTTAGGGGAGAAAAACAACAACTTATTGCGAAAGAAAAAAAACCCTTGTATAATTGAATTATCCAGAAAACAACGGAAAAAAACAGGAGAGGATGGAGCTATACGAGCTCAACGTCGATATTTTATGAAGAGATTTGTCCGCATACAATCAACCAATGTATCAGCGTTTGATGGAATTACAAAAATAAAGCGCTAAAGTTGAGAAAAAAAGATTCGATCATGCGAGAACTGTGCTCTCTTCTTAAGTGAAACACTACTTCAACGGGAAAACACTTTGAACAGTGGAAAGTTGCAAATGTGACTATCGTATGAAAAGACGATAGCGATGCAAAAAATGCGCAAAATTATAGATCTCTATCGTAATTGCTTCGCGTGTCGAAATTCTTGGAACTTTATGTGTGCGCATAAGTTTGCATTGCAATAAAACCGAGAATACTATACGTTATCATGATGCTTTTCACAAGAATTTTCCAACAAAGAGTCATTTCTGTGTTATAAAGAAATGAATCTCAAGAAGGTATCGCAACATCTTTTGAAATCATATTGCGAGCTAAGAGAGTTAAGGGGAACGTTGATGTGTTTAGAGTATGATGCAAATATTGCGAATAAACTAAAATAATGACACAGCGATTGCGAATACTTTCAATACAACTAGTAATAGCAACAATGCAACGGTTAAAAAAATTATTTCCACAATTGGAGGAAAAAGTCTCATGTAGGCAATAATTAAAAAAGTGATTTCAAACATACCATCATCCTCGACTGGCAATTATACCGCTAATTTGAAAATAACCAAAATAGGTTACCTACTACAAGAAAATTGGTATAACTCTCTATCTCCGGCAGGGGCTTCGTAAGGGTTCTTAATATTTATTACCCACGCTGCGGGAGAGAGAAATTCTGGGGACGCAAGAGCACCTCCACGGGAACTCTTCGGGCATGGAAAATTTTTCCCCTCGTTGGAGATGGATTTATCGCGTCACTTTGTGGGTTCCCTTCAGTACCCTCAGAATAATAAAGCGAATTACGAAAGAAACATTAGTTAGGCATACTGATTCAAATAGCCGACAACTGACTACTAAAGCAATTATAAAAAAGAGATCTATAAACAAACACAAAAGTGTGCAGGTGAATGGGCAAACACTTCATCATTCATCAGTCATTTTCGGAAGATAACACATAAGTGGAAAGCTTGAGATTATCAGTATTGAGCACTGCTGAGCACTACAGTTAAGCATTCATAACAATCGACTAATGCAAACATTGTTTTCAGGGTCATTTGAAGCTTTCTACCAAAATCTATGTCACCATATAATCGTAAACGAGGAGGTCAGTTGAACGAAAATTATGATCGATTTCTTATCACGCATTTTAAGTCGAATCGTTATTGCATATATCTTCTCTATGCGGATATACAGATTAATGCAGATTATGCAGTAGTAGATCGTTTATGAAGCTATTAAATTTGCAAACCATTTCTATTCAAATTTTAATTATTAACCCTCCATTGAAAAGCCTTCCAAACTATTATAAAGACCTCTACTATTTATAAGCAAATCTTCAACAATAATAACACCATTTCAAGTTGTCTTCAGATGAGTAAAAGTAAAATTTGAATATATGAAAAGACTCAACAAATATGAAAGTTTTATTAATCAAATATAATAAAATTTTTTGTAGAAAGGCGCAGAGATCATTTCCCTTCAGTTATGCTTTCCCTCCCGAAAATTCTGACTCCCTCTTATTCTTCACTTTCCTTCCGCCTATCTAAGTAGCGCATAATGATCAT
Source organism: Ascaris suum (assembly GCA_013433145.1). Lineage (NCBI taxonomy): Eukaryota > Metazoa > Nematoda > Chromadorea > Rhabditida > Ascarididae > Ascaris > Ascaris suum. Next base: position 2,462,452 of record CM024183.1, on the reverse strand, counting down.
TTTATTCGTTTTTGAGCTTTATTTGTCTGCATAAACGTTCGCGTTGCACAATAATGGTTACCTAAGCCCATCCGAGAAGTAGGATGAAATGCCATAATTCGATTGCTTCAGAAACGCGTTCGCATATTTAACTTAAATGAGCGTTCATAAAATTTCTTTACAAGCACAACGGAATTTTTATTGCACCGATGTTGTTTTATCCTAAAAGCTATTGTATGAACAAATTAAGGGCAAAACCTCACAATGATATTGTAAAAAAAGCGAACAGTCATGAATACCTTAAAGTGTCTATGCAACTCGGTGGTATATTGCATTGAATGTGTCAATTATTTATGATTAATTGGGGAGGGAGGGGGAGGGGATTTACAAAAGTGATATTAAAAAGTTCCCTAATTTTATCTTATCTGATAGATTTTTTTGACTGAAAATTAAGTCTCAACGGAAATTATTATAAATGAGAGGCGTACGTCATACCTTCATCAGTAAACCACTTCCCTTATTACTATGGAGATTGGCAAATTATTCCTCTCACTTGCGCTGGTTTTCTAATTGGTGGATCGACGATATTATGAGCAAATGTTGAAAACCTCAGTTCGATCTTTAAATCCGGTTCCAGCCATTGTGGAGCTGGGATCAGGAAATCACATGCAGGTGGTTTAAACTCATTTCGGTCGAGTAATAGGCTCCGTTTGGAGCAAATCCAGCCGCCAGATCTGGCCGGAGCGGAGCTTAGCCCGGACTTGGAAGTTCAGTACTTACATGTTAGTGACGCCTAATTGTAGATAGAACACACTGAATCTCATTAATTTCGAGAATAGTATACTTCATCATATCATCTTGCCTAGAAATCTTTCGCCTATAAGGTAGTCTCCGCTTTCATATACGTGTTCCAGTCTATGAAGGCAAGCATCGACGACGACCCGCACGACGAATATTAAGCAGCCGACGTCAGCGCAAATCACCGTCGCTTTCCTCCCCAAGGTGTTTATTTAGTCTCTGTGCTATTGGAACATTATTGACTGATATGTTTGTTGGGCCATAAATGAACAGTATGCTCATTTAGTGTTAAATACTTGCGAAAGTATCTACTGTTTGGCATCGCAACCGACCGGGATGGTGCTATCTACAAAATTTTGATACTGGAAACACTTTTAGCCCTTCCCTATCGCCTGAAATTTACGTACAGAGAGCACGAACGTTCACTTGGTTTTCACTTACCGTAAAGTTTCCTGGAATGAGAGGAACATATGGCATATTCCCCTCTAAATTCTTAGTATGGCTGCTATGCAGGCAATTTAGAGAGGACTGACGACTACCATAGAAGCTAATAGAACTGATGCTTGGAAAATATAAAGACCGGAAGCTCGGTGAATGGAGAATTATGGAAATGTGTTAGGCAGACTGGTTAACGCACAACCAACTTATTAAGTAACCAGCTTGTTAAACGATTCAATAAAGAGGAATGAGTAGACTTATATTCACTGTATTCAAATTGAAGATGATCAACTGACAAAAAAAAATTGTTTATTACGATATGAATGGGTGAAACGGCTTTGTATGCTCAAATACTTGGCAATTATAGCTCGTGCTCGCCTGATCGTAGTGAATCGGTTCGTAGTGAAGATATAGAAGAGGCTGCATTTGCCGAAACCATCCGTCAACTACCGGAAGTATGCTTGCGTTCGTATTCCATAAAATCCTGGATTCAATCATTTGTGAGGAAACTAGCTGCAGAAGATGAGGCTCATCGTATATTGTTTTCATGTTGAAGTATAACACTTCCCACAGTGCCACATTCCATAATGTTACTGCCGTGGTGGTTGAGCATTTCACTTGTCGATTTCTTTCGGTGAATAAAAGGTGTCATAAAGCAATTTTCAAATCAAAGAAATTGACAAGTTTCTTTTAAGACTGAGAATAAATCCATTCAACTTTTGCATAAATTTTGCGCGGTATTTTGCCAGTTTTGCATAAAATTTGTTCATTTAGTTAAGTTTCAGCTTTGGCGTTATTTTACATATTTATCTGCACTGCTTCTTCCAACAGGTATAGAATTAACTCTAATCTTTCTAGGTAATCACTGATAATATCACTGTTCTTTTGGTTCTTTTCTCAATTTATAAAGAGAATATTAGAATGGTAAATTAATTGATCATGAAAATATTTTAAGAGCGATAATACTTGTAAGCACTGATTATATCATAAAAATTAAATGAATAATTTGTAGAAGCTAATTGTTGAGTTGCCATGTGGCACTATCAAAAAAATCGCTGATTTACTGCAATCGGAAGAGGATGATACCAAACCGATTCATATTATAGTCTACTCAAGTGATATGCACCCGGTTAGCCATTCTTAAATCTACCTTGAATATTAGGACAAACCTGATGCAATTTTATTGATATTATTATGAAGGTTTAAGCGTCCAAATTCCGTATAACCTCAAGTGAAACTCCCTGCTTCTTCCGTATAACCTGGAGTTTTACTAGGAAAATATCATTTCGGTCTCAATAATCTTCCTTCCTATATCTTCATTAGCTTCCTTAAAACTGGAAAGAATGATCGAGGTGCTATTGTTAAGATTGTCGAAAAAAAGACCCCTTTCCATTAAACAAGACCTCATCAGTACTTTACGACCCCTAAAAGCTCGGGAGATTGATTGCCTCCGAGATCTTATTCAAAGTGAGACGAGAGTGGTAATGAGCAACTTGGAATGTTCTAAGTTCTTGTAAGATGTTTTAATTCAGTAAGTTCGCTCCAGATTCATGCCACGCCATTACATTTAAATCTCAATACCTCGCCTCATTCATCACCCGCTGCATTTTAATGAAAACCTTATAAAACTATGAGGATGTGATTGTAAGACAGTTTATAGTTGTGAGGATGTAGAGATAGAATAATGCTTTATGCTGATTTTTCGGCTCTTTCAGCCACAATCACAGCATACCATACTGAAAATCATCACATAAACACACTTCGCCACATTCCATAGAAATATGAAAACTCTCCTGTTTGCACAAGAGAAGAAGAGAAAAAGAAACAAGAAGACGAATAAGAAAAAAAGAAAAGATGAATTCAAGTATAGCGAGAGAGGAGGTTGGCGAGGGTTGATAATTCGACACAGCTGTTAATCTTTCGTTTTGAAGAGTTTAAGAGATGAGCTTCCCTTATATTGCAGATTAGTGTACCCTTGCCGCATGTATTTTGAGCACAATGATAGTTGCCTGAAGGTTATGGAATTCGGTAACGTGCTTGGCCATTGGGCATGGTTTATACATTCGCGGTGGTATTGAGAACATGCTTAACATGTGCTATCTAAAGCGCTTGTGCAGAAAACTGCCCAAATCGCCGATGCAGATGGATTCACAGCTTAGCAACGAATAGAATAAACAAAATCTTTCATGCAGCAATCACCTGGATTCTTCGTGAGACAGATTATACACTTAGAGGGGTTGTAGCAGACGATCATACAGTCGGTTACGAACGAGAATGTGTAGGAGTATGGGAAGTGGTGTGACGTTTAATTTATATTAATCTGCAAGATAACGGAAGCTCAGCTTAAAAAATCTCTAATAAGAACGATTAATTACCCATCCTCACCGAATTCATCTTTTTCTTTCTTCCTCATTCCCCTTCTTTTTTTTTCTTCTTATTTTCTTGCATAAACAAGGCAGTTTTCATCATTGCATAAAATGTGTCGAAGTGTGTTTACGTGACGGTTTGTAGCTTGGTATGGCTATGGTTATGGCTGAAAGAGCCGAAACATCAGCATAAAGTATTATTCTATCTCTACATCCTCACAACTATAAACTGTCATATAATAACATCTGCGAAACAACGGTGTTATATATATATATATATATATATATATATATATATATATATATATATATATATATATATATATATATATATATATATATATATATATATATATATATATATATATATATATATATATATGTTGATATTGATGTAAACTTCTTAGTTTCCACGATTTCTAAAATGGATCTCCATTGTATTTCTGCAAAAGGGATCAGCATTTTTCGTTCCGCGCTCAATATCATGTCGTTGACTGATTTTTGCGTGCCGTCTTTGCTAGCTGCTCAACTTAAACGTCGTCTGGTAGATTTCAAAGATACTACAGCGCAGTTTACAGAATGACCCTGTGAATGACCTAAATATTTCTTATAATTTACGCGCTCTTAGATGACATAACAATTGGCGAAGGAACGCTTCTCTGTGATCCTGGACTTATTCAGAAAGGTATACTAGACTTTCAAATGTTGACAATTTTTACCTAATTGAATAATAATTTCAAGTTTGAATGTAAGACAAATCCTCACTTGTTTATCATGACAACCTTCAAGCTGCAATAAGTTTTCAGCGCTTCAGTACGACTAATAAACCAATTGTAATCGGTCGCCCATCGTTGCGCCGAAGTAACTCGAAGATATACTCGAATAGCCGAACTAGTTTGATGCGTAATCGCTCTTATCGAAGTCGCCGTTCGAATCAATCCAGAAAGAGACCATTTCCATATTATTAGATAATTGCAACTTTCAATGCTCACAAATAGTGTGCTATTTCTTATGAAGATAAACTTACTTTCATGCAACGATGAATTAATGCAAATATTTTTAAAGAGTAAAAATTAATCGATTACAGAGTTGATCGTTGCAAAGGTAAATGCAAAGTTGTAAACTAAAAGTCTGTAAAGGCAAATATGGAGAGAAATTAGAAATTTGCTTTTCTTTGTGTAGATATACATTTTATTTCCAGCTTGAAAATGCATAAAACCACAAAACATCATAATAAGGAGCCTACTGGACGGGTGCAGTGCGCCTTATTTGATTGGCCAAAAGCTATAAGGCTTCTACTTTTTGATTTTCTTTTAATATTAGCGAGAAGCCTAAACTCAAGGTCAACCTTCTATTCGAAGGTGCAATCTTTCCGTTTTTCAAGATTTTGTTCTCCAAATTTAATTCTTCATTTCGATTGATATTCAGTCATATCTTATATGCGCAATTGAACCAAGCAAATTAACGTTATGGTTCTTTTTTACTGTTCTCTACCAAAGGCTTACTGCTTTGCATTTGGATTCACAGTGCTGGGAAAATCCGGATCTTTCAAAAACCTACCCATTGTTTCAGAAACGTGATGACTGCATGAAGAGTTTAAAAATACCAACTTTGAAACGTTTTGTTAAGCGTTCCGATCTGAGAGGTAAATGTGGACATGTCCATTGGACTAAATAGTAACAGCTGTCTCGATTTCTAGCGATTAAAATTTATAGATGCAAAAATTTCAAATATTGAAAAAAAATTATTTATTATGTCAAAAACGTTTGAATCCGCAAACGATTTGATCGATATTTCATAGGAAGTAAGAAAAGCAATTCTATATTCGGCATATTGAGCAAAGGAAAAATCCCAACGCTCAAAAAGATATTATCGAAGAGCGTAAACGCTTTCTATTTCTTTCCGCTCTCATATAGTCTAATGTGGTCATTTTGAAAGCGTTTTATACCACTCATAATTTTTTCGCTCTATTTATTTTTATGTGAGAAAACCTAATGAATGATGATGCATTTTCACGTAGGCGATACCAAAAATTTGCATAACAATTATAAAATATTTTCGAATATTACCTCTTGTGATGTGATACACCTTTACCTAAAACCTTTTTGATCTTTTTTTTTCAATTCACAATGCCAGTTCGGCATCTTCATTAACGGTCGACATTTTGATACATCGCAAGATACAGGGGCATAAAAACCAGGAGAAGAAAAAATGAATAGAAAGAGGATGGAGATAGAGAAGAAATAACAAACGAATTACCTATTCATTATACGACAACAGTTTTGTATATTTTTGTAAATTTTTACAGCAAGCGAGTTAAGCGGATATCGCGTTAATGCATATATATGTACATAAGTTGCTAGAATCCACACCGGAAATGTCCTCCATTCATCAATTCATTCTGCATAAATAAATAAATGACTTCCAAAAAGTAAGAAAAAAACAATATGTCTTTTGTTCGATTTCGAAAAACTCTAAGCTGCTATAAAATTTCCACCTAAAACTTTGTTGCACTATTGATTGATCAGACGTGGATGAGGAAAAGAATCTTCGCCCAAAGAATTTGTATGTCATTCGATCATCTAGGAATGCAAATTATTATGCTTTGCATTAATATGTTGTGAATTTTTATATATTGCATTGATGCATTGAATTGCTCTCTAAAAAGCGCAATTTGTATTTTATTGGCGCTGCTTTAAATTTCAATGTGCTTTGCGAATTTTCATTAAACCTTCATATGTAGACGTTCATTAATATACCTCTGGTACACTATACTCGTATGCATAAAGCAACAAACGATGAAAAATGTTCATCGTGGAGCCAGCTCCCATAACTTATTTTCAGCTGATCGCGTGTTTTTTTGCATTATCGGCCATAAAATGTGCCACAAAATTTGCATATGCAAATTTTATTGTATGATCGATATGTGCTAATACTCGAAAAACCGAAACGCATCAGAGATGGGCGCATTAGGCTGAAAATGCCTTCTGCTAAAACCTGGTAAGATTTGCTTTACCTGGTGATTGCATCGATCATAAAAGGTTGCACTTCGCAGTTTTTATTGCTTAAAAGTCCAAAAAACCACTTTAATGGACGAAATATAAAGTGGCTATTCTCGAATGGTGATGACCGGTTTATCATCCTCAGCATCACGACGATATCGACAAGCTAAAGTATCATGATGCTTGCTCCCTTTGATCTTTGATCAGTTGAATATACAAGCATGAAACATGTACTTTTAAAGTGGCTTTAAGCTACTGATAGTATTCGACATTTCTTTCTATGATTTGACGCTATCATTTATAGACAAATCTAAAACAATATGACAACTTATATTTCGCATGTATTTTAATTTCTTTTTTTTTTCATTTAGGAAAACAGCTCCCTCATCGATTAATCCATCCCGCTTCATACTGAATTTCACACTTTCAATCGACCTTTATTGAGTTTTGTGAAAATCACTTACATAGAGTTGGGAGGTATTCACACTGCTACTGAACACTCCATTCCACGAACCTATAGCCGCAATGTGCAATGCGTTTTGCTCAATGGAACGAAAAAATTGATAAAATTTGCATGCCAATGATGTGTAATGCACATATATGGTTATGTACTGATGTCATTACATATGATCATTGCAATAATAAACCAATGTTGAGGCTACCAAAACCTTTAATTACCATGCCGATCGTGTTAGCTATAGATAAAATTATGTGTCTACTTTTGATGATCAACTGGTGGACATGAATTTCTATGCATATTTAAAATTGCACTCTAATTGGAACTCATTTTCGGCATTGTTGCAATCTGAACGAAAAATCAACTTGTTCATTCATCGTAAGTTTTTATACGCTCTTCTACAAGATTATGCAAAAGATCTTTGCAAACCTTTTGCGTAAATGAATAAATACTGTGATGATATCAGTTTTTTCCGTAATTGATTTTTCCATTACCCGTATTTCTGCGATGATATTTTCCGTAATTGATTTTTTTTTCTGTAATTTTCCGTAACTGATTAGCACTGAATTCTTATTTGATGCGTTCGTGCAGTCGATTGATTGTCTAAGGAAGAAAACTATTACTTAAATGCTTCTGGAAGACAACTACAACACCTGGTGGCTTAATGCGTGACGGAGTTAAAAAGCGCACATCATGATTGACCTTCTAACATGCAAAGCATTCCACCTTGCTGGCGACAATCACCTTTTGATGCTAGGCGCCAGGTATGTTAGTGCGGAATACTGAGGGCAAAACTATAGAACAGTACTGGTAGTAAATAATTGAAAAAATGGTCATTTCACAAATATCGTACAATTATCAGGTCGTTGTCTGGGAATCATTTCTGGAAATTAATTCATTCATGCTTGGATTTAGGTCTGAATTAAGCGCAATACAAATCTAGGAATGAATTACCCGAGAACAAGTTAAAAATAAAGGGCTTAAGTCAGCCATATATCCAGAAATTCTGCTCGCGCAAGAGGACCGAAGAAACCATTTACTCATATAATCCACTGCGGCACACATTTGGTTTGACATCACTTAGATACTCGAATGTCGACGCGATTTGGTTTCTCCGGAAGCATAGATCCAACCGTTTGCTAATAAACCAAAAAACTGTCGTTGAATGAGAAAGCCTACCTAGAGTCTTTCTTAGGGAATCTTAATTGTACGTGAAGACAAGTGTCCACACAAAAATGGACAGCAAGAGAATATATGAGTGCATGCATGTCTATGTATGTATGCCGTAGGTGATCTACGCACTTCCGGAAATCGTCAAAAAAAGAGACAACAAGGAACGACAAAAGAAAACAAAAACAAGGATTCAGCAAAAAAAAAACCCTCACCGAATCTAGATTCCACAGAAGCAAATGCGCGGCGATAGCGATTTCAAAAACACATGTGTGACAAGGAAGCTCTATAGTATTACCATAATTATATATCTCTTCTATTACAATATATCATACATACGTTGCAATCTAAGAATATATAAATTGATAACAAATAAAATCATAAAGAACATAAATTTACCCACACTGTACCACCATAAATACAACAAATCGATAATCCTAGCTAATGAACTCATAGCTGCTCATCCAGTGAATCCTGGCTGTGCATCTCGTTGCTTTATATTTAGCATGATCTCCTTCGCTTTATCCAAATATTCCTTCGCCTTTTCAGGATCCTTACTTACACCGTCGCCTATTTTATACATCCTGTAAATGCAACACCTTCTTACCTATATTGTTACTGCAAATTCAAGTGCTACGCTTCAACACACAAATTACTGCTCGTCTGTTTTTTACCTAGTTAATACGCTCGTATGTCCAGTTTAGGGGCCAGGAAAAGAAAGGAGTCTGGGAAAGCATTGGCTCAGTTTTTATTATTATTATTATCTAACCAGACCACTGAGAGAGAATAGAGAACTCTGACGGAAAACGAATAAAATTAAGCAACATAGGAGATTGCCTTTCTATATTCCTTAGCAGAATAGGAAAAATTTTATTGTAAAGAATATAATAAATAATTTCACTCTCAAGCAAATTCAAATGGAAGGACAAAGGGAGAGAAAGGAGGATGCTGACCTAGAATACTTTGGCAGCAAATCTGTGCCAAAATAATAACCCATAAATCGACACAACATCTAAAGTTCCCAACTGTTACATAAAACTACACCACAACGCCATTCGACAGAATACGCTAGACCCATGCATTGCATTCTCATAATCAGATTTAGAAACTGCTCACCGGAAAGAACCCACACCGCCACCGCCGAAACGTGCGCGTTCACTCACTCATTCCTCATTTCTCGTGCTCTACCAATTTCAATATCACCACTACAGTGAATTCGATTCAAGCGTTACCTTCCGACATTGGCGCATGATTCAGGCACCTGCAGATCGCATGCTCGGATACCATATTTCAAAGCTAAATCCATCCTCCTTGGCAGCTGTCCGAGTGCGCTTTTGTCCTAAATGTTGAGAGAACTTAAGTGTAATTTCCTGCCTTACCCAAATTCTCGTTCTAACTCATCAGCAATGAACAAATGCCACAGTACATCGGTGACAGGACTTTCGCTCTAATATTCTTGTAGAAAGCTACAAGACCTCTAGGTACTCTTAAATGCAAATATTTTAAAATATTTCTACATGTATATACATCGAACAACCACAAAGCTAGGATTCTTTGTGGTGGAGAGACCTCTAACTCCGAGCAATTTTCAGTTTCTAGTAAATTTATTCTTCCGAAAATGTCCACAGTTTACTTCCACCATTGAAAACTTTCCTTCTTCGGAAATTTCAAAAAATTTCCGCGTTTTTTTGCTCCTTGAGGCTAATAATCCAGGACTTTTAATATATGGTAAGCAGGCTAACTGATGAACAGATTTATGGAGGAACGGATAAATAAGAAGAAAAGCTCACTTCAGTTTTGCCTGATGAAGTAGTGATGAACTTTGTCATAGGCCCCATAAACCATGTACTCAACAACCAACATGCCTGAGCATCTTCAAGTTCACATGCTCTGCAAATATATCAACAATCAACAATTCGAACATATCCAGGTTCCAAGCTGATCCAACCCGCGTTCAGATGGAGATGGTTCATACCCGCTTTTGATTCAGCGAACGATTTTGGCTCACCCAGGTCAACCAAAACTGAAACTTGATTTAACACGGATTCCAATGAATCGTGACCTAAATCGATAAATTTTGAAGCTAGCTTCATTAGCATAATAATTTGACGAGTATGAGTTAAGATTTATTGGCGAAAAAACAATCATTCCTTCAAATTCCCACATCACTTGAAGAGTCTTCCGCTTAGCCATATAAACTGTAAGCTTGAAAAAATCAATGAAAAATTAGATCAAATATAATCTTTATTGAAATGCTCGAAAACATAGTTTGTTTCTACCCAGAGCTTCTCTAAATAGGTGCAAAATCCATGAGAATTTATCGGGAGATGGCATATAATCGCAAAAAAACAACGTATCTCACTTTTAACGTAGACGGGCATCTCAGAAACAGGTGTTCGCGACCTTCCAAAAACAATGCGTGTTTAGAGGGGGAGGAAGCTGACAGGAAGTTTATAAACGGTGAAATAAAAACAAATTAATTCTATAGCAAAGAAAACACCACTTTTTCATGTACTTTTCAGCTTTGGCTGAGTCAGCGGGTCGGTCCTTCTCTCCATTCCAATAAACCAACGATAAATACCGACATGCGCCCGGAATATTTGCTTGGCATGCTGTTTCGAGGGGCTCGATCATCTTTTTCAAGCTTGGCTCGCACTCTGAAATCTACTTCGGTTCAAATTTCTTCTTGAAAGGTCAAATACTAATGAGTGGAAACTGAAAGCACACCGGAAAAGCTCTTACAATTGCAAGTTCAGTGATAAAAGTGATCTCAATTTCCACGTCTTTAACAAACTTACAAGTAAACCTAAGAGCCAGTACGACCATAAGGTAGTGGTACATTTCTTAGGTCTTGAGTTTATTGGAGGATTTATTGGCGGACATGGGCTTCTTCAGCGAGGAGGGAGAAAGGGAGATACGCGGAAATGACGGAATTGTGGTAAACGAAAGAAGGAAAACGAATAAAAGCCATTCGCCCTTTCGAATAATCATTTAAATGGGTAAAGGTGGCATTGCCACATCCTTATCTTCTCAAAAAATCACACTAAAATGACATGTGGACACATTTATCAACACTTTTTCCTCTTCCCTTCCTCCCATAATCACAGGCAAAAATAATGAACCATCAGATGTGAACTATCACCTTGGAAACTCTATAAGCAATCCTTGATCATATGTATAGGAAGCAAATTAGTAAAAGACCTTTTCCGGCTAGAAGATACATAGCATATTTGTAGCAACTTTTTGGGTATTTCTTTTGTTCACAATTCGTTTTGAACAAACTGAATGCGCCTTTCGTGTTCAACTCAATCGCCTCCATATATTCGGCCAACAGCTGACATGAATCCGCCCTTTTTTCCTGAAGTAACTCTCCTTATTCATTTTTATAGACATATTTCATATATTAAGAAATGTTATGCTCATCAAGGTACTATGCTTCCAAAAAGTAGTACATGAGGGAGGCCGTTAACGAATGGAAACGGGCATGTGAGGCTGTGAACGAATAAAGCCGGGTACGTGATGCTATGAGCGGATAAAGACGGATATGTAAGGCTGTGTACGGATAGAGACGGATCCGTGAAGCTATGAACGGATAAAGACGGGCATCAGCCTCGGGAGGATCCTGAAAGATGAGAGGAGTTGCTGATTCCAGAAAATGACACTGACACCCTAAATTGCTAAGAAAGATGGTACTGTCAATTTTTATTGATATCCTTCCCTTCTTCTACTGAATACACCCAGCTACCATATTTTTCGCAAACCTTGCATTGACTATCTGTTTATAGCAATGAGATCCAGGAGGTGAAGAATGGTTCCCAGCAGTTCCCATTTCCGGTGTTTGAAAAAATGACGGGTCGCTTTTATCCCCCGTCTCCCCCACGCTCCTGCATTTATCACCACCATGAGAAGCCACCCCTACACCAGTGCACAGAAGGGGTTTTGAATCTTGTTTCCTCTTGCGGCACTACCTCGCTTGTCCATAATCCAAATAATAATACTGTACTTAAAAATAATAATGCAGCAAAAAACCGTTTTGCACACGAAGGATTTTTGTTATAAGTCATGTTGAAAGCAGCGGCTGTAAACGACATTCGCATTAAATAATGGTTGTATTCTTGATCGGATCGTGGCTAATTTAAAATGCCCTCGCGCAACGCCTCAATTTAAGAAAACAATGACCTCATAGCATCCAAATCGGTATTCAATGCCGATATTCTTGACGTATTCCCTTCGCTCGGCTTGGATCCGTTCCGCTTCAGCTTTTTCATCGGCACTTGTTGGCATCTGAAATATTCCATCCTCAAATGAATACAACATTAAAATTTACATATAAACAACGCCGTACTTCAATGAAACTTATATTTTGCATTGAGATAGCTTAAGAATAGCTAATTACATCGAATAGCGACAACAGATCAACAATGAGATGAAAAAAACGTCGCATCTCTCATAGATCTCTCTTCCTATGATTTTTGAACTGCAAAAGGTTTGTAAATGCATACCGTTGTGAGTCGATCTGTACACTTAAGTATTTATTTTCCATGGATCCGATAACGGCATCAACGAGGAACTGCGCATGTAAAATTTTTCAGGCTCAGCCTCTGGTCAGTCTGCGACCACCCAGGATCCAGCTTTTCGATGGAATTAGAAAACAACACGTGGAAAAAACTTCGTGGATGAATTAATTCCCATGGACGCACTGATTTTTGTAAATGGGTATGAGTGCGGGTATGGGGGAGAAGGCAAGCAGCGAGACAGTTTCGAAAAACATTCTAGCTGCTACACATAGAATCTTGCTTGGATATGTCTCCATCATACTAACCAATCTTCCTGCCTCTCTAATCCTCCCCTTACACTACATTTGAGAGACTAGCAAGATAATGTAAGAGCCGTTAAAATCTGCTATATAATAGAATTCGCATGTAAATACCTTCATAAACTGATAATTAGGGTTCCCTCGCATTCAGCAACAAAAAACAAAAAAAGAATGGAAGGGAAATATAAAGTACAGTGGCTGTTTTCCACTTCAATTTCGTTGAAAACAAGCTCTAGTTTCGAAACAAGCTGAATCAAGTTGGTCTCAAATCTAATGCTATATGCTGTCAGGTGTTCATGCTCTTTATGACCTGATGACTTGATAACTGAATGTGTGAATTCTTTTCGTGGGATCGCTTCACAGGATGTTTTTATGGCAATTTCTCTCTCGGAGCTTAAAGCATCACTTGTAAAACCAGCGACTGACGACATGCTTTCTTGACGTCCACGACTGAAAGAATTCGAGCTTCTCAAAGAAGCAAGTCGAATCCAGACTGTAACTTTAACACCCCACCTGACGACAAAACAGTGACGAATTCCCAGCGGGTAGCGAGATTGAAAAAAAAAAAACTGGTTCACCCCTGCAAAGAGGCCTTTTTAAGGAGCTATAAAGTCACGACTACCTACGAGGACTACAACTCCTCCCTCCCCCCTCAAAAATAAAGTTCACCGAATTTCATCTAGCCAAATTAAAATTGATTTAAATACGACGCCTTATTTAAAGGATAATTGCTTCACGATCTGACGTTTTCTTAGTTACATAAAACAATGCAAAAAAAAACAATAAAGAGAGCATTTAATTGAATCTATATCTGAAAAAAAAAGATTTCCATATATAAAATCACATTTTTATACGTTTAAATATTACATCGAGGAAAAAAAACATTAGAAACGCTTATCAGTAAGAGCAACAAAATTATATGCAAAAATTTTGGCCAACACCATGCAAACAGCGCAAATGTGTAACACTTGTCGTCTGTTTTATGGTACGCTGATGGATCAATTGAATGATCAATTGGGAATATACCTCCGATCATCTTAACAGATTATTAGCAGAACCTCATTGATCAACAATATATCAACACCACCCGTCCCTCTTGTCATTTACTGAGACCTTCATATTTTGAGTTTCAACAAGAAAAGAACAGAAAAGGAAAGGATATCCGGAAATACCTATTCGATAAAAAGATGAAAATTTAACGGATCATTTCACATCGTCGAATAAAACATAACGAATAAGATGAAATGCCAACATCAATTATGGGAAACGAAAGAGTGGAAAATTTCAACCAGAAACTACTGCATAAGTCGATGTTTCAGAATTAAATAAGGGGAAATTCACTACTGATGTCTAAGAAACTATATAAAAAAGGCAAAATCAGTCTAGTAATTAACTGAAGATAGCATAGTAGAATAAAGAAATTTATCTAATTCTAAAATGATTTGATTCCTCTCTAAAAGAAAATCAGCAGTTACCGGCCGACCATGAATCGACCCACCATACCTCTTTGATTCAAAACAAAACATCTTACAATGTTATAATCTACAGAACGTTCTACAATCAAATCCCCTTCCCTCTCCCCTCCAAATAATCCCTTCAGATTTACACACAACTACAACCAAGTAATAAAGGCAAGCATTATAACATGACATGATGTTCGTCAATATAGAAAGCCTTTAATCTAGGACAGAAATTTTTGCGACAATATCGAAGAATACACACGAGTAAAGGGTTGAACGTAAACCACATGCATATAACGGTATAACTTTAGAATAAACTTCTGATCGATCAAAACACTATAATTGAATATCAAAAAAGAAATACATAAAATGGTGATAAAACTGCATGAAAAAAAAAACAACCCATGTACTCGACGAGTGAAAAAAAAAATCACTGATGCCTATATCAACAGGCGAAAACAGCTGACACTTCAGCACCGTCGTAATTCCGCTGACCATCATCGCTTTATGACGCACCTCCTTGTCCTTGTGGTTCAAGAGCATCTAATTCCGCCTGCAGAAAACAACCCCATTTGATCATTGATTGACCATCAAGTAAAACGGCTAAACAAAAGAAGCAAGGGAAAAACCCGCTAATATTAGGGAAAAAAGCACAAACGAAGTAGCATGGCCTACATTTTGACGACAAAGCATATGCGCGTGAGACTGAATAATAATAAAAGCTTGGTGCTTGGTCACGGAAAATAAAACAATCATACTTCGTTTACATTCGTCGCTTTTATTATGACGCGCCTAATTTGAAGCTGCACTTGTTGCACTACTGAAAAAACCTTACAAAAATACCGTGATTAATTGCAGCGTTAAATGCTAAAAAAAAAATACGACTATGCTAAAGACGACTCATTTGACGCTTTATGCATAAAAGTTAGATATTGCCGCATTTAGCGTTGCCTATGTGGAAGGTATTAAACGCCATCCACCCTGATTTCATTTCATCTAGTTCCACCACAAAAACAAGCAGAAAAAAAATCCAAACTCGAAGTCATAATAAACAAAATAACTCACAGCAACTTCATCCATACGTGCCAAAATGTAATTAACAGCCAGATCCTCGTTTTTATCACATGCGAAATATGCCTCTATCACCAACTGCTCTGGGAATCCCATCGCCTTGAGCTGCAATTTAACATTTCTTTTGCACAGCCTTTCTCTAAAAACCATTGTTACTGGTGTAAAATTAGCCTTTCAATATACCAAGTATCGCTCAAACTATCAACGACATCTAACAAAGAAGACAATTCGCTGGCCAATCAGTTGAGCAGTGCTCGCTTTGAACTTCACCTTACACCACGAAGACGATCGTTCCGCATCCCGTCGTAAACAGTTCGAATAAGGATACCATTTCCTTCTGATATTATACAAGTGGGATGCAATACCACCCCTACTGCTTCAAAGGAGTTGTCACCAAACGCTGACAACTCCTTTCCACTTCAATTAATGCGAAGATATTCTTTCGAAAAGGGATTGCCACAGATACCTTGCTTCATTTATACCCTCCTTCCCCTCCTCCCCCCACCTCACAAACTCCCCTTCAAACAACGCTGACTTAAGAAAGTTGCTAACACTCTAAGCCAAAACGGTTTATAAGCAATGCTAATAATATATCAGATGCAAACGAACTCGATTGATGGCATCTCTTTCTGCTGCAGTCACCTCGATTGCGATTCCGCGTGGTTGAGCATGCGCTTGCGGAGCTCCACCAGGAGCAGCACCACCTTGGCCACCACCCTCTGTGCTCGGCGCATTGAGCAGATTGACGAATTGTTCCTCAACATTAACATTATCCACATTCTCAACACTTCCATTTTCACTAAATACGAGTGAGAAAAAAATTAAACGCAAAAAAACTCATCAGGAAAGCACCAACTTAAAATTGCGCCCTTTCTACTGTTCATGAATGGATAATAACAGCACAACTTTGGACTGCACTCTGCAATTCGAATATGACAAGTGATAGTGGAGTCGTTTTTTATTAATTAAACACATCAAACAGGACTGATAAACGATTAATATGGAAAGCGCCTCCAATCTTAGGAAAAACCGATTCGAAAACAACCCCAGAAGAGTAGAACGGAATGAGTGCAGCAGTGAGAAAGACGGATCTCTCTTTAGTAGCAAGAGAAAAATAAATAAAAACCTGATTGCTCTGAATTGCTCGCATCAGCGCTGGATTAGATTGAGCGATCTGTTGGATGATTTGCGGGAGTATGGCCGGATTTGACTGCACCAGCTCGCGCAGCTGCTCGAACTGCGGTAACTGACGCAAGAACTCCAACCCTTGTGCAGATTCTTCACCAGCGCTCTCTTCAGCCTCACCTTCGTCATGCTGTCCTATACATTATTACAGTAACTTTCGAAAGCTGAATCACTTCTTCTGTTGCAGTAAGCTCATTGAGTTGATCAAGTAATTTTAGCGAGCGCACTAGAGCTGTGTTCAGCCAACAGAGGGTAATTTCAGGCCCCCTATTCGGCTGAGAGATTCTTTTCCTCACGAATATAAGGATTTGGAAGGAAAGACAGAAAGAACTAGGTGGGAGGGGGGGGGAAGCACATTGAGAATTCTGAGGGAAAAACAACCGTAAGACCACTTTTGCACTTTACACCATGAAAAAGAATTTCAATCATCTGAAATACCCACAAAACCTGCAAGATTTTCTTCATAACCGAATTCACTACGATCTCGGCACTTCCGACAGTATAAAATTTTCCTTTAGCACAATCGTATATCCGAGCACAAGAACTTTCACAACCATATCAGACATGGGATGTAGAACAGAATACTTTAATGTGAAGTACATCTCCCGCAAACCTCCTCTCAAAATTTCACCTTGAATGCTGATATCGAAAAGAATTTCCCAGAAAATGTTTGTGAACTGTCCCCTCGTCAATTCAGACTTCATTGATATGCTTCCAAGTTTATTCAAAATAATCTATGATCAAGTTTTGCACACATTAGCTTTGCCTAGTTGTCGACTTTATACATGCAACAAAATGGCATTCATATTTTACGCATATCACTTCAACTCCGCTGCATCAAAATGGACTCGATCAAAAGTAAGCAAATAATCCCCAACTTAAAGGTAAATCGCACAATAATTTACATATATATATATATATATATATATATATATATATATATATATATATATATATATATGTCAGCTTTCTAGTTGCATATGGCATCACAATTACCTAACATATTTACATTTCATAGGCCAAAATAAGAGCATTCACCACATCACACCTATCTCTTTTTCTTTCCCTCTCAAAAGCACGTTTTGCAGTATTCACTATGTCCTCTAAGACAGCAAATATCACACGACATCATAACGCAGAATCATATGACGCAACGCTACGTCAACATAAATTTGAAAACAATAAGGTTTTTATCTGATGCAGCGAATTCTTCGCTTTGCATAAGCCAATAAAAAATAAACATAAATAAAGAGAGAGAGAGACCTGCAAGCTCCTCCTCATCCGGTATTTCGGTGCAGAGATATTCCACCGCACGATCGCCATTGAAAAATGCTGCGCGTAGAGCACGAATCACCTATACAACGCTCATTTTTCAACAAATGAATACAGCATTTCAATTACAACTAGAAGTTTCAGTAATTCTCTCCATGATAAAAAAATTCAGTAACCTTTGAATTTGCAACGCAAATCAAACTTGGTAAAAGTGTTGGTAAATTTGGCTTGGTAAAATCTGATAAATTAATAAAATTGATAAAGCTGGTAAAAAAAGGAATAGTCTGGTAAAAAACAATGGGAGAAATTTTACCGCCCACTCTGATCGAATAACCTTTCAAAAATGTGTGAATCACGACAATGTGAGCACTGCACGATCGCTAATGCATCGACACAACCAATCATCAATACCATTGCATAAATGATAGCAAATGCCCACACCCACTTAACAGCATTCCACCGGTATTGACCATAGAGATAATACAAAGAAACCGCCGGAAAATATGCCGTTTTTGGGATTTAGTGTCAAATCTACAATCGTCCGACTTATTAAATTGCAAAATTTACGTGACTGTTTGTTTATACCTAACCGACATATGTGAGCCGTATGGAAATGACTGGGAACGGATTTAATTTTATGAATGCATTTTGACAAATAAACACCAAATAATATTGCTACCTGGTTATGCATTGTGCCACCAAAGAAACAACTTGAATTTACCAATTAATGTGAGTACCGGCGCATGAACTCACTAATACTAAATCGACGCCGCTTAAACAAAATGGTACTTTTCGATCAGAGCGTTTCGAATGTGCCCGCTGAATGCCCTCGTCTCCAGTTCCACCTTGGCTCCTCGTTGACAATTTCCATTTATAACGCCATAATAAATTAAAAAGAAAAGAGGCGGAACGATAGATGTTGTAAAAAAATTATGAGAAACGTACCCTGTCCCTAGGATAACCCATTGCAACGATAGCCTGTACAGTTTCTTCTTGCTCCGGTGTAAGCGCATCTGAAATTTTACCATTGAAGAAAAATACTACAGACAAAACCTTTAAAAAAACCCCAAACACCTCTTCAAAACTGCTGATAAATAGACAAAATAACAGAAAAGAAAATGCTCTATATCTAATCTTGTGAGCAAACGAAAATTCAAAAACATATAGATCGGGGCCGAATGCAGCATTAAGGAGCCGTTAACCATCTAAGGATGTGAATATAAAGTATTACTGCAAAAGACGGCAATGATAGGGCAAGGACAAGAACAAAGCGCTTAAAAAAATGTTGCGATTTTGAGCGTTGGCGTATCTAGGCACATCATGGATTGGCCCGATTAATCCATTTCCACCACTCTTTATGGAAATATATGAGACGCCGACAGTATGCAATGAACTATGCAGGGCAAAATTGAGAGAAAAATATAGAACTTTCAGCATTCAATGTGAAAAACAAAGTTCTAAGGGTGAGAAAAGAAATTATAGAACCGAAATGGAGAAAACCTCCAGAAAAACCATAGATTTAAAAGTAGAAAGAAATTTGTTAAATGCAGAACGAACAAACAGAAGAATTCATTGGCTATCGAAATAATCTTAATTGTCGAAACAGTGTCCATTTTCAACAATCTTAAGTCAGATGTGCTCATTTCGAGCCTCATTAATAAATTTAAAGTGTAATAAGAATATACTGAGTAATGACTACATTTGTTAAACGCTTTAAATATACCTAAAAACTTCCTAATCTATGGTTATTAAACATCAAATATAAGGATAAGCAGTTCCGACGAAACCTCCATAATTTCCTCATCAGTTCACTGTCTATCCCCTCCTCCCTTTCACACCGAGCCTGTTTTACATGCACCGCTTCGGCCCAATTTTCGGCTAATGTAGTTTACACAAATGTTTATTCATATAAACAGATGTACGTGCGTGTGTATTCAAATGCATATATATTTAACGATATGAGTATGCTCATTGTCTTCTCATAGAAAATTTTCTTCATTCATTCGAGCGAATACTATTCAACCACAAATCACATCCAACAACGACTTGAAACTCAAACCGCGCCAGGACCCGAACGACGACGACAAAAAAAATGGTCTCAGTGATGAAAGACAGAAAATGGATGAAATTTTCAGCAGAAATGGGGTAATATAGAGTACCACTAAAGACAAAAATCACCCCCCCCCCCTCCCCGTCTTATCGTATTAATCAGTTTACCAAAAACCGAAAAATTAAACAGGATCAAAGCAACACTCAAGATTACCTGGTGCTGCAGCAGATGCCTGTTGTGGTGCAGGCTGTGCTGTGCCTGTTGGTGCAGCAGTGACAGCCTCTGTGCTCGGGACACTCGCTGCACCTTCTTCCACTGCTGGCGTTGCGGGTGTCGACTCTGGTGCATTCGCTGCAGGCGGTGGAGCTTTTTTCTACAAAGACAAACATTCAACAATTTAAGCAAAGCGATGAGACATCATTATATTATGAATTTGAAATAAGTTTAATTGCTCAACGACAACTTTTATGACCACTTATCGCATATCAAAAAAAAAAACCCTTCGCAGATTCTACTTCATGTCATACCTCATATAAAATATCGCAACGTAAATTAAAGGCACAAACCACAAATAAATCGGAAATTTTATTTAACCTGTAATTAAAACACATACAAATATTCACTGATTCCGCACCGAAATTCTTTTGCAGCTCTAAATCACACTCACATCGATAGTATCTACAACAATCGATATCAGATCAGACGAAAGAAAACAATCAACATTTCAATAAAAACTTATTCTGTTTCTCAACTTCTAACACTAAGTTCTTATTCAGTCTGCAGGTTTTTATCTTAACACTACAACACTCCTTCCTTCCTCATTATACAAAAACCTCAGTGAACAAATATCCTTGTTGCATTATCAGCATTCACCTCACATCCGGTTACAGCATCTATCCTGTATCCGGTTGGAGCCCTTTAGTTAAGATGCTTGTCATCTCACTGCTAGCAAATAAATTTATACGGGTAAAAAATTACGTACTCTAGCCACCATTACAACGATAAATTTGGCGGCATCGATCTTCAATTCCTCCACCGTTTGTGCATCATCGAGGATCTGAAAATGTTTAGCTTCACTTAAAAAGTTAGTGTTGAATCGTTCCACTCATACTTTAGGAAGAAATATAGCGTAAGTCCTGTACTATACAATTGAACAGCCAAGACCTAAGACTCAAGCCTGAAGAGATGAATAAATACCAGTCTTCCCTCTCAGACTCATCTGAATCAGTACCTCGGTAGCCGACATGAAGAAAATCAGTAGGCACATCATTATCTAATTTCACAATGTTAAAAAATATAGCCAAGTCGCATGAAGATACATAGATATTCAAATTCCTAATTATCTCAAACTTAAATTATTAACCATCTCACTTCGTCTTAAGACTTTCTTCTCATTCTTCTTTCTTTTTACTTCTATCTCAACTACTAAAACATATCAGAATATAACAAAAGAAAATACAATTTTGCAATTCTTTTATGCAATTGCGAACGGTTAATGAAGATATTTAGCGCTGATATCACAAAGATCGAATTTTCCCGAAAAAAAATCAAAAGTATTTTTCGATGCTAAAATCATATTAAAAAAACTGCCACCTTTCCGTTGTAGATAAGCTTCTGCCCATCGACAGGGTATTCCAATTGACCTTCTTGTTCGGCGATTTTCGCTTTCAATTCACCAATCTATAACTCGGAAACTCTTTCTTTGAAATAAAATTTTAGACAAACTTTTTTTGTTGGAAAAAAAAACTCTCAAAAATTAAAATTTTCAATTGCTTCATATATTTCAATATTTAAATTAAACAATAGTCGATAATTAGAAGGGAATAATAAGCGCAAATGATGCTAAAATGGAGTTGAAAGAGAAAATATAAAATCAAAAAAAAGAAGCAAACAACAACGTACCGTTATCGATGGATCAACTTCAACATGGAAAGTTACTTGCGATATTGTTTTGAACGTGATCTTCATTTTGTGTGATAGATGAAGATGCTGAAAAACGATCACAGCTACTACTTACTTCTTTTAAGAAAACAGTAAATACTTTTAAGTATTGGAATATTTCGCTGAAAAAAATAGGACATCAATAAATGAAACAAAAACATGTAAAACAACGATACACGCTTCTCATGATGCAAATATTTAGAGAAAAGGCAATACAATAATGTTTAAAAGCATTTTTTTTTCATAAGCGGTCAGTTTATGCAAAAATGCTCCATGAAAAACACTTTTAGCCTAGGAGTGACTGAACGTCGAACAAAAGCTGCCAGAGAATTTTTATATTGTCTTTTTAGAAATTGCCTATAATAATTTAGAAAGGTTGCCTATAATAAATTTAGAAAACAGCAACTGGAACAAGGTGAACCCCATTATGTTGCACCTATCAAGTTTGGGCACTCTAGTTTTTCTAGAACTTGAGCAGAAACAATCACAGATACAGAAACATTTAAACACGCATGCCTCCATGGCAGATAATTTAGGAAAGTGGCAAGAACTCAGGTAAGGAGTTGACCAGGTGGTAAGAAAGCATGTAAGTGGGATGGGGGCTGGGATAGGGAGGGGTGAAGAAATTCAACAGCGAGGGGAGAAGAACAATGAAACAAGCGCAACAACGACCAGCAAGCATTACTTTCAGAGGAGTAAGCATATTCAATTTCGTCTCATAATTTGTGCAAATCTCTGAAATGTTTGAACAATATCACATAACAAACAATTATATCATACTAAAATCCATAAGATAGTCCGACCCGAATCACATTTCAGCCCCACCTGAGAACACCTAAACGCCGAACTACATTAATAGGATTGGTTAGCATTACCGTTCAATCAAGCGTGATGTTTTGATCTTAAAAACATGGTACTATTGATCATGTCCACTTATTTCTCATCAAATCATTCAAAAGTTGAGCCATCCGCTGCAAAATTTTGCGCTGATAAAACCAATTATGAAGCAACATAAATAGAACCATATACTGCTCTCCAAACAAATGAGGAAATAATGAAAAAAAAAAGCTTTAGGATTTTCAGATGCGCGATATTATAGAGAAATAATTGCAGCTATGATCGCTTTAATGCAATATCACAAAATCTAGGGGGGAATTAAGTATTTAAATAATCGTTCAACATCGCTACACCATAATAACTCCTCGAAATATGGGCAGAAATGTCGAGAGTTGCTCAATGACAGCTCAATATCATACAAAAAGAAGAGACAAACCGCTCAAGACAAAACTTCCCACTGAAATGATCTGAAATTTGCCACCTGATGACACTTAATCTGAATCAAGCGAAAGCTCAACTTTCTTTGCTTACATTCGTTTATTGTAGAGACGTTATGCTATAAGCTGTTAATTCAACCTACTGTACTTCTCTCAAAAAGTGCTACGACTGAATTTTTTTCACTCGAAACTTCCAGAAGTACTAGGCCATATATTAGGTCATTTTATGCTCAAGCATACCCTTCATGTGCACATATTTTCCTAACATTCATAGCGACCGTTTTATGGAGATCGTAGCCTAACAAACCAGGTCATGATTCAACTAGTGCTGGTATAATATGGGGGGGGGGGTAGATGGGTTGGAGTGGAAGGCGACTTTTTTGGGCGGGAGAGGGCGATCTCTTGGATTATGATGGAGAAAAATTATAGTGGAAAACTGAATCACAGGTTATGTTTATATCACTCAAATACAAATATTGCCGAGCGATGCTCTAAGGGTGAAAAAGGCTAAAATTGAAATATTTTCGCGCTAGTGATCAGCTGGTACTAATCATTATAATACTTTTTTTTTTCGAAAGCATTTAAATCAAGGACCAATATTCGTTGAAGAAAAACTTTTGTGGTTTTCCATTCCTCAGAAGTGACCGTACAATTCATCTCTGTTAGTCCAAAGACCGAAAAGAGCTTAGGCTCATCAATAAAAAGTCGCATCGCACTAGAATCCAGTAAACAATGTTATGCATTGCATTAACAGACCACAATTCCCTTGAGGTTGTTGTGAATCATCCAGCTTCGCTGTTCCTATCCTTAGCCCCTCATTATTTCACTGGTGATTTCAAGCAGCATTGCATAGCGACACCGCGAAAGTGTATATGGGCGTTGTAATCAGGGAAAAAGCGGCCAATTCAAAATTGAACGATGCACTCACAAACAGCTAGCGAGGTTTTCAACCGCCGCCCAAAAAAAGAAAAACTGTCATCGGAGACCTCTCCTCGATACTTCGCGTGGATTCGCAGGAGGTAGACATGACTGTAGAAGCTACGAGGGAGGCCATTGATAAATTAAGCAATAAGGCCTCCTTCACCTCCCTCCTCCACCCCTCATCATTGGATACCTTCTGTCTTCATGAGGGGCATCGCGACCACTACCTCAGCCCCTTCGTTGATTTTGATCGAAGTATCTTCTCTTCCACCATTCCATCCCCTAGGAAAACCCAAGTTATCACTCCTTTACTAAAGAAGCCCAATCCAGCTACTGTTCAGATTTACCGAACAATTCCATTTCTCCGGTGTGCAAGGCGATTAAGATTGCCATTAAGAACAGTTTCCTTGACTATTTCCTCAACAACAACCTAATCGCCCTATCCAACACGGCTTCTAGCCTAGCCGAAAGACCATTTCACAGCTAATAACATCAATAACCGACGAATTATCAGACTTAATCAAAGAATATAAACGAACTCAATTTACATTGATTAACATACATTCAACGTTATTCCCCTTAATCAGCTCTTCCATAGATCACACCCACATGCTTTTTGCGATTCGCTTTTGAAATGGCTGAGGCGTTTTCTTCTGAATCGAGATTTCAAGGTAAAACGATGTTATTCAACTGCCAGCTACCGTCACATAACTAGCCAGTTTTCCTCAAGGAAATGACCTTGATCCGTTCCTGAAATCCGTTTCATCGACACGGCAATGCCGCAAACACTACCTAGCAACATCGGCTCTTGGAAGCTCACGCTTACTTCCGATGATTTCATCAGCGTGCATTGCGAAGGGATTAGACCTGAAGATTTTGCTTCACACGGCTGCCAGTCGACCCTTGTGGAGTTCTCTCTGCCGCCAGCAGGGGTCGAACCTGCGACCTTGGGCTTATTAGACCCACGCTCTAACCGACTGAGCTATGGCGGCTGAGGGTAACTCTGACGTCAATTTTGACGGGGAAGTGATAGTTTATCCTCTGAGACAGAAAATGACATATCGACGAGCACCTGGTGCAAAACCATCCCGATCGACAGTGACGCTGGCTGAAGACCATCATGATCAACAGGGGAGTTTGAAGGATCATGCATATATTCGATGATTTCATCAGCGTGCATTGCGAAGGGATTAGACCTGAAGATTTCGCTTCACACGGCTGCCAGTCGACCCTTGTGGAGTTCTCTCTGCCGCCAGCAGGGGTCGAACCTGCGACCTTGGGCTTATTAGACCCACGCTCTAACCGACTGAGCTATGGCGGCTGAGGGTAACTCTGACGTCAATTTTGACGGGGAAATCGTAGTTTATTCTCAGTCGTGAATCATCATAAGACAGAAAATGACATATCGACGAGCACCTGGTGCAAAACCGTCCCGATCGACAGTGACGCTGGCTGAAGACCATCATGATCAACAGAGGAGTTTGAAGGATCATGATATATTCGATGATTTCATCAGCGTGCATTGCGAAGGGATTAGACCTGAAGATTTCGCTTCACACGGCTGCCAGTCGACCCTTGTGGAGTTCTCTCTGCCGCCAGCAGGGGTCGAACCTGCGACCTTGGGCTTATTAGACCCACGCTCTAACCGACTGAGCTATGGCGGCTGAGGGTAACTCTGACGTCAATTTTGACGGGGAAGTGATAGTTTATCCTCTGAGACAGAAAATGACATATCGACGAGCACCTGGTGCAAAACCGTCCCGATCGACAGTGACGCTGGCTGAAGACCATCATGATCAACAGAGGAGTTTGTAGGATCATGAATATATTCGATGATTTCATCAGCGTGCATCGCGAAGGGATTAGACCTGAAGATTTCGCTTCACACGGCTGCCAGTCGACCCTTGTGGAGTTCTCTCTGCCGCCAGCAGGGGTCGAACCTGCGACCTTGGGCTTATTAGACCCACGCTCTAACCGACTGAGCTATGGCGGCTGAGGGTAACTCTGACGTCAATTTTGACGGGGAAATGATAGTTTATCCTGAGACAGAAAATGACATATCGACGAGCACCTGGTGCAAAACCGTCCCGATCGACAGTGACGCTGGCTGAAGATCATCATGATCAACAGAGGAGTTTGAGGATCATGCATATATTCGATGATTTCATCAGCGTGCATTGCGAAGGGATTAGACCTGAAGATTTCGCTTCACACGGCTGCCAGTCGACCCTTGTGGAGTTCTCTCTGCCGCCAGCAGGGGTCGAACCTGCGACCTTGGGCTTATTAGACCCACGCTCTAACCGACTGAGCTATGGCGGCTGAGGGTAACTCTGACGTCAATTTTGACGGGGAAATCGTTTATTCTCAGTCGTGAATCATCATGAGACAGAAAATGACATATCGACGAGCACCTGGTGCAAAACCGTCCCGATCGACAGTGACGCTGGCTGAAGACCATCATGATCAACAGAGGAGTTTGTAGGATCATGAATATATTCGATGATTTCATCAGCGTGCATTGCGAAGGGATTAGACCTGAAGATTTCGCTTCACACGGCTGCCAGTCGACCCTTGTGGAGTTCTCTCTGCCGCCAGCAGGGGTCGAACCTGCGACCTTGGGCTTATTAGACCCACGCTCTAACCGACTGAGCTATGGCGGCTGAGGGTAACTCTGACGTCAATTTTGACGGGGAAGTGATAGTTTATCCTCTGAGACAGAAAATGACATATCGACGAGCACCTGGTGCAAAACCGTCCCGATCGACAGTGACGCTGGCTGAAGACCATCATGATCAACAGGGGAGTTTGAAGGATCATGCATATATTCGATGATTTCATCAGCGTGCATTGCGAAGGGATTAGACCTGAAGATTTCGCTTCACACGGCTGCCAGTCGACCCTTGTGGAGTTCTCTCTGCCGCCAGCAGGGGTCGAACCTGCGACCTTGGGCTTATTAGACCCACGCTCTAACCGACTGAGCTATGGCGGCTGAGGGTAACTCTGACGTCAATTTTGACGGGGAAATCGTAGTTTGAATCATCATGAGACAGAAAATGACATATCGACGAGCACCTGGTGCAAAACCGTCCCGATCGACAGTGACGCTGGCTGAAGACCATCATGATCAACAGAGGAGTTTGTAGGATCATGAATATATTCGATGATTTCATCAGCGTGCATTGCGAAGGGATTAGACCTGAAGATTTCGCTTCACACGGCTGCCAGTCGACCCTTGTGGAGTTCTCTCTGCCGCCAGCAGGGGTCGAACCTGCGACCTTGGGCTTATTAGACCCACGCTCTAACCGACTGAGCTATGGCGGCTGAGGGTAACTCTGACGTCAATTTTGACGGGGAAGTGATAGTTTATCCTCTGAGACAGAAAATGACATATCGACGAGCACCTGGTGCAAAACCGTCCCGATCGACAGTGACGCTGGCTGAAGACCATCATGATCAACAGAGGAGTTTGTAGGATCATGAATATATTCGATGATTTCATCAGCGTGCATTGCGAAGGGATTAGACCTGAAGATTTCGCTTCACACGGCTGCCAGTCGACCCTTGTGGAGTTCTCTCTGCCGCCAGCAGGGGTCGAACCTGCGACCTTGGGCTTATTAGACCCACGCTCTAACCGACTGAGCTATGGCGGCTGAGGGTAACTCTGACGTCAATTTTGACGGGGAATCGTAGTTTATTCTCAGTCGTGAATCATCATAAGACAGAAAATGACATATCGACGAGCACCTGGTGCAAAACCGTCCCGATCGACAGTGACGCTGGCTGAAGACCATCATGATCAACAGAGGAGTTTGTAGGATCATGAATATATTCGATGATTTCATCAGCGTGCATTGCGAAGGGATTAGACCTGAAGATTTCGCTTCACACGGCTGCCAGTCGACCCTTGTGGAGTTCTCTCTGCCGCCAGCAGGGGTCGAACCTGCGACCTTGGGCTTATTAGACCCACGCTCTAACCGACTGAGCTATGGCGGCTGAGGGTAACTCTGACGTCAATTTTGACGGGAAATGATAGTTTATCCTCTGAGACAGAAAATGACATATCGACGAGCACCTGGTGCAAAACCGTCCCGATCGACAGTGACGCTGGCTGAAGACCATCATGATCAACAGAGGAGTTTGTAGGATCATGAATATATTCGATGATTTCATCAGCGTGCATTGCGAAGGGATTAGACCTGAAGATTTCGCTTCACACGGCTGCCAGTCGACCCTTGTGGAGTTCTCTCTGCCGCCAGCAGGGGTCGAACCTGCGACCTTGGGCTTATTAGACCCACGCTCTAACCGACTGAGCTATGGCGGCTGAGGGTAACTCTGACGTCAATTTTGACGGGGAAGTGATAGTTTATCCTCTGAGACAGAAAATGACATATCGACGAGCACCTGGTGCAAAACCATCCCGATCGACAGTGACGCTGGCTGAAGACCATCATGATCAACAGAGGAGTTTGAAGGATCATGAATATATTCGATGATTTCATCAGCGTGCATTGCGAAGGGATTAGACCTGAAGATTTCGCTTCACACGGCTGCCAGTCGACCCTTGTGGAGTTCTCTCTGCCGCCAGCAGGGGTCGAACCTGCGACCTTGGGCTTATTAGACCCACGCTCTAACCGACTGAGCTATGGCGGCTGAGGGTAACTCTGACGTCAATTTTGACGGGGAAATGATAGTTTATCTCTGAGATCAGAAAATGACATATCGACGAGCACCTGGTGCAAAACCATCCCGATCGACAGTGACGCTGGCTGAAGACCATCATGATCAACAGAGGAGTTTGTAGGATCATGAATATATTCGATGATTTCATCAGCGTGCATCGCGAAGGGATTAGACCTGAAGATTTCGCTTCACACGGCTGCCAGTCGACCCTTGTGGAGTTCTCTCTGCCGCCAGCAGGGGTCGAACCTGCGACCTTGGGCTTATTAGACCCACGCTCTAACCGACTGAGCTATGGCGGCTGAGGGTAACTCTGACGTCAATTTTGACGGGGAAATCGTAGTTTATTCTCAGTCGTGAATCATCATAAGACAGAAAATGACATATCGACGAGCACCTGGTGCAAAACCGTCCCGATCGACAGTGACGCTGGCTGAAGACCATCATGATCAACAGAGGAGTTTGTAGGATCATGAATATATTCGATGATTTCATCAGCGTGCATTCGCGAAGGGATTAGACCTGAAGATTTCGCTTCACACGGCTGCCAGTCGACCCTTGTGGAGTTCTCTCTGCCGCCAGCAGGGGTCGAACCTGCGACCTTGGGCTTATTAGACCCACGCTCTAACCGACTGAGCTATGGCGGCTGAGGGTAACTCTGACGTCAATTTTGACGGGGAAATGATAGTTTATCCTCTGAGACAGAAAATGACATATCGACGAGCACCTGGTGCAAAACCGTCCCGATCGACAGTGACGCTGGCTGAAGACCATCATGATCAACAGAGGAGTTTGTAGGATCATGAATATATTCGATGATTTCATCAGCGTGCATCGCGAAGGGATTAGACCTGAAGATTTCGCTTCACACGGCTGCCAGTCGACCCTTGTGGAGTTCTCTCTGCCGCCAGCAGGGGTCGAACCTGCGACCTTGGGCTTATTAGACCCACGCTCTAACCGACTGAGCTATGGCGGCTGAGGGTAACTCTGACGTCAATTTTGACGGGGAAATGATAGTTTATCCTCGGAGACAGAAAATGACATATCGACGAGCACCTGGTGCAAAACCGTCCCGATCGACAGTGACGCTGGCTGAAGATCATCATGATCAACAGAGGAGTTTGTAGGATCATGAATATATTCGATGATTTCATCAGCGCATTGCGAAGGGATTAGACCTGAAGATTTCGCTTCACACGGCTGCCAGTCGACCCTTGTGGAGTTCTCTCTGCCGCCAGCAGGGGTCGAACCTGCGACCTTGGGCTTATTAGACCCACGCTCTAACCGACTGAGCTATGGCGGCTGAGGGTAACTCTGACGTCAATTTTGACGGGGAAGTGATAGTTTATCCTCTGAGACAGAAAATGACATATCGACGAGCACCTGGTGCAAAACCATCCCGATCGACAGTGACGCTGGCTGAAGACCATCATGATCAACAGGGAGTTTGTATGCATATATTCGATGATTTCATCAGCGCGCATTGCGAAGGGATTAGACCTGAAGATTTCGCTTCACACGGCTGCCAGTCGACCCTTGTGGAGTTCTCTCTGCCGCCAGCAGGGGTCGAACCTGCGACCTTGGGCTTATTAGACCCACGCTCTAACCGACTGAGCTATGGCGGCTGAGGGTAACTCTGACGTCAATTTTGACGGGGAAATGATAGTTTATCTCTGAGACAGAAAATGACATATCGACGAGCACCTGGTGCAAAACCGTCCCGATCGACAGTGACGCTGGCTGAAGACCATCATGATCAACAGAGGAGTTTGTAGGATCATGAATATATTCGATGATTTCATCAGCGTGCATTGCGAAGGGATTAGACCTGAAGATTTCGCTTCACACGGCTGCCAGTCGACCCTTGTGGAGTTCTCTCTGCCGCCAGCAGGGGTCGAACCTGCGACCTTGGGCTTATTAGACCCACGCTCTAACCGACTGAGCTATGGCGGCTGAGGGTAACTCTGACGTCAATTTTGACGGGGAAATCGTAGTTTATCAGTCGTGAGACAGAAAATGACATATCGACGAGCACCTGGTGCAAAACCGTCCCGATCGACAGTGACGCTGGCTGAAGACCATCATGATCAACAGAGGAGTTTGTAGGATCATGAATATATTCGATGATTTCATCAGCGTGCATTGCGAAGGGATTAGACCTGAAGATTTCGCTTCACACGGCTGCCAGTCGACCCTTGTGGAGTTCTCTCTGCCGCCAGCAGGGGTCGAACCTGCGACCTTGGGCTTATTAGACCCACGCTCTAACCGACTGAGCTATGGCGGCTGAGGGTAACTCTGACGTCAATTTTGACGGGGAATCATAGTTTAATCTCATGAGACAGAAAATGACATATCGACGAGCACCTGGTGCAAAACCATCCCGATCGACAGTGACGCTGGCTGAAGACCATCATGATCAACAGAGGAGTTTGAAGGATCATGAATATATTCGATGATTTCATCAGCGTGCATTGCGAAGGGATTAGACCTGAAGATTTCGCTTCACACGGCTGCCAGTCGACCCTTGTGGAGTTCTCTCTGCCGCCAGCAGGGGTCGAACCTGCGACCTTGGGCTTATTAGACCCACGCTCTAACCGACTGAGCTATGGCGGCTGAGGGTAACTCTGACGTCAATTTTGACGGGGAATGATAGTTTATCTCTCGTGAATCATCAGACAGAAAATGACATATCGACGAGCACCTGGTGCAAAACCATCCCGATCGACAGTGACGCTGGCTGAAGACCATCATGATCAACAGGGGAGTTTGAAGGATCATGCATATATTCGATGATTTCATCAGCGTGCATTGCGAAGGGATTAGACCTGAAGATTTCGCTTCACACGGCTGCCAGTCGACCCTTGTGGAGTTCTCTCTGCCGCCAGCAGGGGTCGAACCTGCGACCTTGGGCTTATTAGACCCACGCTCTAACCGACTGAGCTATGGCGGCTGAGGGTAACTCTGACGTCAATTTTGACGGGGAAATCATAGTTTATCGTCTGAGACAGAAAATGACATATCGACGAGCACCTGGTGCAAAACCGTCCCGATCGACAGTGACGCTGGCTGAAGACCATCATGATCAACAGAGGAGTTTGTAGGATCATGAATATATTCGATGATTTCATCAGCGTGCATTGCGAAGGGATTAGACCTGAAGATTTCGCTTCACACGGCTGCCAGTCGACCCTTGTGGAGTTCTCTCTGCCGCCAGCAGGGGTCGAACCTGCGACCTTGGGCTTATTAGACCCACGCTCTAACCGACTGAGCTATGGCGGCTGAGGGTAACTCTGACGTCAATTTTGACGGGGAAATCGTAGTTTATCGTCTGAGACAGAAAATGACATATCGACGAGCACCTGGTGCAAAACCATCCCGATCGACAGTGACGCTGGCTGAAGACCATCATGATCAACAGAGGAGTTTGTAGGATCATGAATATATTCGATGATTTCATCAGCGTGCATTGCGAAGGGATTAGACCTGAAGATTTCGCTTCACACGGCTGCCAGTCGACCCTTGTGGAGTTCTCTCTGCCGCCAGCAGGGGTCGAACCTGCGACCTTGGGCTTATTAGACCCACGCTCTAACCGACTGAGCTATGGCGGCTGAGGGTAACTCTGACGTCAATTTTGACGGGGAATTGATAGTTTATCCTCGGAGACAGAAAATGACATATCGACGAGCACCTGGTGCAAAACCGTCCCGATCGACAGTGACGCTGGCTGAAGACCATCATGATCAACAGAGGAGTTTGTAGGATCATGAATATATTCGATGATTTCATCAGCGTGCATTGCGAAGGGATTAGACCTGAAGATTTCGCTTCACACGGCTGCCAGTCGACCCTTGTGGAGTTCTCTCTGCCGCCAGCAGGGGTCGAACCTGCGACCTTGGGCTTATTAGACCCACGCTCTAACCGACTGAGCTATGGCGGCTGAGGGTAACTCTGACGTCAATTTTGACGGGGAAATCATAGTTTATCGTCATGAGACAGAAAATGACATATCGACGAGCACCTGGTGCAAAACCGTCCCGATCGACAGTGACGCTGGCTGAAGATCATCATGATCAACAGAGGAGTTTGTAGGATCATGAATATATTCGATGATTTCATCAGCGTGCATTGCGAAGGGATTAGACCTGAAGATTTCGCTTCACACGGCTGCCAGTCGACCCTTGTGGAGTTCTCTCTGCCGCCAGCAGGGGTCGAACCTGCGACCTTGGGCTTATTAGACCCACGCTCTAACCGACTGAGCTATGGCGGCTGAGGGTAACTCTGACGTCAATTTTGACGGGGAAATCATAGTTTATTCATCATGAGACAGAAAATGACATATCGACGAGCACCTTGTGCAAAAACGTCCCGATCGACAGTGACGCTGGCTGAAGATCATCATGATCAACAGAGGAGTTGTAGGATCATGAATATATTCGATGATTTCATCAGCGTGCATCGCGAAGGGATTAGACCTGAAGATTTCGCTTCACACGGCTGCCAGTCGACCCTTGTGGAGTTCTCTCTGCCGCCAGCAGGGGTCGAACCTGCGACCTTGGGCTTATTAGACCCACGCTCTAACCGACTGAGCTATGGCGGCTGAGGGTAACTCTGACGTCAATTTTGACGGGGAAATCATAGTTTATCCTCGGAGACAGAAAATGACATATCGACGAGCACCTGGTGCAAAACCATCCCGATCGACAGTGACGCTGGCTGAAGACCATCATGATCAACAGAGGAGTTTGTAGGATCATGAATATATTCGATGATTTCATCAGCGTGCATTGCGAAGGGATTAGACCTGAAGATTTCGCTTCACACGGCTGCCAGTCGACCCTTGTGGAGTTCTCTCT
Organism: Ascaris suum; assembly: GCA_013433145.1. Taxonomy (NCBI): domain Eukaryota; kingdom Metazoa; phylum Nematoda; class Chromadorea; order Rhabditida; family Ascarididae; genus Ascaris; species Ascaris suum. The sequence goes on along the minus strand of CM024183.1, from coordinate 2,428,722 downwards.
GCCGCCAGCAGGGGTCGAACCTGCGACCTTGGGCTTATTAGACCCACGCTCTAACCGACTGAGCTATGGCGGCTGAGGGTAACTCTGACGTCAATTTTGACGGGGAAATCGTAGTTTATCTCAGTCGTGAATCATCATAAGACAGAAAATGACATATCGACGAGCACCTGTGCAAAACCGTCCCGATCGACAGTGACGCTGGCTGAAGACCATCATGATCAACAGAGGAGTTTGAAGGATCATGAATATATTCGATGATTTCATCAGCGTGCATTGCGAAGGGATTAGACCTGAAGATTTCGCTTCACACGGCTGCCAGTCGACCCTTGTGGAGTTCTCTCTGCCGCCAGCAGGGGTCGAACCTGCGACCTTGGGCTTATTAGACCCACGCTCTAACCGACTGAGCTATGGCGGCTGAGGGTAACTCTGACGTCAATTTTGACGGGGAAATCTAGTTTATCTCTGAGACAGAAAATGACATATCGACGAGCACCTGGTGCAAAACCATCCCGATCGACAGTGACGCTGGCTGAAGACCATCATGATCAACAGAGGAGTTTGTAGGATCATGAATATATTCGATGATTTCATCAGCGTGCATTGCGAAGGGATTAGACCTGAAGATTTCGCTTCACACGGCTGCCAGTCGACCCTTGTGGAGTTCTCTCTGCCGCCAGCAGGGGTCGAACCTGCGACCTTGGGCTTATTAGACCCACGCTCTAACCGACTGAGCTATGGCGGCTGAGGGTAACTCTGACGTCAATTTTGACGGGGAAATGATAGTTTATCCTCGGAGACAGAAAATGACATATCGACGAGCACCTGGTGCAAAACCATCCCGATCGACAGTGACGCTGGCTGAAGACCATCATGATCAACAGAGGAGTTTGTAGGATCATGAATATATTCGATGATTTCATCAGCGTGCATCGCGAAGGATTAGACCTGAAGATTTCGCTTCACACGGCTGCCAGTCGACCCTTGTGGAGTTCTCTCTGCCGCCAGCAGGGGTCGAACCTGCGACCTTGGGCTTATTAGACCCACGCTCTAACCGACTGAGCTATGGCGGCTGAGGGTAACTCTGACGTCAATTTTGACGGGGAAATGATAGTTTATCCTCTGAGACAGAAAAATGACATATCGACGAGCACCTGGTGCAAAACCATCCCGATCGACAGTGACGCTGGCTGAAGACCATCATGATCAACAGAGGAGTTTGTAGGATCATGAATATATTCGATGATTTCATCAGCGTGCATTGCGAAGGGATTAGACCTGAAGATTTCGCTTCACACGGCTGCCAGTCGACCCTTGTGGAGTTCTCTCTGCCGCCAGCAGGGGTCGAACCTGCGACCTTGGGCTTATTAGACCCACGCTCTAACCGACTGAGCTATGGCGGCTGAGGGTAACTCTGACGTCAATTTTGACGGGGAAATCGTAGTTTATTCTCAGTCGTGATCACATAAGACAGAAAATGACATATCGACGAGCACCTGGTGCAAAACCGTCCCGATCGACAGTGACGCTGGCTGAAGACCATCATGATCAACAGAGGAGTTTGTAGGATCATGAATATATTCGATGATTTCATCAGCGTGCATTGCGAAGGGATTAGACCTGAAGATTTCGCTTCACACGGCTGCCAGTCGACCCTTGTGGAGTTCTCTCTGCCGCCAGCAGGGGTCGAACCTGCGACCTTGGGCTTATTAGACCCACGCTCTAACCGACTGAGCTATGGCGGCTGAGGGTAACTCTGACGTCAATTTTGACGGGGAAATGATAGTTTATCATCGAAGACAGAAAATGACATATCGACGAGCACCTGGTGCAAAACCGTCCCGATCGACAGTGACGCTGGCTGAAGACCATCATGATCAACAGAGGAGTTTGTAGGATCATGAATATATTCGATGATTTCATCAGCGTGCATTGCGAAGGGATTAGACCTGAAGATTTCGCTTCACACGGCCGCCAGTCGACCCTTGTGGAGTTCTCTCTGCCGCCAGCAGGGGTCGAACCTGCGACCTTGGGCTTATTAGACCCACGCTCTAACCGACTGAGCTATGGCGGCTGAGGGTAACTCTGACGTCAATTTTGACGGGGAAGTGATAGTTTATCCTCGGAGACAGAAAATGACATATCGACGAGCACCTGGTGCAAAACCGTCCCGATCGACAGTGACGCTGGCTGAAGACCATCATGATCAACAGAGGAGTTTGAAGGATCATGAATATATTCGATGATTTCATCAGCGTGCATTGCGAAGGGATTTGACCTGAAGATTTCGCTTCACACGGCTGCCAGTCGACCCTTGTGGAGTTCTCTCTGCCGCCAGCAGGGGTCGAACCTGCGACCTTGGGCTTATTAGACCCACGCTCTAACCGACTGAGCTATGGCGGCTGAGGGTAACTCTGACGTCAATTTTGACGGGGAAATCGTAGTTTATTCTCAGTCGTGAATCATCATAAGACAGAAAATGACATATCGACGAGCACCTGGTGCAAAACCGTCCCGATCGACAGTGACGCTGGCTGAAGACCATCATGATCAACAGAGGAGTTTGTAGGATCATGAATATATTCGATGATTTCATCAGCGTGCATCGCGAAGGGATTAGACCTGAAGATTTCGCTTCACACGGCTGCCAGTCGACCCTTGTGGAGTTCTCTCTGCCGCCAGCAGGGGTCGAACCTGCGACCTTGGGCTTATTAGACCCACGCTCTAACCGACTGAGCTATGGCGGCTGAGGGTAACTCTGACGTCAATTTTGACGGGGAAATCGTAGTTTATCTCGTCGTGAGACAGAAAATGACATATCGACGAGCACCTGGTGCAAAACCGTCCCGATCGACAGTGACGCTGGCTGAAGACCATCATGATCAACAGAGGAGTTTGTAGGATCATGAATATATTCGATGATTTCATCAGCGTGCATTGCGAAGGGATTAGACCTGAAGATTTCGCTTCACACGGCTGCCAGTCGACCCTTGTGGAGTTCTCTCTGCCGCCAGCAGGGGTCGAACCTGCGACCTTGGGCTTATTAGACCCACGCTCTAACCGACTGAGCTATGGCGGCTGAGGGTAACTCTGACGTCAATTTTGACGGGGAAATCGTAGTTTATTCTCAGTCGTGAATCATCATAAGACAGAAATGACATATCGACGAGCACCTGGTGCAAAACCGTCCCGATCGACAGTGACGCTGGCTGAAGACCATCATGATCAACAGAGGAGTTTGTAGGATCATGAATATATTCGATGATTTCATCAGCGTGCATTGCGAAGGGATTAGACCTGAAAATTTCGCTTCACACGGCTGCCAGTCGACCCTTGTGGAGTTCTCTCTGCCGCCAGCAGGGGTCGAACCTGCGACCTTGGGCTTATTAGACCCACGCTCTAACCGACTGAGCTATGGCGGCTGAGGGTAACTCTGACGTCAATTTTGACGGGGAAGTGATAGTTTATCCTCGGAGACAGAAAATGACATATCGACGAGCACCTGGTGCAAAACCATCCCGATCGACAGTGACGCTGGCTGAAGACCATCATGATCAACAGGGGAGTTTGTAGGATCATGATATATTCGATGATTTCATCAGCGTGCATTGCGAAGGGATTAGACCTGAAGATTTCGCTTCACACGGCTGCCAGTCGACCCTTGTGGAGTTCTCTCTGCCGCCAGCAGGGGTCGAACCTGCGACCTTGGGCTTATTAGACCCACGCTCTAACCGACTGAGCTATGGCGGCTGAGGGTAACTCTGACGTCAATTTTGACGGGGAAATCGTAGTTTATTCTCAGTCGTGAATCATCATAAGACAGAAAATGACATATCGACGAGCACCTGGTGCAAAACCGTCCCGATCGACAGTGACGCTGGCTGAAGACCATCATGATCAACAGAGGAGTTTGTAGGATCATGAATATATTCGATGATTTCATCAGCGTGCATCGCGAAGGGATTAGACCTGAAGATTTCGCTTCACACGGCTGCCAGTCGACCCTTGTGGAGTTCTCTCTGCCGCCAGCAGGGGTCGAACCTGCGACCTTGGGCTTATTAGACCCACGCTCTAACCGACTGAGCTATGGCGGCTGAGGGTAACTCTGACGTCAATTTTGACGGGGAAATCGTAGTTTATTCTCAGTCGTGATCATCATAAGACAGAAAATGACATATCGACGAGCACCTGGTGCAAAACCGTCCCGATCGACAGTGACGCTGGCTGAAGACCATCATGATCAAAGAGGAGTTTGTAGGATCATGAATATATTCGATGATTTCATCAGCGTGCATTGCGAAGGGATTAGACCTGAAAATTTCGCTTCACACGGCTGCCAGTCGACCCTTGTGGAGTTCTCTCTGCCGCCAGCAGGGGTCGAACCTGCGACCTTGGGCTTATTAGACCCACGCTCTAACCGACTGAGCTATGGCGGCTGAGGGTAACTCTGACGTCAATTTTGACGGGGAATCGTAGTTTATTCTCAGTCATGAATCATCATAAGACAGAAAATGACATATCGACGAGCACCTGGTGCAAAACCGTCCCGATCGACAGTGACGCTGGCTGAAGACCATCATGATCAACAGAGGAGTTTGTAGGATCATGAATATATTCGATGATTTCATCAGCGTGCATCGCGAAGGGATTAGACCTGAAGATTTCGCTTCACACGGCTGCCAGTCGACCCTTGTGGAGTTCTCTCTGCCGCCAGCAGGGGTCGAACCTGCGACCTTGGGCTTATTAGACCCACGCTCTAACCGACTGAGCTATGGCGGCTGAGGGTAACTCTGACGTCAATTTTGACGGGGAAATCGTAGTTTATTCTCAGTCGTGAATCATCATAAGACAGAAAATGACATATCGACGAGCACCTGGTGCAAAACCGTCCCGATCGACAGTGACGCTGGCTGAAGACCATCATGATCAACAGAGGAGTTTTGTAGGATCATGAATATATTCGATGATTTCATCAGCGTGCATCGCGAAGGGATTAGACCTGAAGATTTCGCTTCACACGGCTGCCAGTCGACCCTTGTGGAGTTCTCTCTGCCGCCAGCAGGGGTCGAACCTGCGACCTTGGGCTTATTAGACCCACGCTCTAACCGACTGAGCTATGGCGGCTGAGGGTAACTCTGACGTCAATTTTGACGGGGAAATCGTAGTTTATTCTCAGTCGTGAATCATCATAAGACAGAAAATGACATATCGACGAGCACCTGGTGCGAAACCGTCCCGATCGACAGTGACGCTGGCTGAAGACCATCATGATCAACAGAGGAGTTTGTAGGATCATGAATATATTCGATGATTTCATCAGCGTGCATTGCGAAGGGATTAGACCTGAAGATTTCGCTTCACACGGCTGCCAGTCGACCCTTGTGGAGTTCTCTCTGCCGCCAGCAGGGGTCGAACCTGCGACCTTGGGCTTATTAGACCCACGCTCTAACCGACTGAGCTATGGCGGCTGAGGGTAACTCTGACGTCAATTTTGACGGGGAAGTGATAGTTTATCTCGGAGACAGAAATTGACATATCGACGAGCACCTGGTGCAAAACCATCCCGATCGACAGTGACGCTGGCTGAAGACCATCATGATCAACAGAGGAGTTTGAAGGATCATGCATATATTCGATGATTTCATCAGCGTGCATTGCGAAGGGATTAGACCTGAAGATTTCGCTTCACACGGCTGCCAGTCGACCCTTGTGGAGTTCTCTCTGCCGCCAGCAGGGGTCGAACCTGCGACCTTGGGCTTATTAGACCCACGCTCTAACCGACTGAGCTATGGCGGCTGAGGGTAACTCTGACGTCAATTTTGACGGGGAAATCGTAGTTTATTCTCAGTCATGAATCATCATAAGACAGAAAATGACATATCGACGAGCACCTGGTGCAAAACCGTCCCGATCGACAGTGACGCTGGCTGAAGACCATCATGATCAACAGAGGAGTTTGTAGGATCATGAATATATTCGATGATTTCATCAGCGTGCATCGCGAAGGGATTAGACCTGAAGATTTCGCTTCACACGGCTGCCAGTCGACCCTGTGGAGTTCTCTCTGCCGCCAGCAGGGGTCGAACCTGCGACCTTGGGCTTATTAGACCCACGCTCTAACCGACTGAGCTATGGCGGCTGAGGGTAACTCTGACGTCAATTTTGACGGGGAAATCGTAGTTTATTCTCAGTCGTGAATCATCATAAGACAGAAAATGACATATCGACGAGCACCTGGTGCAAAACCGTCCCGATCGACAGTGACGCTGGCTGAAGACCATCATGATCAACAGAGGAGTTTGTAGGATCATGAATATATTCGATGATTTCATCAGCGTGCATTGCGAAGGGATTTGACCTGAAGATTTCGCTTCACACGGCTGCCAGTCGACCCTTGTGGAGTTCTCTCTGCCGCCAGCAGGGGTCGAACCTGCGACCTTGGGCTTATTAGACCCACGCTCTAACCGACTGAGCTATGGCGGCTGAGGGTAACTCTGACGTCAATTTTGACGGGGAAATCGTAGTTTATTCTCAGTCGTGAATCATCATAAGACAGAAAATGACATATCGACGAGCACCTGGTGCAAAACCGTCCCGATCGACAGTGACGCTGGCTGAAGACCATCATGATCAACAGAGGAGTTTGTAGGATCATGAATATATTCGATGATTTCATCAGCGTGCATTGCGAAGGGATTAGACCTGAAATTTCGCTTCACACGGCTGCCAGTCGACCCTTGTGGAGTTCTCTCTGCCGCCAGCAGGGGTCGAACCTGCGACCTTGGGCTTATTAGACCCACGCTCTAACCGACTGAGCTATGGCGGCTGAGGGTAACTCTGACGTCAATTTTGACGGGGAAGTGATAGTTTATCCTCGGAGACAGAAAATGACATATCGACGAGCACCTGGTGCAAAACCGTCCCGATCGACAGTGACGCTGGCTGAAGACCATCATGATCAACAGGGGAGTTTGAAGGATCATGCATATATTCGATGATTTCATCAGCGCGCATTGCGAAGGGATTAGACCTGAAGATTTCGCTTCACACGGCTGCCAGTCGACCCTTGTGGAGTTCTCTCTGCCGCCAGCAGGGGTCGAACCTGCGACCTTGGGCTTATTAGACCCACGCTCTAACCGACTGAGCTATGGCGGCTGAGGGTAACTCTGACGTCAATTTTGACGGGGAAATCGTAGTTTATTCTCAGTCGTGAATCATCATAAGACAGAAAATGACATATCGACGAGCACCTGGTGCAAAACCGTCCCGATCGACAGTGACGCTGGCTGAAGACCATCATGATCAACAGAGGAGTTTGTAGGATCATGAATATATTCGATGATTTCATCAGCGTGCATCGCGAAGGGATTAGACCTGAAGATTTCGCTTCACACGGCTGCCAGTCGACCCTTGTGGAGTTCTCTCTGCCGCCAGCAGGGGTCGAACCTGCGACCTTGGGCTTATTAGACCCACGCTCTAACCGACTGAGCTATGGCGGCTGAGGGTAACTCTGACGTCAATTTTGACGGGGAAATCGTAGTTTATTCTCAGTCGTGAATCATCATAAGACAGAAAATGACATATCGACGAGCACCTGGTGCAAAACCGTCCCGATCGACAGTGACGCTGGCTGAAGACCATCATGATCAACAGGGGAGTTTGTAGGATCATGAATATATTCGATGATTTCATCAGCGTGCATTGCGAAGGGATTAGACCTGAAGATTTCGCTTCACACGGCTGCCAGTCGACCCTTGTGGAGTTCTCTCTGCCGCCAGCAGGGGTCGAACCTGCGACCTTGGGCTTATTAGACCCACGCTCTAACCGACTGAGCTATGGCGGCTGAGGGTAACTCTGACGTCAATTTTGACGGGGAATCGTAGTTTATTCTCAGTCATGAATCATCATAAGACAGAAAATGACATATCGACGAGCACCTGGTGCAAAACCGTCCCGATCGACAGTGACGCTGGCTGAAGACCATCATGATCAACAGAGGAGTTTGTAGGATCATGAAATATTCGATGATTTCATCAGCGTGCATCGCGAAGGGATTAGACCTGAAGATTTCGCTTCACACGGCTGCCAGTCGACCCTTGTGGAGTTCTCCTCTGCCGCCAGCAGGGGTCGAACCTGCGACCTTGGGCTTATTAGACCCACGCTCTAACCGACTGAGCTATGGCGGCTGAGGGTAACTCTGACGTCAATTTTGACGGGGAAATCGTAGTTTATTCTCAGCGTGAATCATCATAAGACAGAAAATGACATATCGACGAGCACCTGGTGCAAAACCGTCCCGATCGACAGTGACGCTGGCTGAAGACCATCATGATCAACAGAGGAGTTTGTAGGATCATGAATATATTCGATGATTTCATCAGCGTGCATTGCGAAGGGATTAGACCTGAAATTTCGCTTCACACGGCTGCCAGTCGACCCTTGTGGAGTTCTCTCTGCCGCCAGCAGGGGTCGAACCTGCGACCTTGGGCTTATTAGACCCACGCTCTAACCGACTGAGCTATGGCGGCTGAGGGTAACTCTGACGTCAATTTTGACGGGGAAATCGTAGTTTATTCTCAGTCGTGAATCATCATAAGACAGAAAATGACATATCGACGAGCACCTGGTGCAAAACCGTCCCGATCGACAGTGACGCTGGCTGAAGACCATCATGATCAACAGAGGAGTTTGTAGGATCATGAATATATTCGATGATTTCATCAGCGTGCATTGCGAAGGGATTAGACCTGAAGATTTCGCTTCACACGGCTGCCAGTCGACCCTTGTGGAGTTCTCTCTGCCGCCAGCAGGGGTCGAACCTGCGACCTTGGGCTTATTAGACCCACGCTCTAACCGACTGAGCTATGGCGGCTGAGGGTAACTCTGACGTCAATTTTGACGGGGAAATCGTAGTTTATTCTCAGTCGTGAATCATCATAAGACAGAAAATGACATATCGACGAGCACCTGGTGCAAAACCGTCCGATCGACAGTGACGCTGGCTGAAGACCATCATGATCAACAGAGGAGTTTGTAGGATCATGAATATATTCGATGATTTCATCAGCGTGCATTGCGAAGGGATTAGACCTGAAGATTTCGCTTCACACGGCTGCCAGTCGACCCTTGTGGAGTTCTCTCTGCCGCCAGCAGGGGTCGAACCTGCGACCTTGGGCTTATTAGACCCACGCTCTAACCGACTGAGCTATGGCGGCTGAGGGTAACTCTGACGTCAATTTTGACGGGGAAATCGTAGTTTATTCTCAGTCGTGAATCATCATAAGACAGAAAATGACATATCGACGAGCACCTGGTGCAAAACCGTCCCGATCGACAGTGACGCTGGCTGAAGACCATCATGATCAACAGAGGAGTTTGTAGGATCATGAATATATTCGATGATTTCATCAGCGTGCATTGCGAAGGGATTAGACCTGAAATTTCGCTTCACACGGCTGCCAGTCGACCCTTGTGGAGTTCTCTCTGCCGCCAGCAGGGGTCGAACCTGCGACCTTGGGCTTATTAGACCCACGCTCTAACCGACTGAGCTATGGCGGCTGAGGGTAACTCTGACGTCAATTTTGACGGGGAAATCGTAGTTTATTCTCAGTCTGAATCATATAAGACAGAAAATGACATATCGACGAGCACCTGGTGCAAAACCGTCCCGATCGACAGTGACGCTGGCTGAAGACCATCATGATCAACAGAGGAGTTTGTAGGATCATGAATATATTCGATGATTTCATCAGCGTGCATTCGCGAAGGGATTAGACCTGAAGATTTCGCTTCACACGGCTGCCAGTCGACCCTTGTGGAGTTCTCTCTGCCGCCAGCAGGGGTCGAACCTGCGACCTTGGGCTTATTAGACCCACGCTCTAACCGACTGAGCTATGGCGGCTGAGGGTAACTCTGACGTCAATTTTGACGGGGAAATCGTTGTAGTTATTCTCAGTCGTGAATCATCATAAGACAGAAAATGACATATCGACGAGCACCTGGTGCAAAAACCGTCCGATCGACAGTGACGCTGGCTGAAGACCATCATGATCAACAGAGGAGTTTGTAGGATCATGAATATATTCGATGATTTCATCAGCGTGCATTGCGAAGGGATTAGACCTGAAGATTTCGCTTCACACGGCTGCCAGTCGACCCTTGTGGAGTTCTCTCTGCCGCCAGCAGGGGTCGAACCTGCGACCTTGGGCTTATTAGACCCACGCGCTCTAACCGACTGAGCTATGGCGGCTGAGGGTAACTCTGACGTCAATTTTGACGGGGAAGTGATAGTTTATCCTCGGAGACAGAAAATGACATATCGACGAGCACCTGGTGGAAAACCATCCCGATCGACAGTGACGCTGGCTGAAGACCATCATGATCAACAGAGGAGTTTGAAGGATCATGAATATATTCGATGATTTCATCAGCGCGCATTGCGAAGGGATTAGACCTGAAGATTTCGCTTCACACGGCTGCCAGTCGACCCTTGTGGAGTTCTCTCTGCCGCCAGCAGGGGTCGAACCTGCGACCTTGGGCTTATTAGACCCACGCTCTAACCGACTGAGCTATGGCGGCTGAGGGTAACTCTGACGTCAATTTTGACGGGGAAATCGTAGTTTATTTCAGTCATGAATCATCATAAGACAGAAAATGACATATCGACGAGCACCTGGTGCAAAACCGTCCCGATCGACAGTGACGCTGGCTGAAGACCATCATGATCAACAGAGGAGTTTGTAGGATCATGAATATATTCGATGATTTCATCAGCGTGCATCGCGAAGGGATTAGACCTGAAGATTTCGCTTCACACGGCTGCCAGTCGACCCTTGTGGAGTTCTCTCTGCCGCCAGCAGGGGTCGAACCTGCGACCTTGGGCTTATTAGACCCACGCTCTAACCGACTGAGCTATGGCGGCTGAGGGTAACTCTGACGTCAATTTTGACGGGGAAGTGATAGTTTATCCTCGGAGACAGAAAATGACATATCGACGAGCACCTGGTGCAAAACCGTCCCGATCGACAGTGACGCTGGCTGAAGACCATCATGATCAACAGGGGAGTTTGTAGGATCATGCATATATTCGATGATTTCATCAGCGTGCATTGCGAAGGGATTTAGACCTGAAGATTTCGCTTCACACGGCTGCCAGTCGACCCTTGTGGAGTTCTCTCTGCCGCCAGCAGGGGTCGAACCTGCGACCTTGGGCTTATTAGACCCACGCTCTAACCGACTGAGCTATGGCGGCTGAGGGTAACTCTGACGTCAATTTTGACGGGGAAGTGATAGTTTTTATCTGAGACAGAAAATGACATATCGACGAGCACCTGGTGCAAAACCGTCCCGATCGACAGTGACGCTGGCTGAAGACCATCATGATCAACAGAGGAGTTTGTAGGATCATGAATATATTCGATGATTTCATCAGCGTGCATCGCGAAGGGATTAGACCTGAAGATTTCGCTTCACACGGCTGCCAGTCGACCCTTGTGGAGTTCTCTCTGCCGCCAGCAGGGGTCGAACCTGCGACCTTGGGCTTATTAGACCCACGCTCTAACCGACTGAGCTATGGCGGCTGAGGGTAACTCTGACGTCAATTTTGACGGGGAAGTGATAGTTTATCCTCTGAGACAGAAAATGACATATCGACGAGCACCTGGTGCAAAACCGTCCAGATCGAGAGTGACGCTGGCTGAAGACCATAACGATCAACAGAGGAGTTTGTAGGATCATGAATATATTCGATGATTTCATCAGCGTGCATGCGAAGGGATTAGACCTGAAGATTTCGCTTCACACGGCTGCCAGTCGACCCTGTGGAGTTCTCTCTGCCGCCAGCAGGGGTCGAACCTGCGACCTTGGGCTTATTACACCCACTCTCTAACCGACTGAGCTGTTGCGGTGCTAGACTCGATCGCACTAGACTCACCATCACTTTGTGCTCAATCTGTTCTAGTGGCTGTAGCGGAATTGTTAGTGCATGGGAATATGATGCTGTGCCATTGAAGTTCGATGCCCGCCGTTGCCCAACATTTCGTATCGCGACTTTTTCCAGTATTATCCTCCATTAAGTCGGATTTTTATATTGCAAACAACTACACCCCTTTAAAAAGGAGGGCAAGGGGACTCAGTCCCTCTGCTGACCGTGATATTAGCACTGAATTAAAAAAAATACATAGTTGATAAGTTCCTATCCCCACTTCTACATCGAGTCAACATGGTTTCGATTCATCTCTTCTTCCTGGGTCTTGTAATTTTCACGACTGTGTACAGTGTTCTTTAATAATATGTATCATTTGGATTGTTTGACATGGTGTCTGTTCATTATAAAAAATTAATTTATATGAATTTTCTATAAAAATGTACTCTTATATATAATTCCGCTTTTTTATCTCGCCAGGGGATATGCCTAGGGAGTTGTGGTTTCATTTTTATAATCATTTTTTTTTCATAACAACAGCTACACGCCGATGAAAGCACCGTGAAATATGCTCCGCACTTCTGCTCAAAATTTTCCTAGTTTCCTTTCACCCTTTTTTTGCTAAACTAGTTTACAGATGTCGTCTTTGTCTCTCGTTCTTGGGATAGTGTTCAGCTCCTCGTACATACACTGTGCCATTGTGCTATTCGACGCGCCAGGCAAATCCTTTGCAGGGATCCGTAACTTATGGGGGCCGGTTTTTCTGTAACTTTTGGAAATGGGATTGCGCGACTAAATACAAAAAAAATGTCAGAGAGTCACAGAAATGATTTTACTCTCTTCCCATAGTTCCAAACAGACAAGCGAAAGCATCACTGCAAATTCAGCAAACACCTATTTTTTCATACAAGCCTATAAAAAAACTCATGCATGACTCTCAGATTGCGAAGCTATGGCTGCAATGAAAATAAGTTTGTGTAGTATTCAATTTGGATGAATTTTTTCAAACAACCAGGCGTCTGCATGAATTTAAAAATCCTGTATTATTGTAGAGTTACATGATATTACATTTATGGTTGCAACGAATTGTTACAAGTTGCTCGAAGAAAATTTGCATCTTATTCGCTGCTGAAAATTTCTATTTGCAAAAACGTATCAGCGGTAAGAACGTTTACAACAGTCTGTATAGTTCCTCTATAGCGATCGTTCGAAAAACAACTTGAGCTAGAAGTTGCAGTTGGTGGTTAGAATGCATGCAATAGGAGACCGACTGTGTCAACATCCTCAGGTGATCCTTAGCTTTCCAAGCGTTAGGGCCGTTTCAACGTGCCGGAAAGCTTAAATGCATTTTGCAATTGACCGCAGTTTCGTTTTGTACCAGTCGAGTCATAAAAGCACCAGCTATCTGGAACATTTGTACAGATAGTACGTTGGTTTAAAAATTAAATATACCGCTCATATTTTATTACTCATTCGTATTATTTTTCGATTATTAACAAATTTGCTAATTTGATGAAAAAAAAAACGTTTTAAAAAAGTGTAGATCAGATTTTTCCAGCTCCTTTAGCGGGCTTGAATAAGAAAAGAAATTCAAGATTTCATATCTTATTTACATCCGACTTGTCAAGTTAGACGAGAGTAATGTTCAGAAAGCTAAGTACCATTCACTATAACTTCGCAGTCTATCCTCGAAGAAAAATAGCGAATTCCTCCTCAAGATGTCGCGACTGGGCATGATAAATTTCCGATACTGCAAAATACTCAATCTGCAAACTGTTTTTACTCTACGAATTCATCAGACCTCTAAAAGATCATTCACTTTGTTTGCATGTTAGTTAAATGTTAGTTAGTTAATTGAATGTTAGTTAAAGACCATTCACTTTTATATTTTCTTTCAGCGAAATTACCCACGAAGGATCGTGCCGTATAGGCCAATAACATACGTGCAGTTTTCAAATTCATCCCAAACATCAACTTTTTGCTTCTTTACAGGAAACCAATCCGATATCGCATAGTACGTGTTGTTTTATGGGGTCGAACGGCTGTGTAAACTGTACATAAACTGTACACCAAAAACGACCAAAACGATTGTTTGTGTTGGCGTGCGTGCAATCAGCCGAATGTGAAATTGCCGAAGGGGATAAATTGAAACGTCTGCAGCACATAATAATATTGGTGAATTAGGCTGTGGGTGAAATTTGCACATTCGATGATGTGGATTGCATCCGCCAGTGCTCAGTGCAATAGATTCTAAGATTTAAACGTTGGAATTACATATATATATATATATATATATATATATATATATATATATATATATATATATATATATATATATATATATATATATATATATATATATATATTATATATATATATATATTATATATATATATATATATATGCGCATAGCTATAAAAAACTTCTATAGAAATATACATATAGTTCTAAGTGAGTTGAAAGAATGTGGCATAAACACTGTTCACTGTGGAGAATTGAGGTGATTTGCATTGCAGTTTTTTTTTTAAACTACACAAATATATTTCTACATTTACCGATTTGTTGATTAATCACTCGATCGATAATTATTACTTTGCAATAAAGTATACTTTGAAAGGAATATTTCTATTCTTCATACACAACAGCAAATGCAATTGTATCCTCATAATAGAAACAACCTAGTGCAATTCAATACACTGCAAATGATTATGCGAATAATCAATTTGCAATTTTGCATTACCTTAGGCAGTATTTTATTAAAGAATTATAAGAAAGAAAGTATCAATCAATAAAATCAATTTTTGTATAAAAACTCACAAAAGTAGCAAAAGCAAACTCAATATAAGATGAGCAATCAAACATCGACGCATATTTTGTTTAATAAAATTTGATGTACGTCCAACATGGTATTGCTCGCCAACGTCATTGCACTTCACTTCTTATCGACTTTGACATATTAGATTCGTTTTGTTGCTTAGCTTTTTATTCCACTGACATCATGAAAATTTTATAGGTTCGTATAGCGTTAATAAACGAGTTAATGGATCCCTACGTTTGGATACATTTAGAAAGTAACAACATCGGTTAAAACGATACAACACTCTTCTCTGGATAAATATGATTTTTCTTAGCAAGAAACAATTCATGCGTCTACAATAAAGCACAAACGAAGAAATATCATTGCAAAAATTGTTTATTCTTTGAACAGGTTATTTTACACGAATAGAACATCGTAACTAGTCTTTCGGCTGAGAGCTAGATTGCCGTCGTGACATTCTTCAATTGAGCTGAAATGTATGCGAGTAATGGTGCATACTTATCAATGAGCCGATGATGAATGCCTCGAAGCAAATTTTCCTGCTAAAATATGTCGGCCACTATCTCCGGGTTTTAGTCGTTTGGTCACGACGAACCGAACTGAAGCAAACATCGCCGAATCGTAACTTCATTTTTCAATGATCACACATAGCGGTACTAAAAATAATGAAATGTCTTCTGTTAAAAGAGTATATTATCCTTCAAGACGCCAGTTCTATAATTAGAAAGTGTTGTCTGAGAAATGAAACATGTATCACTCATAAGATTCGATGAAACATTCATACAACAGAGCAATTTTTTTTTTTTTTTTTTTTTTTTTTTTTTTTTTTTTTTTTTAGAAAGGCGTCCAAATAACAGCGATGAGAATAAAATTTAAAAAATCGGAGCCCCCTTCGATCGTTATCTAATTGTCAGGCAAACATTATTACTAATGACATCAAAGCACACTGATGTTTCCTTTGCCACGCAGTCACGGCAACAAAGTCATCATTTCATACACAATTTTGCTCTATGTTTGTCCTATTTCTCTCCTGTTTTCATCAATTTATTCAGCTCAATATTGGTAGAAATTCATTTCATCTCTCGTGTTGAGTGTTTATTATATATCATAAAGGTTATACATCAATAATGCTTGTAGTTTTTGTGTTTAATTGATCTTATTGTAACTTTGCCCATATTATTAATTACTCGAGCATTTGAAACAGCATGTATTACGAGAAGAAATAATTCTGTTTGCATATCTAAAATTATTTATTTCATGAGGTCATATCCGTTATATTTATCAGATTATATTTAACAGGTTATATCGAATTCATAGCTAACCTCTTGAATTTTTTCTTTTAGCAGCCTATTTTTAGACTTGCCGTTCTTCCTTTACAGCTTACAATTCGCTGAAAAATAAATTTTATTTTACTCACAGCTCAATTCAACAAATATCCCACAGTGAAGGAGTTTCCACAACGAGATGAAGTTAGCACATATCGCCTTGGCAACGTAACATCGTTCATTGAGTGGCTGGCTAATATATGGCGCTCTCCATAATCACTTTCGATTATTTCTTACTTTTACAATTATAGAAATGGACAAACGATGTCAATATTAGACCCCAACAACTGCTCTATTTGACGTTGAATCAACAGATGCTTTTCCGAAAAAAAAGAGTCTTTTAAAAATGAGTCTTTTTTTAAATTTTTTTTTCAAACTAAACGCATTTATAAGCATCAATTTTTGCTAATATTTATGTGACAATTTATTTATGTTCACTGAGGATACCCAAGTGCTCGCTAAGCTCCTCGTTCCCTCTCTCCACCCAGCTCTTCACACAACGCTTTATCCTGAAAAACTAACTGATATTATTACTGCGTTTCTGCTTCCTTTCAAGTGCAAATGCTTTTTTTGCACTTGCCTCATTTCGCTTCCAAAAAAAAAAACATTTGAAATAATTAAACCAGTATAGCTAAGTTTATTATATTTAAAAAATGATCGTCATTATATTTCTCTTCAGAGATTCTTTCCATCCATTGTATGCTAAAAAAATTCTTTAGCGCAATCCGCAAGGTGGTTTGGATGTCCACCTGAATGGGCAACTTCCTGAAATAAACCGATGGAAAACGAATTCAGGAAGGGTTAAAGAGACAATCATCCCCATCTGAAGGAACTTGTGAGCATATTTGCCTATATCTGGAAAGTACTTTTCTGCTCAATACGGTTCAGCCGCCCGTGCTTATCATCTGATGACTTTTCAACTACATGCTTTGCGTAAGAAGTATTTTTAATGCCACCTTTATCACTCACCGTTTATATTACTTGGCTCATCCAAAATTTTTTAGTGGATTAGAACCGCGCGAAATATTTGCATATTTTGTATTCATACACTGAATGAATGGATTCGCAATTAAAATTGCTATGATCCGATCTCTCCATTCGTGAATATGCTTAGGGTATATCCTTGCTCTATCCATTCTTTCACCCTCCCCCCCCCCCCCCTCCCCCCGCTCTTCCGTTGCTCATGCCCGCTATAAAAGTTTTCTCGACTCCGCCGTACCAACTTTGTGTTCACTTTTCATGGCCTTTTATATGTTTGTCTGTTCGGTAGTTATAGTCTTCGAAGTCGTGATGAATTCGTTGTGTCAATTGTTATAGTCGTTCGCCTTCTTCTCCATTTTATAGGTCTCTTTTGCCTTCCCATAGCAAAACTTTGTCCACTCTTTCACTACGTGAAGTGCATTCTTGTTTCTTGTGGCTTTACTGATGTGCATTTTTTGCTCTAAATATGTGACCGTAGCTTTTCTCTTTGCATGCTTTTTGAAAATTTTATTAGCAATTCAACTCTTCACGCTTCTCCGTACTTCCGATTATTCGTGCTCGGCAACCGCTGGAGCTAGAATTGAAAAATCTTGTGACCGGAGTGCGCGAGACATAAAGCAACGATATCTCACGTCGACGTATCAACTATCCGTTCAAATGCTCGAGTCATGCTTCCTTTTCGATTCTTCAAAAAGCCTGTAGGAAGTACCTTTCCGCAGGATTTGTGAGATGAATGCCCAGCTACCTATATAAATTTATTATATCAATCCTTTCCTTCATCTGTAAAAGTGTTAGTGTTTTCTAGTACGTTTTTAATGCGCATTATTTGAGATACAAATAAAGAAAGGCTTCCGCTGAAATCTACGTTCCATGATACTTTTATGAAAGTACTATGAATGCAAAATTTCAAGGCATTTAACTTCGTACTTCAGTAAATTGTAGTTGAATGGATGCTATTTGTTTCACTGCGATGATAAGATTATATTGAGTTGTGTGCTTTCTCGTATCATCTTTCCAAAGAGATCATCCAATGCATTCAATTCCATTTTTGCAAAGAAAAACCCCTCAATGAGGGAATCGTCGAAAAACGAGGTCATTTGCTGTCATAAATTTACTCCGAGGTTACAGTGGTGGATCGATGAAATCGAAGTATTTTTTTTTCGACTTTGATTTCTGTAATAGGTTGCAATATTTGTATATTTTATCGACTTCAGGAAAGATGAAGAAACTACAATTTATAATCAATAATAAATATCTATTAAGAATATTACCTGCGAAAATGCATAAACGCTATCGTAATATCGTTTTCATATTGATTGCAATAGTTCTTCTAATAATAGTTGAGGAGATTCATGTGGCAAAATTACGCGCAACCTATCGTAATTTCTATTACGAAACGATTTATTCACCGATACACATTTCACGATTTAATGGTTTGTTGTTGAGACAGCAATAATATTCTTTTTGCAACAATCGTTTATTTGTTTGTTAATTAATTTCATCTAATATATTATTGAGGAGCATATTATTGCATTACTCTGAATTAATCTCAAGAATTCCTCAGCATGGGATTGTGAAAGCATGAAATTGACAGCGCTGAATTGAAGATATTGTAAGAGCATCAATTTGGAAACACCAAGTTCGGCGGAATTGCTAAAACATCAACTTGAAAATTCAAAAATAGAGGGGAAGTTTTGTCGTTACTGATTTATAAAACGATTTGTGGATTACCTATCATGGCCACTCGTTCGAAAATTTTCAATAGGTAAGTGAAAGAGGGAGGTGGCTGCTAAAGTGGTGCCAGTTTCTTCGTAGCAGACCTTACTCTACGCAACACTCTCTTATCATGCAATAACCCTCCTCTGTTTAGAGAGAAAATATCATTCATTAACTCATTGAAGTATTATACATTTCGTTATTGCAAGCGTAATCAAGATATGAAATAAATACTTAACTATTATTTAGTTACCTAATTGTATGTTTTATTTTTACTGATATTGCTTTTTTTTGTACTGAAAGACTTTTCCACTTTGTGCGCATATTTTCAATAAAACTTACCATTTTATCAACGTGAAAGTTTTGAAAAAACTTAGTTCAAAATTTTTCATAAATGACTCGATTCTAGGGATCGTCTCGGAAACTGCTCATCGTAGTGATCATACTCAACCGCTTCTCATTTCCAATAAGTTGAATTCTATTCAATTGCAAAGAAATGATTAAGTATGAAAAATCATGTTTCACTCTTTTTTTTGTTTGTTTGAAATCCACTCTAAGAAATATTTGCACTCTACAAATGCTAAAATATAAAAGCGCATTGCAGGCTTTATAAAACCACGTAATATCATGATATTAATTGTATTAAATGATTCCATAAACCTTAATGAATATCGCATTGCTATGGAAACTTTTAAATGTTATTCCATCTATCATCGTTATCGAATGGTCGTTGTCGATTTCGCCGCCAACGAGACACTTCGTGAAATATGCGATCAAAAAGATGTAGGTAAAGCGTTTTTTTCCGCTTGAAGCTAATGGTTTTAGGGAAGTTTTATTGCATGGGAGGAATTTTTCACAAATTGGAAAAAATGCTTCATCTTCAAGAAGCTTATTCTCTCGAAGCTTATTCCTCTATTGCAAAAAAACCGAAAATTTCTTCATTTGACAAATGGTGAACAAGCAAGAAGCAACGAATTAAAACGAAGTGTTTTACGGAAGTGCTATGAATTAGCCAACCAAAGTGTCATGAATGATGAGGAAAAAAGAAATTCAAATCAATCCCATCAATTCACAGCCAAAACGTTGAATAGATACATGAGAGGGAAAGAAAGCGATGCAAAAGTTAGTGCAAAAGTACTGTTGATTTAGTAATGGCGATGTTGATAGGCTCATGATGAATAGGTTTTAAAAAAATGCAATAGAAACTTCAACGAACTCTTATTACACATAACTTTTACTCTCCATACTACCTCAGAATTCGGTAGTTTTACTAACGACACTGTATAAAGCACCTTAGTTCTTCACATAATAATATCTCACTTTGTTTCCTGTTACGCGAAATTTTTATCAATTTCCGCATCACTCCGACTTTATGCGCACTAGTACAAATAATCGTTCCCTGCTGAATGGTAGAGACTCTGCCTTCATAAAACGAAATCAAGCGATGAAGTCATCAATGTTCTTCGCAAAATACGTCTGCGTATCTAAGGGTACATGGTGATACTACTGTGGGTGATTTTTACCTACCTACACCTATTTTTGCGGTGAGCTTTGCAACTCCAACGAAGTAGCCTGCAACTGGTATGGTGATTTCATTTCGTTGGAACCCATGCGGCCTCAGAAATTATACCGTCTGTGCGGCTAAGTGTGGCTACTTTATTACAGTTTATGTTCGCTCGTCATTGTGTTACGGTTCAAAAATTAATAGAAGAACAAGTAGAGTGGATTTTTTTCGTGGATGCCGATATGCAGTTATCAATCCCAATCGGCTTATCGAAGAGTGGATCGACAATGATGTTGCTGTTATTTTATATGACCGAATAATGAATAGCGAAGTTGCGGCCGGCAGTTACCTGGTCAAGTTTGTTTTTGAAATTCCCTCAGGTCGTTCACCACTCATTCCTTATCTTCGAACATTTCATCCGACGATTACAGACAACCTTCTTCAATGCTCAATATTCCTCTCTCTCATCAATGTTTGCGTCATATTCAGATAGCAGGAGCCTCAGAGATGGCCACAAATCCACAATAATTTAGCGCAAATCACTCATAAACGTCGGGTCCCTTCAAAGAACAACGAGCAACAACTGATATTCAACCATATTTTTTTAACTTCAGCACGCCCGTTTTCTCATATATATATCTTGAGAAGTTATGAATGTTATATTGTTAAATTTTTTAAGCGAATGAACTTAAATAAGAGGAAAGGGGTTTAGAAGGGAGGGGCATGGCTCAAAAAATTTAGAACTACAAAAGATGAAAACCTAGAAGTACATATTCACGAGCAATATGAAAGAGAGGATGGATTTATTTGAAAGAGAAGAATGCACTAAGGTAGAAAAATTGCTCCAACGCTTTGATAAGTTAAAAAAGTCAAACATCAAATTCATTCATTGCTAAAATTGAATTTAATCTTATCATTCACCTGTTGCATGATGCCTCAGTGATACATAATCGATACCAGCTCATTACTATATATGTAATTTTTTGTGCAAAATTATTGAGATTTTTTTCTCGCTCGTTCTCTACTAACCGTGAAATCACCTTTGGTACTATCATAGAAATTTTTGTTCCCGGATTGACATTTTTCCCGAAACAATTACTCACAAACATCGGAAAGCGTCGGATTAATTTTTTTATGCAATAGCTCAATTGCTAGACGAATAAGCCAGAAATCTACTGATAAGAGTTTCAAATTCGGTTTATTGAAAACGTTTTACAACGCTATCTGGAGAGAAAAATTCATGAGAAAGGTAAATTCAATATTATTTTGCAGAAATACAGATTATTCGAGAAATTTTTTGCGCTCATGGGCAAGTTACGATCGTAAGGTTCCAAATTCTTTCCATGGCACTGATAACGGAGCTCTACAGGTTTGAAATTTGCGTGCGCTTAAAGGATGCTTGAGGCTTTTCTTTGAAATCGACTCATTTTCTGCACAGATTCTTGATCAAGAGACGCGTAGAGTTAACAAGAATGCTTGCATCGGATTCTCTTTATTCCTTAAGTCGTTTGGTTTTGAAATAATACTCGTCGGATATTATTCGCCAATCAATAAAACACGGAAATACTTGGCGTTCTAAAGGCATTACTCAGTATACTGCTTGCTTCGAGTGAGTAATTTTATTGGTAATTAAAGAATAGCACTTTTGAATGAATTTGTTCTTGAAAGTCGGGCGCCAATGAATATGTATTTAAAATTATAACAAAAATTTCGCATCGCATTAGAAGGAAAAAGCTCGGAAACTTTTCGAAAGTTTTCTGAGGTTGAATCCGGAGAATCACAGATGAGCATAATCTGCGTGCTGCCGTTGCCAGGTCGTTAAAGTTTTTCCACCTTTTCTACCGTCTACATTCTAAAAGAGGATGCATCTGCATTTGAAATTTCTTGCCGATTGCATTTTGCGATAACAACATCATACAATAGCAATGATATCCATTCGAAGGCTCTGAAAAGAAGGAAATTTTTAGGTCGAAAAGCGCATGTTATGCAAGACGCTGCGTCTTCTCTTTGCCTTTATATTATTTTTTCATTTCATTTCATCTGTTAAATTCTAAAAGGCAGTGATTGCGTTCATATGATATATCACGAGAAAATCGAAAAGAATGAACCGAGCCGGTAGAGTCGCACTAGATCTTCAATAGTCAATTTCCTTAGGTTTTGCAAATTAGATTTATTATTGTTGAAGTGAATACAGAAGCTTGTTTTGTAATTAATTATATGGGTAGTGGTTTTTTTTGGCAATTTCCGCTTCTTTTGCTATAGTTTTATTGTGATGATTGACCGTCTGGATCACGCTCAAGTCCTCGACGATCCTATTTTCGGGTTTGAGATAGTCGAGCCGTCTGTATTTCGCGATGAAGTCGTTGTTGCGCTGGCGTTCGTATCGATCCTATTGAGCAAATGAAGTCGGTACTCGGCATCTTTTGGCGACTGGTGTACTGAACAAAGAAAAAGAAAGTTGTTTTTTGAAGAGTGCGTGACTTACGTTCAGTAATTCGTTGAGGCGATGCAGCCCGATTTAGAGTAGAAGTAGCGTTGAACAAGCGGAATACAGCACATGCAATATTACGAACAGCAAAGGGTGTAGAGAAATTGCGATAGTGTGACTACGGTGCAATATTGCGAATAGCAAAGAGTATACAGAAATTACGATACTTTGACGATGGGGAAGACAGACAGCAAAAAGGAGCTACCTTAAGCTCCTGACCAGGGGCTCCTCCCTGGTCGACTCAGCACGACCCGACTGTCGAATTTTTGTTCGGGCAGTTTTCGCTGCCCCGCCTGGCTTCGCCTTCAATTTCTTCTAATTTATGCAATGTCACCTTTGTTCTATTGAAACGTCTAGTTTTTTGCACTTTTGTTTTCGCTGGTATGCAACATCACCTTTGTTCTATTGAAACGTCTAGTTTCGGCACATCTGTTTCCGTTCGGTGCCTCATCGCTTGCGCTTGTTGTTTGTGCCGCTGGGGCTGCTAGCCCTTGTTTGCTGCATGCTGGCTCCAATGAGCCGCCATGATGCGTTTCGCGAATAGCGACACTCCCGCGGCCCTTGACATTTGCGGGGGACATCCATATCGGTTCGAAACTGCGCACTTCCATCGGAAGCTCTGTCCTTCAAGTGCGGTTTGGCTCGCTCTTCGTCTCTGGTATCGACACCGTGCAAGGCAGCATCGTGCCACGCACAGAAGATACTGTGGACAGAGAAGTATTGCTGTTGCGGCGCACCCAACTGCTAGTACCACCGCGATCGCTGCTCCCATGATCCACCGCCAACGGAAGGCGATATCCTCGAGCTCTCTTGCGAGCACCACTGACGACTTCTGGAATGCATCGCTGGCCGCTTCGATGATTTCTTCTGCCTCGTCTCGTATGGAGTCGGCTGTCGATTTTTCCCCTTTTTCTGCGGATCTTTCCCAGACTTGTGGGTTCTTGTCGATCATGCCGAGCACCCCACTGGAGCCTTTCTTCGGAAATGTCTGTGAGTGGTGGCGCGTCGAAGACTGATTCCTCATCTTCAGTTCCTAGCGCCCATTCTTCGGTGATCTCTCGGTCCTGCTTCATCCTGATTTCTCTACAATCGACTTCTTCTGACGCTGCTTTGATTTCGCGTGACCTTGGGTGCACCAATACGATCTTGTCCTTATATCGTACCGGGAGATCTCGATAGCACCGGTCTTGAACTTTGTGGTTCGTGAAAACTTCTGAGACTTCCAGCTTTTTGCACGGGAACACTTTTAGCAAGTCCCCGATATTTTCTGCAGCGATATCCATCCATTTGAGGAGTACTCGCGCTGCAGTAGTTGGATCCGTCCTGCTGAGAGCTCCAATGAGCCAAAGGATGCGATTGTGCTGCTCGCAAATTCTGTGTCGAATCTCTTGAGTTATTCGTTGTTCTCGTTCGCTGAGGCTGTTCCATAAAAACTGCAACTTAGCATTCACAGAGGCATCACTCTTCTTATTGATCTCTTCTGGCAGTTGTTCGACGAACAATATTCTCCCGCTGAGGACTAGATTTGATCCTTCTCGAGAAGGTTGTTCCTCAGGACTGAATTCTATGACGACTCCGTTTTTCATTACTTCGGCTCTCCGAAACTTGCACACGGTGTCAAGGTTTGTGTCGTCCTGCGTTTCCTTGCCTCTGACGAATACTGCTTGCATTGATGGAATCGTGACGAACCGATTTGATATTTGAGCGTTCACCTTTCCCAGCGTTCTATACGGACACCGATTAGCCAATTCGGACGGATCCCACAGAATTGTCTCCGTCGCTGTGATGCATTTTCCCAGGGTTTTATTGCATCCTGATGTGCGACTTAAGCCATCGTAGAACTTGATCACTCCTTGTTCCATACGATAATTAGTGGTCGTATGGCATCGCGTTCCGATCCAGCCGTAGCTATATTCAGTCGGCTGTTTGGACGCCCATCGGTTTGCGTCGATTGGTTCGAGGCGGATGCCACTGAGTTCTAGTGACCACCGCAATTCCATGCATTGTGACGGGGTCATGTTATGGACCGTTGTTTCATCGCGCGTAACTGCCAGACTCCATCGAAGGAAGCACTTTGTGCAGACGGTGCGCGTTACCTTCGCACAGAAGGTGGCGTTCGCCGAAATGAACGCTCTGCTCAATACTTCCACGATTTGCGAGGAGTTGTGCATTTCCTCGCGGACCTCTTTGCAATTTAGTTTGTCTGGCATCTTCACGTACAAGCAGTGACCATATTTCGCGCATACATGAAATTGTGATTTCGCCGGGGCGCTGCTTGCCATTACGAAGGTGGCGATTAGTACTACCAGCACGGTTGATATCGTGTGCGCATACGTTCTTCTGGTAGTTTTGCGCTTGTTTCTGCTCTCTTCCTCTTCCTCCGTTTCTTCTTCCTGCAGATTCTTGTCTGTCAGGTGTCTTACGAATTCTTTGCTTTTGGTGTCGGTTGCACCTCCTTTTCTTCTTCCGAGACTTCGAGGGGGTACAGCATATTCACTGGTCTCTTTAGCACGTGACCGTTAGGCATTCTGGCGTCGTCCGCTGTTGTTGTGGCTTTGTCTGGCCTAACAACCGCCTGGTGCGGCATGTAATACACTGGGCCTTCAGGCTTTGTGTTTGTCACCTCTTCAATTATTCCCATCTTCAACTGCTCGTCGAACGTCTTCTCGTATGCCTGGAGGAGCTCAGGATTTTTGTGGAGCCGTTTAAGCGATGTCTTCAGACGACCCACACAAAGGCCGAGATTGCTATCGAGCTTGCCTCCATCATCCTTCCATGGCCAGCCGCAGTAGTAGCGTCCATCCTTAAAGATGATGCTTTCATTGAATCGTTTCATGGCGAGCTCATCATCCGTTTGTAGAGGGGGTCCCGAACGAACTTTTCCAGCTCGTCCTTTGCACTGGCCACGTTGCAACAGTAACGGTTCGCGGGCTTGGTCTTTGAAGAGGTACCGTATCGTTTATTGCGTCCCCGTCCGCTGATCATGTCGCCTAGACAGGTGCGTACCAAATGGAATCCCGACGGCAGCTTTGTTGAGGCGCTTCCTCTGAAGATTTCGTGGAAATAATCCGCACCCACGAGGATCTGCGGTTTGACTGTAACCGTCGGTAGGGTGATGTTCCGTGTTGAACGAATCTGCCGTAGCGTTTTGCCCGTTAGCTTGGCAACTGCAATTTCGCTAACCAGTCTTGGTACTGAGTTCGCGAACATGGTGAAGAGCCGTCCATCAGTGCGTTTCATTTTCAGTTTGACGCGCGCAGACGTGCAGTGCGTAGTGTGCGTCCACCAAATCCGTCAACAATCAACGGTTCCTTGCGTGCTGCTTTGATGCCCAATTGCTGGACTATTTCTTCCGTGATAAATGAGCGCTCGCTCCCAACGTCGAATAGCACGGGCACTTTGATCGTTTTCGTGCGTGGTGCATCTCCTCTGACCTCGACAATGGTAGACAGGAGTAACACCGTTCTGTTTTGCGCTTGCCGTTCTGGTGTCGCAATAGCCGCCACGGTGCGAACCGTCTGAGCTTGGGTTCCTGCGTGAGAGTTCTCCTCTTTCACCTGTTGCGATCGATGCCACGTTTTGCAGAGTGCCGTTGGATGTCCCTTGCGCTTGCAATGGTAGCAGGAGACATTTCGTGTACAATCGCTTTGGCTGTGTCCCCTCTCTGAGGCACTTGAAACAAAGGCGTAGTTGCCGGGCGCGGTCAAACCGCTCCTTCAAAGTGGCAAACTGTGGGCAAGCATCGGCCCAATGTGCTTCACTGCAAAAACGCACATGCCTGTGGGGTAAAGTCGCGCTGTCTGCCCTTCCTCTCGGTCTGTCGTTTCGCTACTGCAGGTAGCGCAGAAGTGTGGTGTAAGCTTTCTTCTCGCTTCCACCTCCCGAACTTCTTTTTTTCTCGCCTTCTGTAGTGTTTTGAACTTGCCGATTCTCATACGGCGGTTTCTCTGTAGTCGCAGTTCGTATATTCTCCCGAACGCGCACAATTGCTTGAAGTTTGTTCCTCAGTTTTCGGACGCTCCAGGCTGCATCGGCCTCTTTAGCTTGTCCAACTTCCAACAGCGCCCAGCGCGGTAGCCGTTTTTCAATGCAAAGCTCGGTTTGCGCATTGTCAATGTTCTCTCCCAATTGCTCCAGCTGCTGTAGAATGCGTTCGACGCTCGCAACGCATTCCTCAGGATCCTTTGTGGGAGCTGCTGTGTCATGTAGTTCCGCGTACAGTGACTTCAGCAGCACTTCGGGTCTCCAAATCGTTGTTGGAGCGTTGTTTTAACGGCTTCGTAATTTTCAGGCGCGATTGTGAATCCATCCACCGCCTCTAGCGCTTTCCCTTCCAGGAAAGACAGCAGATAAGAAAGCTTTTCAATTTCTGCGAGTGGTTGTGAGTCAACTGTGTGCAGAAACGTGGCCAGAATTGTGGCCATTTACGGTGCTGTCCATCGAATTTCGAAACTTGCAATCTTGGTAGCTGTATCGCGTTCATAGGCGTATGGTGCTGCGGTTGCTGCACAGGCGTGCTGTTTCCCGTAGGGACGCTGCCACTTGGCGAGGTTGGTCGGGCTATGTGGAGTTCAAGATTTAACTTGGCAGTGATAAGGTCATCAAGTACATTTCTAGCGTCAGCCATTACGATAAGAAAACTATCTGGCGCTTCCGCGAGAGTTTGGTAAATAGAAGCTTCATTAGCTTTCTCAGTGGCAGCGCGTAGCTGTTTTATATATTCTAGCCAAGCGCTATGGTCAGCCTCGACCTCAGAAATGTGACGCTCAAGTCTTCGAATTGCTGCCTCCACTTGCAAAAGAGCAGTCTTGAATGCTGCTTGTGGGTCAACTTGTGCAGCGAGCTCACGCAAATTGGGAAAAATTATGCTTTTCGTAGCAGCCTTTAGTAGGTTAGCTTTCACTCGGATGGACGTTTGGTATGCAGCAGATGCCATTTTTGTTCACGGTTGCGCTCTGGCTTGAGCCCCCATGTACTGAACAAAGAAAAAAGAAATGTTTTTCTTGAAGAGGTTTGTGATTTACGTTCAGTAATTCGTTGAGGCGATGCAGCCCGATTTAGAGTAGAAGTAGCGTTGAACAAGCGGAATACAGCACATGCAATATTACGAACAGCAAAGGGTGTAGAGAAATTGCGATAGTGTGACTACGGTGCAATATTGCGAATAGCAAAGAGTATACAGAAATTACGATACTTTGACGATGGGAAGACAGACAGCAAAAAGGAGCTACCTTAAGCTCCTGACCAGGGGCTCCTCCCTGGTCGACTCAGTACGACCCGACTGTCGAATTTTTGTTCGGGCAGTTTTCGCTGCCCCGCCTGGCTTCGCCTTCAATTTCTTCTAATTTATGCAATGTCACCTTTGTTCTATTGAAACGTCTAGTTTTTGCACTTTTGTTTTCGCTGGTATGCAACATCACCTTTGTTCTATTGAAACGTCTAGTTTCGGCACATCTGTTTCCGTTCGGTGCCTCATCGCTTGCGCTTGTTGTTTGTGCCGCTGGGGCTGCTAGCCCTTGTTTGCTGCATGCTGGCTCCAATGAGCCGCCATGATGCGTTTCGCGAATAGCGACAACTGGAGTACGCACGTGAAGATGAGGCACTTGGACTGCTCTGCATTGAGTTCGCACAGACGAAACTTCTCGCATTCCCGGTTGACGATACTGCCGTATGTCGTGATTTCGTCTCGCGGGTTCTTAACATGTTTCAGACAGTGATAACGCTGGTTGAATAGCGATATCTTCGCTCCGAAGATCTACCTGAGGATGCTGACGTTTCATCGAATTTCCGATCGCGCTGCTGATTCAGGAGAATGTAGCTTGCGAACTTCTCGCAGGTCGTTGCGTCGAGTTTCTGCAACAGGAAGCGCATACGCCTTGCATCGTCGAGCTTCCGAGCGTCGACGTTGAAGTTGTTCTCGTGGCGTTTTGAACCACGTTTCGAACGCGATGTTTTCGTCCGGAACGTACGTGAAGGTGCAGTCGCGTTGTCGAGATTCGGATGCAGTCGAGGCTGCTGTCGTTTGTGTCGCACCGACTGAGAGAGCCATCAGTTGCTGCTGCATTTCGGCCATCATCTGTTGTGTCAGAGCCTACTGTTCCTGGTGAAGTTGAAGTAGTAGAACTAGGAAGTAGGGTAGGCCTACCATCTGTCGCGAATCCGAAGTCTCATCGCCAATTGTTGTGGCTGGCATCGGCGATCGAAGATGGAAGCCAAGTGTAATATGCGAGAGCACAACGGACATAGTAGAAGTAGTTTATTGGGGAACGTCCCCTCCTCTAAGCAAAGCAGAAACAGAGGACGAGGGAACGGTAACGAAAAGGCGAATGCCGATTGAAGAACTGACATCAAATGGGCTAAAACCCGGCTTCTGTAGGGTTCAGATGTCGAGTGCTGCAGCACAAGAGCATATAAAGCCGAATGAATGACATTATATGAAGAACAATGAACGGGAATGCATTATACGAGTAAAAGTGATCATTGCAATATTACATCACAAGTAGATATCTTGAGTTGGCTCCGCGACATTTTTCTTTTCTCCACAATTTTATATAATAGCTATATGCAATTCCATTTGAAAACCGCATTCTCCTTTTTTTTTCATGAGCATATTCTCTTCTTTCTCATGAGCCGTTGGTTGTCCGATTGAATTCGTTTTTATACTGATCGCCAGTAGTGGAAGGATAGGTTCGCCAATTTAGAGCGCTTTTTTTATGTCGATGAGAGTAAATACCTGTTTATGTAAGTTTTCCACGTACTGCAGATCTTTTTTTTTGCCTTCAGATACTATTATTGGAAATGATGGCACCGAGCAAAGTTGAAGAAGCGAAAAGATGCAGACGTATATGGCAGCAATCAAGAAATTATGCTGTAAGATTCTCAATAACGTGTCACTTAGTCGATAACCGTTACTTACTTTTATCGAGTTATTAATATAATGGACTTAACTGTAAGCCGTTTATGTTCTTCGCTATAACTTACTATCTTTTGCTTATGTTCCCATAATCATCTGATAGCGAGCATTTCAACGATTACAGGATCTTTCCGTCTATGAGGCATGTGCACGCTCAGCTCTTGGTGGACGGAAGAAATGGAATGCTAAGCTAAGTATATTACGAAAAGGCACCTCATGGGTACGCGATTCATGGCTAACCAATTCGATGTGGAGCAGTCGTGATTTTGTTCTGCACGGTTGGAAATTGAGGTAAGCAGTCGTAACTATTTGCTCTATTTGCTCGTCGATTCATAGCTGATTCCTGAGATTGTCTGCACGGATGATACGAGCCAAAGAAAACTATGCAGTTTTTTCATTCACATGCAAGAACATAAGTAATCATCTCGAATTTGAACTTGGTTAGTATTGAGAAACTGGTACCATAAATTTCTAATCAATTTTGCTGATAAATTTTTCTTAGCGTCGACTCATTTTTCACGTAAAAACTTTTGCACTATTTCTTTTAAATGTACCATTTTCAGCTAGCTGTCACAAAATTTTCCAATATTTTCAAGAGGGAAGGAAATGTTGAGACGTAATGAAAGAGCTGTCACCATTCACTCAAAATTGATAGATTGATTCGAAAGCTGAGATACGAAGTGAGTTGGCGAATTAGATCGTATGATCGGATATGATTTGCCTACAAGTCTTCTGGATTGCAATTACTCAACAGATCAAAACATTTCTAAGTGAAGATTTGCTTCCATTAAAATGAGCTTCACAAATATAAACTTATAAAAAAACGGATGATTTAGATTCTAAGATTAGCAGAGTCAAAAGTTGCATCCAAACACGTCCGTATCCGCATGAGGTGTTCGCCTTCAACTTCATGAAGACCTTCAAAAGCTGTTTATATTAGCACAAACTGAAATAGCGCAACTTTTTGGAACTAATGTCGACGTTTTTTTCAGCGTCTACACTCTGACGCTAAATTCGTCTGTCATTTTAGTAACTTTTATTGTGGCTATATCCGCAGTAAAAAGAACAAATATAATTAGTAAATACGAATAATTGCAGCACAATGGATGCGCCGCTGTTCGCTTCTTGGTCATCACCCACTCAGTTCTCATGAAATCGATGTATTAAAGTGTAGCACAGAAAACGCGAGTTATAATTGGCACTCAAGGACACATTCATTCGATCAAATAAGGAAATTGAATCGATGATAAATGAAGCCATTAAGTTTTCGCATGGAACATATTTGAATGACTTAGGCAAGATTGCCAGCTACCTATAAATACGCAATAATTCTCTTTGTTTTCTTTCTTCCATTTTCTCGGTCATTTCTAGCTGACAAGTTCGTCTCAACAGGAGCAATAGCGAGTGATGATGATATGCAAATATGGTAGAATGTTCTTGGATGGAAAGGTGAAAATGTTCTAGGGTAGGTATTGAAGAGGGAGATAAAAATGAAGAGTTTGCGCTGTGAACATCCATGCATTTAGCGCGTGGCGACTAGAAAAGGGTGTTAAGCGTGCCGCCAAATGCAAAAGTGGAGAGGAAGGGCCTGCACAAGCAAATATAGCTAACCGAAGTGTTCAGTGAATGTCATGCAAGTTAGTGAATATTACAAACTAGGCACTTCTCTCCGAAATGCCAAATTAGGCACTTCTCTCTTATGTGTTTAAGTCAACTTAACTGTACGCTGGCTTTAAGAGTTATGAATGGTGATTCGGTGATATTTCCTTCACCATATCGCCGCCGCAAGACACATTACGCAAGGTAGTCACTTTCATAAATCTTTAGAGCATTTAAAAAAAATCTATTAATTCTCATTTATACAATCATCTCATCAAAAACACTGAAAGCAACAAAAGTCGGCGAAAACAAATGAAATCCATTGAAGAAGTTTGAAAAGAGAAACGTTGAAGTTGCCAAGAATAGCCACCACTTTATTACGAAAACTTACCGATTCTTTGTACTATATTTCATAAATATAAACGCTAGTGTGTATTCTAAGTGGAATTTTTCACCAAAAAAATGCATAACTCATAAATACAGTTACATAATGTCAATCCGCACGATTGAAATGGTCCGTTTAATGATGTAATATTAGTTTCACAAATTTTACAACACCTTCCGCAACATTCATAAGCGAAACTCGTGTAAGTTTTTTATATGTCATTAACTTCGATTAAAATCTGCTGTTTTTATGTCGAACACACTTTTACACGAAATATATTTTTGCATTTGCAATAAAATCATTATGATGAACAGTTTCGATATTGTATACAATAATTTATCATTCAATTGCCTTAGAAATTTTAACTATGAAAGGCTATCAGCGTATTTTATACTAAACATCATTTGTTCAATAAATGCGCTTGAATCTTTCCCTATGAATCATAGTGAAATTCAATATAAATAACGCATGAATAACGTGTGATAAACAAATGAATGCATCGATTTTTTTTTCTTTTTTTGCAAATGCGTATTAAACTATTTTTACTTAAAAAACGGAAAAAATTGGATGTGAATAAGTCAGCGTTTTTAATGATTTTAAAACTTTTTCATAACAAAAGTTACTCCTAAGCTTACTGCAATTCACTGAGAAATTGTCCAACTTCTTAAACTGTTCGGCACAAAACGGCTAATAAAAACTCTAGGAAATTTTTATAGTACATGTTATTCTGTCATGAAAATGATGATATTGAATGGAAATTTTGATAGAGATTTCTTGCCATCGAGTGTCATTCAATTTTTTGTGAACTATCCGAATGAAAATAATGCAGTTGGAGATCGTTAGCATCCGACGCAATAGTTACGCCTTGTAGTTTTACGGCATATTCGCGTCAAATCGTTGATCTACTATTAAAACTGCCAACATTTCCGTTCGTTGGAAATAACTGCGTTATACTAGGTTTACATCGGAAGAAGCATTTTGCAGCCTACAAGCGGAAATCCAAAAATATGTGATCGAAATTCCGTTCGAACCATTATTCTTGCACCGAGCGATAGCCGATGCCAATATATCTTTGACCGTAGAGGTCAACAGTTAAATTTTCGCTTTATTAGGCAACAGATCTAATAGTTTGTACGCAGGTGAAATCATGAAAACGACAGTGCTGTTAGGTGTATTGCCCATTACCGTTTATATGAGCAGAGCATTCTAACTCTCGTTGTGCTGTAGTATAACTGTGTCTGGAATGGCTCAGAATAGAGATCGACTGTATATCATTTTGAACAAATATCAGACTTTTGCCTTAAGCTCAAGTTTTTCTTCCTCGAATAAACACTCATTTCTCAAGCTGCTACTGCTGGCACAGATGTCTTCACCAAATACCATCACTTCTTTTTTCTCAGCTCAGTACTTCTGTATGGTTTTTATACAATTATATAGGAAAATCCATCAACATCATAAAGCATAGTTCTACAGAGCTTATAATCATCGGCTGGCCTGAGAGGACATTGATGAATGAATTTCAATGGAAGAAATGCTATGAAAATTAGCCGCATATTGGGAAAACATTGTTTTCAACGTGTCGTTAAACGTCTCCACTGCATTAAAAAATATCCTTCTAAAATAGAGCAATAAAATAGCTTAATAGCGCAATTGACATATGATTTTTGCTTACATTATATCGTAAAATACGGCCCCCCTATGACAACGTTTATAATAGAGCAATAAAATCCCATGAAAAATTGTTTATAAGACAAAACGTTTTTTAAAAGGTATTTATTGATGAGAATTCTTGCTGGATGATTATCACTTGTTGATATATTCCAGTATAAGCTAGCTAAAGCATTCTAACATAAGCTATATTGCATTTCTTTTTAACGATCTTCATTAACTCATGAAAATTATAGATCTATGGAAATGGAGATTGTTAGAAGCATGGTAGGCGACCAGTTGCATTTGTGACGTCTGTAAACGAATGGGAGGGTGGTGTGAGCGGTTAAACCATTCCTCTTCCTATAAGAAGGAAGTACAGCTGAACGAGAACTTATTCTATGATACATTCTTTCTGAAAAGAACATGAGAGTATTTACTCGTCGCAATTATTGCTTCATATACAGTGCAATGTTATGGATCTTGAGAATGTTCCTTTTGTTGGTTTACATCTTAAAGGATTTGTCCAGGTGCATAAACATGTCAAAGGTTTGAAAGCAGAAGACACTATTGTAATTTTAGAAAGAGCGGACAATATTCCGCTAGCAGCATAGGATCCTGGATATTCTTTCACTCTACGAATATCCAGGTGTTGAAAGAAAGCAGAGGGTAAAATTGCAGCCGAGCTATGTGAATACGATAGCGATCGATGCCACAGTAATCTCAAAATGATTGGCCAAAAGCATTGTCGTAAAAAAGCAACCGCGGATGATTTGCAACCGAGCTAATCGTTAGTGAAGTTTAGCTTCATAAACGAATCTTCCCCATAAAAATTGTGCTACTATTTTTTATACCGCAATTACAATAAATAACGCAAAATATTAAATTTGCTTGTGCAAATACCATCTCTTTGACTGCGGAAGAAACTCCATGCTACAAGATACATTTTATCAAACAGAGCACCAAAATGATCCAAGTCGAATCAGAACAATTTTTTCCCCTATCCGAAATTAGCTTTCATATAGTTAATTCTACTCAGCTCATTAACTCCACACATCAGATGACGGCGGATTCAATAAATAAGATCCTGTTAGGAATGATCAATTGACTGCAGTTGAAGGACAAAGCGCTGCTTTAGAACGCTTCTGCTGAGTCAACAAGAGAGAATAGAGCACACCGTATGCTCAAGATTGTGGAAAGTTCCAGAAAAACTTTTTAGCTCTTTCGTTTTATACATTTGCGCAAATTTGCTGTCTCATCGACCCAGCAGCCTCCCGTAAGCCTTGTTGTTTCAATCTGCGAACGACAAAGTATACGGTAACAAGATCTCCCAGATGCAGCTTCCAATAGAAAAGACCTTTCCTCCCATCGTTTTGTTAGGATCTATTACAGTCTCAATAAGTTCATCGAAGCTGAAAGGTATAAGAAAAAAATGCTCATGCCAGCTTTGGTTTGTAACCGGTTGTATGTGGAATGCTGAATTTTTGACCGCTGTATTGCAAACAACCTTGTGGTTATTCCTACGAGGAAGTGGTTATTCCTCATGCTTTCGGATATTAAAGGAAACCGTAAATGGAACGGCAAGCAGTTGGAAAAAGCGAATGGCATATTGTTTCTTGGTAGGAAGGAATCTACCGAGTTTTCATTACGGTGTTTTTTCGTCGCAATGTCCACTCTGGAGTACTCAGCGATGGGTACGCCTCTTGGTTTCTCTCCTTATATCGTCAACAAAGACTCCTTCACCAAAGCAAGAACTTTCGGTAATATTTGGGTTACTGCAAAATTATCTGATAAATGCCTCTTCCAAGTTAAGTGCAGCAAATCTTCATTCGAATTTATAGTTAGAAATAAAATCCTTTGTTCGCTATTAACTTTTCCTCAACGAAATGAAAGGAGCTTAGGCTCCAAGGGTGCTATCAACATAGAAATTTTGCAGATCTCGGCACTCTCTGTTCCAGGTTCGGTCTCCATAGGATCAAAACCTTCTGTAGATATTACAGAAAGTTTATTACGTCGTGATAAGGACCGCTGTCATAGAGGATCAGAACAAGCTTCGAAATATTCGTTAAAATGCAGTTTCTGACTTCGGCCCTGTGTTGCAAATTCAGATTGCTGCTGATTTTATTTCCATTTACTGGTTCTGCTTTGCTATTTTCTCAAATGTCTTTATGCTTCTTAACCTTCCAGAATTCTTTCCATGTCATTCACGTTTTTTTTCTACAATTTAAGAAAGAAATGAATCTGAAATTTCACAAAAAAGAGTCTCATGAACATGGATACATTAGAAATTCAGTCGCGCGAAACAATGTAGATTCTGCATTTCTTGCGTTCATATCAATGATCTGGTCGTCGGATCAACAATCCTGAGTAAGCCATAACTCTCAATATACATGCTCACTATGAACGAGCAATATCAAGCTAAGAAAGGCATAACGGTGAGAAAATGAGAAAAAATTTTCGTTTCATCACCTCTATCCTCCTGCCCCTCCCCCCTTTTTTCCTCATCAATTCCGCGTTTTGACCAACACATTTTGTGCTGCAAATGCGCATCTCGGAAAATCCTTACAAATAAGAAATATATATCAATGCAGTCAAAACGATCAGTTCTTTGCTTTAAATTTAACCGACAGCTTTTTTCTAAATTTTCATGGCTACCTCCTCAAAAATATGCATACCTCAGAGCATTCCATCACAAATTTATTTGCCGCTTTGTTTACATATTCTCATTAAAAAAAATGTTTACCATTATGAAATTCAATGACCTATGAATTCTTGTACCAGCTGATAAAAGGATAATCTCGGAGAGTCATCGGTAGTATAAAACAAACATCCCATCGGCAAGAAACTTTAGATAAGGAAGAATTCACTTCTCAACAACCTACTCGTTTATTTTTGCTTGACATTTAACAAAAATGATTGCAAAAATTATCCTCATGCAATATTTTGATTCCTTCGACTACTCTTATCTCCGATCGGATTTGTGGTCTTGCTGTATAACTCATATATACACACGCGTATATATATTATATATATATATATATATATATAATATATATATATTATATATATGTATTATATATATATATATATATATATATATATATATATATATATTATATATGTTTATACACTGTTCACAGATCGTACTATGCCACTGTGAAAGCAAGAATTCCTCTCTATAATTAATGTTTTGCGGTGATAAATAATAAAGCAACGTCTTTGTGGAGTCTTGATCCGCATAGTGGTTACTCATAGTTGAGCGAATTAACGAAACCTAGGGAATTCATAAGATTTCAAGTCATGTAGTATGGTGACGTTATTGTGAAAAAAAGTGGCGAGCAAATCTGCTAGTGACCATGAGACAGAAAATGGCATATCGACGAGCACCTGGTGCAAAAACATCCCGATCGAAAATGACGCTAGTTGAAGACCATCATGATCAACAGGTGAGTTTTCTAGGATCATGCATATAATCGATGATTTCATCAGCGTGCATTGCGAAGGGACCTGACCTGAAGATTTTGCTTCACCTGACTGAGAGTCGACCCTTGTGGAGTTTTCCCTGCCGCCAGCAGGGGTCGAACCTGGGACCTTGGGCTTATTAGACCCACGCTCTAAACGACTGAGCTATGGCGGCTAGGGGTAAGTCAGACGTCGATCTTCACGGGGAAATCATAATTTACCTCAGTCGTGAATCACCGTGAGATATAAAATGGCATATCGACGAGCAGATGGCGCAAAACCGCCTCGATTGACAGTGACGCTAGTTGAAGACCATCATGATCAATAGGTGAGTTTCTAGGATCATGCATATAATCGATGATTTCATCAGCGTGCATTGCGAAGGGACCTGACCTGAAGATTTTGCTTCACCTGACTGAGAGTCACCCTTGTGGAGTTCTCCCTGCCGCCAGCAGGGGTCGAACCTGCGACCTTGGGCTTATTAGACCCACGCTCTAACCGACTGAGCTATGGCGGCTAGGGGTAACTCAGACGTTGATTTTGACGGGGAAATCATAATTTACCTCAGTCGTGAATCACCGTGAGACAGAAAATGGCATATCGACGAGCACCTGGCGCAAAAACCGCCTCGATCGACAGTGACGCTAGCTGAAGACCATCATGATCAACATTTGAGTTTCTACGATCATGCATATATTCGATGATTTCATCAGCGTGCATTGCGAAGGAACTTGACCTGAAGATTTTGATTCACCTGACTGATAGTCGACCCTTGCCGCCAGCAGGGGTCGAACCTGCGACCTTGGGCTTATTAGACCCACGCTCTAACCGACAGAGCTATGGCGGCTAGGGGTAACTCAGGCGTCGATCTTTACGGGGAAATCATAATTTACCTCAGTCGTGAATCACCGTGAGACAGAAAATGGCATATCGACGAGCACCTGGCGCAAAACCGCCTCGATCGACAGTAACGCTAGCTGAAGACCATCATGATCAACAGGTGAGTTTCTAGGATCATGCATATAATTGATGATTTCGTCAGCGTGCATTGCGAAGGGACCTGACCTGAAGATTTTGCTTCACCTGACTGAGAGCCGACCCTTGCCGCCAGCAGGGGTCGAACCTGCGACCTTGGGCTTATTAGACCCACGCTCTAACCGACTGAGCTATGGCGGCTAGGGGTAAGTTAGAGGTCGATTTTGACGGGGAAATCATAATTTACCTCAGTCGTGAATCACCGTGAGACAGAAAATGGCATAT
This sequence comes from Ascaris suum, assembly GCA_013433145.1. Lineage (NCBI taxonomy): Eukaryota > Metazoa > Nematoda > Chromadorea > Rhabditida > Ascarididae > Ascaris > Ascaris suum. Next base: position 2,390,704 of record CM024183.1, on the reverse strand, counting down.
CGACGAGCACCTGGCGCAAAAAACATCCCGATCGACAGTGACGCTAGTTGAAGACCATCATGATCAACAGGTGAGTTTCTAGGATCATGCATATATTCGATGATTTCATCAGCGTGCATTGCGAAGGGACTTGACCTGAAGATTTTGCTTCACCTGACTGAGAGTCGACCCTTGTGGAGTTCTCCCTGCCGCCAGCAGGGGTCGAACCTGCGACCTTGGGCTTATTAGACCCACGCTCTAACCGACTGAGCTATGGCGGCTAGGGGTAAGTCAGACGTCGATCTTGACGGGGAAATCATAATTTACCTCAGTCGTGAATCACCGTGAGACAGAAAATGGCATATCGACGAGCACCTGGTGCAAAAACATCCCGATCGACAGTGACACTAGTGGAAGACCATCATGATCAACAGTTGAGTTTCTAGGATCATGCATATAATCGATGATCTCATCAGCGTGCATTGCGAAGGAACCTGACCTGAAGATTTTGCTTCACCTGACTGAGAGTCGATCCTTGTGGAGTTCTCCCTGCCGCCAGCAGGGGTCGAACCTGCGACCTTGGGCTTATTAGACCCACGCTCTAACCGACTGAGCTATGGCGGCTAGGGGTAAATTAGAGGTCGATTTTGACGGGGAAATCATAATTTACCTCAGTCGTGAATCACCGCGAGACAGAAAATGGCATATCGACGAGCACCTGGTGCAAAAACATCCCGATCGACTGTGACGCTGGCTGAAGACCATCATGATCAACAGGTGAGTTTCTGGGATCATGCATATAATCGATGATTTCATCAGCGTGCATTGCGAAGGGACTTGACCTGAAGATTTTGCTTCACCTGACTCAGAGTCGACCGTTGCCGCCAGCAGGGGTCGAACCTGCGACCTTGGGCTTATTAGACCCACGCTCTGACCGACTGAGCTATGGCGGCTAGGGGTAAGTCAGACGTCGATCTTGACGGGGAAATCATAAATTTACCTCAGTCGTGAATCACCGTGAGACAGAAAATCGCATATCGACGAGCACCTGGTGCAAAACCGCCTCGATCGACTGTGACGCTGGCTGAAGACCATCATGATCAACAGGTGAGTTTCTAGGATCATGCATATAATCGATGATTTCATCAGCGTGCATTGCGAAGGGACTTGACCTAAAGATTTTGCTTCACCTGACTGAGAGTCGACCCTTGTGGAGTTCTCCCTGCCGCCAGCAGGGGTCGAACCTGCGACCTTGGGCTTATTAGACCCACGCTCTAACCGACTGAGCTTATGGCGGCTAGGGGTAACTCGTACGTGGATTTTGACGGGGAAATCATAATTTACCTCAGTCGTGAATCACCGTGAGACAGAAAATGGCATATCGACGAGCACCTGGTGCAAAAACATCCGATCGACTGTGACGCTAGTTGAAGACCATCATGATCAACAGGTGAGTTTCTAGGATCATGCATATATTCGATGATTTCATCAGCGTGCATTGCGAAGGGACTTGACCTGAAGATTTTGCTTCACCTGACTCAGAGTCGACCGTTGCCGCCAGCAGGGGTCGAACCTGCGACCTTGGGCTTATTAGACCCACGCTCTAACCGACTGAGCTATGGCGGCTAGGGGTAACTCAGACGTCGATTTTGACGGGGAAATCATAATTTGCCTCAGTCGTGAATCACCGTGAGACAGAAAATGGCATATCGACGAGCACCTGGCACAAAAAGCCTTGATCGACAGTGACGCTAGCTGAAGACCATCATGATCAACAGGTGAGTTTCTAGGATCATGCATATAATCCATGATTTCGTCAGCGTGCATTGCGAAGGGACCTGACCTGAAGATTTTGCTTCACCTGACTGAGAGTCGACCCTTGTGGAGTTCTCCCTGCCGCCAGCAGGGGTCGAACCTGCGACCTTGGGCTTATTAGACCCACGCTCTAACCGACTGAGCTATGGCGGCTAGGGGTAAATTAGAGGTCGATTTTGACGGGGAAATCATAATTTACCTCAGTCGTGAATCACCGTGAGACAGAAAATGGCATATCGACGAGCACTGGTGCAAAAACATCCCGATCGACTGTGACGCTGGCTGAAGACCATCATGATCAACAGGTGAGTTTCTGGGATCATGCATATAATCGATGATTTCATCAGCGTGCATTGCGAAGGGATTTGACCTGAAGATTTTGCTTCACCTGACTGAGAGTCGACCCTTGTGGAGTTCTCCCTGCCGCCAGCAGGGGTCGAACCTGCGACCTTGGGCTTATTAGACCCACGCTCTAACCGACTGAGCTATGGCGGCTAGGGGTAACTCGTACGTCGATTTTGACGGGGAAATCATAATTTACCTCAGTCGTGAATCACCGTGAGACAGAAAATGGCATATCGACGAGCACCTGGTGCAAAAACCGCCCGATCGACAGTGACGCTAGCTGAAGACCATCATGATCAACAGGTGAGTTTCTAGGATCATGCATATATTCGATGATTTCATCAGCGTGCATTGCGAAGGGACTTGACCTGAAGATTTTGCTTCACCTGACTCAGAGTCGACCGTTGCCGCCAGCAGGGGTCGAACCTGCGACCTTGGGCTTATTAGACCCACGCTCTAACCGACTGAGCTATGGCGGCTAGGGGTAACTCAGACGTCGATTTTGACGGGGGAAATCATAATTTACCTCAGTCGTGAATCACATGAGACAGAAAATGGCATATCGACGAGCACCTGGCAAAAAAGCCCGATCGACAGTGACGCTAGCTGAAGACCATCATGATCAACAGGTGAGTTTCTAGGATCATGCATATAATCGATGATTTCGTCAGCGTGCATTGCGAAGGGACCTGACGTGAAGATTTTGCTTCACCTGACTGAGAGTCGACCCTTGTGGAGTTCTCCCTGCCGCCAGCAGGGGTCGAACCTGCGACCTTGGGCTTATTAGACCCACGCTCTAACCGACTGAGCTATGGCGGCTAGGGGTAAATCAGACGTCGATTTTGACGGGGAAATCATAATTTACCTCAGTCGTGAATCACCGTGAGACAGAAAATGGCATATCGACGAGCACCTGGTGCAAAACCGCCTCGATCGACTGTGACGCTGGCTGAAGACCATCATGATCAACAGGTGAGTTTCTAGGATCATGCATATAATCGATGATTTCGTCAGCGTGCATTGCGAAGGGACCTGACGTGAAGATTTTGCTTCACCTGACTGAGAGTCGACCCTTGTGGAGTTCTCCCTGCCGCAGCAGGGGTCGAACCTGCGACCTTGGGCTTATTAGACCCACGCTCTGACCGACTGAGCTATGGCGGCTAGGGGTAAGTCAGACGTCGATCTTGACGGGGAAATCATAATTTACCTCTGTCGTGAATCACCGTGAGACAGAAAATGGCATATCGACGAGCACCTGGCGCAAAACCGCCTCGATCGACAGTAACGCTAGCTGAAGACCATCATGATCAACAGGTGAGTTTCTAGGATCATGCATATAATTGATGATTTCGTCAGCGTGCATTGCGAAGGGACCTGACCTGAAGATTTTGCTTCACCTGACTGAGAGCCGACCCTTGCCGCCAGCAGGGGTCGAACCTGCGACCTTGGGCTTATTAGACCCACGCTCTAACCGACTGAGCTATGGCGGCTAGGGGTAAATTAGAGGTCGATTTTGACGGGGAAATCATAATTTACCTCAGTCGTGAATCACCGTGAGACAGAAAATGGCATATCGACGAGCACCTGGCGCAAAAACATCCCGATCGACAGTGACGCTAGTTGAAGACCATCATGATCAACAGGTGAGTTTCTAGGATCATGCATATATTCGATGATTTCATCAGCGTGCATTGCGAAGGGACTTGACCTGAAGATTTTGCTTCACCTGACTGAGAGTCGACCCTTGTGGAGCCTGCCGCCAGCAGGGGTCGAACCTGCGACCTTGGGCTTATTAGACCCACGCTCTAACCGACTGAGCTATGGCGGCTAGGGGTAACTCAGACGTCGATCTTGACGGGGAAATCATAATTTACCTCAGTCGTGAATCACCGTGAGACAGAAAATGGCATATCGACGAGCACCTGGTGCAAAACCGCCTCGATCGACTGTGACGCTGGCTGAAGACCATCATGATCAACAGGTGAGTTTCTAGGATCATGCATATAATCGATGATTTCATCAGCGTGCATTGCGAAGGGATTTGACCTGAAGATTTTGCTTCACCTGACTCAGAGTCGACCGTTGCCGCCAGCAGGGGTCGAACCTGCGACCTTGGGCTTATTAGACCCACGCTCTAACCGACTGAGCTATGGCGGCTAGGGGTAAGTCAGACGTCGATCTTGACGGGGAAATCATAATTTACCTCAGTCGTGAATCACCGTGAGACAGAAAATCGCATATCGACGAGCACCTGGTGCAAAACCGCCTCGATCGACTGTGACGCTGGCTGAAGACCATCATGATCAACAGGTGAGTTTCTAGGATCATGCATATAATCGATGATTTCATCAGCGTGCATTGCGAAGGGACCTGACCTGAAGATTTTGCTTCACCTGACTGAGAGTCGACCTTGTGGAGTTCTCCCTGCCGCCAGCAGGGGTCGAACCTGCGACCTTGGGCTTATTAGACCCACGCTCTAACCGACTGAGCTATGGCGGCTAGGGGTAACTCGACGTGGATTTTGACGGGGAAATCATAATTTACCTCAGTCGTGAATCACCGTGAGACAGAAAATGGCATATCGACGAGCACCTGGTGCAAAAACCGCCTCGATCGACTGTGACGCTAGCTGAAGACCATCATGATCAACAGGTGAGTTTCTAGGATCATGCATATATTCGATGATTTCATCAGCGTGCATTGCGAAGGGACTTGACCTGAAGATTTTGCTTCACCTGACTGAGAGTCGACCGTTGCCGCCAGCAGGGGTCGAACCTGCGACCTTGGGCTTATTAGACCCACGCTCTAACCGACTGAGCTATGGCGGCTAGGGTAAGTCAGACGTCGATTTGACGGGGAAATCATAATTTACCTCAGTCGTGAATCACCGTGAGACAGAAAATGGCATATCGACGAGCACCTGGCACAAAAAGCCTTGATCGACAGTGACGCTAGCTGAAGACCATCATGATCAACAGGTGAGTTTCTAGGATCATGCATATAATCGATGATTTCATCAGCGTGCATTGCGAAGGGACCTGACCTGAAGATTTTGCTTCACCTGACTGAGAGTCGACCCTTGTGGAGTTCTCCCTGCCGCCAGCAGGGGTCGAACCTGCGACCTTGGGCTTATTAGACCCACGCTCTAACCGACTGAGCTATGGCGGCTAGGGGTAAATCAGACGTCGATTTTGACGGGGAAATCATAATTTACCTCAGTCGTGAATCACCGTGAGACAGAAAATGGCATATCGACGAGCACCTGGTGCAAAACCGCCTCGATCGACTGTGACGCTGGCTGAAGACCATCATGATCAACAGGTGAGTTTCTAGGATCATGCATATAATCCATGATTTCGTCAGCGTGCATTGCGAAGGGACCTGACCTGAAGATTTTGCTTCACCTGACTGAGAGTCGACCCTTGTGGAGTTCTCCCTGCCGCCAGCAGGGGTCGAACCTGCGACCTTGGGCTTATTAGACCCACGCTCTAACCGACTGAGCTATGGCGGCTAGGGGTAAGTCAGACGTCGATCTTGACGGGGAAATCATAATTTACCTCAGTCGTGAATCACCGTGAGACAGAAAATGGCATATCGACGAGCACCTGGTGCAAAAACATCCTCGATCGACAGTGACGCTAGTGAAGACCATCATGATCAACAGGTGAGTTTCTAGGATCATGCATATAATCGATGATTTCGTCAGCGTGCATTGCGAAGGGACCTGACCTGAAGATTTTGCTTCACCTGACTGAGAGCCGACCCTTGCCGCCAGCAGGGGTCGAACCTGCGACCTTGGGCTTATTAGACCCACGCTCTAACCGACTGAGCTATGGCGGCTAGGGGTAAATCAGACGTCGATCTTGACGGGGAAATCATAATTTACCTCAGTCGTGAATCACCGTGAGACAGAAAATGGCATATCGACGAGCACCTGGCGCAAAAACATCCCGATCGACAGTGACGCTAGCTGAAGACCATCATGATCAACAGGTGAGTTTCTAGGATCATGCATATATTCGATGATTTCATCAGCGTGCATTGCGAAGGGACTTGACCTGAAGATTTTGCTTCACCTGACTGAGAGTCGACCCTTGTGGAGTTCTCCCTGCCGCCAGCAGGGGTCGAACCTGCGACCTTGGGCTTATTAGACCCACGCTCTAACCGACTGAGCTATGGCGGCTAGGGGTAAGTCAGACGTCGATCTTGACGGGGAAATCATAATTTACCTCAGTCGTGAATCACCGTGAGACAGAAAATGGCATATCGACGAGCACCTGGTGCAAAAACCGCCTCGATCGACTGTGACGCTGGCTGAAGACCATCATGATCAACAGGTGAGTTTCTAGGATCATGCATATAATCGATGATTTCATCAGCGTGCATTGCGAAGGGACCTGACCTGAAGATTTTGCTTCACCTGACTGAGAGTCGACCCTTGCCGCCAGCAGGGGTCGAACCTGCGACCTTGGGCTTATTAGACCACGCTCTAACCGACTGAGCTATGGCGGCTAGGGGTAAGTCAGACGTCGATCTTGACGGGAAATCATAATTTACCTCAGTCGTGAATCACCGTGAGACAGAAAATCGCATATCGACGAGCACCTGGTGCAAAACCGCCTCGATCGACTGTGACGCTAGCTGAAGACCATCATGATCAACAGGTGAGTTTCTAGGATCATGCATATAATCGATGATTTCATCAGCGTGCATTGCGAAGGGATTTGACCTGAAGATTTTGCTTCACCTGACTGAGAGTGGACCCTTGTGGAGTTCTCCCTGCCGCCAGCAGGGGTCGAACCTGCGACCTTGGGCTTATTAGACCCACGCTCTAACCGACTGAGCTATGGCGGCTAGGGGTAAGTCAGACGTCGATCTTGACGGGGAAATCATAATTTACCTCAGTCGTGAATCACCGTGAGACAGAAAATGGCATATCGACGAGCACCTGGTGCAAAACCGCCTCGATCGACTGTGACGCTAGCTGAAGACCATCATGATCAACAGGTGAGTTTCTAGGATCATGCATATAATTGATGATTTCGTCAGCGTGCATTGCGAAGGGACCTGACCTGAAGATTTTGCTTCACCTGACTGAGAGTCGATCCTTGTGGAGTTCTCCCTGCCGCCAGCAGGGGTCGAACCTGCGACCTTGGGCTTATTAGACCCACGCTCTAACCGACTGAGCTATGGCGGCTAGGGGTAAGTCAGACGTCGATCTTGACGGGGAAATCATAATTTACCTCAGTCGTGAATCACCGTGAGACAGAAAATCGCATATCGACGAGCACCTGGTGCAAAACCGCCTCGATCGACTGTGACGCTAGCTGAAGACCATCATGATCAACAGGTGAGTTTCTAGGATCATGCACATATTCGATGATTTCATCAGCGTGCATTGCGAAGGGACTTGACCTGAAGATTTTGCTTCACCTGACTGAGAGTCGACCTGTGGAGTCCCTGCCGCCAGCAGGGGTCGAACCTGCGACCTTGGGCTTATTAGACCCACGCTCTAACCGACTGAGCTATGGCGGCTAGGGGTAAGTCAGACGTCGATCTTGACGGGGAAATCATAATTTACCTCAGTCGTGAATCACCGTGAGACAGAAAATGGCATATCGACGAGCACCTGGTGCAAAAACCGCCCGATCGACAGTGACGCTGGCTGAAGACCATCAAGATCAACAGGTGAGTTTCTAGGATCATGCATATATTCGATGATTTCATCCGTGCATTGCGAAGGGACTTGACCTGAAGATTTTGCTTCACCTGACTGAGAGTCGACCCTTGTGGAGTTCTCCCTGCCGCCAGCAGGGGTCGAACCTGCGACCTTGGGCTTATTAGACCCACGCTCTAACCGACTGAGCTATGGCGGCTAGGGGTAAATCAGACGTCGATTTTGACGGGGAAATCATAATTTACCTCAGTCGTGAGTCACCGTGAGACAGAAAATCGCATATCGACGAGCACCTGGTGCAAAACCGCCTCGATCGACTGTGACGCTAGCTGAAGACCATCATGATCAACAGGTGAGTTTCTAGGATCATGCATATATTCGATGATTTCATCAGCGTGCATTGCGAAGGGACTTGACCTGAAGATTTTGCTTCACCTGACTGAGAGTCGACCCTTGTGGAGTTCTCCCTGCCGCCAGCAGGGGTCGAACCTGCGACCTTGGGCTTATTAGACCCACGCTCTAACCGACTGAGGTACCTCTGGTGGCGGAATCTCGTATATGAATTCTGATGGAGACATTATTATGTAGGAATAAGCGCAAGCCACTATATAGTACATATAAAATGTGATATTATATTATATATCTTAAAAATAGTGGCTGCAAACTACTCGGAGATACTTTTGGAATATATCGGCGATTGCACTGTCCTTCTACCGACTTTTATACTTCGGACGTTACCTCAATGTTTTGTATGAGTGGCCAAAACCTTTATAGTTAGATGTTTTGTATAGAAAGTGCCTTCCTTTTTATGATAATATCGTCCTGGATGCTTCCTAAAGTTGCATTGTGAGGTTTGGAACCTACCGACGATCGAAGCGCCGTCTTGGAATCAAAATTTGTTTTAGATTTGCGGATTAATTTACACCGCACGGAAATTTATACAAAAGGATTGAGAGTGCTCAGCTGTATTTTGCGTCAAATTCACTGAAGATTACATTGTGTGCTATTGTCCAATTATGGTTTATTATGTACAGTTGTGTAACTGTGCCATATGAGTGATGTGAAAATTGTTGAAAGCATGCAAGAAATTTTAATTTGGATGGCATTCTTTAAATTATTCCCCGGGTCTTACGTATCCGATTACGAGGATATCTCGGAACGACCTAAAGCAGTCCGAATTAACGAAGTTAGGAAGGGAAAAAGAAATATATTTTATGTTTGCAATAAAAGTGAAGAAACTAGCGGAGAGGATGAGCGCTGTACTTTGTCTGCCGAAAGGTAAACGTGCGAAGGAATGCATGGGAACGCGATGGAGAGATGGAAACGCGCTTCACGTCTCCTGTTTTCCAACGCTTACTCGGAGAGACGTATTACCGCTCTCCTGTGAATCAACACACTCTCCTCGAAGCTCAGAGTGGATTGAACGGACGGTTCTGAAACCGTCGCGGGCTCAATTCTACGAAAGGCCGTCGTGTTGCGGCTTCTACAATGACGTCGTGCTCTCGCCTCTACAAAACCGTCGTACTCTCGCTTCTACAAGCCGTCATGCTCTCGCTTCTACAAAAGCATCGAGGTCACGCCAATACCCCTTTTCCTACAGCTTGGTTAAGGATACTTGATCTCGAACCACTGGAGTATCATCGACTGAAGTTTAATCTGAATCTTTTGTCTCAAAATTGGCAGAGACTTTTCTAATATACTCCTGGAAAGCGTATCCACGCTTCTCGATCAACATGAGCATTGACCCTGTCGTTACCTTTTAGCATGGAAAACCTCCTCGACAAACAGCATCCTCTATTGTTTTCAGTTCAGACTTATCCACATTTAGAATGACCTTCCTCGTTAGATCGCAGAAGCGTAGAAGCTTTCAGAAGCCTTGAATCAACTGATCATCCATTATACCTCCACTTCGATTTCGTTCTGATCTCTATTTTTCGTATATACTTCGTTTTTCTTGTAATTCTTTTTTTGTTCATTTGTGTCATTCTCTTGTGTTGTTAACGCTCTCTGTACATAATCTCCAAATGCGTTATGTTCGTCTGCTTAATGCTTGAATTATTATGTTCATTGTGTATGTGTTTTTTGCTACAAAATGTATACTGTATCGCTTATTGTGATCTTTATTCTCACGATTTTAATAAAGACTTTTCTTCTGCCTCAAAAACCAAAAGCCTAAAAAAATCTTCCTTTTATAGCCATTGGACGTCACAATTAATACGACAAAATGCACTGCAAGCATAAAATTACGAGAATAGCAAACGGAATGAATTTCAAGCTATCGAAAAAATTCGATATCAGTATAATATAAATAGTGCAAGTCTCCGTTAGAATTCGACAATGAACACCTGAAATTAGAGATCTCGAAATTAGGAGGTCTTTAAGATTCGAAAAGCCAGGCAGTGACATCGGAGGGAGAAAAATTCGAGTGCAACATTTGAGAAATACAGAATGCCTCTGTCAGAGTGGATAAGTAGAATCGGACAGCTTGTACCATAAGATTAAAACAACCGTTTTCAGCCATCCAAATTCAGAGAACTTTAGCCATCCAAATTCAGAGCTTTTAGAGCATTAAAATACCGGATCATAAACCGCAACAACACTGAAGAGTACAACATTTTAGCGCTATCTCACATAGCAACATTTTCGGCATTTGGCTGCACCTATCATCTCGAAAGGTAGACATACTTCCAAAAAACCGGACATTAAAAGTAAATGAGACCGCAAAGTCTAACAATCGAACGTCCCAAAAAGATCAGAGATTGCTGACAGGGTCGACGCACTTAGCCACAAGCGCAGGCGCACGAGAGAGATGGAGAGAGACCGCGCGCATCCTCGGAGAGCGGCGCGGTAGTGGTCACCCGGCAATAAAAATGTCGCAGTAAATATGAAAATATACCGTAAGGAAACAAAATTTGAAAGACGAGTTTCAACACATTTTAAAGAGCATTGAATGCTCTATCAGAATCATTAATAAGCTGAGAGAAAAACAAGAGCTTTTCTATAAGATCAATTTCTTATGCGACGCTCAATTGCCATAAATTTCAGTGTCGCGTTGTGCCTTATCTTACGCGTTATTCTCGTGCATTCGTGACACTGTGTTCTTATTGGTGAAGTGAATTCATGAAACAACCCTCGACGGTTTAATGAAATGACCCAATCGTTCTTAAGTTGTATTAAACTCCCTGTGGCTCTTCACGAATGGATCTTTCATGCGATTGTTATATGCACCGGTTATGAACTCTTCGCTTTCGACTGTTCCAGGCTTTCGACTGTTCCAGGTTTCCATCAGTACATTTCTTTCCCATACAGGCATACCGATAATAGTCACTACAAGTTCGCTTGATGGTAAAAAAAGCCAACCGACGCTTTCAGCGTATAGTTAATTGCATTGTCATAGCTTGATTCCATGCAGCACTTGCTTTCCGACACATACCCGTCAGGATTGCGAAGGAAAAAGCAGCTCGAAGGCGACATGCTCCCAATTCGAAGAATTGCGAATTACACGGCAGGCGACCACAGCTGGTTACAAAGCAGGAAACCTTCAATGTAAGCAGTCATTTGAAGTGCGCAACTCTAGCCAAAGAAGCCAATTCGTAACATGTGGAGGAGATCGTAAAGAAGATGGGGCTATCAAGAGCACTCGTTTCGAGCCAATAATCTAGAATGGCTGAATAAGTTTAGAATAAGTACTTGGCTCACGTGCAAGTGACGTGTCCACCGACTCGTGTTCATTCCAAGTCGATAAAGAAACCAGAAGAATGAGCTACGGTTGCAGTCAGAGGTGATGGCAATTGTTTTTACACCCAGCATCATGGTAAGCAGCTTCTCGCATCCGAAGCGTTCCAAGGGCACAGCCTGTCGAAACAAAGTTTGCGCATTCGACAATGCAACCTATTATTAAGTCGACTCAAGCGGATCGGAAGCTTTTAACGGCATAAGCCGCATGCAGTGCTCAAGCTTCAGAAAGTTAATGGGCAACGCATTTTTGCACAATGCCGTTAGGATGTTAAGGGCTGCTTCAAGCATGCTTATTTCGCACAAGAAATGCTCCTAGCAATGGAATGTGGCGTTAGTATTAGATAGCGAGCGATTCATTTCGACCTTTCAGAGCACTCGCGTGTTGCATCAAGGGAACGGGACATCATCACCCAGATATCCGATCGATTCTCATCACCTTCACATATCGCAGAAGACTGAGCTTTGGATAGTTATCGTTTTGAATGTTACAAAACAATTCACTGCTTCAGAGGAATCCCTAAACAATGCTTTAAAATGAGAGTTCAGATCATAAATGAGTGTGAGTAGATTTCAGAGATGTTCACATCCACGGCCACGTATAACAGTGTGGGCGAAGTGCTGTAATGGAAACTGGACACAGCGCCGAACACTGTGGGTACTCCGCGTTGGGGAGCCGACATTTACTCAAAGGCTGCAGCGCTATGCTTCGACTTAGACATCCATATGTGCACTGTGACGGATGGATTCTGGCAATGTGCACTACTTTACTTTGAATACTTTAAGCAGCCGTGATTTCGTCGATTTCATCGTTCCTCCCATCGATGCAGCTGGCAACTCTTCCATCTATAGCGATCCTGAGCCCTTCGCATCCAAGTAACTACATATAGGCGCATCAGCGGGTTTTCCCCTCTTGTTGCGGCCTGCAGCGTGATCGTTTTGTGTCTCTTGGTTACCACTAGAAGATTTACTTAGTCCATCTATAGTCATTTAACTTGGCTATGTGACCAGCCCACCCTAGTTTTCATTTGTACATTTCTTCAACGATATCCTTCAATGCGCATCCAGAAAGCGACTCTTCGTTTGTGGTGTGTTGCAGTTTGTTGATACTTTCCATTCGTCTTTTCATTGCTCGCTGGGTCGTTGCTAGTTTGTTTTCTTCAGCGAGTGTGGTATTCCACGCTTCGCACCCTCACAGAAGAACAGGGATGGCCGTCGAAGTGAAGAGTTCTCCCTTTACGGACATTTTTGTCATTGTGTCGTAATAGATATCGTTGAGCTTGGTGAATATTGGCCAATGCGCTCTTTTTCGTCTGCTTAATTCCTGACCCAAATCGCCGCTCATTTGCAAGTCTATCCTAAGTGTACAAACGGCCCCACAAGTTCGATATTTTCAGTATCGAGCTTCATGGGAAACTAACGACAGAACGCATTTTTCTTCCACTTCGTTTTGCATTTGCAAATGCTGAGCCCAATTTTCTTGGCATTCTTGTTGAGCTCGTTCAGTGAATACTGCAAGTTTTTGGGATCATCGGCAATGAGTACAACTTCGCCCGCAAAGAGAAGCATTTGGAGTTATTTGCTGAACACATTGGAACCATCTGCAGTCTCCATCTTCCTCAAGAGTCCTTCGAGAGTTGATAAGGATGTCGGGGAACTAATGTCCCCTTGTTTTGCGCCTGTTCCGGCTGACGGGGATACTTCGAAGAAATAGCTACATCTGGCTCGATAGGCCATATTCCTTGCATCCTTTTCCTCGCCATCTCGTCAAACATAAACAGCACATCTCTGATTTCTTCATGCGTCAATCTCTGAAAGCATGTACTTCGACTCTGCAAATTATGTCAGTTGCGCGTCATATAAGAAATCGATCTTATAGAAAAGTTCTTGTTTTTGTCTCTCAGCTTATTAATGTTTCTGATAGAGCATTTAATGCTGTTTAAAATGTGTTGAAACTCGTTTTTCGAATTTTGATTCCTTGCGGTATATTTTCATATTTACTGCGACATTTTTATTGCCGAGTGACCACTACACGTTGCTCTCTGAGGACGCGCGTGGTCTCTCTCTGTCTCTCCTTGCACGTGCGCTTGTAGCTAAGTATACCCACACCTTGCTGACCACACCTGAGAGCATAAGAGCGTAAAGATAACTTTGTAATCCTTATTTGTTCATCTTGGTCATATTTACGAAACGAACACAGTATAAGATAGCATCAAAGCTCCTTCCCCAAAACCGAACGTAAAAGCCTGATGAGAACGAAGGAGGGTCCGATGAAAAGATGGCATATCAATCGTTGCTGCAATCTTAGCTGTAAAAAAAGTGGAACCAAAACCGGAATATAAAGTCCTCATTCTGGAGCGAGGACTTTGTGGATGGAGCTGGCTTTGATACTCCCTATAAGTCTGGGCCAAATGAAACCTGGCAATCGGGAGATTGTATGTGCGTTAGAATGAGTATAGGCCAATTGAAACTTTGGTAGAACTTTAAGCCCCATCATTAGAAAATTAAGTGCGTCAACAAAGAGGGATTTCTATAGGGATTAATAAATTCAAATACACATACAGCGGTCTTCACAGAAAAGCGAAAAATATTTTTTTTATTGTCAGAAGCTCCGAAAAGGAAGATCTCACCCTAAAAAATTATGACAAACGTCATCAACAAGCAAGCAGATATAAAAATTATTTGCCAACACAGGGCGAAGGAAAAAACAAGTTTTTGGGAAAGGTGCCATAAAGAAGTTCAATCTAGAGTATTCGTAATTTCTGCATCAAGATTGTCGAAGTTTTTTGATGTCAACGCCCGTTCATGTAGTTTACCTGTGCTTCTTATTGTTCTATTTACCTTTAAATATTCCTCTGCCCATGCACTTTCCAAATTACTAATCCTTTCTAAAGCTGCAGTTATAATACCAGTGACTGTAACAGCGTATCAATGGCACGCTTATTTGCTATATCAGTCGACAGGTCGAACTGAAACTGACCACTGTTTTCTTTAGGAGATGGGCTACGAGTAGTGGAGACAAAAAATTCGATCATTCGATATGACTGTCATCGACTGGTCGATGTCAACAGTAGCTGGTCAAACTTAAACAATCGGCACGGTGATCATCAGCTCGTTGATGGTTAAAAGAAGTAACCAAAGTAGATTAAAAGCAACTAAAGTAGATCGAAAGTAGTTAAAAGTAGATTGAACAAGTCGACCCTCCACAAGCGATCGACTATGCATGCTGTCATGGAGATTTTATGCACAACTTATTATCAATTTATTATCTACTAAATCTATGAAAGATATGAAGTGCATAAGACCGAGCATGTTATAAACAATAATTTTTTGGTATAAAACGGTTTATAAATGATATAAATGACCTCGGGTTGATCTTAGGATCATCAATTCACCAGTGTGAATACATGGTGGTTAGTTGCGAAGACACGCATTAATTCACCAGCATCACTCTAACTTCATCTCAACTCACTATCAAGTACTTTGGCTTATTTCTTTTCCTTCGTGTTGTTGTTTTTCACTCGAAGAAGTCACATATTTTAGTAATCAGTGATATTTCATAAATTTCGGTTACAAGTCGTAAAAATTATCTGCTATTGCTTTCATTTATAAATTCAATTCCATTCAGTTTATCAGTTTTCAATGCTCTTATAATATGAGTTTACAGTAATGCGTAAAGAACTGATATAGACTGTGATGAAGTAATTGATAAAAATACACATCTGAAGAGCTATAAAGTTTTGATTAATGAGTTCTGATTAGAAGTAATAGTGCACAAATATTCGTATATGCACAAATATTCGTAGTATATCTTTTTTGAATAGATTTATAAAGTGTCCTTCAAAGATGAACAATTTATTGATTTTAAGTTTTCAAAGATGGTAATTTGTTTGCCACATTCATTTGACATATTTTTACTCCAATTCATAAGCTACTCCAAAAATTCATAAGTTACTGCAAAACTTTTTGTGAATCTGTCTAAATCTATGAAAGAAGCTTTTCAACTCTTTTTAATGCAACCAACTGATAGCAGATTGGAGATTTAGGCTTCTGAAATAATTCCCTCCTACTTGCTTTCTCTGTTTAGTGTTGTTTGTTTTCATATATCGTTTACATATTTCCACTTTACAAAGAGCTGAAGTAAATAAATAAATAGATATAGAAATAAATAAGAAACAAGTAAACAAATAAGCAAGTAAATAAATAAAAAATAACTAAGTAACTAAGCAAATAAATAAACGAATAAATAAATACTCATATGGTCCAATTTATTCTAACCCTAGTTGACTTAGTATAGAAAATATTCAATGTCACGCTAAGTTTTACTAAATGACTAGGATTTTCCATCAACTGTCACTTATGAATTTTTGCGGCTGGCAAAATAGTATTATCGCAGCTGTTACTATCTCATTTGGATGAAAATATATAAACATTGCCATGAGTGGTTTTGAGGTCAGCATTCTATCATACTTCCTAACATATAGAGGGTGAGACTTAAGGTTTTGCAAAAATTTAAGACTTAAGACTTTGCAAATTTTTACAATCAAAAGTTGCTTGAAGTAAGGGCTCATTTAAAGGTGAAAGGCATATATTATATTGCTCACAAAATTTTCAAACACATATATATTTGAGAGAAAATTGAAAAGCAATATGATGAAAGTTATATTCGAGAGCGGAGAAAGCTTTTGCCTTTCATAGTTTAGTAAAATCGCCGTATATTTAAGGTAGTACTTATAAGGAGAGGAAGACTGTGAGTAGCGGTTTTGATTGATTCCTTTAATGCCGAAGGAAATTTATTTCTTTTTAACTATCATCCGTATATGACCGATGTTCTCGAAAGTGCTACGTTTCGAATCATGAATAATCTTACCACTTTGCACGATTTATGCAAATTCGATAGCAGTGAGTGTTTCAAGTTGTACATTCAATAAAATGTTTTTATACAGTTCACGAAATGTTAACAAGCGTACGTAAAGTATCAGGGATTTTTTTAAAATACATATTCTCATCTGCTTGCACGGCGCTGTGCGCCTACTTGACCTTTATCTGTAATGATACTCATTTACCTGAAGTTACTTTATCTTTATGCAAAATTTTCAGTTGCCTCTTGATACAGCCGGAAGTTTTACAAGTGTTTTGCAATAACGCTTTTTGTAAACTTAATAAATTCGCTGCTTTTTATTTCCAAGCAATGGCGTCGCCACCTACCAAAGACAGTCCACGGACTAGCCATCATGTCGTAAGCTTTCATTTCTACTATATATCGCATTAAGAACTTTTTACATTTTGTCTATTTAAAAGAGTTGGAAGATTTTCTCTTAAAATCGTCTGAATTCATTCGTATTGTTTCATCGAAAAGTTTGTAGTATTTCGTCATAGTGTACTTAACTAATCAATAAAATAATCAGGGTTAAATTGATAGAATAATTAATGATGAAACATTTGAGAAAAGATTTCTTTCCTTTCTCGTTTTTCTTGATTCTCTTTCTACCAATATCCGTTTGAGGATATTTTGCACATCGAGATGTGCATTGGGTAAGCAATATATGTGGACGTCTTTAAATATAGATAGATCCAGTAGACATTCTCATACTGTTGAGATAATTTTTGCTTATTGAGATCAAGGGAAAAATAATTAAACTTTCTCTTCAGTCGGAAATCAATATTTGGTTATGAAAGGTAATATCTGTTTGCTTTTCAATTTTCGTTTCATCAATATAAGCTTTGCTTATGAGCATTATTCCCCTTTAAAGTTTGCATTTGTTTGTAATTACCTGTAATATTACTACTCACTTACTTTTACTATTGTAAATTAAATATGTTTACAGAGTATGCTTCCATCTCCGACTTTGAGTGTTTATCCAGCAGTATGTCGTATTTGTCATAGTAGCGAGGCGTCAATCCCTTATAATGGAGTCGCTCCTGGCGAACCACTAATATCGCCGTGTAGTTGCAAGTTCGTATATGCTTCCTAGAATCAACTGCCACTTCAACTCATATAATTGTTTATCTTAACAGTTCGGGTACCTTTATTTGACTCAAATAGTAAATGACTGCAGTAATATTGATGGTGTAACTTTTATGAATATGGATAGATCTTGTCCCATGTAAGGACGATAGGGCCGTATCGGACTTTCAAATCACTAAAATCCTTATGCGTTTTTGTGTTTCGATTTCGATCTCGAAATTGCAAAATGAACGTAACGCTTCACTATAATCCAAAATTTTTAAATCCCAACAATTTTCATATTCCCATCTTTGGAAAAGGTACTTCTTAATTTAGTGAGACGAAGGCGGGTTTTCTGTTTTAACGCAGTAATTTAATTCAATTTCTGCTCATTATGTCGCTATATTTTAGTTGATTACAGTAACGTCATTGGATTTTTATCATAGTCCCACTCATCATTCATTTTTTGTATTGTTGGTTTCTGTCGGTTTTAGGGGTACAATGGGTCTTTATCATCGAAGTTGCCTCGAACGGTGGCTGACAACATCGAAAACCAGCTGCTGCGAGATATGCAAATTCGCTTTTCAAATCAGATAGTGAGCAGTCTTTCTATTATTGTTTTCGTGAACCCAATACCGATAGTTTCAATGAAGTTGCTCGGTTCAGGTTTCCAAATTTTTATATAGGAAGAATTATTGGATCACTCAGTTTTGTGTTTCAGAATGAAGAGATGTTGATTTCGAGATTAGAAAAAGAACGAGTCGCTGAGTTGTGATTTGAGTCGGATGTTTACACTTAGACAAGAACATCACATAATGCGGAATCTTTTTAATCTATTTATATAATCTGCTTCTATAATTTATAATATTTTATCACTCTTGGGCATACAGCGTATCAGCCGCTTAGAATGCATTTCGAATCGTTTAGCAAAGATTTCAATAATTTATTCACTCTTAGTGCTGTTCATAATTCGCACTTTCATCGCTGTAGACAGTTTAGTGGATCGGGCCAATCGGATGGATTCCATCAGTACTCTTGTGACTATTGGCAGTCAACGCCCCACTCCTCGGGTGATTCATCGTTGAAATTCCTGAATCTTGACTATCCACTATCTACTGAAATGACTGGCTAGATATGCATTCATTTCGGCTTACTCGATCCCTGCATATACCTTACCGGTGTTCTTTGCAGCTAACCCCATTTACGTCGGTCGACGCATAGTTAGTAACAGTAATTACAGTTTGTATGACGTAAAACGTTCTTATTTCTAAATATGGTACGTTATCATCATCACTACCGTCTACTATGATATAACGCTGTCATTGCAGTGAATATCCATCCTTCTGCGCGTTTATGCGTCATAGCGAATGTCATATTGAGCGACGCAATTTTATAACCGATGTGACATGCTTCCTCTTCTTGACACCACTCGCAATCGGTTGTGTTCTTTTGTGCTATACAGGTGTTAGTCAACAAACCAAAGAATTCACCGAATGGCATATCGACGCTTTAGGTATCGCAATGAATTGTTTCAATCTGTTATGATCTTGCAAATGATTGGAGTCGTCCTAGATCGAAGAGGACGTAATTTTGCTGCAATCATAGTAAATAATCTATTGGTATTGGCTTTTGTGATTGCAGTCATAAATCATAAACCATTGAAAGTGAAACCTGAAAGGAGTTGTATATTATGAAAACATTGAGCATCATTACTTTATGTTCATTAAAAAGTAGACTGGAAATGAAAGCATCTAAGAATACACCCCCTTAATCCGTTAATAAATCTCACAACTTCTGAAATTCGCTTCTCGCATTCGGCCATTCTCGAAAGTGGACTGCATTCATTACGAAACGGTCACTCAGATGAAAGTAGCGTAAACATATGACGTTCGACGCCGCATTGCATCGCTTATTTTTTCTCCACATTTTTAGAACTAAGCCTACGGTGGCGTGATTTGCTTCCGATCAGCTTTTCCTCTTTTATTATGGAATTTTGCTTCCCGTATCACTCTAAATTCACTCGTTTTGTTCAGGTTATTTTGTATTTTTATCATTTTTACAAAGATAATTTTTTCCAGGCCTCATAGTGCTTGGCTTGTTGCTATCGTTCACCTATATCATATGGTTCATGGTCACAGTGAGCTTCCATTTGAAGGTATATTTGGATTGGAGGAGGGGTCACCAGGTTGGTGCGATTTATTACCATCAATTCAGATGACTCATTAGAGGTGTGGGGGGAGGAGAAGGGGGGGGGGGGGGAAGAGGAAGGGGAGGTGAAGCAGTGCGATTATTTGATCGATATTCTTTTGATTTTATTAGAGATGAAGCAAAAAGCCGTTATATCTAATTTTGCGGTAACTTGTGATAGTGTGAAATATTCTTCGGTGTTATCGGCTTCGGATGCCTGTTGCTGAAAAGGATAGGCACACTCATTAACTCTCTACTCATTGGTATATTTACCGGGTTGCGGATAGTTCCTGAGCACATGGTCTCTGTTCATAGTTGTATACCCCTCTATTTAAGCAAGGTATCATAACCACTTCATGATTTGCCAGGTCCTTCATCCGGGTTTATGCCTGGTTATAAAAGGCAGCATTAGATCATGTATATGATGTAAACGAAGCTTGAGAACAGTGGTTTTTGATTGTGCTAGCTCACTGTTAAAGTTGGGCAGAAAAACTGTGCTAAATTAAGGCACAAAAATATTGCAGTAATTGAGGGAAATATTGTAAGTAATGACCGCATATTACAGAAGTTGTTTGTTGTGGATCAACTCAGTGAAGAGGAATC
This sequence comes from Ascaris suum, assembly GCA_013433145.1. Taxonomy (NCBI): domain Eukaryota; kingdom Metazoa; phylum Nematoda; class Chromadorea; order Rhabditida; family Ascarididae; genus Ascaris; species Ascaris suum. Next base: position 2,370,416 of record CM024183.1, on the reverse strand, counting down.
GCTGCTTGTCAACGGACATAATAACAATAAAAAGCATATCAGATGGCCATTCCTTATTTCGTCATTGGTAAATTACTAGTGTTCAACGAATTTAACTAGTCATTAATGGTTTGCTTCCGGTTGAAAAGTTGGAGTGCACTCCGTTATTTTTATATTTTATCACGAAAGCTTTTATCATGAACACTTACCCAAGCATAATGGACGAAGAGACTGCTCCATAAGAGTGAGCTTTAGCATGATTTGACTCTGAACTATTAGATATAATATTCAATTGTAATATTTATAATATAGTGAATATATGACTAATAAATCATAATTTTTATTTTTAACTAATATATTAGTGGACACATTATTAATGGAATAATAAGGTTAATGAGATTAGATTTAGAAATATTCAGATAACAAGAACAAATGAAATATTATCTATTCAAATAAAAAGGACGTCTAATTAATGTGGATAAATTATTAAATAAAGGAAAGTTTTTCCATACATTTTAGAAATAAATTTCTTAGAACTGTATTATAAAGTAAACAAAATATTATACAAGATATAAAATATACAAAATAAACAAGCAAAAATTCTCCTAAGATGATACGATAAATTGCTATGGTATTGGTTTTAATTCATCAATTTTGGCTATTCAATTATGGAAAAGAATATTGCTTCGTTAGAATATATTGAGCATTCTAATCGTTGATGAATACACACTGAGGAATTAGATTAGTTTAACTGATAAGTTAACTGATAGTTTAACTCTTCTTAGCTCTCAACCATTGCTAACTTTTACAGCTATCTCTGACTATACACTTACAAGATTATTTAAAAGCAGTAAATACTGTAGTTTTCAGAATTGTGCCTACTGTATGAATACAGCGATGGTATCTACAACACGATCGGCCCCATCAGATAGTAGTCAGCATATGAGTGCTGTGGAGAATACTGCTGTCACAGGTTCTTGCTTCTTTCTCTTGATTTCTTTTTTTTTTTTGTTTTTTGTGTGAGAACCCAAAAACGGTGGAGCAAGACGAAGGAAGAAGGTCAAAAATGATAGACAATATTGTGGAATTTTCAATCTAGAAGGCGTACCAAATAATATGCCTCTTACTTCCTATAATTTCATCTTGGATGCAACTAAAAAGCAGGTTGATGCTTATTTTCAGCAATCAAAATATAATATTTTCATTGATAGCTGAGCAGGAGTTGTGATCTTAGGTAAATATTTAGGTAAATGTTAGAGAGCTTCTAAGACTGATAAAATGATTCTTAATTTTTGACAAAATCTATGCTGCACCCTATAGAATACTGTTTTTTATTACCAGGGTTTTTACTTGCAGATCTCATCCATTCTCATAAATGTATATATAGTCAAAGTGTCTATGGTAGTATTAGGCCAGTAATTAAACGTATATGTATTCAACTTTAAATTCAGTATCTTTTCAGAGGCGATAGTCGCAACACCAGAGAATAACGTAAATGATGAGGACGTGAATGATGTTGAAGATCGAGCCGAAGTCAACTACGAAGAGATAGAAGTGGCGGAGAACTGCGAAGCGATTGCAGATGACCAATATAACGATGAGAGTTGTGTTATGGGCGTATCAATGTCGACATCAAGTGCACGTTTTATGGCATCAACCCCACTCTACAGTGGAACACTTTCTCGAATACCACTCTTCAATTTTAATCTTACATGTTCAACGCTTCAAGAAAACGATGATATCTCACCGGTGACGACAACCGTCTAATCAACTTCAATAGAAATCGTCATAGCAAAAGAACGTCATCCTCAACTTCCATATTCTTCTTCGCCATTCACATATGCCAAAAATCACATGCACAATATAGTCTATGGTATGCAACCCTTGCTCAGTACAGCATCAATTATGTAGCATCATCTCTAGAAAGTACGATTCCGGACATTTATTGCAACGATTTTTCAGTCAGTGAGTTTAGCATAAGTTGCTGCAATACTAGAAAATTCGTAATAAGAATTAAATTCAAAGAGAACGACAGGTGGGAGCGGTGGAATTAGAAAAATGTACGAAAATATTTAATTCCAGGTGTTTCACTAGTTGATCGTCGTCGTGATTGAGGCTTAGTCGATTTGATTAGCAATGTTCGGTTCAAATCATCAAGAACATTTGGAGAAATAAGTACAGTTAATGAGGTTTAATAAGCATTTATATTTGATATGTGAGAAAGTTATTGCGATTATACAGAATTCCATCGTCTTGTTAATTTCCAAGGTCTTCAGTGAACGTTGCTTATTACTAGAAGTTGCGGATACTCAATTACTTTATAGTATCCATTTGATTTTGCTAAAATTTTAGTGACATATCAAGAAGTATTCAGGAGCGTGCTGTTCAATTCCTTCTGGGCAGCGTAGAGTTTAAATGCCCTCGACTATCCCTCCTCTCCCCTCCTCTTTTCCTCAGCATTTCAGTACTAAAATAACAGTGGAGAATTTCGTGGTCGTAGTCGGCTTCTATCCCCATCTCTCCTTCTTCTACTGTCCGAGAGACAATTTTTTTTCTGTTTTCTTCTCAAATTACTTTTTTCATTACAATTGTAATGCCACTTCCGGTGCTTTTTATACGAGATTTTAGCACTGTTAAATTCGATTTGTATGAAACATTTAAATCATTTCGTTGTTTGTTTATCTGTGAATTTTTATATTTATTCGTTTATCATTTTATTCAATTCATTTGGCTAAAAAATTCGAAATTTTTTGAAAAAAAGTGATTTTTTTAACGCAAATGGCCAAAAAATTACCTTTTAGTGAAAAATTACCTTGTTAAATTTGAATACTTCGTATATATTCAAGAGTAGATGCACCAAAATTTTTTAATGATAAATGGTGAGCTATATTATCGATATTTGTATTTATTTCAAAAAAGTTTATTTTTTAAGTGAATCTTTCACAAGAAAATGCTTTTCGACAATCTATCTGTCGTTCATTTTGCAATGAGGCGTTGATAAATTCCCGAATATCATTGCATTTTTTATGAATTCTTCATTTATAAATGCACAAGAACACTATTCGAAATGAAATTTTTTATATTATATATGCAATGGCATGTATTTATTAGGTTGTTTTAGTTATATTCGCTTATTGCAATAGAGCAGGAATTTTTTTTTTATTGTAAAGAAAATATTGCTTTCAATTGCTCTTTTAATAAACGATACTTGCTTTCATTCTTTTGCAATTTCCTTTCTTATTCTGCAGTGTGACGAGCACTCGCTCCTATCTTTTACCTGTAATTAAGTCAAATTATTCATGGATTGCGCATCGCTGAGTTTGCTTTCCTGGAAAATTTCTTGCTCAAGAAAGCTATATATATATATATATATATATATATATATATATATATATATATATATATATATATATATATATATATATATATATATATATATATATATATATATATATATATATATATATATATATAACAGTGTCATTCCTGCCATGTGCATATTTGCGCCCATCAACCTAGAGTTGCATAAATGCAAGCTTAAACTGAGTCCTGGCAATTTCCGGTTGCCTGAGTGGTGAACACAGAACGTAAAAAGCAACATTCGTTGTTCATTCGGTGCATCAGACTCAGACATGAGACCGGTCGAACATATTCGTCCAGTCAATGAATGAACACTGTCGCTGCAAATTGCACTGAATTTATCATTAAACCAATATATTTCTATTATTTTCATATTTGAGGATACTATGTACACTGAGGCATCATTTTCAAACCACAAAGGCTATTGTCGTTTTTAAATTCTGAATTAGTTTTAAGTATATCTTACTTATGAATTTTTCTACTTGAATTTTAATAAATGGCATAAATTTAAAACATTTAATGTGGTAATTAAATAACATATGTTTCGATGATATATGCAAAATTAGAAGCGATTAATATTTTCGACATTTATTACCATTATATTCAGTCAGTTTAATGTTCACTGCGTCCTTTAGAGGTCTTTCCTTTCGGCACTATTTTTATTTTTCAAGTGTAATCCTCATGCATCATAAAAATCGTATCGATGTGCTGAAATAGGCTTATCTTAATTGAAATCATTTTTTATTTGTTAATTGGCTTCATTTCTATATGTAGATTTGTTGAATCGATTTGTGTGGCTATTTCCTTTAATGCATTTAATGCTCCTTTACGCAGCTTAACGTTCATCTCCCCCCCCCCCCCCCCCAAATCAATTGTCAATTGCTATTGATCGCTTTAAGCTGTGCTAAGCATGCATACTTGGCATGAATTATTAGCGGTAAAACGTCTATATGCCATTTATGAGAAGGTTCCTAGATGTGCTCTTATTGTACTAATGCTTGTTTATTAGCAATTTAAATTTTTTAAAGCTTCTATTTCGTTCGTTTGGTACTGAGAGGGATTTGAAAATTATTTTCGCAAAAACTGAAAGAAACTATTCACGCTAACACTGTTTTAAATTCATTAGGGAAATTTGCCATATTTATTTATCAATGGAGTTTCTTTTTTTTTTCCTTGTAAATGCTAATAGTTTAGGTTTTATTTACGCTCAAGTTTTATTCAGTTTAGGTTTTTTTTAAACCTTAGAAGGAGATCTGCAACTGACCACTCTTTCGCTATTGTGGTTAATATTTTCTCGTATCTATACCCCACTCCCACACCTCCCCCTTCCATCCACCATTCTGTGCGATCTCCTAAACCCATTCTTTTTCTAAAACCTTCCATATAGGCTGCGTGTTTCACCGACATATCCGAAACAGAATAGGCTGAGGAAATTGTTGATATTATTAACCTCGAAAGCACAGTTTTTTATAGGAATGAAAATCGTAACAACTGTCTGAATTCTCTACCGCGCTACCGTAGCTACTAGAAAAGCTTACCGATCGAAAGATTTAAGTTATCAAGTAAATCTAATCTTGCAAGCAAGTTTTCTGATCTATTCGTTCGAGCGGTCAAATATCCGCCATAAATGATCGGATTGCCCATAATGATCATCTCTGACCACTGTAACGATCAATTGCAGTTAAAAGTACTTGTAGATTCAAGCGATCTTATAAGTGTGCACTGCTTTAATGCTTATGCATGCGTGCATCTATGAGTGTGTGTTCTTGATTACACATTATTTAATTGACTCTCGTGCGTCTTTTATTTGACGTCTTTTCGAAATGCGTCTATTTCGACCCATATTGCACATTTTAATTTATTCTCGCATTTACATAGTATAGCCAATGATTATCCTCACCCGGAAGCCTTCTTAACTTCTGCTATTTCATTGTTCATCACATTTGCATAATATATCAAGAAGAGTTTCAACGGATGTGTTTCATCACATTTGTTGATGATTTGCTTTCCTTATTTCCGTACTAAAATATTTTCAAAAGATAATTTTAGGAGTCGTTTATTCTAATAATTGCAGAAACTTTATATAAAACATTAGTTCCGATTGTATTCATCTTTTTAATTTTATGATTTAAATTAATGAAGTAAAATTTTGTAAGCTAATTATTGTAGTACTCAAGTGTATATTAATGAATTTTAGTAGTATTTAGGCACTATTCTAATTTATTGTTGAAAATGAAAAAAAAAATTTATTGTGGAAATTTAGGCACTATTCTAAAATTTATTGTTAACTGTGCGGAAATTAGACTTAGTTTTATTTATTTATTTATTTATTTATTTATTTATTTATTTATTTATTTATTTATTATTTATTTATTTATTTATTTATTTATTTATGTTTTTCATTTTTTTTTTTGAGAAGAGCAACACATTTTATTCTACTTCTTTGACACATTAGCTTATTTAATTTATTTAACTTTCGTTAAATATATGTGGAGGAGAGAGGGGAAGAGGTGAACATCGATGATAACATAAACAATTGCTATGAATGTTTTATAATCTTATTACAACTTTGTTGTTCGGCTTAGGCTTTATAGCCTATTGACCTTTGAGATAACTTTGAGTATAGTAAAATTAATTATTATTAGATTTATATGGTTCTCATAGAAATTTTTCTATCCGATTTGTCCTGATTTATGAAAACAATTTCTTCTACTAATCGAATGCTATTGCTCTAAGATTTTGAAATAAACATGAACTATCTATTACTTCTAAGTTGGGGATGCAAAGATGAATGCGCTGAAAAGTCTCAGATTATTTTTATATCATTATGAATATTCTCTTCGTTGCTTCCTTTTGGTCGATTTTATGATTCATGTTTAAAATATTAGAATTTCAAAATGTATTCCTTCAAAAATTGGTTAATTTAAATTAGCTATCTTATTATTATTTTTTTTTTTTGAATAGAATTTTTCGATTTTTGAAGAGAAAATATCTTAAAGCCTAAGCGTAAGGTAGTATTTACTATAAGTTGAATGGAGGAATTATAATGACATATGTAGATTTGTGGAATAAGAAAGCAATTTTTATTGGATGCTTGCGAATATATGCTAACAATTTCGTATTGATCATCATAAGAATAAATGAATTGTGCCTCTTTTATCCGTTCAATTATCTGTACTCTTTATGCTGAATATTGAGGCAATATATAGTTGGATTAAGACTAAGTCCAATTGGAGTAGATGAATGTGTCAATGAATATCTAATTAAGCCGAATGTTACTCATACCTTATTCAATTTGAATATTTATGTTTTAGATAAATGGATGAAAATTTACTTATATTCGTGAATAAAATTTATTTATACTTGTAAATGAAATTTATTTACACCTATTAATGAAATAATTAACTATTTGCATAAAATTAAAAATGTTGTGATGAAAAATTCGTTCTTAGTGTAATAGCGGGGAATGAATAAAACAAAGCTGAATAAAAAACCTCCGTAGGAAAAATACACGAAGGTTTTACGCCGCTCGACAATGAGGTATAGGCAAAATGCTGATGTGGCAAATAGAGGGCAATATACAAATATGTGAAATATAGGAAGCAAAACAATATTTTAAAAAAAGTGATACTTCAAAAGGTACTTCATTTTTTATTTCAGATGAAGGTAGTCGTCCTGTTTCATCGCTCTCCAGCCATCTTTTCTCTATTGGATTCTTTTTTGAAAATTGTTTTCTTTTCCGCATTTCTTTCATTTTTATTGAACTTTTTTGTATTGCTATCGCTATGTGATTATTCGCGATGAGCAAAGCTACATTATGAACAGGAAAATACGGTATCAAATTACAGTATCAAGAGCGCATCAAATTACAGTATCATCGCCGAAAGCACCGAGAGCTGCCAGCTCGAACGCTACGAAACGGAGCATTGATTTTGGTGGTGAGGTTTAGCAATGCAAGCACCACTTCAAACAGAGGATCGCCCTAAGGATTGGTGTCGCCTGTGTACGAGAGTCGTCTACCTGCCTATAGATGGAATACCGGCCACAAATCGAGACAAAAATTGGTGTCTACCATGTAATTGCAGGTCATTTTCTATCTGCTATTGTTCGCTCGCTTTGCAAACCTCTCCATTCAATTCTAACTTACTACCGATACTTTTCACATATTGTTTACAAGTTTCAAGGGCTTAATCTAGTGCTTATATTACTAGAAAGTTCCTTTGGTTAAATGATATTTCTTTGCTGGAAATATGTAATTAAATAAGTGGAGAGGAGGACAGAACTATTTATATTTTCAGGTGAACCAATGATGTTTCTATTTTCATATGCGTTTTAATCTCTAACAATTTCTACAATAACTTTTTTTCAGTAGATTATTCGAATATATCATATGGGAGTAATCTTAGAACATCTGCTTTCATAGCAATTATGAAAGGCGTATAAAATTGACATCTCCGATTATCATTGAGCATTATGAATTGCTAGAGATGAGCAAAATATCTTATAGATTCTAAACTTATCGAATTCCGCCAAACGTTTTCAACTTTTCAGTTTTTTCTTTCATTTTTCTCACATTTTATTCAGACATTAATTTCTTTTTTTTTTCTATGCAGTTCAATTACCTTTTCTTTTTCATACAATTTTTCACGAAAAAAAAATCGTTGATTTTAATTTATTGTAATTTCCATTTCAATTGACTAGCTTAGATTCATATTGGAATATTGAAATGATACTAATATCGTATAGTAGTGAATTATGCATATTGAAAAAATTTTCATTTTCAGTCAACCTGTACATCATGGATGTATTGCGGCTATCGTTAGCAAACAATCGCGATGCAAACAATGCAATTACAAATTTAAATATTTTCGAGTATGTAACTGTCTAAAAAAATTTTTTATTGACTCCAGAAATTATGCTGAATTTTTTTTTGCTTTGTTTTCGAGAGGAAATAAATATCCATCAAAAATATAAACTAGTCTGAGAATTGTTAAAATAATATTTAACAGAATATAGCGGAAAGTCTTGAAGAGTGTATTATTTCTGTTGTGAAATTTTTAAGGGAAGTCGAACACATTCATGATGAGATTATAATATTTGCTAAACTTGAGAACCGTATTTGCTAAATTCTCCTCATTATCTTTAAAGAATTCCTCCCTGACTCATTCATTTCTTCCTCATCCCTCTCCCCTTCTCCGCTGAAAACTTTTCCCTTCTTATCGCAACCGTTGTAACGTGACAGCTTCTTTTCTGTTGCAGCCGAAGCATTTTATTTCAACTCTATTACCAGCTTCGGTCAGATGTAAGTTACTATTTCAAGGTTGATCGAATTTCTATGAAGAGATTTGTTATCATGGGATCATCTTTATTGAACCTTCAATTAAATTGTTTTATTCTTAGGATAATAATGAACTTTTTTTTCGATTATAGTATGGCACTTGGTTCGATTTTTTATGGCGTTATCCATGTCGTACTACTTTGCCGGTTATCGTCTATTTTGCTGTTGTGCTACTCGCTGCTTGGGCTATTTATAAATGGCGAACCTCTAATAATTTCTCCACAAGCCGATTCTGTAATTTTCTATTTTTATCAATTATTTCATTTTCTATTCACTTTAAATTTCATGAAAACAGATAATAATTAAAGTCAAACAGAAAAAAACATTGAGAGAAAATGATTTGAGTTTATATGCTTTATACTAGGATTGCATTGGTTTAAGTAGTTATTGCAGGATGGAAATTGTCATGTATGATTTGGTTCGCTGAAATTCTTGGATAACATGAGGGCGGGAGAGGGGATGGGGTTCTTGTTAGCAATTTTTTCGTCTCATTTGAAAGAGCAACTGCAAGTGTTATTGCTTGAGAAATATCGCTTCTCTCTTGCTTGCAAAATTTTCCTTCATTTATCAGAAAGCCTTTGCCGGTGGCGTCATTGTTGTTTTGTCGAGTGAATCTCCAAGTGAGAAGTTCTGAATGCATTTATGAGTTTATATGGACGCAGAAAAAAGGCTTTCTAGCATTACTTTTCGCTGCTGCGGCACTTCTATTCTTGTCGACGTTGTTGTTCTCATGTTGGATTCTCTATTTGGTTGGAGTTCGGAGGGAGCAGTTTGTCCGTCGCCATAAGCAAATTACTGTATTCGACCACATAACACCAAACAATAGAAAAATTGAGGTAAATGTTTGGATTTTTTTCAACAGCCGGAGAGAAGAGCGGATCTCATGTTGTCAGTCTCTTCCCTTCTTCCTGTCTGCTGTCCTCTTCGGATGTGACTTAGAAGGAGATTTTATAGAATTGTATTTCATGCCTTCGTGAGAGGAATTGCACGATACATAGTTATTTGTTTTGCCGCTCCCACGACATTCAGATCGCTTTTTGTTATTGACTCCATAGTGCATCCGGATTTCCCAGGTGGGAGCTATCCGCACTGATTAACACCAGAAAAGATTGATGCACAAAAAAATCCTAGGTGTGAAAAAGAACAGAAAAAAAACAGGCTGATTTTTTTAAAATTTATTCATTTGTTGGCGATGATATCATTGTGGAAACTTGACACAGAGCTAAAAAGTATCTCCTACAGTCGGAGCTGATTTGGAGCGGCATATATATATATATATATATATATATATATATATATATATATATATATATATATATATATATATATATATATATATATATATATATATATATATATATATATATATATATATATATATATATATATATATATATATATATATATATATATATATATATATATATATATGATGCATTGATGCAATCTTCAAAGGACTTTGCTACGAAATCATATCCGGTCTGGTGTATTAAAAAAACCGCTTCCAGGATCATATAGAACAACTGCGTGCTGGAGCTTTCCTCATGAACAGATCTTTATCGGGCTTGTCATCACTTTATCAACAACGTTTCGACCAGACATCCATCACTGCTATGACCGCTTTCGATCGGGATCATTGGCTTGCGGCTAGCACTCCACTTCTCGATTGTCCCATACGGCAATTTAAATTCGGTTAGTTGAACAAAGTGTTATAACGTTTTATCTCGAAGTTTCTTAGTGTCCTTTAAAAGATGCATTCAATCCTATATGCTTTAACGATGTGTTCAAATCCTTGGAGGAAGGTAATAATGCTAGTCGTGGATCGTTTTATCGTGTATTGGAGGAAAGGAATAGAGTAGGTATGAGTGGATTGGAGAAGATCCTTGGATGAAAACAGTATGCGAAAGGCATACTGATCAGTGGAATTTGCGAACTTTTAGCAAGCTTATTAGGTTCAAATCGCAATAGGGGAGAAGAATTGATTGTTTTTTTTTTCGGATGAAGTCATCAATGGAATGGCCTTCAGTACTGTGCCATAATACCATAATGAAAAGAGGGGAAATTAATACTTAATGTCTTTCTTTGTCTTGTTTTTTCGATATTAATATCAAAATTTTATTGTTTATCAAGCGTACTGTTTCGTATATGTCCTTCTCAATAAAACTTCTTGTTAAGTTCTTGTTGAGTAACTCATCTTCTTGTTGAGCAACACTTCTTGTTGAGTAACTCATCTTCGAACTAGCTTAGAGTACAAATAACTTCAGTCTCGGTATGACCTCTGTCTTCAGGTAAACGCTCTTAAGTAACCTTCATTTAGCTTTTCGCAGAAATTGAAGAAAAAAAGAAGAAGAAACGTCTCGTTTCCTTACTTCAGAAACTTTATATATTGCTCTTATCGTTTTCAAAATATCAAGGGCAAATCGTCTTCCTGTCAGTTAACTCTCTAAAAATCATAAGAAGTTTGTGAACTCCTGATCGTTATTTCGCTATTAATGGTATTCCAGAAGCTACTCTAGCAAGTGATCTAGAGAAACAAAATGTTTTATTGAAGTGAAGTGCAAAGATGATAAGATAATGTTAGAATATAGGTGAGAAATATAAAGCATTCATAATATTTAAGATATTGTTAAGTTTTGTAGAAAATTATGGAGATAAGTGAGTAGACTTTTAGAAGAGACGCATAAAGATGCAGATGAAAATCAGAATTTGCATGAAGTTTATCCACCGACACGATTGTCATCAGTGGTTGTGGTTCATGAATATAGCGATTCTCAATTTTCCACTGAAGAAGCATCGCAGTCTCCACAATGGTCGAAGACCACTACGATCGCTACGACGAATATGGATTTCACTGAATCACGGTCACAGTGAATTCGAAGTGATTGGAAGCAGCCAGTACAAATTATATCTTATAATTCACCTTTATTTTTTAGGGTAATTATAATTAAGGAGTGAGATGATAGCAATGAAGGCATATCATGGCATACTTTTTCTGCCACTTTTTGATATGTTCCTGCAAATTCCTTAAGTCATTGAGGAATGGTTGGATTGAAGAGGAGAGAGAAAGTAAGACAGTGTGAAGAATGGGAAGAGAAGAAGGAAGGTGTGCGTTTCATAGTCGTCCTTCCATTCATGTTTACTTATTTTTCTGCTTGAGCTGTGGGAAAAGAAGAAGCAAGTTCTTCCTTTTAACATGCGAGAACTGAGAAAGGTAGAGGAAGTTCTTCCCTTCAGGGCATGAGAGCTGAGAAGAGTAACGTTCTGAATGGATAACTGGCGTTTCTTGCGCAATTGACCAAAGTTCGGCTTTAGAGGTCGATAGAAATCGACAGAAGTGCCAAAGAGAAACAGTGAAATTCCTTCCTTCGTTCACTGCATATTTCCTTGATCAGGTGTGGATAAGACATAATGAAAAATGTCTTCCGCTCTAGGATGTATCCTGGAGAAAAAAATTTTCTAGGCTGTATCCTCTGGAATGTTGCTGACACTATTCTTGACCATCATTTTTTTCGAACGGTTTTCTACTCTATAGCCAGAGAGTTCTTAAGTTTCTTTCCGTAAGCTACTTTTTTCATCACCTAAGAGGAAAAAACTGTGCTTCCTGCTTACGGCTAACCGACTGTTCGGTTGTCCGTCGTATTATGCGTTATGTTTAGTTAAAGTGCTTGAAGTTTTATGAGTTGTTTATTCGCTCAAGTATTTTTGATGCTCTTCATGCTCAGGTAAACCGTTGATTGTTCTATCAGATTGTTTCTTCTTTGTCTACTTGGCTCCGATTTTGCGTTTATGATTTCCCTCGCAGGCTTTTGTCGTGTCATGAAAATCATATCCTGAATGTTCCAACAATGTTGCCTAATTAATCGTTGCTCGAAACTGTGTTCCCTAGTAGAATATATGGGTCAGTTCTCTAATATTTTCCTTCCTCTGCCGATCTGCGATCCTGGGACATAGTGTATTCACACTTTATCTTTTCCTGTGGGTGTTTTTCTTCAGCGCTGATGCATTGAACTTCCTCGAATATTGTAAGACACAATATGTTATGTTGATTTATTGCTGTCATTTCCGCTAAATCGAGCTGGCTTTACCTTTCCACTTGTGACTTTATATCAGGGATGAAAGTAGTTATTGGAGTTATACGCTTATTCTTCAGTCTATCGTGTTTTCCTGTTTGAAAGTCCTCTTGCTTTTCCATAAATCCAGCCTGGAACATACAGTGGTTTTGAAAAAAGTCATTCATAAGCCAGCTGCTTTTAAACGGTGCATGCACGACAAGTGAAATGGCAGCAGGTAAGATTGCCACTCACTGGAGTACCATTGCGATTTATTCTGTGACAAAAGCTGTGTAAATGTTAATGAGGAATTTTCATGTTAGTTGAGCTTCAAATAAATTTGTGAAGTCAAATTTGAGCTGTTCAATACAAACTTGCGCAAAGCAAAATACGGATATTAGCGACAATATTTGTACCAGAGAAGCGGCATCCGTTCTCCTATTCAATTGATTTTGTCCCTAAACATAATATAGGCGTCATAAAGCGCAGTGGAGAATATACTGCCCAACGGACAAACCAATGGGGAAGGATGAGAAAAAGGCGAAAACAAATTCTATAAACAAAAGTAACATGTCACAATATTTAACACTTACGAGATAGTGTATTTTCACAAGGACAGCGAGTTGTGTGGGAACATATGAAAACGAGGATAAAGGTGGAAAGCGGTGGGGGGGGGGGGTGAGGAGCATTTGACGGTCAACGGAGACGGCGATATTCTCGAGGCGAACTTTTTGAACATTCCACGTCATGGGGGGCAACAGCTAATCGATTTTGGATTCACTGTAAATGTTCACTTCTCGCACAAGAGATTCCGTCTAACAGCGGTCAGCGTCAACCGATAGCGATAGAAAATCGCTGACATCTTGACCACCATGGTGAAGGACAAAAAGCAGGTGTCAATCACATATCTCTCCGATGCACGATACAGCATACTGAAACATTTGTTGCTTCTTCTTGGAAGTGCGGCAGATATCAGAAGGGCACATGCCTCCAACCTTCTGAAGTAATGATGAAGGTTCTCAGAGACGTCGTTCTTTAGGTGACGTTTTCCGGCATTGCGGCGATACTTTTGATTGGTGATTTAACCGTGCATCGTCGCTTCGAGTATTCATTTAAATTTTCCATGACCCGGTTTCATCAATCTTTGCTGACCGTGAGGGAGTTGAGGACATCAGGAGTGCAGGACTGGCCCTTTCGGACGAAACCTGTCATTGTGCACTTGAAGACGCCGAGGATCGGCTTCGTAATGAAATTTCGACGTGCGTGTTGAGCCACATACTAAATGAAAAGTTGGTAGTGCAGCTACGGCTTGCCGGTTTCGGTTAGCGAATTCATTGTTCAACTAACAACCTTTTTTCTATTGACGCAATGCGAAAACATAAAAAACCTCACGATCCGAAATTGCTTTTTCCACAATATGCACCTTTACAAATGGGCGATGTTGTCCCGATTGCTCCTTGCTGAACGTTTCGCGCAGTTCAGCCTTCTAAACGAGTTCGTTATGTTGGTGCTCTTAACTCCGTCAGTTTCACCTTTTGCCTTTTTCCTGGATTTTTCATCACGAGAGTACATACAGGAGTGCAATACATCGCATTTAGAATGAGACATAATCGAGCGAGATAAAAACTGATTAAGAACTGTTTTGAAAACTTATAAGGAACAACCGAAGTTTTCCACCACCATGATATGATAATCGTTATCAGTCGCTGCATAAACGTTCGTTTGTTTTCATCGCCTCGCATTTTGGTTTTGTATGCAGCTCACATCCGCAGTTAGGATGGGAGTCCGCTCAGAATGTAATTAGAAAATCTCATTGCAGCTAAATTATCGACGTGATGTAACGATAACTGTGAAATCGCTCGCGTCTATAGTGGTTTCATAATGTCAAAAGCAGTTTTGAGTGCTGTAAGTCAGTCGTTGTTCATTGCCTAGTGTGATGCTACGCTAATACTAGATATGTTGAGTGATGTCTGATGAACTGCATATTTTTGTGCTTTGTTGTTAAACGAGCTGTTATATTTCGTCGCAGTATTTCGTTATTGAATTCGCACTTTTGCAAACGTTTAATTACCCAAGTTTGAGGCATGGAATCGGCTAGCGAGCAACAAAATTTGGCAATCCGTCGATAAGGAGAAATTTGACCAGCTAACTCAGTGCAGCGCAAACAAGACCAACATGGAATCGATAAGGATAAGCGATTTCTTTAAATTTCCTTCAAACAGAAACGAGTTTTAAAGAAATCGTCCGCATTCAGAACGATGGATACTAAAGGCAAAAATCCTTGAAGAAGAAAGCTTTGAGAAAGTAAAAGTTTCTATCCAGCAAACGCTCCTTCCAGTTTTTACTTCCCTATGTCAGCTTTGCGTCAGAATTTATTTTTTTGGTTCGTGCTATTCTTTTGTTTCTTTCTATTAAAACAAATGTTTAGGCCGTTTGAAAATCATTTGCTGAAAGGAATGTTTTCCATTACACCTTTCGCTTGAAAAATATTGCAATATTAAATTACTGGTGCTGTGTGGATCGTGTGAAGTGAATTGTGCTTCGAATGGCTTCGATTTAATCGTCTGGTTTTATTCCTGTGATATGATGGCCTTTTTATGGAGGCAGCATGAAAGATGCGGTAGGCCCATTAGACATATATCACCGATGTTTTCATGATTTTCTGGGTGCTAACAACATCACAAACACATCATCAGAAGACATCGTGCAGAATTTCACGGAAAATAGCGGAACGGGTTCTGGATATGGCTCATTATCAAGATGAGTAGTGCAGAATCAAGCATACCGCAGGAATCGTATTCATTCACATAGTGATGAGGCGGTATTACATATTTGACCAAGTGGACACCAGTCGCGTTTGCAATTGTGTATGCTCGGTATACACCAAGGTGCGAAGCTACCTGAAAGCAATGATTGTGCTGATGTGTGGATGTAGCGACTAGTAGCCAACATGTGTCTTTGTTTGCCATTTCCTCGTCAACGGTTGTTGTGCTAAACGTCGTCTTGAAACAAGCCATCCGCTGCATTAGTATGACCCATAATCGCTTTATTTATATCTATCTAATATTTTTTTAAAGATTTTTTTAAAAGAAAAGTGCCACTAATTCCATTTTTTAAAATATACAGCTTGCTTCCCTCCGTTGTAAAATACGAAAAAGTAACATGTTTACGCCCATTCGGAACAGCAGTTTTGTAATAGCGTTGGCTTCTGCAAAATTCTAGGAGAATGCTCATATTGCATAACATCATCTATAAGGATTCCTGGAAATTTTCAACTCCTGAGAGCCAGTTCCGAAGTAGTTGATATGTGTATTGGTGTTAGAAGCCCGTATACGCCAAATGAAGAATATATATAATTCATTTGGACACCGTTCTTCTAGACCACAAAAACACTTCGCTTGATAGAGTACAGTTGGAATGAAGAATCGATAAGCTATCACATATTGTTTAAACAGGTTGCAACTTATCCGATATTCCCTCCGCCATTCCTCTCCTTCCAAAAAAACTTCGATCATTTTTGTTTGAAGACTTGTCTTCGCCTTGCCTTTGCAAATGCACAAATTGTCATAAATCCTGCATGAATGTTCGAATTTAATGCGATTCAAAGTAATGTTCAGTAGTGTAGTAGATAACAATATCCGAAAACGAAGGCAACTCGATACAAACATAGACGCTGTTGAACGCAACTAGGATTGAGTAGAATGGGACCATGGGCTAATAACGGACAACAGCGACTGCTATCGCTTATGAAATGTAATTTTTCGTTTGGCCTCATTGAAAATATTCTTGAAATCGCTTCCAATTCCACCTTATTTTCTTCTTTGATGCGTCAACAATCGATGTAGCGCTCTTGCTATTCCACAGAACTGCAGAAGCACTAAAAGCGTTAAACACCATAAATAGTTTTAATGCACAAATTCACAAACACTAGAAATAGTATTTGTGAACTTTTGCATTAACATTCAATTTGATGCTCCAAAGTTAGGGAGTTTAGCCTATATCTGATAAAGCTTGAAATTAAGCTTGAGCTGAAGTGAATTAAGCTTGAGCTATGATAGATAGCAAAACTCACAATGGCGCAGTGTTTTCACTGCGCTTTCTGTACCACGTTCTTTGCAAAAACCATCTATGCACATGTCCGCACCACTGCATTCGAAATTGAACGTACCTAAAATTATCAACTTCACGTTGCCGATTTCTGAGCTACAATTATTGCGCTGTTGGTAATCATTCCTGACTTGAATCCAAAAATGCCACTTTGATTATTAGTAAAAGAAAGATGACAAAGATGGTGAAAGTGAAAGCATTCTCTGTATCGCTAAGGTGAGATCAATGAGATGACACACTTATATCATCTAGTAACTTCTCCTTCGTTGCTCGTCCTCCATGGAAGACGCTCTCGGAGCATACTAATCTTACTGTTCTATGCCATTTGCGCCATTGAAGATATGTGCGTGGACTTCGAGTATGATATTTGCGGCACAGGAACACGGGGAACTTACATTATTGATTTATATTAAGATAAGCGCAGGATGAAGCAAGACAAGCCTCTCGGGTATTCTCTATTTATAGAGTATTTTTTCGGGTGTGCTTTGAATCACTTACAGATAACAGGCCGCTTTGAATGCGTGTGCATAACGACTGCCATTACCTGCAAAAATCAAGCCATAAAGTGTGCCCTGTTCTTTCTCGTTATTAATCATATACCCGATCGTTGCAGTCCATGCTCTACACATCATTTCCACGGTGGCAACCTTTGAGAGTACTCAGCTATATTGTCAGAATCTTTGTACTGGGAAAGAGTGGACGTTCGAAATTATCAACGTTATGAATCTCATTAAAGAAATAGCTGAGAGAAAACGATGAAATAAACTTTTTACATCTGTTGACGATCTAGGAAGAGCGAACTGAGGTTCACGCTAATCAAAATACATGATCATGTCATGTACAAGGATGACCGAACTCGCCTATCCAAAGCTCAAACGAGGAAATGATGATGACTCGATGTGGGACGTACATTGTGTCAGCGAATTTCCTCAAAGGCACAGATATATCGAACTGATGTCCATTATGGAGCATTTCTATAACTTCTACGTGTATGTGTAAAATTATTCAAAGATGAGCTGCTGTTGTAGATGACGATCCGAAAAAGCGAAATTGATGACACGAATAGATGCAAACAGCGCGATCGTAAAGATCTCATGCTGATGTAATAGACCTCCTTTAAAAAAAACACCAAAGAATAACTTACGATTATGAATAGAATGGAAGCGTTCATTTGTGGGAGAGGCGGCGTGCTTTACACAGAGGCTGAACGATTGCCAATGCGATGTCTATGGTTGTTTCTGTAGGTGCCCCGCTAGATAATACACTGGCTCTTGAAAGGTGTCTCAGCTTTGCTATTGGACACCTTTGCTCGTCGCCCGCACCTCTTCAAATGATGCTTCTCGAAGATAAATTTGTGCATGTACGCTCCCCCTCCTCCTCATCAATGAGAAGCGAAACTGCCCCACCCTAAAATGTCCTAAAAGTTTATGAAAAAAGTTTCCGTGATACGACAAGAAAACTTTCGAGAATTGTTATCTCCTATGAACGACTCATGATTGGCCTAATTTGGAGGGATTAGCCCACTTATGGAAGCATCATTTATGTTTATTATCCTCAGTGATATCAGCTATTTTCATCATGATTAACCAACAAGGACTGAAGAAATGGAAATCCGAGAAATGAAGGAAAAAAGGCCTACAAAAAATGTTTCAAAAGCGATTAATTTCATAATTTATGAATAAGAAATGAAAAAAAGCTTACAAGGTTTTTGTCGAATTCGGCACTATTAAAAGACTGAAGATTCTTTCCGATTCTTTTTCATGATGAAATCATTAAAAAATAATTTGGATGGGAAAAAATTTATCCAAAAGAATTCGTAAATTTAGCATTTTATAAAAATTATCAGTGAGTCATCAAGATTGTATTCATAGATCAATTATTTATGGCATTATTATCAGCTAAAGTTATCCTTTCAAATCAAATCCTTAAACTTACCCTTCCAAATATTTCGGGGAAATCGCTTCCCATCTCAAGAGCAAAATATACAATTACGCTTTTTGAGAGAGTTCCTTCAACAATAAAAAAGTTGAGAAAATTTTTTCCATCATATTTTAAATGGGGAGTAATCTATTATAAAAGTGCTTTTCAATATTTCTATCTGATGCATTTATTGACCTTTCGGGAGATAAATAAAGTTTGAGAGAAAAAGGCAAATAACAAGTTTTAAAAAAATTGCATCTAATGGGATTTTGATAGTCACAGAAAATTGGCAGCTGGAAGTTTGCTAATGGAATTCATGAAGCGTTATTATTTGGCGATGTTATGATGCTCAGCAGGTTATGAGTTTCAGGAATTCCCGAACTTCTTAGAGAAGTACGAATCCGATAGAACCAGAAGTTTGCTGTAAGGAACATTATTCTCAAATTTAAGAATGTTAGCTATTTAATCCAATGATACCATCAGAGATTGAAAAGAGAAAATAGTGCACAAAATCAAATGTGAACGATGAAAGAGAATCACACTTGAAACACCTGCTAGTATTCAGTATGATGGCTTTAGTGGGAACATTTTAGCGTGTTACATCAGCTTCTGCAAAATCGTTTGATGAAAATATCTCATAGATGCCTCATTTGCATAATACTTTCGCATTTATTTTGATGATGCTAATTTCAGCTTACTATATGAAAAGGCAAAGAAAATCTCACACTTTCAAGTGGAGAGTAAAATTTAAGAAATTACATATCCATTCACCTTCTATTGTATAGGTAGAGACAATCGCCTCCGAATGTTCCGTGAGCGTAGATCAAATCTATACGTTAAATTCTTCACTAATGCAGTCGATCCTAATAGGAAAATGTAGTGTGATATTGCCTTCAGAATTCGGCCGTTAGCTATTTCAATGCGAATGAAGTTTGTCTCCTAAAGAGGTAGTCGATAA
This sequence comes from Ascaris suum, assembly GCA_013433145.1. Classification (NCBI taxonomy): domain Eukaryota; kingdom Metazoa; phylum Nematoda; class Chromadorea; order Rhabditida; family Ascarididae; genus Ascaris; species Ascaris suum. Next base: position 2,350,705 of record CM024183.1, on the reverse strand, counting down.
GGACTGACAACGTCTGTACTTAGCGTGCCTGCAAAATGGGAATTAAATCGATTTGAACAAATATTTTTATTTACAGGTAAAAAATATATAGGAAATCTAAATGGATAGGTTGATCTTTAGTAGAACACAGACGTTTTTCCTGAGAAAATGATCCAAGCAAATATCTACTTGTTTGTTATGTTTTGTGTTTGTTTTCACTTTCAAATATCGTTTAAATATGATATGATGCAATTTTCAGTCACTATGACTTCTGAATATATATTTAACATCGCGTTTTCGGAATTCCCTAATTTGCACTTTTCACTTTACCACTAGCAGCTGTCTGATGCAATATTTGATGTCATATTTGATCTGCTTTTACTGATCGGAGTATCGATGGATAGCATCCTGAAATAAGGGATAAGTCCTATCTTTATCCTAGCATTTTATAAAGAAGATAAGTAGGATTTAGAGTAAACCATGATTAGCAAATGATGATTTTGCTTCCCTATTCTGTATGTGATTGCGATGCATTTTACTTTAGATACGAACGAATGTTCGTAGCATTAGATTTCAGAGAAAATAGACCTGCGATACAGTTAGCCACGTTTTAAGGTTGGAACGAGCATAATATTCCTGCAAGTCGCTAAGTACAACTGTAGAAAATTTCTATAGACTTGAATTTGGCTAGCGCATTATAACGATGTAGTGTTGTCTCTATAATCATGTATCTGTATGTGTCTGTAGGTCTATACGGTGGCTCCAACTCAGGGCTCATTGAGGCTGGCGCTAAGAGATTTAATAGGAGATGGGGTCTTTGATACGCAGCAACCCATCTGTGCTGTATCGTTTCAGTTCGGTTTTAATATGGTTGGTTGCCTTATCACTTTCCTGTGCATTATTTTGATAATCACTTCAAACATTTACCACTGGATATAAAAGTATATATTAATCGATATACAGGTGTTTCATATATTGATTGATATAGTGATTGGAAATAAAAGTTGTGGAAAAATAATAAATAGGATGAAAAGCTTGCCTGCAACGAACTGCTGAAAATAAAAAACAAATGATGAGGTTACATCAACGGGGCTCAATGGAGTGACGAGGGGAGTAGGAGGAGGAAGAGGGTAAGATAATGGCATGACGATGCTGTTCCCAGCTTATCGCAGGCCTGTCAAAATTGACAATTAGTAAACTTTCCCAGCTAATTTTTTGGGACCTAGGCTGTATTATGAGTTATTAGGGAGCAGGGTGCAAGTAGATAGCGTTCCCCCTCCCGCCACCCCCACCGTTTGCCAACTCTGATTAGTTAAAATTTTTTGCTGCAGTTGTTCCGACAGCAGTAGAAATGAAAGAGAAACTCGAATATCTTGGCTTAGAGCAATTCGATTGAAACACGAATACCTGAAGCAAATCCAAACAGGAGCGGTTTCCACGTTTTTTTTTTATCTCCTTTCACCGTATGACATTATCAACGAGAAGAGCTGATACTATGATGCGGAAAAGTTTTCATAAGAACGATTATATAAAATCCGCTTAAAAGTTTATCGTTTCGAGCATTTGTGAGAGTTTATATGAATATCATGTGACATTTCTGACTCTGTTCTATGACGTCATCAAATATTTATGACGTGGAAGAATAATATTTCACGTTGATCCTCAATTTCAGGACATTTTGAAGTTTTTTTGTTTCATTACCTCTGACTTAGATTCGCCACCGAATATCTTCAAAGAAAGTAACTTTAACAGGCACATGAGACTAACGAATTCTCCATTTGTTGTGGAGAATTCGTTACTCTCATGTTCCTGTTAACATTGCAATAACCATATAATGCTCTGTCTGTGCGTTATATTAGGTTCCGTAATGCAATGATTATATTTTTGAAGTTTATGACGATGGGAGCACTTGTTGATAACGAGCTGATATGATTTATGATTTGTGCAAAAATGTGATAACAAATGTCGCTTCAATATTTATTAGCGTATTTATAATCTATTGCGACATAAACTGTTTGAACTGTGATCAGTTGAATCAACCGAATCGAAATGATATACGTCTTCGAAAGCTAAACAGTTTATCTCCGTTTCTTTTGTGGTAGATCGCTTACAACCGTTAGCTGCATCATTAACAAAATAATCCAATGATGGCGCTTAATTTGATCGGCAACTCTATGAATGCTTATTGTATGATGATCGGATAAGACATCCACAAGAAAAATGTCATGAAGACTTCTACGAAACAATGTGCTGTTGAATTCGCTCATAGAGTTGTTTTGCATATATATCCTTGGAGTTGTGGCCATGCCTCTGCGCATCCGGCATCATCCCACAGCCCTGCTATTCTCTCAAAATTCACCAAGTCGCATCGTAGGAAGCTTCCGCAACAATTGTCAGGTTTCATTTGGCCTCCAATTGAAGAAAGTTGGTAGCATTCCATTCGACCATATCCATCTGCCTTCGATCGTTTGCATTCCGAGCCTGTACGTCCTCAGTCCGCTTGTAACAGCAAGCGCTAAATGAAGCAAGTGATTGCTGTTTTCTGTGAAGAGTATTATATCGCTACTTCTAATCAGCAGAATGCAGAAAAGCACCTTTCATGACTGAAGTTAGTTTTTGACGGACCAAACTTGTCGGAGAGATGGAAGAGAGTGTTTTCTTAGAGTTGGGGGACGGGGTAGGGGGGGGGGGGGGAGATTGGCATTTCTTATTACGTGGCTTCATAGATGCAGCTATATGTCTGCTGAATTAAAGCTGATTAAAATACTTCAGGTGTACATATTCCACCAAAACAAGAAAAATGCCGTACCAGTGTAAAGGCTGCGGATCTGAGAGCGCTATCAACATGAGTCCTTATGTCTTCTTGCATCCAGCGTTTGTGTGGAATCTCAATGGCTGTTTCGAACCTAGCTGAATTCTCGAATGTATTTCTGAACTAAAGGTGAACTTTTCAGATAGGGAAAGGGGGAGGAAAAGTGTTAACCGGTTTGAGTATCTTTACAATAAACTGTTGCAATATTTTTTTGGTTAGCCTTATATTAAAACTTAGCTACCGACCTGGAATTGGAGTTCATCTACAAGCTAAAAATGAGAACAACAACAAGCATAAGACGGCAATAACAACTGGTGATCCGTCAAAAGTGACGACAGTGCTATAAGAAAGCTTGTTCGAAGAACAACACTATCTAAGTATGCAAATTCTCTCGGTTGATAACTGAACAGGTGATCGATCGTATGGACGGTAGCCTGATATGCAAATAAGCAGACGGGGCGGAGAATCGAACATAGGCAATTTTTAAAAAATATGAAAGTAGTATGCTACATATGCAAATAAATTAGAATATAAAAATCAAACCGTTGATTTGAAACATCTCTTCTCATGAAGCAAACCGGACAACACGTGCACCGAACCCATTGTAGATGTTCTGAACATTTGTATATGGAAATACACTACGTGCCTGAAACGGAGAATTTCATTTAGTGAGTAAAGTTTATGGTAGTAGAGTAATTGTTTTGGAAGCATTCATTTTTTAAAGTAGATTTTTAATATGAAGATTGATTCATAAAGTGGAGATAAGCAACAAAAAGAAATATTGCTTCATTTAGAGCAGCTCATTTAATTCTCTCTTAGGTTTATTTCTATCATCTCTTCTTTCAGGTTAATTTTCAGGATATGATGAAATCGCCAAATGCTGAAAAGCTCAATGGTTTGAGAAATCAAGCATATTAAGGCACATCGAACTTTGTTGTAGAGGTTTAAGTCCTCAGCGAGTGTGTTAACAAAAAATCTGTGAGTTGTCTTTGTCAAGTCAGAGTATTTTTGAATGTTTTTCAGTGCGGGAGATTGCCGGTCAAAAGTACTTCGGCGGAAATGTCGACGTGAAAAGAAAATGGAACAGCACTAATCAAAAGGTAGCAAGCGTTACCAAATTGCATCCATCCTGGTGCACATGCTGAAAGAAGAACGATCGCCGTGACAACCCGAAAGAAGTGTCTCGCTCTCACTCTTAACAGAATGACCTTGAATTTCGATGTGAGGAGGAATGGGTGGGGGAGGGATTTCAGGTAATCCTTTTCTTAATACAAGACTTCAGCAAGATAGTTGCATAAATATTCAGTAGCGCATACTTTCCTTAACAAGGCGGATGAAGTTTCTCCTTACTAATAGCAAGGAAATTTATTCTCTGAGATAGTACTGCTCAGCACTAAATAGAAGCTAATGATTTAAATACGGAATCTGTGAAATAAAAACGTTTTACAAGAAAGATAAGGCGTAAAAGAGATAGGAGGTTATGAAGAAATCTTCCAATGAAGTGTTCCTTCTACTGCCGCCATTAAGAAAAGAATACGATTTCAGATCGTTATTTAGAACTGCGTCTAAAGTCCACAGCGGCACTGAACTAGATGAAAAATTGCATTTGGCAATGATCAGCTCGTTTACATTTGAATATTCTAAGGACTTTTTTCTGTTTCAATTTATCTAAATTCTCTGAATGTTTCGATGACATTTCTCGTCATGTTTTCTCCTTTCTTATTTCAGATTTAATGATTGTTTCGTAGTTGTTGTAAATTAAAAAATGATAAAGTGGTCATAAACCTGATTGGTATGCGAAACCATATTTATTGGATGGAGAGTAGAAAAAAATCAAGAGAAACTAAATGAAGATATTCTTCTCACTTCTGCGTGATGGGGGTACCATGCCATTTCTGGTGACCTACTCGAATTGCGAGGTAGAATAAACGTTTGACAACGGCACAGTCGTCCATCAAACCGTCACCCCTCAGGCCAAACTGCAAAGTTTAAACTGCTATTGAAATATTGTGAAGCGCATAGTAACAGGTAGAGAGGGTAATGAATTTTAGGCCTAGCTAAGTAAATAAACAGCCTCAAAGGAGGTTAAGAGTTTTTGTCTTTCTAAGAAAAATGTCCCATCTATTTGAGACATACAGTTGTTGAAAATTAGCAAAAGTATTTGAAAATATTTGTGAAGAAAAACAAAAAAAAATTTTTTTTCCAAATAGTGTGATAGATTTATTGCGTAAAACGATTAGTACAGAGACGTCCGTCCTAAAATTGGTACCATCGAATAACGCAATTCTCTTTTTTTTCCAACTATTTAATCTGTAGATATGAAAGTGCTAGATTTTTATAACGACCGAATTTGTTCGTATTTCGTCCAGTGGGCACACACTATACAAAATAATGATCAACTACGGTTCCTATCTAAGCAGTGAGTGATTGCAACGTCCCATACTACGGTAATTGGTGCTGATTGATTCGATGGTAATTGATCTTGGTTGGTCTAATATTCTGTTGTATGAAAATTTGGCTTTAGCTGGAATGATTAGCCTTGCAGTAATATTGGTGGGGATGCTAATGCAAAAGCAGGTCGATTGAACTTGTGAAAATCCAATCGGGCATTCTAAAAATGTTTAGCATAATGGACACATAATTGTTTGTTGGTGAGGATATGTCAGTTCATCTATTCCTCACCAATGTTAATAAATGCATCAAGTTTCATAGAGTTTTTACAGAGCATTCGTCAGAGGATTCCTCATGAGTACGGAACAAGGATGTTCCTGGTGCTTTCACTTTGTTGCTCCTATTAATTGAACATTTCGATTAAAATGATGATTTGATGGAGATGAGTCTCTTCTCTTTAAAAAATTGGAAGATAGAGTGGCGATAGTTTATTTTCCCATATATATTTATTTGCTGGACATTTGGCAGCGGTCTTTATTAGAAATATTCATTTTACATACCAACAAAATTTGCATATTTTATATGTTTTAGCAAACTGTAGCTTCAGCATTCTTCCGATCGGCAATTTTTCGCCAATCCAAATCTAACTTATATAAGCGATTATTTCAGTCTTACTTTGCTCATCCGAAAAGCAGTTGGTAACTAATGATAGTCTCCACAATACTTCCATAAGAAGTGTGTCGATTATGAATTTTATCCGAGTTCATTCATACGAATAGTGTTAGCGGCATTCTGAAAGAAATAGCCTTACTCTTCAATCCTTCACGTTTCAGCATTCTTCTTACTCATATTCGTCAGCCGAACTTATTATTTCATGTCTAATATCATAACGACATTGTGTGTTTTACGATCCAAAACTGTCGGAGTATTTGTTGCCTCTCAGTGTTCTTATTTATGTAAACGTTTTTCATTACGGAAGTAAAATTTTCTCGCAATGAAATCTAAAATTTCTGTTTTTGTGGTTGCATTCACAATGCTGAAGAATCGCTACTTATTGTCTCATTTCGCCAAAAAACTATTCTTTAAATAAAATTTGAATTAAATGTCTTTGACGATATTTCTATGATAAAAGATGAAAAAGTTCAAACGTTCAAACGCCATAGGTCGCTCAACTGGTGAGACACTTAAAGCATTCGGCAATATCCGTAGAGACAGAATTCGGAAGGTCTTTAACGAGATGAGGAACGAGCGGAAATATTCCTTCTAATAAGTTAAAACATATTAATCTGCAAATCCCTTTCACCGAAAATTTGTTATTTTCCACTTAATTTCTTATTTATCAATGCATGCTGTTCTACTAGCTATGAATTTAAGGTCAGTCAGTTGGCGCTCGCTTTCCGCAGAAAACACAAAGAAATTATACCTATTCTCAGTAGAACTAAGTGACGAAATGTCAATCTCACGTTAATGACGTCATGTTAACCTCAAGCCGCTTATAAAAGTTCCAAGTTTCAGAGACTGAACTGGAACAGCCACGTTAATATTTATCATTGCGGATGAATAGATGGGGCATGGAAGGAGGAGAGTTCGGCTGAGTTGGGGATAAATTTCCCAACAAATCAGTAAATCGAAGTTTAGTGGCGAAATAATGCAAAACTATCCAGAACACTCCATTACCACACCCCTAAAGCGCTAATTTATTCCCATTCGTTTCTCCAGATTCTCATTCTTCTTGCCGTCACTTATTTCAATGACATCAGCGTGCCGCTCAGACAAAATTAAGTTCTCTTTATGTTGACACATAGAGAATACATGCGATAAAGATGAGCGAATAAAAATATCCTCATGATATATTAATTGGAGTGAAAACTTATGCAGTTTTAAAAAATCCAAAAAATTAAAATTGATAGAGCATATTAAAGAATTACCTTTTTTTTCACGTGAACATTTCAAGTAGAAAACATATGAAAGGATTGTAAATGCGGAAATAGTGATAGATAGCAAAACAGACAAAGGAAACAACAATAAAGGAAAAGACAAAAGTCCACAAAGGGTGAACAGTCATCAAACATCCTGGAGTTCAACACGTACGAGCAGTAATAGTGTGAAGATCGAAACGACTCAAGAGTAGTTTAAACGATGAGGAGTAAGAAGATCAAAGATAGCGACAGAAAGCAGATTCCAGGTTCGCTTAATACGAAAGTTTATGCTATGCTGCAACACTTTTTGGCGAGGAACCAATGCAGATTCGAATCTGTGATATTCTGATGATTCTAAGTTAAAGATCTTTAACGCGATAATGTCGTATAATTGACATAAAATGCGTTAAGCTTTGCGAAAAGCAATAAGGCTGAAGCATTTTTGGATATTCTCTAGAAAGATGCTAGCAGGAACCGTAGGGTATGTAGATAGACATGTATTCCAAAAAGCATAAGCAGTAAGTGTCGAAGAGTTTATGATGATGTTGACTGTATTTACGCTGCAAAGCATGTACTTTGCAATTTTTTATTAATCTCCAGCAGTGGAAATTCCGTTAACGATTAGGATTACACGTTGCGGACATTATCTGTGAAAGAAAGAACCCTTCTCTCTATCTCAAGAAACATGCGCGCTTGAAAGTTGACTTTATGAACATTGCACTCATTTCGTTACGATAAATATTTAACTGCAATTGTTTTGACCATTTGGGAGATGCGCCTTGGTCCTCCTGGTGGATGTGGAAATCGTAGACTGGGCCATGTAATGAATGGTGGATTTTGAGTAATGCAAGGCTGTTTGCAAACAGCCTAGTACTACTCAAAATAAAAAAAAAACATTTTCATACATTCTAGAAACAAAATGGAACCTAAAACAGTGCACTGCAAGGCGCCACAACGAATTGCTTATGGCGCAAAATAATTATCCTCAAATTTCTGTTGGAATGCTTTAGTGTCACTTGAATCAATCAGTTAGCTTTAATATTGGAAAATCTTTAATAATATACTTATAATCAAATAATTATCGAAACACTTTAAATACGAAAACTCTGAGACCGCACTTCATCAATGATGACATATTCTTTCAGTTTCAGGAATAGCTCTTTGTGGTAGAACCACATCAGAGATTAATATGCAGTACTTAATTATTGATATACAGTATTTCGGCTTGAAGTTTCATGTTCAATGCAAACAACTGGCCACCTGAATAGAGATTAAATGGCGACATTATGAGCAGAACAGGACGAAACCGAATTATGCAATGGCTGAACGAACGTTCGGCTGAAAGTGATGTAATATCGCATCTCTGACGGTTATCTCAATCGGATTACAGAAACTGGAGGCTAAATTGATCAGGCAGCGGTTTAGCTGAAGTGATAGATGGCTCTTTGAATTAAGATGAGAGGATGAGAGGAACGCCCACTTCCATGATGATAAAAGATGTGAACAAGACGGATTGCGCAGAAAAATCTTGCTAAAAAGCCATGAAATTGTTTTGGCGATCACTGTCTTAATAAAAAAATAAAAAAGAACATTCGAGCATTCCGTAAACAAGTTGAATTTTAGACGGTCATCAACAATCATATGGCCTACACCATCCTTTTTAAGAGTCTGGCACTTGACCCTTAGGGTATCCAGCAAAATTTTTGCACTGAATTTGCCAGCTTATTGAGAACATTGAATGAATAGAGCCAAACCACTCGCTAGCTTATGCTTAGCCAAATTTGTCAGCTTGTGCTTAGCCAAATCGTGTGAAACGTTTTTTTCATAGACATACAATGGACATACGCCGATAACAGCCCCGTTTTTGTAGCGTTTTTCTTTGATGGAGACATTTCGGTAACATTGAGGAGAAAGTCTAGAAGGTGCCTATATATATATCGTCAACATTTGATTAATTTGCATATGATTTATGATTCATCGCAGATTTCATCGCAGTTACATTTAGCCGAGATAGCTTTGGCTTCGTCTCAATTGCATTTCATAAAATCTCTTTCATTATTCGCTCTAAGTTTTTACGAAAAATTGGGCTTAAACGGAAGGATCACAAATTGAGAAACTCCCTGCTATGAGAAATGTCTAACGATCGCGATGCTATCTGTTGAAATCATTGTTAAGAACCTTGTTCACATGATAAGTGCCTTGGATAAGTTTAACAAGAAGGAAGTTTGTAGGAAAATATCAAAATTAGTAATTTAGTGTAAATAGATTACCATTAAGCATATGTTAAGTTCATCGACTTCATGGATCACCATGTATAGTTTAGAAATCGCATTGAAAAAAGTTTGTAGAAAAAGGACAGAATTATGAGATGCTCGGTAGGCATACAGGTTTTCGCCTCATCATATTGATCTTGGTTGGACGACATTAAGGTAAAAGATATCAAAGCAATTCACAATTGAAGCCTTTGAACGTAGTAAGCAATCTCAGCCATATTTTTGCACATTTAATATTACGATCATTCTTCTCCTTCTATATTTCACATAAATTTCACCTCAACCATGGAATATTCTACCGGAAGCACTGAATGAATTGTTGAAAATTACACAACAACAAGGTGTGACTTTCTTTTCGCAAATAATGCTTCTAACTTCAGGAATCACTTGATTGTATTAATGTATTGAGGTGAAAAGGGAGAAGAACTCTATTGTTTATATGGCATGTATCCTGACGTTTCTGTTTCAGGTATTTTGAGAGAGCCTAGCCAGGTCGAGAAATGGATCGAATTGTGTTGACAATGAAAGCACTATTTTGATGGATAATGCGTTTACGTTGCTACGCATCTGTTCTAAGGTTTCGCCCACCAGCTCGCTGATGCTAGAGATTTATCAAGCCAGTCCACTCTTAGGAGAAATAATTAACTTTCTCCTTCATCTATTTCAGCTTCAGTAGTATGATAGATCCACAAGTGTTGCGATCTAGTCGTTTCTGGAGCAGCCTTTCTTTTCTCGTGGAATTCGCTAGAATACGCTTAGGAAACGATGGGCGTATAAAACACTCATGGAGCTCATAGAATCTCGCAGCAACATAGCACACATTAGATGCTGCGTAAAGACATTAAAAGTTTCGAAAATGATAGTTGTTGGATGATGCTTTGCTCGCACGCATCTTCGTATGGAAGCTTTCACAGGAGTGTTACTCGAGCTGCTCGAGAATTTCATTGAATGGTGTGCTGTCTGCTATGATCGCTATCATTACGGATGAATCGATCGTTCGCTGTCGCTTTCTTCTCCGCGCGATCAGCTGCAATCATGTAAGATTGGTCGCGAGCGATTTTAGTCAGCAGTTCTTTATAAAGTTCGGTTGCCTCGTGAATAATTCTTTTTGCTTCGTGAGCATTTTTTCCGCACTGCAACCGTATGCCGCAATGAGGCAGTTGCCTAATAGACTGGTCGAGATCCTCGTCTAGTGGTCCAACCTTGCGGAAATGCCCGAGACTTTCTTCTTCTACTTCGCTGTCTCAAATTGAGCAGTTAAACGAACAATTAAGATTTAATGAAAATGCGGCTGCAAAACATTTTGCAAGAGCCGCCAAAAATCTTTTTTGAAAGACATTATGAAAGCTGTGGAAGCCACTCAAGTTCTATTATAGATATGGTATAAAATCTTCTTAGAAAGCAGCACAAACTGCTGGATAGTCGGCCAGTAGCATTATGCAAAATACACTGCACAATTGGCGAACGTCATCGCGCATGGAACGTGTTCGAAGGCATATTCTCCGAGGACAGAACTAGAAGAGCAAAGTTCCATGAAACGAGTTCTCGAAGAAGCTGACATATTGTCACGAAAAGTATGTTTAAACTGTTTATTTTTTAGCTGAACCTATTGGGATAAATTCAAATAGACCATCTCTTGCTAGCTTTCTCGGAGGTCTTTCATGCTCACTCAGTCGTTGTGCGTATCGATAAGTGTGCTCAATTTTTGCTTGAATATTGTTTTCTTGAAACGAGTGTATTGTTCTTATGTGTTCATTTATTTGACACACAGCAAAATTGGATGTGCGCAAAAACGTTCACAGTAGTGAAGCTGCTGTGATAATTAATTCAATCCGGAAAAAAGAAAAGACTCTCAACCAAATCGATCCTTTGCCCCTCAAATAACGGCTCATTTTAGACACTTTCAATCTTTTTTAGAACGTTTAGCTCGTTATTTCGATATTTCGATCGTTTACCTCGATAGTCACTAGTCAATTTTCGATGATTTAATAGCATAAAGGCTTATAGAGGTGGTATTTTCGTTGCAACAAACCTACAAACTTGTTACTCTTACAAAAATAAGAATAAACCAAACTATTAGTTACATCTTTTATGCAAATGATCATCTGCACTATGGCCGATTGATTGCAAATGATTCTGGATGAACCGCAAGAGGACGAATTCGACAATTTGAAACAATCTTAAATTTTAAAAGCAATTAAAATGCCTTAAGGCTATATGCAATACTAGTGAGAATGTTAAATTTCGTCTCCGCCTATCGAATTTTTTTTCTGAAATCATTGCCTTCTTCGTAATTTTAACTTACGCTCGGATTTCTCTCTTATGGGTTTTTACGATTGATCTAATTGCACCTTATTTAAAAAAGAGAAAGATATTCACGCGTTAAACTAGAAATGCGATTGTCGGCTTATAACACATATTGTAGCATAGCTCATACAATTACATCGACGTAGTGTTACGATCGACATGTGTTTGATATCGTGTTGTATAACACTCTAGCAAAAATACTAAAAGTATCAAATATTTGTGTGTACCACTTATAACACTCAAAGCTTGTTATATTTATAGGAGCCGATGGCTTCATTGGCTGCTTATAACTTCCTGCATAATATATTGCCTTTTTTTTAAAAATTTCGTTCACTTCAGAATCTCGTATCTGTAATATCTCATAACTGTCTCACATCTCTTATTTTTGTAAAGAGCGTTTTATCTCATAGGGGTGAAATTTTCAGTTAAACATATCTTTTTTTTTTCCACAATTTTTTAAAATTTTATCTCTATAATCAACAGATATTTTTATTTTTTCATTTATATTATAAATGAATAATTATGGAATATATCTCAAAACTGTAATCTCTTCGTAACGAGTGAGCATTCTCGAGAGGAAGGATGATGAAATGTTTTTTTTTTTTGGAGCAAAAATGCGTCTTTTTTTTTCTTCACTAACCCATTACGGGCGATAGTTGTTTTATATTCAAGAAAAGTATTATTTCGCTTTTTTTGTATTCAATCAATAAATTGCTATATATATTTAATTAACGTCGAAATCTATTGTAGATTATTTGAATTGTATTAAATTATTGTATTAATTGTATGTATTATTGTATTAATTGCATTATTAATTGTATTGTATTGTATTAAATTGTTAATTGTAGTTAATTCGAGATCTATTGTATTAAATCTATTGTAGATGATCAAAATGAATGTGTCATACAAATATACTAAATAAAATTTTGAAAGATTTTTCCGATATTTGCACTCGTAACGAAAGCCATAATTATAAATAGAAATCAACCGATGTTCACTTTCGATCAAATGTTTGCATTAAAAGAATTAAAATGAAGAAGAAAAAATTCAGACAAAAAAAATAAAGATATACCAATAAGGATATCTTTTCTACAAATACCAATGTTTTTTGATTTTTTTTTTGTTTGATGGTTTATCGCTGAAAGATTTTTCGTCTAGAAAATTCTTTAGAAGCAATCGTTGTTTGTTTGATGAGTTTTTGCCGGCTTAAAAATTGTGTTTACTACATTTACTGTATTTCGAACATTATTTGTCTACAATAATTCATTAAAGTATTACTCAGTTACAACATAGAAGATTTTTTTTTCGTGCATTCTATCGAAAACCATATATCGATATTACAAATCGAATTATTTTTTTCCTGTAAATCATACGATTAACTCGAAGCGATATCAATATTCTCGACATCTTTAAATGCTCCACTAAAAAATCGCACCGAATCATTGTGAAATTAATCATTTGTCATTTCATAATCGTTGTCTGATTTGTAGGCACTACCTATAGTTATGGAATTATGTATGAGAGGTGCATTCGGCTCATTTTCTTTCTTTCCTGTCATCGATATACGTATAAAAATCTCTCCCCCCTCCTCCCCGCCCACCCTCCCCCCCCAACCCAACATACCATATCCTTTCTCACCGCGTCTATAATCTATGCATAACAAAATCTATCGTCTTTTTAGTATGCACCTTTCGATCTGTGCAAATTTGCACAATACAACAAGTTAACGCATAAGTGGAAAGCAAAAGATGGAAAAGTAGAATAAAAGCTTGCAAAGAGAGTGCCTCGTATTTTTACAAATTCTTTGTGCCACATTTGCTCATATTTTTCCCATTCATATAGCCCTTTTGACTCTTCTGGAGCTTTCTCCACTTCCTGACTCATTTCCGCTTCATCGATGACGAATGTCTCAATAAAAATATATAACAAAGCCTAATCGAAGCCTATGAATAAACTCTATGCAGTGTTTGCAATTATCGTTTCGTTTTTATGTGCCTTATTTAAATATATCTACATTCATAAATAATCGCTTGAAATTTTAGTTCGAAACTGGTGGATTTATTTCCACTTTATCATGCTATTCCTTTATTCAGCTAGTAGATCGCTTAAAAAAGGGCTATTTTATGGAATGTTTCAGACTGTCTGTATATGCTGATTAGCATTAATTCTATCATCTGAAAAATTCTATGATATTTAGATGAAATTTTCCAGCGAACGTGTTTCTTTTGATAAACTAGCTAAAATAATTATACCACTGCACTCATATAACAGTTAGTGTTGCAAGCATATGCTGCTGTAAAGTCTTGCAGAAAACGGCTCGGAACATCTCGATTCTCAAACCTTTTCGAGAGGGAATTTCAAGGAGAAAGAACAATAAAACGAACGAATTCATAGCAGTTCTCAGCTTCTCATATGATGCATAATTGCTGAGAACTGTGTTGAGAAATGAATAATCATCGGCGTTTATGGTACGTGTGTGTGCACGCGTATGTGTGCGCACTGTGTATCTGTGCCTGCGTCTGTATCTGTGTGTGTGTGAGGGCACTGACTATGAATTGATACTAAGGCACTAAATTTGAGATAAATCTGACACTAAGCTTTATTCGTAAATCAGCATTAATTAGCGTGAATTCGTTGTTTGCAGAAAGTTTTTTTAAAAGTTTCTTCAACACATCCAATGATATCATACCTGCGATATAATAGACCTTTAGTATGCAGTAAAAGTTAATATACGCTGATTGGAGTGAATATATCACATAGTGTCCGTTGTGAAGCACTTCCATTTATCCAACTGAATTGTTGAGTAATAAATACTCTGTGAGCTTTCTTCAAATGGCTTTTAAGCACTACCGATAGTGCTCATAATTGTACAGGTAAATATGCTGGCTATCATTCGTTCGTATTCACCTGAAAAGTAACGTTCGACATCTACAGTTGTTCGTTGAAATTTCCATTCAAATAGGGCCGTAAAATGTGGGGGTGAGGAGGAGGAGAATCCAATAAAAAAACAGTTAAGTTGACACATCATTGTGCAATCCTAATTCAATTTAAAACAGTGACCATATCATAAACGTCTAGAAAGTGTTTTATGGAAAGAGTTCCACCAAATACTTCATTGCAGTAATACTTCAGAAATTGTTTTTATTTTTCTGGTTTGTTGCACTATTTAAGGAATTCATTAGAGGATTTACTTGCGATTGAACTATAGGGAATAGGAAACTCATTGAAGAATGATAGTAAAAGAAAGTAAAATATTTTTTTTGAAGGTTTTTTTATCGTTTGTGGATTTGCACTATTTGGGGAATGATGGCCTTTCATTATCAAATCCTTAGAGCATATAAACTGCAGAGCAGCTGCTGTGATGAATGAATTGCTGAATGGAGCCCTAAATCGAGTCAGAATTGCATGCTCAATGGCGAATTATATGTGAATACAGAATTCCAAGCTTATAGAGTGGGCAACTGCGTTCTCTGATCATCTATATCTTTATCTTACCATATAGAAACACCTGCATCCACTAAAGGGGGAGCTTTCAAAATTCTGCTACTTTGCAAGCAAAACTTCCCTATGCAATTTGCAATTACCATCTTGCTTTGCAAAATGTCTGAGTGCATGTCTGTCCCTGCTGTCTGACAGTCTCAGTGCCTAAACTAGCGGGCAAGAGAAAGTTAGAAAATTGGATTAGTATAATGCATTCCTATAAGTTAACGCTCTTGTAGCAAGAATGTTTCATGCAGAACCATCAATTCTTCTGCACTTTTCGATATTTAGATGTGAAGAAAAATTGCATACATTTTACACCAATTGATTTTCATTCTACATGCTAGAAAGAAACGATTTTTTCGTAACGTATAATATTTTTAGCAATGGTCGTTTTAAATACTGAAGCATTGCTCTCTATATATGTTTTTTTTTTGAGAAGTAAATGTGAAATAGGTTAATCAGATGAGCAGATTAGCGTGTCATGCCACCTCTGCGCATCCTTTCATTTCTGCTTTGTTATATTTGCTATTTCATGGAATTTACATTTATTTTCATATTTTTTTCTCGAAGGGAAGAGTCTAAAGATAAACACCAACTTGAAATCATCGAAACTGCTATTGTGTTTTAGCTTCTTTTTTATAAGCACATCATGTAAATGAAAGCATAGGAATATATAAATTAAATGTTGTTGCAGGTAGTATCCGATGACAGAACATCGAATTGATCGCTCTTTACACTATCAATTCGAATGTTTTAAAATGAAGAGGGCAGGAAGGGAGGGAGGGATAGAGGGAAAGAGTAGAAGGAGAAGAATTGAAGCAAAAAGTGAGGAGTTCTTTTCACAAATTCGAAAAAATATCTACTTTATTATTATTTTTTTTAATATAACGCATAAAGGCAATGACACAATAAAGGCCAAATTTTTTTTACTTATTTTGGATGCGAATAGAATGATATATTTATGATATACTATTCATTTATTCATTTAATGATATAATAAAACGGAGCGTATCATAAAATGATATGATGTACGAGTCATATATCATAGAATGTGATAAATTTAGTGGAAGATTTGCCATGTTCTTTGCTATGTAAAGCATAAGCTGTTTGTAATGAAACCTTAGAGCGAGTGATTGCATTGCAACGCTATTCTTGCATCGCATTGCATTGAATTGCACTTTACTCTGTTACTCTTTTACCTAGGGTATATATCAAGCTTGAATTACTCTATAAAGTTGAAATAAACGCGATTTTTGAAAGCTTCAGAGAATTCGGTGCCAACGACCTCGTTAACTACCACCCTAAGCAGTAATTGCTGATAGTATATGCTAGTTAATGAAAAAATTGTCTTTGCATTTCACCTTGCGAATCATTCGACAGGTTTTTTCAAACTTCGTTCCTATTTAAACATTTCGAGGTCTATGATAGCAAAGTCCCTGTTCTTTTGCCCAGCTGCCTCTTCATTAAAAGTTTTGAGTTATCAATGGAGTCTTTAGTATTTCGTTGCTATTTAATATACTTATTAATATGCTTCAGTAACGAAAAAATGTGTAGCTGTGATGAACTATTCTATCAATATGAATCATTTTGATCGATTGGTTTCTTCGATAAAATATTGAAATGGTGCGCCTTATCCTGGAAAAAAAAATCCGTAGATTCGTTGAGAACATGACACGATGACGCTGAAACAATTAAAGGAAGCAGTCACAGTTTGCATGAATGAATTTGCTCTCTCCATATTGCCCCTTGAATATTTATGCGCCTCGATTAGAATACAACATCAACTGCTAAAGGCATTTCGTTTAATATGCGGAAGCTTGATTTTAGTTCATTTCATTGATCAAAAAATGTTGACCATTTGTATTCTTTTCAAAGCTTCATCTGAATTAAAAATCTATGCGGTTAGACGTCTGCGATAATTCGTTATGACATCATTTGATAATATGACATCATTACGGTCACAACTGATTGTTAATTGTGACCGGAATGATGAATAAAGATTAAAATTTTCTTGCTGAGCAATTTATCTATATGGTAATTGTGTTGTGATTGGCCGGATTGTTCTATGAACTCCTCGTGATCCGGTAATTTCATCTGAAACGTTTTGTATTTTATCTTCATTATGGAATTTTTTCCGACCGTCACCAACAGAAAAATCATGCTAAGATAGCTTGCTGGTTCCATATCTTATGTACGATCGCAACAGTATACTTTCTTTCGGAAAATTTTCGTGAACAGGACTGATTTGATAAAAACCGGGAATATTTCAACAAGGATGTGATTTTATATCTTACGGATAGAATTTAATTAAGAATTTGAACGGTTTTCGTCCCTCCCTCTCCCCCCCCCCCCCCCCTCTCACATTTTAATGTCGCTCTGTGAAGGTTTAATTCTATTGTTACTAATCTCACTTGATTATTTTCCTTCCACTTCCGCCAACGCCATGATTAATAGCAAACATTAGTGCAACTTTTCAAAGTCGACGTGTATTTAAGGCGAGACCCATTAGAGAAAAGTAAGGGATTCCATCATCAACGATGTTTCAAAATTACCATACTTGGGATAAAAGCAAGAAATTATTATTCTATAATCCACATGAAAGCGTTTATAAATTTATGCATAGTTCGAGGTGATGAAGAGATTCAAAGAACAGCACTGTATTGTTCGAAATCTCTAAAAGTCTATGCGTTTTGCATGTGAGACGAAAGATTCTAGCATCAGGTAAAGTGAGTACCACTGTTGAGGTGTATATTAAACCATACGTTGATAGTGGCTCTTTGTTTCTGCCGGATAGAAGATCTGACACTAGAGCTTATGATGTTTTAGTGGGATGTCTCACTAAATGAATTTTGTTTTTAGAAATTAAATCTCGCGGTTGCTAATTTATTTCAAACTATGGAACAGTATTAAACTTCACTAACTGTTAGCATGCCGTTACACTGTTAAAGTTTTAAAATCCTTAATTAATCTTTTCTTAATTAAAGGTAATTTCATTTTTCTTAATAATAGAATTTAATTTTCAGCACGTCGATCACTGACCTCTTACTGGAACTCACGAAAAGCTCAAAGGTCTTAAAGCCTTGAAGTTCGGCCAAGGAATCTGGATCTGTTCGAAAAACACGAGCTTTGAGCGGCGAATCAGGCTTTCACCAAATTTGTGAAATCCGAAGCGGCTTTCGTTTAGCAGGTGTAGGAGGTGATGCTGCAGAATGCAATCATGATAGAATCGGCAAATTTGATCAGAACCTGCTCATTTGAGTGATAAAGGTTGATGATCGAAGAGTAGAGCAATAATGTCTACGGCAATAAGGACTAAAAGTCTTGCTTCGATTTCAAGATAAAACGTTACAGGAATGGGATCCAATGATGTTGCCACAGATCATATCGCTCCTTCAGAACGAATAAATAAAGGTCGTTATTCGAGATGATTCAAGGGCGCTGATGAACTTTTTAGTTAGATATTAACGATCTCATTTCCTCATAGATATTTTTTCCATGAACGATCTGTTCGAAATGGTCTAATAAGCACCTACATTGAACAATAATATAAAATAGTAGACACCTATATTTCTTCAATTTTCTTTATCCGGCAAGTAAGCTTACCTATCCCCCAACCCCGCCTTCCATCCGCTGGCCTATTAACTTGCTCCACTTTTCCTTAGTAAGCCATTACTGCGTTCCAGACGAATGAAACAGGCCATCAAAAAATTGCGTAGAGGAAAAGGAAGAAGAAAAAGGAAGCAAGGCTGAAATCTTCAAAAAACGAAATACTTAAATGGAGCTGCAACGTCATATTGCATGCAAAAAGAAACGCCCAGCTTCTTTCCAACTCTTAAAAGGACAGCATGAGCCTAGTAGCTATATTGTGTGTTATAAGAAAAGCGCAACGTCTTTATGGCTGCTACTCATTGTTTAGCCTTCTTTATGAGTTGCAAATTTCTGAATGAATAATTCTCTTTTGATTGAGTCTAGGCTGATAAATCTTTTCATTTTTTTAAACGCTAAATAGCGAAATTTTCATGGAACAATCCAAGAATTACAAATTACGTCGGTCTGAATTTACCTTTCAAACGGAGGGGAAAGCATGAACAAGAGACCTCAAAAGGACGCTGGGAAAACTCATCTAGCTTAAAGAGAAGAATCTCAGTTTGAAAAGTTTGCGAAAGACGGAATGCTTCAAGTCATAAAAAAATTCCTCCCTCATGTGTTAATTGATCGAGGAGTTTGCCAAGCGTATTGCTGAAGCATGTTTAGCTATAAGTTTGCTTTATTAAGAATAGTCTTATAGATTGCAAAGGTTGAGGAAGACCTAAACATAATTAACGGAATATTCATTATGCTACTATGTTTAAAGTTCAGTCATCATGGCCTGTTTCGCAAGACAAGTGGAGTTGTTAGAGCACACAATTTACTATGAAAAAGAAGCTTTTTGAACTCAAAAATCTATGGAGGATTTTATGTACTAATCAACAGATCTCTTTATTGAATTGAGATAAATATATTTCTTTTTTGTTATGAAGACAAAATCCTTGAAAACATTGCTGGGGACAAGAAAGATCTTTTTTTTTTATTCAAGCGCAGTGGAAGTGTTGCACTCAGCATTACCCCTCTCCTTATTTCTCGTTGCTGTATCATCAATTACCGTTGGAAATGCTATCCTGTTCCTAGCACCATCCTTCATTGTATCTCGAAGCAAATGCTGCTTGCTGTTACATCCGTCCCAGTGGCGTTATGCGATACAGTGGGTCTGTACATGGCTCAATATTAGCGATGCATAACGCACGTCTTATCCATCATTATAGCAGCTGTAATGAGAATCGTAATTTTACTTACTCTTCAAGTAGCACTTACCGTTGAAACCTGCAGGCATCATATGCCCTCGAAACATTGCTTTTCCAACATTAAAATGAACGTTCTATTCAAAGTCATTTCATCTAAGAGGTCTATTTAAGAGCGATCTGTCCTTCTGTTGAAATGAAAAAAAAGGGCGATGCATGCCTAATGCTCCGTTTCATCTATCACTAACAGTTTTTTCAGCAAGAAGTTTCTCGTATAAAAATGTTTCCTTCAGAAGTTTATCGTATAAAAATTCTACGAAAAACCAACATCTATTTACAACTATCAATATTAAACACGAATTGATTTTGAATGGTAGACTACCGTATTGATAAGCAGAATTTTTGGTGAACGATTACCCTAAAAAAGATGTATTCTCTCAAAAGCATCGAATTATAGCGCATAAGACCTAATATTTGAGAAGGATGTCGCCAAATTGGCATGTCACAGTTGGTTCGTTCATAAGAAGCTCATAAAGATCCCTATGTTCTTCTATTCCATAACATATGCTCCACCGCAAGCTGCAAACATTCGCTAGAAGTCGAATCAATATTCGAAATATTTTCCTTATTCATCCAATTATATTGTGAATCTTGTTTTTGTCATATATTTGGTCACATTTCTGATCGAACGTAAATTCCATCGATTCCAATGTGATAATAAAATCAGCTTCTATGAATAGGCCTAAATAATAGGCTTAATAGGTGATTGTTTTTCTATGGTTGATGAAATTCACGCTGACGATGCACCGTCGGGTGGCAATTCCCAACCGTGGCAGATGTTTTTAATAAATTCTCTAATTTGAGCTAATTTCTTCGCACTCACGATTTTATGCTGTGAAGAAATGCCGATTGTTGAAGTCCATTGTGATAAATATTTGAATAATTTTCGTAATAGGTTACTTCATGCAATGCCGCTCTCAGAGATATGGTTCTCTATAATATTAAGTTTCTTTAAGGGTGTACCTCTACGCTAAGGTTGTAAGAAAGGGAGAGACATTTAAATATATCTGTACAGTTTTCAAATATTTTGACAACATCTATATTTTTTTGGGAGAATATAGTCCCAAATGTCTGGAAATTTGTCGTTTATAAGGAAGATGTAATGTCATCATTTTCTAACCTATAACAATCTAAGTTCACGGAGACTGCTGGCCAATCTACTATGACTTTTTCAAACATGTTACGCTTCCAGCCAGCACTTTATATAAGTACTATGTATAATCGACTGAAGAGCGTATAATCGACTGAAGAGCGTGAAGATGCATTTTGGTTGAAATTTATGAATTGAAAGGAATTAAGGCTGATATTACAAAAACTCATAAGCATGAATAATGCTTTGAGAGTTTCGGCACTGCTATTATCATTGCAATCCATTATAAAAATGCTTTCTTATCGTTTTTGAAATCAGTGATAGATAGTTTTGATGGAAAAGTTGCTCACCTAATGACCAGTTTAATTCCATAGTATCCACTAAGAAACATTTATTTTTTACTGATGGGATAGAGATAATAGAATCCTTTGCTGTTGTTATATTGTAGACAGCCGTATTGGTCGTAGCATTCTGATAATGAAAGCTCATAATAAATTTAAAAATTTAGTAAACTTCATTCCTTTAGAAGTCAATAGAAGAGTTAATAAAAACAAATATAGGGGTCTAATGCGAGAAGTTCACACTGAATTTGCAAGTGCTTCATGCACTTGCAAGGATCTCTCTTAGGGCGAGAAAAGCTCGTTCTCAGAAAAAAAAAGAATCTGGTAACGATTCGCTTCAAAAATTCGATTCTATTAAAGCGGCAGGCGTAACAGTGCCTGAGAGACTCATTTCTGTGATGCTTGCAAAGAGGCACAATTTATGCTAAATAAAATGTATAGATGGTTCAAATTTTAATATGAGGCACTTCTGGAGCGTATAGCTCAGTTCGATTTTCACTTATCTTGATTTTCACTTAGCGTATAACTCAATTCGATTTTCACTTATCTTGGTTTTCACTTATCTTGACAAGTATGTCTGCCCTTTCGACTCCATCAACACAAAATAAGTTCCGGAAAGAAATGCTTGGAGGCGTCACGACGTATGATGTGTAATTCTGAAACTGAGAGTTGACATCTACGAATTCTCTTATATTCTTCGGTGGCCAAGAAGAATCACGATGTGACTTATTTGAAATCTATTTTCTGAAGCAACCGTTTTTTATATCAATGTTGTTGATGGAGATAGTAATCTACAGCTAACACATTGCTATCCTTCAAATCACCGATTTTTTTGGCTCCAAATTATATGATTTTGCAATTATACGATATACTTTTTTGTTGAATTGTTATGTTTCTTAGAGAGATGTATTTCGAATTACACGTCTTTAGTTTGTATAAAGACGCTGATGAGTCGAACGAATGTCTTCCAACAGGTGATATACCCAGAAGTAAATTGGTAGAGATCTATTTTCTGCTTCCTTCAGCAAAAATCTTTGAATCGTATCTATGGTATGCAAGAAGCATCCCACTTTTAAACTTAAAACAGGGAGTTTGAAATTTCGTTTATTAATCCGTCCTCCTGAATGCTATTCGCCGCTCTCCAACTGCAAAAGGTAACTATTCAACTGGCCTTCCTGTCATTCGAATACTTTCATTAGTATATTATTTTTTATGTAATTAGCTCATTTTGTACATCTTTTACGTCGTAATTTGTGTTACGCAACAGGCATCCCACTTTGCTAAGCGAAATGTTTCATCTCTTCAAATGCTTCCCAAAAATGGACGATTATAAATGTGAGAAATATTAATTTGCATCACATGATACTTGTTGTATTTAACGCAATGAAATATTTGGTACTTTTTTTTAAAAAGTGGAATTTTTTTTGTGTTGCATACATGCCTATATTGCATTGAGAATTTATAGAGCGCCTATATATTGTAACACTGTTAAAAGTATAGTTAGAATATCTAAAAAAAAATTCGTCAACTGAGTAAAAAAAAAATAGAATTAAGAAATGCGAGAACAAACTTATGAAGTGATCAAAAGATGGAATTCATTAACTAATTAAGAAATGCAATCAGAAATTATGAGATTCATCAGAAAACGTTGAGATGATATATTTGCAATTTATGATATATTTGCAATTTATGATATATTTGCAATTTATGATATATTTGCAATTTATGATATATTTGCATATTTGCAATTTTTATATTTGCAAATTTTAAAATTTAATTTTCCTCAACGATTACAATGTCGATGATGGAAGAATATAAATCACTCATAAATATTAAAATATTTTTGTAAGTTCGTTCTTTTGTCTTCAAAAATACACATACATATATTGCAAAGAAAATGAGGGAAATTATGCAATTACACATATTCTTTTATGTAATATGTCAGCTTCAGCTTTTTCTAATCACCTCCACTGCTTTTCATTACTGTGTACGAATAAAGAAAGCTAGCTGCGCGAATATAGCGCAATATGAGCAGATTATGTTCCATAGCTACTATAGAGATATATTTTCGGTTGTAATATTGCTGAATTTGAACCTGAGGAGTTGAAAAGTTGTAGCATCTGTATAGGGTGATATGAAAGAAAATGGTATGGTTGTTTAGTGGAAAATAAGCTACTTTCATAACATCCTAAGGTGGCAAGATTATTTGCAGGCTTGAAGAGTTGAATTAAGCCGCTTGCTGCGATTGCTCAATGAAGAGTAATGCTAGCCGTCTGTCTCCAATGAATTGCTCATTTCTATACATTTGCTTTATTTGCTTTTCTTAAATGCGAAAAGATATTTTCGAAGAAGGCTTCTGGTATTTTCTGCGATGCAATTCCACTCATTTTTTTATTCTCTAATAAAATGGTTTGTTTAAATAAAGAAAAACCAAAGAGAAAAATCTTATTGATTGCCCCTAAATGAGGAAAAACTAACGAGGAAGAAGTTTTTTAATGATAATCTGAAGCAAATAGTGAGCTCTAGTGGATCGCTCTATGCGTGCTAACTTCCCTTGCAGTGGCGATCGGATCTCTATCATTACTTTCATCCTATGGTCATTTTTTCTTTCTTCCGTGCCAGCCATCGCTCCTGTTGCTTCATTCTGTTGCGCAATAGCACTAATTGTTCGCCAAGAGAATGGCGTGCATCAGCAATAGTTTAGCTTGGGAAAGTTGGAGTGCTTTCAAAACCACCTTAATGGCAAGGAAGCAACTGAGGTACAGCCATAGATCTATACAGGTGTAGATCTAAATAATGAATTATTAAATTTGCTGCATACTCCAGGATAAGATGAATAATCAAATAATCGGATCTCTTTTTGTGTGCGCAGATTAGCACGCTTTTATGAGCATTACCGATACGCCAACATCATCGTAAAATACTATGTTACCTTCGAACGTAACAATTTCCTGTCAGGTGAATTATCGTCACCTCCATCGTGTCTTACCTATAGCTTTATCAATCCTAGTTGTGGATAAAGAAGAAATTATCCATATTCCTAAAGATCCTGATTTTTGATGAAACCTTGTACCTACGTAAAGCATTCACATTTATTCTGACAGGAGACAAAAACTGCTATATGATCGTCACATTTAACTCATTTAGAAACGTTTCGCTGCAGTATGGGTGACCTTTCCTGTGTGATGAAAGGCTCTCTAGTTGAGTGCTCAATAGTACCATATATATATATATATATATATATATATATATATATATATATATATATATATATATATATATATATATATATATATATATATATATATATATATATATATATATATATATATATATATATATATATATATATATCGTTATGGATGAATATCGAATAGTGAACAGTGATAGAACAGAGCAATCATAGTGGCAATTATGAGTATGTTTTATTTTAGAGCTTAACTTTAGCTAAACTTGTTTCAGATTGCTTTTGGCCGAATTCATTTTAATTTTATATTATCGTGTTTTTTGCATCATTAATATAACATAATTTTGTAAGACTTTCTTCGCATTACTCTGAGGAATTTAGAATTTTGATGGAGTATTTCCTATGAATATTTACTTATAGGGATGTTTCATTTTAACTCTCAAATGAATCGCGTAAGGGCATTGTTACGAAAAAAAAATGTGCGGCTAAATATTATTTATTCCGATTTTTTAATGAGTAAAAATGAAGTGGAATAATTAATGAGAATTTTCTCGAAATAATACCGAGCAATTCTTTTTGCAATGCAATAATCCACGAAATTATGCTCTCAATATTTGTTTTTCATATTGCTTCAATAAATCTTCCGATTAAAAAAAAATTATTACAAATAAAGCGAATAATCTCGAAAAGAACTTTTTTTGAAATTTGCTTTTTCGGATTTTCTTCGTTAAAATTTATCGTTTGCGCTATTAAGCGTATCCTTGAAATTCTAAATAGAGATCATACTCATCGAGGGATTTTGCTCAATGCTCGTCACTTAATAAAGGCAATCAAAACTATACAGAAATCTATCGCTGAAATATTTAAATTCTATCATTAGAAAAGACGAATTCATGAGTGCGCAAAACACATCTTCCTTCAGAAAGATGCAACAAACAGTGAACGAGGTCAATGTGCTAAATGACCTTTCATGAACATTTCACACCATTTCACGCATTTCACGCATTTCACGCAAGTTGGTACACATCTATGAGCACAAAACGTCAATAGCATTTCAGTGAATGAATGCATTCTTTCAGTAATAAAAGCCTCTAAACGATAAATTAAAACGAAAAATGAACTTGTTCTGAATGTCTGATTGTAGTGTTTGTTCTGAACGAATTGATAATATGAGCTACAACAAAGTGCACATTAGTGAGGCTAATGCGCTTTCAAGAACATTGTAAAGTGAAATTAATAAGGTTCATCGTTGCTCAATGAAAACGTGAGAAATAGCACTTTGATGAATTATTTATTCAATTCAGAGACAAGCACTATAAGCTGAAAATGACGTTGCGTTTAATACAAGCGAATATAATAAAGCGATAAAGAGAGAACGATGAGAACCGCCTTATCCGATTTCATTCTCGTTGGCATTTCGCACACATGGCTAACTGTTTCTCTTCTGTTGGCATAATTCATATATGCCCATCGCTTGGGAAAAATCCCATCAGCTATAATGTATGAATTAATCGATTATTTGTGGGATTTCGCATATCGTGAGAACACTCGATTCGCTGCGAAAAAAACGCTCTTCAAATTCAATTATTGGAACTGTCGCCGTTCCGCTGTTTAAATGATCTCACGTTTGTGGTCTTTTCAGATGTTGTTAAATTCAGGTAAGTTGCCAACGTATAATTCTAGGAAAAGCTGGCATTAGCTATCCTTTTCGCCTATTTGTATGAACTGAAGAAAAAATTCTGTTTGGGAAAGAAAACTTCAACGTCTTCCAGCACAAATACAACGTCTTCCGAGGGTCCTAAAAAGCGAGGTATTTAACGAACGGTATAGAAAGTGCTTCAAATGAAGCATTCATGAGACATGAATTCTTCAGGATCTTTTGAACGCGAATGAGTTGATTGAGCGTAAAAGGGGGAAAAGTGGCAAAGAGGTGCAAATTATTTTTCTGCAGATTTTGGCAAAACTTCGAAAGGTTGAACAATTTATCGTTCCCTTAAGGCGACTGGAAAAAGGCCGTTCTTCATAATGGGAAGTGGAAGTTAACGATGAGAATGGGGAGGGGGGGGGGGGGGGAGAGGGGAGGGAGGGAGGAAGGAGCTGGTGCCGTAAGAGAACAATAAA
The DNA here is from genome assembly GCA_013433145.1 of Ascaris suum. Lineage (NCBI taxonomy): Eukaryota > Metazoa > Nematoda > Chromadorea > Rhabditida > Ascarididae > Ascaris > Ascaris suum. The sequence continues at coordinate 2,323,964 of CM024183.1, read as the reverse complement.
ATATCCTCTCTTCGAAAGCAGGTTTTTTCGAGATGGGAATCGTTCAGAGAAAGATATATTCCAGAAAGAATCTATTGATCGGAGAGGATGAAAGTGAGAGAGATGTGGGATTTCATTCGACTTAGGTACTATTTCACAAATTCTTTTAGCATTTTCAGCTGTAAACATTTTTTTCTTCAGCTCTCTTCGTTACTTATGGCAAAAATTTTCTTTTAATGTCGTCGTATTTGAGTGGCAAAACGATATCACCGCCCTCTATCACACTTTTCTATATGACGACCCTAGTTGATTGTTGTTCCTATCCCATTGGTCCTACTGCAATTTTATCGTTTTATTTTCAACAAATTCTGCAGCCAATTATCTTTTCGTATGAAGTAATTTGCATTCTTTTGAGAGAAACATACTCAACTTCTCATGATAGTTCGATTTCTCCATAATGCATTCTAAAATTTGCCTACATCGCTTACTTTTTAACTTTGGTAATACTACTACAAGAAACCTTCGTGAAAATTCTTGTTGAAATTTCATCGATGTTATTTCTCTCGACTCGGATAAATGAAAAGGAATTCATCAAAAACGATAGCTTCAAACAAAGAAAACGGCACAGGTAAATAAACTTTTTGCGTGTAGAATTGCACATAAATAAAAGAATTGTAGAATTTAATTAAAGAGACGAAAAAGCAAAAGAAAGAATGTAATCAATCGTGCGTATAAACGCCAATTAGAGGAATGATCGACGTGGCTAAATATATGAGCGCTAATTAAACTTTTATGCAAATAAGCGATTAGATGTGTAGAGATAGGTAAATTCTTTTATCGAGAATGCGCGTCTTTTTCGAAAGTTTTTCTTCGCAATAGTTTCTCTTATTGAAATTATTAAAGCAGAGAGAGTTTTTTCGGAAAGAGAAATTGTGGAGAAGCTTAATGTCACGAATTGCGGCATTTTCGCACACAATAAGATCCATCGAGCGTTGCCGCTATTTCGTAATTAATTTCAGTTCTATTATACAATATAATAGATCATCGTGAGCTGAATATTTCTCGCGAAAAAGAATCACATCTGGCGAACATTTCTTTTGCATCATTTTTTTATATTTCAGGTTCTCACATCAAATCATTAACAAATTTTTGCCGACTCGCATTTATTCCACTACTTCGATTTTTCATAAACAACGAAATTTGTATATGAGAAGTACTAAACACGTTGAGAATTTTTTCGAATTTGAACACTTCAACTATCGAAGTCGAAGCATGTCTATACGCCATGGGCGTAGATCATTGCTAGTCGCGTTTGGAACGACTTGTTAAAGCCTAGCGTTCATCAATAACCCATTACAATGGTTAACCACTCCAATGCGATAGATAAACACTCCTTTGGCAATAAACATTGTTGCATGGCTGCTTCATATGAGGTAATTGTGATAAAGTCTATTTGGAAAGGATTACTGTTATCAACTGTATCGT